>CM052810.1:51378706-51532394 GCA_028533885.1 Nasua narica | reverse complement strand
ATGGCTGCATAGTATTCCATTGAATATATATACCACATCTTATTTATCCATTCATCTGTCAATGGACATCTGGGCTCTTTCCATAGTTTGGCTATAGTGCACATTGCTACTATAAACATTGGGGTGAAGATGCCCCTTGGAATCACTACATTTGTATCTTTGTAGTAGATACCCAGTAGTGCAATTGCTGGTTCGTAGGTTAGCTCTATTTTTAACTTTTTGAGAAACCTTCATACTGTTTTCCAGAGTGGCTCTACCAGCTTGCATTCCCACCGACAATGTAAGAGGGTTTCTCTTTCTCCACAACCTTGCCAGCATCTGTTGTTGCTGACTTGTTCATTTTAGCCATTCTGACTGGCATGAGGTGGTATGTCATTGTGGTTTTGATTTGTATTTCCCTGATGCTGAGTGATGTTGAGCATTTTTTCATGTGTATATCTTCTTTGGAGAAATGACTGTTCATCTCTTCTGCCCATTTCTTGATTAGATTATTTTGGGGGGTTGCTGAGTTTGATTAGTTCTTTATAGATCTTGGATACTAACCCTTTATGTGATAGGACATTTGCCAGTGTCTTCTTCATTCTGTTGGTGGTCTTTTGGTTTTGTCGACTGTTTCCTTTGCTGTGCAAAAGCTTTTTATCTTGATGAAATACCAACAGTTCATTTTTGTCTTTGTTTCCTTTGCCTTCAGAGACATGTCTAGCAAGAAGTTGATGCAGTTGAGGTCAGAGAGGTTGCTGCCTATGTTCTCCTCTAGGATTTTGATGGATTCCTATCTCATATTTAGGTCTTTCATCCATTTTGAGTTTATCTTTGTGTATGGTGTAAGAAAATGGTCCAGTTTCATTCTTCTGCATGTGGCTGTACAATTTTCCCAACACCATTTGCTGAAGAGATCATCTTTTTTCCATTGGATATTCTTTCCTGCTTTGTTGAAGATTAGTGGACCAAAGAGTTGAGGGTCTTTCTGGGTTCTCTATTCTGTTACATTGATCTTTGTGTCTGTTTTTGTGCCAATACCATACTGTCTTGATGATTACAGCTTTGTAATAGAGCTTGAAGTCTGGCATTGTGATGCCACCAGTTTTAGTTTTCTTTTTCAACATTCCTCTGGCTATGCAGGGTCTTTTCTGGTTCCATACAAACTTTAGGATTATTTGTTCCAGCTCTGTGAAAAATGTTGATGGTATTTTGATAAGGATTGTATTGAATGCATAGAGCCTCCATTTTTTATTGGATCTTATTCATAGCCATATTCAAATCTAATCAAGATTTTAGTACTTTTATTTCTCCAGAAAGGGATTCTCTAGTTTCTTCTATGCTTTTTTTCAAGCCCGGCTAGTATCTTTATAATTGTTATTCTGACCTCTAGTTCTGACATCTTACTTATATCCATACTGATTAGGTCCCCGGCAGTCAGTACTGCCTCTTGTTCTTTGTTTTTTGTTTTCTTGAGTTTTTCTGTCTTGTCATTCTGTTCAGAGAAGAATAGATGAATGACAGAACAAAATATTAAAATGGTAACAATGATCCCAGAGAAATATACACTAAACAAGTCAGAAGAGACCCAAAACTGAAAGAAAAAATTAAAAAAAAGAGAGAGAGAAAATATAGTTAGGTGAACAGAACAGAACAATACACTGGATTCTGGGTGTATTTTGGTCTGTTTGTTAGAAAACTAGATCCCACAGTTTGGTGATTGCGACCATTGGTGCTATGAACAATGGCCACAAATGCCAAACTGTGGATAGAGCCAAGATGCCCTTCAACAGACGAATGGATAAAGAAGATATGGGCCATATACACAGTGGAATATCATGCCTCCATCAGAAAGGATGAATACCCAACTTTTGTGTCAACATGGACAGGACTAGAAGAGATTATGTGAAGTCAAATAAGTCAAGCAGAGTGTGTCAATTATCATATGGTTTCACTTACATGTGGAGCATAAGAAAAAAACATGCAGGACATTGAGAGAAGGAAAGGAAGGGTGAATTGGGGGAAATTGGAGAGGGAGACGAATCATGAGAGACTGTGGACTCTGAGAAACAAACTGAGGGTTTTGGAGGGGAAGGGGGAGGAGGGTTGGGTGAGCCTGGTGGTGCTGGGTATTGAGGAGGGCACATATTGCATGGAGCATTGGGTGTGGTGCATGAACAATGAATTTTGAAACACTGAAAAAATAAAATTAAATTAAAAAAAAACTAGATCCCAAAATTGTAAAGAAAAACTTATATATATACAAAAATAAAATTAAATACAATGAAAGGATAGAATGTAACTGTAAAAATTAAAATTAAAAAAGATGAAAAAGTTGCTAAAATAAGAAATTGGTTGAGAAAGGAAAGAGAAAAAAATTAAAATTGAAAGACTAAAGAATCATAGGGAAAAAAAGAACAAACCATAAATTCTATATAGTATTTTCCTAGTGTTGGATTTTTGCAGTTCTCTATGATCAGTAAACTTGGTCTTAGCCAGATGTTCTTGCTGATCTTGTAGGGGAGGGGCCCATTGTGTTGATTCTCAAGTGTTTTTGCCCCAGGAGGAATTGCACTGCCTTTGCCAGGGGATCAGGCTAAATAACCTGCTCTGGTTTGCTCTATGTGGCTTTTGTTCCCTGAAGGCTTTCTGTGAATTTTAGAGGATGAGAATGAAAATGGTGGCCTCCCTCCTACTATGGTTTGCTTCCTGCATTTGTAACTGAAGGATATGCCACATTTCCATTTGAGGTTTGTGAAGAGAGATATATTTTATTGTTTTTATTTTATTTTATTGTTTAATAAAAACAAATACAGATTTTATTGTTCATGGAAATAAAAACATATTTGTCCTGAGACATTCATAAGAAAGGAAAGAAAGAAAGAGAGAGAGAGAGAGAGAAAGAGAAAGAGAATGATGGCTTCCCAAGCTCTGGCCCAGAGTCAAAAGCTCGGGGCCCCACTCCTCAGTGTGCCCTCAGAGAAAAGCAGTCAATCACTCCTGTCTCCCTGAACTCTGTCTGCACTCTGTGCTCACAAAGCCTGTGACCTATCATTTCTCTATCAGGCATGTGACCCCGTTTCAAGTCTCTAAACCCTACAGGCTCCTGTGGTGTGCACCTGCGCAGCTCCTCCCGTGGGGTGGACGAGGGGTTCTCGCTGTGATTCTGCTGCTTGCTGGGCCCCTGTTACAGTGGTTGCCTGAGCATGCCATAGTTCATAGTACACAGCAACCCTGAGCTGAGAGCCCAGTCCTGGGCTCACCAATGGCAGCTGGTTTCCCTGCTCTGATGCCTGGGAGCTCTGCCGCACTCAGCCACCCTGGTCTTCCTATGACTCCAGGGATCCAGAGACCACACTGTCCCACCTAGAATTCCGGTCCTCTTTGCTACCTGAGCACCTTTCAGGTGGGGATGTCCCTCACCAGAGCAGACTTAAAAGACTTAATTTTAAACAATAAATTTGACATCCTATTTTGGATTGTCTTTACATGTTATTATGCTGGGAGCCTAAAACAATAGAAATGGCTCAGGGCTTTCTCAAGTTCTGAAAGACTCTGCCTTGAGTTGAAGAAGGAAGAGTAAGGGATGAGGGAGAGAGGAATGGGGATGGATGTGAAGCAGTACCTTGTCAGAGGCAGAGGATAGTGGACTGAAAAAGCAATGGAATGAACTATAAGAGAACAGGGATATTCTTTCCTTTATTAGAGTTAGTCATTCACTTCTAAGTTGAAGGGTGAACCAGAGTCTCCTGAATATCTGCTACCTGCCTGTCTGGTGAGTAGGAGAGAAGCTGTGAAATAGGCTTTTGCGTGTAGCAGTTCCCCTGTGACCTCAGGCTCTAGTGGTCTGAAGTGAGTGAACATCTTTATCATATAGAAAATGCTTCTGTGTGCTTTCACCTTGACCAAGATAGAGTTGCAAAATGTATTGACCAAACTGTTAGCAGAATTTACTTCCACATTTTCTTTCTGAACAATGAGCAATGACTGAACGAAGACCCATCGTAGGGATGCTATTAAGATAAAATATGATAACGGTTTGAAGATGCTTTAAAAGATAGAGTGTTTTACAAATGAAAAGTCCTACAGGATTGATTTTCCATTTTGGCTTCTCATTGATTCACATTTACCTAGTTTATGGGACCTTTAGGGTACAGTGTTCTAAGTTTAATGGGAAGATTTATTTTGTTTCCCAAACGAATCTTGCTATGAACACCTTACCACTTTCTTTTGTAGCAAAATGTACCTTGTGGCTACTCAATAACATTCTTAATAATCAAGAAGTGAAAGTTATTATTTAACCACAATTTATGACTTTCCCCAAAAGTTTTCAGTTAGCAATATTTGGGGGAATTCCCTCTTATATTAAAGATCTCCCTTGATATTTACTTCTAAAATATGAGGTTGAAGTTTTGATATGATTCTATTTTCATAAGTTGAGAGAAAATAATAGCAATTTTTTTTACCTTCAAAAGCCTTCAAGTGCTATCTTAAACATATTGTATATTTGTTATTTTTTTAATATTAGAAGGTTTCTTCTTTGTACTTTTCTTAAGAAGTTCAGAAAAATGATCATACTTTAAGATAAAATGCCTTAAAAAGTGACTAGAGTAAGGAATGCTGGGTTATAGTATTTTTTTAAAAAATGAGTGTTTATTATGGCTAATGTTTATGAGAAGAGTCAATGATTATGATGTTGTTTTCATTGAATCATTGAAGGCCAGTAATTGATAACACTCTAAGATTGTGGGAAGAAGTTTTTCATCCAATTTTTTTTGACCAAATGCATTAATTCTTCTAAGGTTTAACACTAGTCAGAGTTCAGATTAATGTTTAAATAAGAAAAGGAAAGTTGACATTGACCAAATGGATAATTAACCACTGCACAACATAGTATAAAACTCTAATGTTTATAAATTTTGGAAATAGTCATTCATTAATGTTTATATATTACCAAGATTACAGAAGTCAACATACAATATCTCCAGATTTCCTAGTTTAGAAAAATGTGCCTTCAAGCAGTTGTGTTTTCAACTTCAGGGTAAAAATCTTCCATCCTGGAGCTAAATAATTTTGAGCTAGTTCACTCAATACTGGTGACTGAGTCTGGGGGCTTCAGAGAGTTGTTCAGTTTTTCTTCCTTTCAGTGGGAAGCTACTTGCCTTTAGAAAGTAGCACTGAGGAACTTAAGTTGAACACACTAAAAAGCCCCCCCCCCTTTTTAAAGAATTTTTTTAAAAGTAGGCTCCACTCCCAGTGTGGAGTCCAACATGGGGCTTGATTGAACTCATGACCCTGAGATCAAGACCTGAGCTGAGATGAAGGGTTGGATACTTAATTGACTAAGACATCCAGGCACCCCTAAAAAGGCTTTTTAAAAAAGGATTTCATTTTTATGGTTCTCAAAAATCTCTCAACAGCTTAGTAATTGCTAAATTGACACATATTAAGATTCAATACCTGGCATTGCAAAGTAATCACTTGACATCTAATGGTGGAAAGGGTCATCCAAGGGGTTGTGTTACTAATAAAATAATAAATGACCTTTTTGAGTAGGAAATTAGAGGCAAATATGGAATTCACATGGCTCTGTGTTGGGCCGCTAAGTCCTATGGAAAATAGGGCACCTGGGTGGCTCAGTTGGTTAAACAACTGCCTTTGGTTCAAGTCATGATCCTGGAGTCCTGGGATCGAGTCCTGCATTGGGCTCCCCATACAGGGAGTCTGCTTCTCCCTCTGAGCCTCTCCCTCTCATGTTCTCTCTCAAATAAATACATAAAATCTTAAAAAAAATAAAATAGAAGAAGAGAACAGAAGAGTAAATGAATTGGGAAAATGTAGGCAATGCTCCATCTATATTAAATGGCTTCCCAAACGAATCTTGCTATGGAGCATTGGTATGGAGCATTGGTACAAGTTAAATTAAAACACTTTTAAAAGCCTGTTTAGTTTGTGGGCACCTGGGTGGCTCAGTTGGTTAAGCATCTGCCTTCAGCTCAGGTCATGATCCTGGGGTCCTGGAATCTAGCCCCATGTAGGGCTCCCTACTCAGTGGGGAGCCTGCTTCTCCCTCTTCGTCTGCCCCTCTCCTTGCTTATGTGCTCTCTCAAATAAATAAATAAATAAATAAACAAATAAATTTAAAAAATATTTGTGTAACTTGACATATTTAGAAGAGAGTTCATTTTCTCCACAACTTCCTATCCTCCAGTCAGCTTCTCTTCTTGATTCTCTTTCTTAGTTAATGGTTTATATCCTCTAAACCAGTTAGTGGTTTATACTCATCTAAACCTGAGGTCTGAAAGTCATCTGAAATTCCTCCTTCTTTGTTTATTTCATATTTGGCACAAAGTCCTATCAGTGCTATCTCCTGCATTTGTTCCCTTCTCTGAATCCACCAGGTTCATGAAATTGCCACAACTGTCCCTGCCTTAGCACTTGCCACTCCCGTGTCTCACCTAGAAAATATCTACTTGTTTTTCAAAACTTGCTCTGAAGATTACCTTTTTCCATTAAGACTGACTCTGACCCCCAACTGTTCCAGTAAAGCTGTGGTTCTTAGCTTTGGTTGCACTGGAATCACCTGTGTTGTTTCGAAAAACAGAGCCACTTACAGATATTCTGATCTGAGGAGTCTAGGGTGTAGCCTGCATTAGGATTTTAAAATACTCCATAGGTGATGATTCTAAGGGGCAGTCAAGGTTGAAAACTACAGTAAAATAATCTCCCCCTTGTGTTGCCTTTTCTACTCTATCTTACAACAATAGTTCTGAAGCTTGATTAAACATCAGTCACTGGAGTGCTTTAAAAATACAGATTTTTTGGGTTTCGGTGGACAGACTCTAAGGCAATCCCAAATGACCCCAACTTCTGGTGTTGAAACTCTTATAAAAACCCCTCTCCTTCGGTATGGGTGGGATCTTTGACTAATATTCTGACAAATAGAATATGGCAAAGGTGATGGAATGTCATTCTGTGATCACTGATTACATCAGATTCAATAAGTTCCTTGCTAGCAGATTTGCTCTTTTTCCCTTGCTGGCTTTGGAAAAGCAGTCTGCCATGTTCTGAGAAGGCTCTGGAGAGGGCCAATGGGAGAACTGCGAGCAGCTTTTAGGAGCTAAGAATGACCTCCAGTCAATAACCAACAAGAAGCCAGGGACCTCAGAGTTACAGCCACAAAGAAATGAGTTCTGGTAACAACTTGAAAGAGTTTGGAAATAGATTTACTGTCCAGAGGAGAAGTGAGCTCTGAGTGACCTCGGTAGCAGCCTTGCAGAGGACCCAGCTGAGCTGTGCCTGGACTTCTGATTTACAGAAATAGAGAGATAATCAATATGGGTTGTTTCAAGCTGCTAAATTTGTGGCAATTTGTTATATAGCATCAGAAACGAATATGGGGCCTGTTATGCTTTTTCTTTATAACCTACCCTACTTAAGGCCTCATTCTAAGATGAGAAGGTAGAAACTACTTCACTGGTTAGATATCCAGATGCCTCTGCAATGGCCCAATAGTAATTATCCTCAAGCCCTTTAAGTTTAAGCTCTGGGATTCCCAAACCTACCCTTCTACTCCCAAAACCTTTGTGTGAGTGAAATATCTCATTACTGGGAGCAGAGAGCAAAGCCTTGGTGTTTTCAGGGGTATCTGATCTTACAGGTGATACTTGGTAGGAAATGCTGGGATGATCTTCGAGAGGTGGTTCTGAGGACTTAGGGGTTCTTGCAAAGGGAGGCCTAACCTGACTGGTGATACCAGTTAGGTAAAGAATTGCCATTCATCCATCTTTCTTTCTTTCTCTTCCTTCCTTCTGTCCTTTCTTCCTTCCTTCCTTCTTTTTTTTTCTTTCTTTAGATTTTATTTATTTGAGAAAGAGGGAGAGAGCACATATGGGGGGAGGGGGAGGGGGAGAGAGAGAGAAGCAGACTCTCGCTGAGCATATAGCCCAACGTGGGGCTCGAACCCAGGACCCCGGGATCATGACCTGAGCTGAAAGCAGAGGCCCAACCGACTGAGTCACCCAGGCGCCACCCCTATCTTTCTTTTCTGATGTGAAATCTTCCTACTCACGTTTAAAGCCAAGGGCAAAGAAATAGAGTTGAGGGGTCTCTCTGTAGACATTCTCCTTTAGGATGCACTGGATGGAACAGATTACAGGGGCCCTCAGCATAGCTTCCGGCAATGAGCTGTTTTCAAAGGTTTGATGGCAAATCAGGGAGGAAGGGGAGGAGATTCTATATGGGGTAAGAGATTACACGATATTGAATTTCAAGGTCCTTCCTGACTCTAAGATTATTTGATTCTAGAATCTGCACTACTCCTAAAATTATTTTGTGAGAAGGAAGTTCACATCTAGGTAAATGCAATGGTCATTAGTACTGGTCTATTGATAAGCGTCTGCTCAGTTCTCTTATTCTAATAACATCTATAAGTTGGCTGGGTACTGTCTCAGAATTTCTAAATCAGTTGCTTGTTGGAGTTCCATTAATGTTGTCCTTTCATCATTATTTTAGATTCCTTTTCCTGCAGATTGTCAAAAAATGAAGTATTGTCTTATTATAAAAGGAATGTATTTCTGGTAATCTACATTTGGTGTTCATGAGTCACCTTACACTTTAGCATTTAAATTTAAATTACTATTTATAATAGTGAACTTTCTAGTTTTTTCAAAAAAACAAAAACAAAAATAAAAAATGAACACACAAAACACCAAGGAGTCCATTTTACTTTTGAAACACAGTAAAGAATCAGTGCCTTTTTAATAGATTTTCTTTCATTGTATTAGATTGGAGACATTGAACATACTTTGGAATGCTTTATGAAGAATCACAGAGGACTTTTACAATTTCTTGAAATTAGTAACCTTTTAAAACTATCAGATCAAGGATTGCTTATTGAATATATACTGCATGTCCACCCTGAATCAAGAGAAAAATAAAACAGTTTCGATGCTCAAGAAACTTCAGGCCAGTTGAGGAGGAAAGATGTGTACATGTGAGGCAATAGAAGTCAAGGGGACAATTATGCAGAGCACAAATAACTAGTTCAAGGGAGGTTAGAGATCAGAGCAGGCTTGAAGTTTTAAGGAGGATTCTGGAGAACGAGCCACTTGGCTGGGCTGGCTGTAAGAAGTAGGTGGGAAAAAGAGAGGGAGGCAGATGTTGTCCATCAGGGTGGAAATATGAGGGAAGAAGAAAAGCTCAGGGGCACTGTATTAGTTTCCTAGGGCTGCCTGATAATATACCACAAGCTGGATGGCTTAAAACGAGAAAAATTTATCTTTTCATCATTCTGGAGCCAAGAAATTCAAAATCAAGATGGCAGCAGGGTCATGCTGTCTCTGAAGGCAGTAGGGGAGAATTGTTCCACATGGCTCTCTTATAGCTTCTGATGTTTCCTGCAATCTTTGGTGTTCCTTGGCTTGTAGATGCCTCGTCCCCATCTCTGTCTACATCCTGGTGTGACATTCCTCCTGTGTCTCTGTGCTTCTTCTTTTCTTATAAGGATAATAGGCACCTTAGCTTAATAGATTAAGGGCTCATTCTATTCCAAGAGGACCTCATCTTAACTTACATTTTAATTACATTTGCAAAAAGTATTTTTATATCAGGTCACACAGAATCTGGCAGTTAGGATTTCAGGGTCTTTTGGGGGGACACAGTTCAGCCCATGGGAGCATCTATGGGGGTTCCCTGGGAAGTAGCAGACCAGCCCTGAATGCCAGACTGAGGTCTTCAGAGGTAGGCACTGGGAGCCCCAGAAGAAGTCTGAAGGCCCATGAATGGTACAGAAGAGGGTGGCATGCTGAGAGCATGGAGGGATATTAATAATTCAAATGAATTTGAAGAGAGGGAGCAAGATGTGGAATAGTGTGTATGGCATGATAGAGTGTACATTTGAAAAGTGATACAGCCTTACATATGTAAAGATTATATCAGGAAGAATTGGAAATCACAGTAGTTTCCTCTCAAAAGAGGAACTCTGAGTCCTTGGGACAGGAGTGGGACTGGTGACTTAGTTTTCCCTATAAAGTCTATTTAATTGTCTGCTTGGTTTATTTATTTTTTTAGCTGTATACATGGATTACCTATACAATAAGTAACATTGCAAAAAAGTAAACCTGAAAAATAGATATGAGGCATTTTACTATGTAAAGCAGCCACAAGGTAACTTAAGAAAAAATTGTAATGGTGTCATTAGAGGACAAATGTATTTGTTCTCCACATTTAAATTTCTTTATACTGAGTTTTCTAGATCAGGCAACTGCTATGTACCAAGGGCTGGTGTCAGGAGATAGGAATACCCAATTGGCCTATGTGTTTGAGGGCATTGTTCTCCCTACTCTCTGGGCTGCCTTTTCTGGTGTCCTTGCTGCTTTAAATATTTGACTTTATTTCCCTTTGCTTTAAAGTCACACTCTCTTCCTCAACGAGTGAAAGATAAGACTAATTGTGCTGCCGGTACTACCAAGAGGTAGGATGACCTTGCCCCCACACAAAAGGACTGGGACCTAGAGAACAACTTAACACATCTATTTCCAGACCTCCCGTGACTCCCATGGAGGGAAAGAGTAGGCTGGGCTGTGCTTGTGGCTTCTCCTTGGCAGTGGTGAGTGGGAGAGGTCAGTGGGGCAGTGTGTGGGAGGCCATGCAGAGGTCTGGCCCAGAAAAGAAGCATCCACTGAGAGATTTCCACTGCCGAGGGCAAGAGATGAGAACTGCCTTTCTGACTACGCCTCAAATTATTCCTTTTGCCTCCAGGTGCTATATTCAAAGAGATAAGCTTAAGAACTATGGAGACGACACCTTACACCAGTTAGAATGGCTAAAATCAACAGGACGGGAGACAAGTGTTCAAGAGGATGTGGAGAAAGGGGAACCCTCCTCCACTGCTGGTGGGAATGCAAGTTGGTGCAGCCACTGTGGAAAACAGTGTGGAGATTCCTCAAAAAATTAAAAATAGAGCTACCCTATGACCCTGCAATTGCACTACTGGGTATTTATCCCAAAGATACAGATGTAGTAAAAAGAAGGGCCATATGTACCCCAGTGTTCATAGCAGCAATGTCCACAATTGCCAAACTGTGGAAAGAACCAAGATGCCCTTCAACAGACGAATGGATAAAGGAGATGTGGTCCATATATACGATGGAATATTACTCAGCTATCAGAAAAGATGAATACCTAACTTTTGTATCACATGGATGGGACTGGAGGAGATTATGCTTAGTGAAATTAATCAAGCAGAGAAAGTCAATCATATAGTTTCACTTGTGGAACATAAGGAATAACATGGAGGACATTAGGAGAAGGAAAGGAAAAGTGGATTGGGGGAAATCGGAGAGGAAGCATGAGAGACTGTGGACTTTGAGAAACAAACTGAAGGTTTTGGAGGGGAGGGGGCTGGGTAGTTAGGTGAGCCTGGTGGTGGCTGTTAAGGAGGGTACATGTTGCACGGAGCACTGCGTGTGGTGCATAAACAATGAATCTTGGAACACTGAAAAAATAAAATTAAGATGTTAAAAACTGCCAAACTTCCTACATGCAGGATGTAAAAAAAAAAAGAAAGAAAGAAAGAAAGAAAAAGAACTGTGGAGACTGGTTTCCTCAGATAGGACATCCTTGTCATTTTATCAGGATTTTCCAGAACATTGCTACCAAAGCTCCAAAGTCATAATGCTGCAGAAATCTAATTCTTGGCTTTCATAATCTCTGGGCAGTTCACACGACAGCAGCACTTGAAATTGGGGAAGTTAAAATCAGGCAGAAAATTTGCTTTGTTTTGAAGTCCTTCAGTGGAAAGAGGCTCAGAGTATACTGAACAGAATACCCCTGCCCTTGTGTCACGGGCCTCCCTGGGCGTCCAGTGCTCTGCTGCAGTGTCTCTAGCAAATGCAAGAGGCCTTGAGCCTGGGAGGTAATCAGTTAAACTCAACATGCTTGCTGAGCACCGTCATAAGCCAGGTAGTGGGGAAGATAAGGCACAGTTTTCAGTCTCTGGTGGGAAAAACATACACACACACACACACACACACACATATATAAA
Organism: Nasua narica; assembly: GCA_028533885.1. Lineage (NCBI taxonomy): Eukaryota > Metazoa > Chordata > Mammalia > Carnivora > Procyonidae > Nasua > Nasua narica. The sequence goes on along the minus strand of CM052810.1, from coordinate 51,520,369 downwards.
ATCCAGGTCTATAATCCCTTCTGCACATTTCTGAAACCCCAAAAACCTCACAGAATTGAATTCTTTTTTTCCATAAACCATCTGGCAGCAAAACTTCAACTGATGTGAGTCTATTTATATATATCCTTTATTTATCCCCCTTAGTGTGACTCTTCAAATGTTTTGCTTAAGAAAAATTAATGGCATGTTGCCCCAGACCCCACTGGGGATGTTATATAACATTGTTGATTATGCACCAGATTTCTTTCCTAAAATCCAAAAAATTCAGAATATGAAGACACATCTGGCACTAAGGGGTAGGTATTAGAGTCTATGGACCTATAATTGTTAAATGCTTCTCGTTCTGGAGAAGAGCCTTCTTTCTCTGGCACCTGATATCTTCTAGGATGAGGACATAGGCTACATTGTTTCTGTTTACGGCAAAAACTTTTGAAAGTAGCAGCCTAAACGGTGCTTTCTCTAGAACCAGGCTTTTTGAGCTTTCTAGTTAGGATCTTATAGTTTCCTTAGGCTTTTTGAATAACTTTCGTTCTTCACTGTAAGTTTTGCCTTGCCAGGGACTTAATCCCTTTTCCTATTATTCCTAAATTTCCCCTTGTAGGTATTGGTTAATCCTGGTTTGATTAACAACAGTTTGATTGTTTCTTCCAGAGCTCTAATTAACCTGTGTCTTACTTAAACTATGGACTCCATTTGAAATAGGAGATATAGGGGACCCTGGAGTCAGCGTCCAAAACAGGGAGATTCTGCTCTTCAGATAAAAATAGTCTTCTGCAATCTTAATATAAAAGTGTTTTTTAATAGTGTTGATCCCTTGTCCTCTTGTCCTCCCTCCTTTCTTCCTGTAGACAGACATGGGCTAGTTTAACTTTAGCAAGTGCCAAGTTCTCTTTCTTGGGACTATGAGCTCACATCAAAGGTGTCTAGGCATCCAGTTCTCTCACTTGAGTGGGACAGAATGACAGGATGGTCCTTGATCCTGTGAACTGGGGGAGGAGGGTGTCCCCTTGCTGCTTCTCTGACATCTGAGAGGTAAATCACTCCCCGGAGGGGGTGATTCGAAGGATTTGGGGAAGCTTTTTAAAATCCGCGGCATTGAATTCAGATACTTCTGTGTGGGGGACACTTGCCTGGACTAGAGGAGGACACAGGACCTGCAGAGTAGTTCCTGGATGGACTCACCCGATGGGAATCAGAGAGAAAGGAAGGAAGGCTGTAGATTTCTACGGAACATCTAGGAATGAAAAACCGGTATTCACTGGTGTTATACGCAACTAATGAATCGTTGTACACTATAGCAAGAGCTAATGATGATACAGTGGCTAACAGAACATAAAAGAAAAAAAAAGAACTAGAAAAACCAGTATCAAAGCAGAGGATACATTTGTAATATTTTTTGTTAGCATTGTCTGTTTCCCACCCACGGCACGCAGGAATGCTGGTAAAAAAGAAAAAAAAGAAAAAAGCTAGTGTGATTATTTTTAGAGATAGCATATGAGAGTTCCTTTTACTATTTGAAATCTTCTCTTTCTTCCCATTTAAAAAATTTATCCCCAAATGCAATTCTTCATAGAAAGTTTAGAAAATATTGCCTAGCTATAGGAGAAAAATCCCATTATCTTGCTGCCTAGAAATGACTGTTTTTATTATTTTGGTGTATGCACTTTTTGACTTTTTTCTAAGCTTATTTAAAAACTTCAGTGGATTGATATACTTGCATGCATATAGTGTATGTCTGGGCATGAAGCCTGTGGGTCTATCAACAATTTCATAATGGTTTTCAAATTTAAAAATATGTCAAGTTCATCTCTTTGTGTTTCAACAAATTTACTCCAATTCCATCATTTTGTTCTGATTCTAGTACTAAAGAAGGAGGGCCTATGTTTTCTTCTAGGGGTTTTATGGTTTCAGGTCTCACATTTAGGTCTTTAATCCATTTTGAGTTTATTTTTGTGTATGGTGTAAGAAAGTGATCGAGTTTTACTCTTTTGCATGTAGCTATGCAGTTTTCCCATCACAATTTATTGAAAAGACTGTCTTTCCCCCCATTGTGTATTCTTGCATCCTTTGGGGAGAATTTTTAAGTGTTGGAGTGAGCTAGTGAAGGAGTCCTAAGGACATTATGGATGAGTTGAGTCTATGTGATTAGGTCATCAATGTTTGTTAATTACTGAAGATAGCTTTACCCTCTCACAGAGACTGGGAGATAGAGTTGTTATCTTCCTTGATGACTGCATTTCAAAGGAGTGACTTCCTGATCCTTGAGAAGGACTTTGCTGAGTTGTAAACTGGCAACAGGCTGGGAGAAGATTTACATCTCCAGGGGCAGAGAAAGAATTCACAATTGAAGGTCTCCAAAGTAAAGGCTCTACGAAAAAGGAGGTCTGGATACTATAGTCAGGAAGAATGTGTAAAGTGTAGTCTGGCTTAAGGAAACATGAAGACCCTCTTGGTCAGTGGAAAGCAGTGGCAAGCCGGCAGAGGCCCTGGCGGACTGATGAAGAAAGAAATTGGGGGCACTTGGGTGGCTCAGTGGGTTAAAGCCTCTGCCTTCAGCTCAGGTCATGATCTCAGGGTCCTGGGATCGAGCCCCACATAGGGCTCTCTGCTCAGCGGGGAGGCTGCTTCCCCTCTTTTTCTGCCTGCCTCTCTGCCTACTTGTGACCTCTCTCTCTCTGTCAAATAAATAAATAAAATATTAAAAAAAAAAAAGAGATCGCTTTAGGACCTGGTCCGTAGGGACTTAGAACATCGCTCCTGTGCCAAAAAGAGTGTTAATAAGTAAGTATCTTAGTACATTTTAAACTGGATTTGCATTAATTTATAAAGAAGACAGTTTAGCCCCTAATGGATTTACAAAATCCAGGCCCTTTTACTGACACCAGTCTTTTAGTAATTTATTCTGTTGTGAAAATTAATTTTTGAGCTTTAAACAAGATGCTAAGTGATTTTCATCAGAGGCGATGGTTATGTTAGATGGAGAGGGACTAACAGAAAACAAAAATGCTCTTTCAGTGTTTCCCATTTAGTACTAATCAGACTCAAGAAAACCCGTTCTTTGGTCACTGTTACTGGTGGTTACTCTTCCCTTAAGAAGCTGCTGAAACATAGAATGTGTGTTTGTTTACGACTCTTATGTCACAGGAATGGATTGTTGAGCATAATGTCCTCAAGGCTCATCAATTTTGTAGCACATGACAGAGTTTTCTTCTTTTTGAAGGCTGAGTAATCTTCCGTTGTATGTACCTGCTGTATTTTCTCTGTCCATTCGTCCATCCATCAGTGGATGTGTAGGTTGCTTCTACCTTTTGGCTATTATGAATAATGCTGCAGTGGGATGGGCGTGCAGATCGCCTTCGAGATCCCGTTTACAGGTCTTTGGATAAACACCTGGAGTGAGATTGCTGGGGAGGAAAACAACACAGGAGGCTGATGAGTACGTTCTGAAATCATTTCAATTTTCACTTTCTACAAGTAGTTTCTGATCAAAATGCTTATGCTCAGTAGAAAGGGATTCAAAAGGAATTTACGTTGACACATGGAAGGTAGGTATAAGGGTTTTAGAATGAGAGAAACAGGTGTTTTAAATATTGGGCAATTTTCTTTCCGTCCTCCCCAGCCTTGTCCAGTGGGAGGTGGCCTAGCTGTATGGAAAAAGGAAAGAAAGGTCTGGTGCTGGATTTCTGCAGGCTCTGGGCTAGTCATCAAGGGGTGCCTGGACCCTGCATTGGTTTGTGAAATGTGTACACGGGGCAGTCTTTGGCTGTCACCAGATGCCCAGGAAGTCTGTGGCTTGGGAGGAGCTGAGAACCATTGGCTGTCTTGCTCTGTCTGGTCTGTACTCACCTTGTGGCCTTGGATTAATCACTTGACCTTGGGGACTCAGTTTCCTCATCTCAGCATGCCTTTGAGTGGATGGTGATGAACATCTCACAGGTGTGGTGTAAAGGCTAATGATGAGATGAGTCTATAAAGTGTTTAGAGGCTTAACAACTGTTTATTTTCTTTCTTTTTCCCTTCCCTCCCAAGCTTGTCAGAATAGAGCCATTTTCTGGAGAATTAGGGAACCGTGGGTTTTGCTCTGAACTCATCCTAAGAAATTTAAAATTTAATACCCTTTGCCACTATGATCACTTACCAGAAGTGGCAACAAAAGTCCCAGAAAAGTGCATCCAGGTGGGATTCAGTCTGTGAAGCATTTCCTAAATTTAGGTCAGTGTAGGGAGGATGCTGGGCACAAGGTCACACAGGCCCCGCTGTCAAAGACACTCAAAGTGGGGCATGCCTCACACTTGCTGCTGAGGGACAGCGGGGGGCTGCAAGAGTCCACCTAGCCCCCTGGAGGAGGCAGAAGGGAACTACTGCTTAGACTCTCAACAAATCTTTCTGTTTATGAGCATGAGCTCTGTTTTGTTATTGCGTCTCAAAGGGGAGTTAACGACAGATATTAAATGAATAAGCAATAAGGACCTTCATAAAAGTCGGATGGAGTGTGGGAGCAGTTCCCACTTGGAAAGAAAAGACTCTTAACAAATCCGCAGTAGGACCCTCCAACTTCCCTTTTTAGCAAAATCACTGTTGAGGTAAAAGTGCAAGTGTGAAATTATAAAGAGACGCTCTGGCAGTTGATCTGACTTTTTTCTTTCCCTCTCATTTATTTTGCATTTCAGATAACTAACTAGCACATGATGATAAAAAGAGGATGCTGTGTCCTTTGCCTTCTGTCAACCACGGAGGATGTGTGAAATGAAGTGCTAACATGAGGCCACCGGAGAAACTTCCGGGGAAACGTAAGTGCAAACTCAGCTGGTGGAAAGGCACATGAGCTTTTTGTGTTAGAGATTCTTCCTTGCTCAAAATTCAGCTGTAGTATTTATATACTCTGTAAGTTATACACTTATTATAAATTCTAAATTTTATACACATTCTATATATTTCCTATATGTAGTATATAGTGTAAATATTTTATTTATGTATTTTATTTTTAATTTTAAGAATATATTTTATTTATTTATTTTTCCCCCAAATATGTTTATTTTATTTTTTCAGTGTTACAAGATTGATTGTTCATGCACCACACCCAGTGCTCCATGTATTTGTATTTTAGATAAATAAATATAAATATGTATTTCCCATAGATAATATGTATTATATATTACATGTAGTTTTAAGTTTTATCATCTATTTAATATTATATATATGTCATATATAAAATAAAAGTAAAAACTGCTACATTCTCCTATCAAGCCATGGATCTGGTTTGAAGCCTTTAGAAGTCACTCCCCAAAGATCTGGAAGGGAGCTAATTTGCACACAGTCACGGAATCAGTCAGGGTAATTCTCTAGACCTGCTCACAACTTGACACATATTTTTTTCTATCTCAATTGCCAGCAGGTGTTTCTTAAAGAAAGAATGCTTTCACCTGACCAATTTCCTTGCATAGATTTGAATCACATTGTGTTATCTTAAATTGCCCTGGTGAGTTAAATAATGTGTTGTCACTGAGCAGAATTTTCAGTTTCTTTGGGGATTGGATACTGTCCAGGTGCTCATTGAATAGAGATATTTGGACTGTTTTACCTCCTTATTAGGATGAGAATAAATCCCTCTTAGATTCTCATCTTATAAGGTGCAGTCTCTCAACTAATGGGTTTTTTTTTTATGGTAGACATAAGCTAAAATTTTAGGAACTTCTTAGAACTGAAATACTATTTAGTTTTTCCTCAACAAAGAGTCTGCAATTATAAATAAATCATTTGTTAATCTTATAAGGGTAGTATTTTATTCTATATGGAAACACCCTCTGGCAACTCATTTGTGTTTGATGTTCTCTCAGGATTTCCATAGATTTTGATCACAGGCTGTGTTTATGAACTCTCTTTACAAAATACAGCCTAGAGCTGAGCAATTAAGATTTTAATTTTATGCAGCTTGATTGCTCTCCTTCACTTAAAAGAAGTGAATAAATGCCTACATTGTGGAGAAACATTATTAACCTTTTCTTTGTTTATCAGGCTTGTAGAGCTTGTAAGAAAATACTCCTATAATGTTACAGTTCTGTTTTGCACTGTGAATTTGCTCTCTAACTTATTGATAGTGGTTTGCATACAGCAGGTGCTCAGTGTTTCTTATAAATTATTAAAATACATACCAATATTGCCTTTTTAATCTTATTGCAGCATTACACTGACCTTTCATTAATTTTTTTAAATAAAAGCTTTACTAAGAAATGATTCATATACCATAAAAGTCACTTATTTAAAGTATACAAGTCAGTGGTTTTTAGCATGTTCACAGTCATGCAATCATCAACCGTATCTAATTTTAGACCATTTTCATCACTCCCCACCAAACCCTGTGCTCATTAGCATCACTCCTCATTTCCCTCCGATCTCTCTAAGCCAAAGGCAACCACTAATATACTCTGTTTCTTTAGATTTATCTATTCTGGATATTTCTTATAAATGAAATCATACAATGCGGAGTTGGCTATGATTGGCTTCTTTCACTTAGCGTAATGTTTTCAAGGTTTATCCATGTTGTGGCATATGTAAATACTTCATTTCTTTTTATTGCCAAATAATATTCCATTGCATGCATATATCACATTCTGTTGATCCATTTATCAGTTGATAGACATTTTATGTGCTTTCAGTTTTTGATTATTGTGAATAGTGCTGCCATGAACATTAGTATACAAGTTTTTGTGTGGACATATTTTCATTTCTTTTACATATCTAGCAGTGGAAGTGTCAGGTTATATGGTAACTCTCTGTTTCACTTTTCGAGGGAATGCCACATGGTTTTCTGAAGTGACTGCACCATTTACAATACCAGTGGCCATGTATGAGAGTTCCAATTTCACCACATGCTCACCAACACTGTTACTCTCTGCCTTTTTGATCATAGCTGCCTCAGTAGCTATGGAATAGGATCTCACTGTGATTTTGATTTGCATTTCCCTGATGGCTAATATATATTGAACATTGCTTCACGTGCTTGTTGATCATTTGTTTATCTCCTTTGGAGAGATGTCTTTTCAGATCCCTTGCCCAATTATTAATTGGGTTGCTTGTCTCTTTTCATTATGGAGTCAGAAGAGCTCTTTATATAACCTAGACAGAAGTCTCTTATCAGATATATGATTTTGCAAATAGTTTCTCCCCTTTAGTGGGTTATCTTTCTGCTTTCTTGATAGTGTCCTTTGAAACATGTAAGTTTTGAATTTTGACTAAGTCCGTTTCTTTATTTTTTTCTTTTGTTGCCTGTGCTCTTGGTATTTCATTCTAACACACCACACAGATTACGTGATGGGAAATCATCTTAGAGGGAATACTTCTTGGTCATGTAATAATTAACTCCCATTTGCATGGGGGTTCAAAATAGAGCTATCTTTAGCACTAACCCTAAGTAACTTTGGTGACTTTCCTAAGCAGGAACTCTTCCTGATGGAGGGAACTGTTCTAGCAACAGCAACTCAACTTTTCTCTTCTTCCCAAATCACATTTTGCAGGTGACTATCTTCTGTCACATTTGAGCTAATCTTGTATTGACTGTTTCCCCAACTAAGATCGTATTATATTTTTGCGGCAGACAATGGTTAAGTTATAAATGTTACATCTAAATGTGACTTAAGATACTGCTTTGTAAGGAGTTAAGTTGGCTTGAAAGAACCTGAATGTGGGGATTTTTTGGTGGCCAGAAGACGGATGTTATTGTAAGGCTGCAGGAAGAGACTGGAATAGGTACAATAAGGAAAATAATAAAGCTAGAAAAAAGAAACAGTAAGGGATAAAATACACAAAGGATTGGACAAATAGTCACTTAGAACACATTTTTAGGGAGATAAAGTCTGTAATAAAGGTTTGTTGAATGAACAGATGCATGAATAAACAGTTTTTCTTTTTATACCAGCAAAGAATATATATACATGCATCATGTTTACCATGGTCCTTATAACATGATATGATGGTTTTAAAAATATATTTAGATACTCCTCCCTTCAAGAGTAGGAGCCCAATTACCCTCCCCTTGAGTTAGAGCTGGATTAGTGACTTGCTTCTAAGAAATGGATTGAAATTGAAGTGATGGTGTGTAACTTTGGGGAACAAGTCATGCAAAGGCACTGTGTCTTCTGTCATGGTTAATCCCTCTCAAATTGTTCATTTGGGATAAGCCCATAGCATGTTGCTCTATAGAAAGGCTCCCACAGTGAGGAACTGAAGCCTCCAGACAATAGCCATGTAAATGAGCTTGGAAGTGGATCCTCCAGCTTCCGTTAAGCTTTCAGATTACTGAAGCCTGCATCTCTCCCCACCAAGAGATTGACTGCAACTTCATAATAGCCACCGAGCCAGGGGAATCTAACCAAACTACTTCTGGATTCCTGACCCTTTGAAACTGTGTGAGATAATAAATATTTGTTGTTTTAAACTATTGAACTGCTAAGTTTTAGGATAATTTGTACACAGCAATAGATTAATATACATGGCGAAACCTCAATAAATGGTAGTGGTGGTAGTGGTCGTGATCATGAAGTTGATGAAGAAGGTGATGATGGATGATGAAGAACAAGAAGAAGATGATGAAGATGAAGAAGGAGGAGGAAGGGGAGAGAGAAGGGGAGGAAGAGGAGGAGGAGGAGAAGGAGATGATGATGATGATGGAAAAGGAACAGGAAGGTGATATTATTGACTCCAAAAATCTCCTGTTTGGGAGGAGAGAAAAAAAATCTTTCTCATAAACCTCTTTTATGTTTTTTGCTTCCTCTTTGGCCAGCTTTTGTCTGAACTATTAGACGAAGTGCTGTGATGTTGCCTCAAGGCTCTTGCTGGTGAGTGGAGAAGTTCTAGTTGTTTATGGCCATGTTGGATTCTCCCACAGTATCTTGGCCCCGTGACACTTTATGAGAGGATACACATGAGTGATATTCCACTTTATACTAGGCTATTCCTCAGTGTCAATAGACATGCTTTTTCACTCTCTTTGTGAAAGTATAAGCCACTGAGCAGTGAGTCAGTCTCACCAAAATTACATATCTAGGACAGAATTCTGGCATAATCTAGAAATATGTGCTTGCTTATGCACAAATAGCTGTTATGACTTCTGTCATCTTCATGCTTTAAAATAGAGATGAGAACAATTTGAGTTCTTCTGATCACTAATCTTGGATAGATGAGCCATGCAGGATTGTGCAATGGTAATGGCAATGAAAATGGCAATGATAATGATAATAGTGGCCACTGTGTATAGAGCAGGCGTTTTACATAACCGTGTCTATCATCTGTTATGCTCATCACAGCCCTGATTACTAGGAAGAAGATTGCATTTCAAAGATGTTAATGAACCCATGGCTACTAGTAGTGTTGAGGCTGAGCTTCAAACATGGTTCTGGTGATCTCCAAAGAATGATTTCTCTCTACTGTGCCACAATGTCTCCCTGCCTTACTACACAACCATTGCCAAAGAATTAAGAGAGTAAACACTTGTATCCAGTTTATGGAAAGGTTTCAACTTGATGGGTACAAATATAAAAGTTTGAGTTTTCTCAATACTTTTTTTTTGGTTATGCTCTGTTCAATCTCTTTCCCCCCACCCATAAATGAAATTCTTGGCAGTATGGTAGCTTTTTGATCACTCTCAGCATTTGGTCAATGCAGTCTGTGGTAGGAAGTTCCTGAAATGGCTCCTGTGTTAGAGAGGCCCACATATCAACCGCTAGGGAGAAGCTGAGCCCCTCAGTGTAAGAGCTGATGAGGAACTGAATGAGTGAGTGAGCTTGGGGTTATTATCTTTCTTCATTTGAGCCTTAAGATGATTGCAAACCCAACCACCATCTTGATTGTAGCTTGACGTAGAAGATCCAGCTAAGTCATACACAGATTCATGTCTCATAGAAACTGTGAGATCATAAATGTCTATTGGTTTAAGCTACTGAATTTGTTTTGCAGCAGTAGATAACATAGTTTGATCCAGTTTAAAATTTTAATGTAACATCCAATTTAATGTTCATTTCCTCTCCTTCTTTCTTCCCCCTTTTGGATATGGTTCAAGAGACTTGCAGGACCTGCGCTTTCATTTCTTCTCTCACTCCTGCCATTTTAGGGTCCCATCTCACCTGGTGGGTTAGGGCTGGGTGTAGGAACAAGGAAAGACACAAATATCTCTTACTTGACTGGTGCCTTTGTTCTCTGTGCTGTTTCTTTGGCTTTGACTGTATGTCAGACAAGTATTCACATACTGGCTCCCTCTGGGGCATATGTGTAGATGAGTTCTCTGTAGAACTCTTTGGAGTTTCCTAGTTTCTTGGTCCTTTCTGGTTCTCCGTGAACAGTTTCCACACCAGATTTTCAGGTTCAGGTTCTTATGGTTGGACTTTCCTCACTATCAGTGGGATCTTGAATGGGCACCTGAAAGGTGGCACAAGTCCAGCTATCTTCAGATATCTACATTTTCCACTGACCCTCTGCTACCAGTTCTCTCTGCCCTGCTATTCCCTACAAATAGGATCGCCAGATTTCGTAAGTAAAAACATAGAAAACCCAGTTAAATTTGAATTTCAGATAAGCAATGAATACTTTGTCAGTATAAGGAAGCTCCATGCATCTATATTTTATCTGGCAACCCTATCCCCATACTCTTGAATTTTTCTCTAATAGCACACAGAGGAGATATCAGAAGGACCATTGCATTGAAATGCTAATTTCTCTCTGGTAGATAGTAGAATGATTCTCATGGCTGTCTCCTTGCTTGACTTGAGATGGGAAACACTGGGAGAGGAGGGACAAATTCATCATGAATACTAAATTCTCTTGAGTTGTCTATCAGTGGTTTCTTTGATTTTTTGGATGTACATTTATAGACCAACAGAGGAAGGCAGTGAATTTTTGGGGGGTGTTCTTTGGGAGTGTATGGCCCCAATTATGCATGATGATACTTTCTTGGACTCAGTGTGGGGTGGCATGCCCTGAATCTGGGAAAACAGGAAATTCTCCTCGATATCTTGTGTGCAAGTTACAGCATAGCTGCATTAGGACAATCCTGGGTTTTCTCATCTAAGTTGTGATTTAACTTGCTTTTGTTACCCTAAGTCATCACTTATATTTCAATAATGTGTGGTCTTAAAATTTGTCAGAGTTTCCACATGGTGAAAATGAATCAAATTACCTTTAGCCTCCCTCCCTTTTCTGTGTTTAAATATTTTGAAACACTGTTTCCTTGATGCCTTTTTGAGAACTTGAATCTTCATTAAGGAAGAAGCCTTTTCTTGAGATGGTGAGACATTGGTAAGCTCTGATGTACCTGAAGTTCTCTATTATGTGGTCCCACATTTTGACCTTCCTGAATACCCTAAATTCACTACTGGTGTTCTTTGCCAATAGGGTTGCCAAGTACTTAACGCAGACCCTCCCAAAAGGGCTCCACGTACTCATTTCTCAGGGTGCCTTCAGCTAACAGTTGGAGCCCTTCCAGGGAATCATCCTGGACTGCAGGAACTGCCTCACTGCAAGGTTCTACCCCATGCTTGGCCGAGAAGGGGAGGCAGCTTACAGCCATGCCTGGTCCTTAGGAGAGGCTGAGGAGGAGGTAGAGAGGGATGAATGATACAAAGGCCTTGTCATTTTTTGGCATGTTTGGGACAATTTCACCTCTGTTTTGCAGTCACTGCCTTGGGTTTGTCTGTGTCCTTTGTTGCAATTGTATTGTTTAAATTCTGTACTTTTTCCTGTTTTTTTTTTTTTTTTTTCTATTTTATACTGAAATTTCCTTCAAAACCAGTTTGGAAACGACAACATGTTGGATTAAATTCCATTTTTACTTAAAATGTTTTTCCCTAGATACTTCTCAAAACTAGCTTGAAAACACATGTTTATTACAAAACACCTAAATGCCATAATTTCTGTTAACAACATTGTTTTCAAACTGCATTTTTACTCAGAAGTTGCTTAGAAACTTCATTTCATTTTTATCCCAGCAGGCATTCTGTACTTTTCTGTTAAGTATTTCTTTTATTAGATTTTTCCTAAAAATTAGCTGGGAAACACAGCTTTTCATCACAACAGGCTTACATATCCTCGTCTTCAGCAGAATTTAGGCTCATTTTGATGAAAATAATTTTCCCAAGCTAAGTTTCAGGGAAAAAAAAAATCTGGTATAGACCACCTTTTCAACAGAAAAGTATTCAATTGAAGAACTTGATAATCACATTTGCAAGAGAGTTAAAGATGAATCCTTTCTTACTAGGTCTGAAAGATGATTTCTTTCCCTAAGAAATGTTTCTGATAATAATTTAGAAATAGATTTAGCTCTGCATGTTTTATGGTATTAATATCTAACATTATTCCTGACATCATACCTGTCAAAAGTCTTGCCTGTCCTTTAATGACATTCTTACAACCCGGCTCTTCTGTCCCCAGCCTTGTCTTGTTCCCCTGAACCTCCCTCATACCTTTAAAAACATCCTCTATCCTACGTGGGTGATCTGAGAGGCCATCCTCTGGTTTAAATTTTTAATGGGCTTTCCATCATCAGGAAAGTGGTTTTCGAACTATGTTCTGCGGGGTGCCTGGGTTCTGTGGAGGGGTTCAGAGGTTGCTGTTGATACTGCACATGGGGGAGTCTGAGTCACAGGGGCTTCAGGCCCCCAACTTCCCCATTAGCCAGCACAGTTCTGATGGGTTCTGGGCTACATAGCACCAGGGCTTCCCGTGCATTTCCTTCATACAAATGATTTAGGTATTTTTTAAAAACTCATTCCATTAAACACTCATATCATTAAAAACTCATACCACCAAAAATTCATGCCATTCTCAATGGTATGAACTGCAAATATTTTTTTTTCCTCACTTTGTATCTCTATAGATACTAGAGGAAAATTATGGCCACAGACCTCCCTTTATTTTTTCCCATTCTAACAAGAACAATGACTGCAATGATCCCATGCCAAATTGAGAGGAAGTTTAGCATCCTCTTTTTAGGGTACCCCCTGATATTTTGTGAACTCTGGGAACTCACATGATCTGAAATTTGAGGTTAGTCAGGGCAACAGCAGATGGGACAGATACTGCCATTACTCCTTGCAGCCACATGATGTCACTGTGGACAACTGGCCATTTTGACAGAGTCTGTAGGTATGCTTCTGGCACACAATTATACAAGCCCCTGAGAATCCTCAAAGAAATGTCTGCGTGGTGGGTAATGCACTGACTCTGTTGTGCTTAGGTAAGGGGATCCTACACCTGAATTCCCAGGGATGTAGATCTTGATACTTACTTCTGTTTGGCCCATGTAAAGTCATCTTCTAAGGCACCAGCAGCCCCAAGAACACTTAATGAACTGACTCTGGGATCTGCTCCTTGTGAAATAGTCCCTTATGTCTTGCTGCCAATTCATATTAATAGGAGTTGGGCACCTTTTCACCTTTCTAGCTCTTTAATGACAAAAGGTCTTATTACCTTAACTTTATTGGATGATAGGACAATATTCCCCCCACCCCCCGATGGCTCCCCAGTGGCTCCCAGGGACCACAGCATCTGCACTATAAGCCTTACATTCTGTGGTATTTCCCCTCTCCTGGGGACTCAAGATGACTTTCTGGAAACCTTTGCTTGAGAAGAGGATGGCTCCTCACCCTCCTCCACCCTTTCAAGTTTTAGTCTTTAGCAGAACGTTCTCCAAATGATCATAGTCACTTCCTTTGAGAAGTTAATATCTGGTAAAAGAGAAAAAGACATAAGCTTATGATTATTTTAAAGTTTTATAAGTACAACAAAAGAGGAAAAGAATATGTAAGAGCAAGCATTGGAAGAATTGTTGGGGTCAAGATTGTGAAGGATTGGGGCACCTGGGTGGCTCAGTGGGTTAAGCATATGCCTTCAGCTCAGGTCATGATCCTGGGGTCCTGGGATCAAGCCCCTTGTCTGGTTCCTTGCTCAGTGGGGAGCCTGCTTCTCCCTCTCCCTCTGCCTGCCACTTCCCCTGCTTATACTCTCTCTCTCTGTGTCAAAGAAATAAATACAATCTTTTAAAAAAAGATTGTAAAGGATCTTATATGTCATAGTATGTAAATTTTATCAAGAAGTAATAGAAAGTCAGAAGAGACCTCTAAACATCAGAGAGACGGGATCAATGTTGTTTTTAGACAACTGATTTCAGAGGTTGTATGGAAGATGATGAACTCTGTAGGGAGAGATCAGAGGTAGGGAGGCTTCTTAGGCAATGGGCTTTGTCATAGTTAAGGCAAGAAATGTTGGGGGCTTGGACCAGTGCAGTTCTAGTGAGGCTAAAGAGGAGTGATGAATTCTGAAGATTTTCTGAGGTGGAATTCATGGAAATTGGTGAGCCTGTGAGAGCAAAAAGAGGAGAAGGCAAGGCTGGCCCTAAAAGTCTAGATATTGATACCATATTGAATGTAGTGAGTTTTAGATGGAGAAAATGTTTGTAAGGAAAGAAGGTAAGTACTGTGAAGGGACATTGGATTGGAAAGATATTTCACTTGGTATAGGATTCTAGGGTTGGCAATTTTTTCTTCCAATACATCGTATGTGTCATTCTAGCTTTCTTTGCAACTGTTAAGAAGTCAGCCAAAATTCTTATTGCTGTTGATTTGAATATAATGGGTCTATTTGTTTCTGACTGCTTTTCAGATTTTTCTCCTCATCTTTGATTTTAGTAGTTTAACTGATGTGCCTAGGTATGGTTTTCTTCATGTTTTTCTTGCTTGGCTGGATAGTAATCCCAGTTTGCTGAGCTTTTTGAATGTGTGGTATGTCTTTTTTTTTTTTTACCAGTTTTGGAAAATTATTGACCATTATGTTTACAATTATTTGTTCTCTTCTATTCTCTCTCTCATCTTTGTATGCCATTCCAATGAATGTATTAGAAAATTTGATATTGTCTTATATGCCTTTCACATTTGTGCTCTGTTTTTTGTTTTTAATTCTTTTTTCTTTATTCTCCAGTTTGGATAATTTAATTGACCAGTCTTCAAGTTCATGAATCATTTTTTCTGTTGTTCAATCTGATATTAATTAAGCCTTTCTAATGCATTCTTAATTTAAGACACTATATCATTCAGTCTTAGGTTATCCATTGGTTAGTTTTTAGAAATTCTACTTTGTAGAAATTGTCCATCTATTCATTTGCCTTGTCCATCTTTTCCTCTCATTTATTTTAACTATTTATAATAGTTAATTTAAAGTCCTTGTCATCTAATTCCAATAACTTGTTTATCTGTGGGTGTCTTTCCATTGATTGTTTTTTGCTTTTTCTAATCATCAATCATCTGTTACTTTTCTTCATATGTCTCATAATTTTTTATGGTATGCTGAACACTGTGTTTAATAAACTTTTTATTTTAGAATAGCTTTTGACTTACAGAAAAATTATGAAATAGTACAGTTCTCAAATATCGCAAATCCAGTTTCCCCTCTTATTAATACTTTCATTAATATGGCACATTTGTCATTATTAATGAACCAATATTGGTACACATTTTTGTTAACTAGAATTTACACTTTATTCAAACATCTTTAGTTTTTACCTCATGCCCTTTTTCTATTTTGGGATCCCACACAGGATACCACATTATATTTAGATGGGATGACTCTTTAGTTTCCTTTTTGCTGTGACAGTTTATCAGACTTCCCTTGTTTTCAATGACCTTCAGAATTTTCAAGAGTATTGGTTAGATATTTTGTATAGTCTCCTCAATTGTCTGATGTTTTCTATGTGATTAGGCCAGGGTATGGATTTTAGGGAAGAAAACCACAGGGATGAAGTGCCATTCTCTTTATGTCAAATCAGGTGTACATACTTTACTATGACTTATCACTGTTGATGTTAGTGTTTGTCAAATTTCTCCATTGTAAAATTACCTTTATTTCCTCTTTCCCTACTATCCTCTTTGGAAGGAAATCTGTATGCATAGCCCATACCTAGGGGTGGGGAGTTAAACTCCATATCTTTGAGGACAGAGTGTCTACACAAATTATTTGGACTTCCTCTGCATGGGTGATTTATTTATTCTCATATTCATTCATTCATTCATTCATTCAACCATTTACTTAGATCACTATGGCTTCATAGATATTTATTTTATATTTTGGGTTATAATCCAATACTACATTATTTATTTTGGTGCTCAGATTGTCCCAGCTTTGGCTAGCAGGGTCTCTTTCAATTAACTTCTTTGACAGCCACCCCCAAAATTGTGGGGTTCTTTGGGCAATTCCATCCTTTATGGCATTATAAAATGCTCTAGATTCATCTTCATTATTTCTTACCTATTCTAGAATCAGCCACTTCTTCAAAAAGCCATTATTCCTTCTATTGAAGAGTAGTGTTAGAAACCAAGATCTGAGTTCTAGGTATGCTTGTTGCTGCTGGTGGTCTGTTGTTGCTTCCATGCCCTTATATATATACATGTCTATAAATATCTGTATGTAACTGTCTGTATTTATATTAAGTTGAACATAAGTTCATAAGGATGCTTTCAACTCCATCACCAAAGGGATTATTATAGCCTTTACCACTTATATGTAACCTCCCACTCCAGCAGTAAGAAACCTGGCTCCTGCTATCTTCCATCTGTTTACTTTCTAAATAATTTTAAAAATATCTGTGTGCATGAAGGTTCACTCTTTGTGCTTTTGGCACAAGTTCCATGGGTCTTGTCAAGTACATAATTTCACATATCCACCATTACAGTGTCATATAGAATAGTTTCACTGACCTAAAAAAAAAAATCCCTTGTGCTTCACCTGTTTAATCATGTCCCAAACCTCTTGGTAACCACTGCTCTGCTTACTATCTCTATAGTTGTGTTTTTTTCCAGAATGTTACACAAATAGAATTATGCATTATGTAGCTTTTTCAGACTTGCTTCTTTCACAATGCATTTAAGATTCATCCATTTCATTAAATTACTTGATAGCTCATTCTTTTTTATTGCTGAATAATATTCCAGTATTCAAAATATATCAGTTTGTTATTCCATTAACCTGTTGAAGGATATCCTAGCTGCTTCTAGTTGTTGGGAATTATGAATCAATGACTTTTCTAATACTCATCAAAGAATCAAGGTTGGAGGGAAAATTCTTAACCCCAAATCAGGAGAGACAGGTGTATACAGAGAGTCACACATGTAACAGTAGTCACTGGAGTGATAAAATAGTAGAAACATTTGAATGGTGATTTTGATATATTGCTGGAGGTTATATTTGGGCATGAGACATGACATTGAAAATCTCCTTGGGGGCCCTCTAACTTCTGTGTGATTTACCCCCAGAAATCTCACTTTTTCTCAAGATAAAAGTCCTACAAACATCCCAGTCACTGTCTTGTCAGGGGAAGAGGAAGAGTACTAATTGTGAAATATACCCAAACTTTGTCTGTAATAAGGACCTGCTCCCCAGGAGAAAAGATCTGTGAGGTTTTTGTCAGCTGAGGAAAGGGCTTTACTCCCATTTCAGACTTCTCTAGCCTTCCTGTGTCACCTAAAATGGGGGCAGAGGTAGGGAACATACTCAAGAGATGTGAGGTGCAAGGGAATAGATTTGAAACATCGTAGCCAGGCAAAGGAGGGAAACAAAGGGCTTTAGCCTGGGTGGGTGGGGGGGGGCACAGACTTGTGAAGGTCACAGACAAGAGACACAAACTCTCTAAAAGACTGAGACTTAACCAGAGGATTATAGAACACTTATCCTCCTTTGCCCCTTATGACTGAGCAAACAGGGATCCTGTGTAACTGGATTATAGCTGAAAGAGATGTAAGATATAGATTCTCTCTGAGGATCAGTACTTAGGAATCTTCCCCAAAGTCAACAGGTGAGACAAACAAGGACGCTAGAGGAATTTGAACCCTCTAACAGTTACAATTACAGTAAACATTAAACATAGCCCAACCTCTGGCCAGATTAACATAAGTTTCCACACTATAAGATTATTTACCTCAGTTTCTAGTACCCAATACAATATGCCTGGCTTTCAGGAAAAAAAAAATCAAGTCCTGTCAAAAAGTAAGAAAAAATTTCACAGTTTGAAAAGACAAAGCAATTATCAGAATCAGATATGACACAGATGTTGAAGTTATCAGTTAGGGAACTGAGGATAATTATGGCTAATATGTTAAGGGTTCTAATGAGAAAAGTAGACAAAATGGAAGAAGAGATGGGTAATGTAAGCAGAGATATAGAAACCCTAAGGAATCAAAAGGAAATTCTAGAAATTAAAGACAATAATGGAAATGTTAATTAACCACCATCAATGAGCTCATCAGTAGGCTTGACCCAGCCAAGGAAAGAATCAGTCAGCTTGAAGGTATGAGAATACAAACTTCTCAGACTGACATTAAAATAGGAAGGGAAAAAAAAGAAACAAAATTTAAAAATCCAAGAATTGTGAGATACTTCAAAAAGTGTAACATTCATGAAGTTGGAATACCAGAAGGAAAAGAAAGAGAGACCAGGCAAAAGAAATACTTGAAGTAATAGTGATGAGAATTTTCCAAAATCAGTACAGACCCAAACCACAAATCCATAAAGTTCAAAAACACCAAGAAAGACAAAACCCAAAAAATCTATACCTAAGAATATCACAAACTGTAGAAAGGTCAAAGCAAAGAGAATATCTTGAAAGAAGTCAGAGGAAAAAATACTTTATCTATAGAGGAACAGGAGTAAGAATTACGGAGGACTTCTCATCAGAAATCGTGCAAGCAAGAAGAGAGAGAAAAAACTATTTAAAGCATTAAAAGAAAAAAATACCAATGTAAAATTCAATATCCAGGATAAATGAAGACTTTCTTCAACAAACAAAACCTAAAGGATTTCATTGCTAGCAGATCTACCTGTTAGGGTCCATGATCAAAGGAGGGAGACTGATACAAATCAAAAGGTCAAGCAAAGCTTTATTTCGTGCTAAGCATCGAGAATCACACTGGCTGGTCAGGGTCACCTCTATGCAGAGAGCGACTCTGCCTAGTTTCACAGGCTAATTTTTATAGGGCAAAACCGCAAATCACAAGCTGACTGTGAACACGTGGCTGCCAGGAGTTAATCTTTATTTTTATTGGTCAGAGACAGGGCGGTTAAGGGAAGTTACATATGTGCTTTTTACTGATTGGATGTCTCCACCTGGCCTGACTCTGGCCTTCACTCTTGTTTTTCTGGGATCTGTTATTAGGAGCTAGCAGATCATATTTTACTGGTGTCCTGGACTTATTTTTCTAAATAAATTCCTCTAGATTGACTCAGTTTCTTTAAGGCAAGGTCAGCTTGTGTTCACTGCATAAACAACAAAATGGCTGCTATCCTGTAAGAAATGTTAAAGTAGCTCATCAGGCAGAAGGAAAATGATATGATATTTTCAAAATATATCTGATGAAAGGCTTGTAAGCAAAATATACAAAGAGCTCTTAAAATGCATCAATAAAGAAACAGACTTTCCAATTTTAAAAATAGGTAAGAAATGTGAACAGACACCTTACCAAATAAGTATACAGACAGCAAATAAGCATATAAAAGTTGCTCAGCATCATATGTTATGAGGGAAATGCAAATTAAAACAATAATGAAATATCACTACAAACCTATTAGTGTGGCTAACATCCAAAAATACCAGTTGCTAAGTAGGATACAGAACAACAGATATTCTCATTCATTGTTGATAGAGATGCAAAATGGGACAACACTTTGGAAGATAGTTTGACAGTTTCTTACAAAGCCAAATATAATCTAGTGTAACAATCCAGGAGTTGCACTTCCTAGGCATTGACCAACTGATTTAAAAATTTTGTCTACACAATATCCTGTGCACAAATATTTATCAAGTTTATCCAGCTTTTTCTTATTGTAGGGATGGGAGTGACAACTTCTCAGCTGGTTTACATGTTGGAGCTGAAACAGGAATCCTGGATCTTATCTTTCAAAGAACCATAGCGACTGGAGAAAATACTAGTATTTTGGGAAATACTAGTGTTATTTTGGGAAATAATAGTATTTTCCTTTTATGTATTCATAAAAGCTTAAGTCCACAGGGCTGTCTATGTGGAATGATTTTGGAAATTTTTTTGCCATCTCTTAAAAAAAAATCCTACAATAACAAATCTGTTTTGTCCACCAACTAATGCTTTAATTTTCACCATAAAGGTATCATTTAAAAATTTTATATCTTTTTTAAGTGAAAACAATAATCTAATCAGTTGTCTACAATCATATAAAGGACTTTCTGATTCTTTAAAAATATATATATATTTAATATATATTACTATTTATATATATTATATATAATAATATATATATTAAATTGGTTAGTTAACATACAGTGTAATATTAGTTTTAGGTGTACAATATAGTGATTCAGGTCTTCCATCCATCGCCTGGTGCTCATTGGAACAAGTGCACCCTTAATCCCCACCACCTACTTAACACCCCCAAGCCCTTCGCTCACCAGTTACCATCACTTAGTTCTCTATGTTACCAGTCTGTTTCTTGGTTTGCCTCTCTCCTTTTTTCTCCTCATGACTTTCTTTACTGGGAAAGATTGTGATTCTTACTGGGAACTTGTTTTGATAGGAGAAGAACTCAAGGCTATAGTCTGAAATCCAAGACAGGACGGAATGGGCATACAAGGAAGAAAGGATGGCAGGTATAGAACGTAGGTAGGACCTGGGGGGCTGGAATAGCACAGACAAATTTCACCTACTAAGTAGTTTGCCTGGGTCAGCCACTGTGAACTTCCAGGTTAACCTGTGAGGAATGCGCAAGGATGTATCTTTCTGCCCCAGGGCTCTCTTGAGCCTGCAAGTTTTGGTTTCTCTCTTTCACCCCTCTTCTCTGGGTTGCCACATGATGCCTGAGCTCCATGCCTTACATTCTACATTCTAAGAGCCATACTTACAGGCAGTCCTGATGCGCCCCTTTTTCTCAGTCTTTGAGAATCTTTCTTGGAATTTAAGGTCAAGTTGTACTGGAGAACTCTAAATGGCATGATGGGATTTTTGGGGTAAGAGGGACCAAGGAACAATTGTTAAAACATCCTTTATTTATCACAAGTGCTCTCTACTGAGAAGAGTGTGGTGTGCTTGATTGGCCATTCAAGGAGCAGAGTCAGTCTCTCTTTTCTGCGGTGAGGCCAGTGGAGCGCTGCCATGATGCCTCGAGCATGCGCTGTCCGTGAATCAAGCGCTGTGGGGGTTTCTTCCCTCTGACTTGTCCTTGTTGCCCCTTATTTCCCTTTGGGTATCTGTAGCAATGTTCTCGATGCCCTCACTGACTTCTAGAAAGCTTTCAGTGTTTCCCTTCCCTGAAGAGTTGTGACACTGGAAGGTTTCCCAAGGCAGCCTCACCCACACTGATTTACTCATAAGCCCTCACTGACTTACTGACTTACTGACTTGGATCTCTAGCCAGGTGGAGCCTACGAAGAAAGTAAGGAGTTGCACACTTGAGGACAGCACTCCCTTCTCACCCCCTTCCTGATCCCAAGGCCTCCAGGGAGTCCCTACCTTCAGCAAGGGCCCCAACAGGGAATATGGCAGGCAGCGAGGCAGCCTTGCTGCCTAAGGGGAAGATGCTGGCCTCCTGGACGGAGAATTAGGCTTTTGTCCTCTAATTCTTCTTTTAAGAATGGTAGAAACTGTTATAGTTGGAGAAATGGCCAGGTTTGGGTCCACTTCATGCTTTTAAAACATTTTTTTAACTATAGTGTACACTGGAGATAAGACTCAGCTGACTCTTGCAAGAGGGACTTTATCTAGGGGGAGGGTATTTTCTGGGACTCCATAAAGGTTTCGCAATATGCTAGGTGCTAAGCAGAGAAGTGGAACCTGTGAAATACAGCTTTTATAACAGAGAGGGGCATAACACACTTGGAGGATTCTCTGGCCCAAACTGCAGAGCCCTGGGAAAATAGAAGCCATTCTTTAATTATGGAAGCGCTGTATTAGTGATTTTCAATGTGTGCTCAGTACTTGCACTGGAATCCTCAGGGAGAGGTTATTTAAAATGCATATTTCTGGCTGATTCTTTGCCTCCTGAATCAGAATCTCAGCAGTGGGACCTGGGATATCTATGTTTTAAACTAATTTCCTTGGTGATCCTTCTAAGGTTCATTAAATATTGAGTGTCCTAGGGACCATCCTTTAACATTCTTTTTTGATTTTTAAAAATGGCAGTGTGATTAACATATAGTGTTATATTAATTTCTGGTATACAAAGTATTGATTTGACATTTCTATACATTACTCAGTGCTCACCAGGATAAGTGTAGTCACCATCTGTCACCACACGTTATTACAACATTATTGACTATATTCCCTCTGCTGTACTTTTCATTTTTGTGACTTATTTATTTTATAACTGGAAGTTTGTATCTTTTAATCTTCTGTTCATCTCCCCTCCCCACCCTCCTTCTGGCAGCCCCCAGTTTGTTCTCTGTATTTAAGAGTCTGGTTTTGTTTTTGTTTTGATTTGTTCGTTTATTTTTATTTTGTTTTTGTTTTTAGATTCCACATCTAAGTGAGATCATATGGTATTTGTCTTTCTCTGTCGTATTTATATTCTAAACTTAAAACACTCCACAGTTGTTACATTCATAAGACTAATGTCATTTTTGGCTTAAATAGAAAGGTAGGCAAAAATTCTAAGATGACTTCCAATGACCCATGCCCTTGAAAAATCTTCTCCCTTTGACTGCGGGTGAGTCTTTTCACTTACTTCTAACCAGTAGATACGGCAAAAATGATGGGATAGCATTTCCTTGATGATGTTACATTAGATAGCAAAGGTAAAGGGATTTTACAGACGTAATAAAGCCCCCGGCAGTAGTTGAGTTTAAGTTAACTAACTAAGGAGATTAATTTGGTGGATCTGACCCAATCAGTTGAGTGCTTTAAAAATGAGTCTGGTGGTCAGAGATCGAAGAAGCAGCACCAACATTCTCCTGTTAGCCTTAAAGAGAGAAACTGATAGGGTGGGGAGAGAGTTACATGGCAGGGAATGGCGGCGGGCAGCTGCTAGAAGCTGAGGACCTCTGTCTTATAATCCCAAGGACCTGAATGCCGTCAAACCAGTGAGGCTGGAAGGGAGCTTGAACCTCATGTGAAATCGCAGCCCCGGCTGACACCTTGTCTGCCGGCCTGTGAGACCCTGAGCCGAGGACCCAGCTAAGTTGTGTTCAGACTCCCGACTCACTTAAGCTTGGGCGCAAGAGATGTGTGTTGTTTGCTGCTGCTGAGTTTGTTAAGCAGCAATAGAAAACTCCATACAAATGTTAGAAGAGACGATATCTTATTTCTCAAGCACTGGCAATTAGATTTCTCAATTGCCTCGAGTCTGCAGCAACAGTCTTCAGGTCAGGGTCCTGGAGCCTGATGGGGAATAGGAGACTTTTCCAAAAGGTACATGGGCACAAAAAATTGCACAAGAGCATAAATTTTCATACCCCCAGTGTCCATACGTAGTCTTTGATAAACCGCACATACTCTTTCCTCAAGTTTGTTGGCCTGGAAAAGTGCCTGCAATTCAGGAAGTTGTATGGATTCTTCTTTTCCTTCTTATCCACCTTTTTACATCTGCCTTTCCTCCACTTTCCCCTAGGAAGTAATACTTCCGCACATCTGAAATCCTCTCACGGGGATGGGGGTGTGAAAAATCTCCAGCGAAATGACATATCAGTATTGATGATGCCTTCATTAATCAGAACCCCACACACCTGCTATGGGACTTTGTGTCTTTCTCTTTTACACATTTCTATGGAGTATACAAGGTGACTTTCGAAACAAGCTATTTTTGCTTCTGTGGCAATGTTCTGAACTCACATATATTATAAATTGGGGTAGCAAGGGTGATGAAAATTTTTTCCATCCCCTACTTGACGTCTGTGAATGCAACACTTCCCAGGTAGAAGCTCATGAGAGAAAAGTAAACAGAACATACTCTCTGCTCTCTGCACTCCAGGATCCAGGGCAAGGAGCCACTCCTACCTGGCATCTGACTATGTTCACATCAGAGGGAGGAGAGGCACATAGAAAAGGAACAATGTAAATTTTTCAACTATCAGAGAAAATCTGTTTATGTATTTTTAAACTACGTGATGGTGGGTCTTATAATAATAGGATGTTTTATCCACTTGGGGCCATTCAAAAGAGGGATGGAAGGGTTTTTTATAAGAAATCAAAAATTTACATTTTACAATAATCAAAATGATGATTTTTTGCATATGTTAGACATAAGATGGGAAATTTTAGTTGTCAACAAACAATTTAGAGGTTATCCATAGTTTCTCAAAATTATTAATGGAGATACACAGTTCAAAATGTGAAGACAGTTGTATCATTCAATTACAGGCTAAGGAATCCTGGGTTAATAATTCCCCAATTTCTGTGGTTTAGAACAGTGAAGATGGTTTATATCTCATTTGTGTTACTGGGGACTCTATTCCATGCTCTTTTCTGTCCAGGATCCAGGTCAAGGAGCTGCCCCTACTTGGGACATGGCTGTGCTCATAGCAAAGGGAAAAGAGTGATCATGAAAATATGGGTATATTCTTAAGGGTTTAACTTGGAAAGGGCACCATGATTTTCATTACATTTTATGGATAAAAGCAAACCACATGGCCAGCTCTAATGTTAGGGGAACAGGAAACAAAATTCTCCCTTTGGAGGGATCAGCAAATATCTGAGAACAAGATCTACAGAATTATAGATACTCACTTATAATAGGCCAAATGTGGGCCCAGTGGAAAAGGAAGTGGGCAAAAAAAGAAAAATAAATGTGAGCCTTGGTATGAAAATAGAGGCACCAGGACACCAGTTAGGATGCTACTAAGTGAATAGAGCTTTGTTTATTTGGACTGACTTTTTTTTTTCGCCTTCTTTCAAATGATTTCAGTCACAGTCATTTAAATCCTTCATGGAACAAACTTTTTAGGCTACTGACACGTATGTGAATCAAATCCAATCAATAGTGGATTTTTTATCAAACACTTGTGGAACTGATGTTTTCAGTTGGCAGGTTTGTTTCATTTGTATATTTCCAGAAGTACAACTTTATCGTTTGCCATTGTGTGAAATGATTTGTTCATCTATTTGGAAACAGCATGTAAGAAGATTGTCAGGGAAAATGATGAGACAACAAATTCTGTTTTGAAATCTTAAAAGTTTCTCAGCATAGCAAACTTCATAGAAACATCCTGGAACTCTTGATGAGAACTTTAGGATCAGTCAGTCACCCAAGTTTTAATGCCAATCTGTACCATAAATGCTTCCAATATTCAAAGCTGTTCTGCCACTTGATATATTTTAATGTGGAATCTCACCTCCTACAACTGTATTGGGAGATTTTGCCACATGAAAATTTCATATGAAGTTCCCAAAATTATTATGTGTTTAACATATTTAAACATTTTTTTCCTTTAATTTCAATCTGGAGTAGTAGAAAGATTGATAGACTATGGTTTAAAGAAAGCATAGGGAAAAAAATATGATCATGAACCGCTCTGTCTTTATTCTCTCTTACTCTCAATAAATTTAATCTATACTCATTATAACATAATGTCCTGCTTTGTATCTTGAATATAAATGACGCATTCCCTTGGGAATCCTGCATGCAAAGTACTTCGCATTGTGCCAGCTATACAGTAGGCACTCAGCTAAGTTAGCTGAGTTGTTGGCCTGGAAAAGTGCCTGCAATTAACTTCAATAGTTAGCTAACTAATAATCAGCTAACAAAACCAAAAAAGCGATCCCAACACTTAATGAAGTGAGGAAGCTGGTTAGGCAACTGAGTGCCACAGGGAAGAACTTAAACTTTATTTTTGAAAAGTTGATTTTTGTTCTAAGGTGCAGAGCAATGGAAGTGGTGATTTAAGAGAGCTGATTTGGCCAGTGAGTCCAATCAGAAAGGTGCTATGGGCAGCAGGATTCAGAGGATCAGTTGGGTTGGATGCTCTTCTCTGAAAGTCCCTCAGAACTTTTCCTGGTGGCTAGGGTGTGATTGTGCAGTATTGTATTTCATCCTGGAAATTTTGCACATGGAACTAGTATCAGGAACATTTTATTTGTTCTGCTTTCTAAAGGTAGTCAAATAATTGTGTCTGTTAACCATCTCGACTTCTTTTATTTATTTATTTTTATTTTTTATTATTTTCAATTAGCCAACATAGAGTACATCATTAGTTTTTGATGTAGCGTTCGACAGTTCATTAGTTGCGTATAACACCCTAGTGATCATAGCATCCTCTACTTCTTAAAATTCTCCCCTTGAGCTTTGGAGAAATATGGTGATGATTCCAAGTCACCCAGCCAAAAGTAATGGACTTGGACCAAGAAGCCAGGCCTGACTATGCATCTAGGCTTCTCTTTACTCAACTATGATTGTTGTGTTAATGAAAGGTAATTAAAATCTCATTTTTGAAGGCTTGTCTACATATTAAAAACAACTGCTACAATATTGAGTCATCTACTACCAGGATATTCCTAGAAGATTCTTGGAGACAATTATTTGTCCTATTTTGCCCATTAGTAAGTATAACCTAATTGTATATAACTTTCGTCTAAATTAAACCTCAAAGAATTTTAACTGCTTGTGTTTCCATGATTAGTAGGTTGGGTTCAGGACTCTGACACTATTCTGAAAACAAATTGGTCTCTTTCTCTTTCTCTAAAAGGAAAATTGCAAGGTGAATATTTCCTTCTTGAAACAGTTTGAATGCAAAGTAAGTTTATAAGTGTTTGTCTTAAAATGTTAGCATAGCACCATTAAAAGGGTATGGTATGAATTTGAGAAGTAAGAAGAGAATACCTAATTCTTTTTGAAAAAGTTTTGATGGTTATCATCCAAATTTTCCTAATTTAAACCTAATCGGTATTGAATTATCTCCCAGTGTCCTCAGTAGGAGGGAGGTAGAAAGAATGTATAATTGGGTTGTAGCTACATGTCCCAGCACTTGCCATTAAATCAGTGAAGAATCAGCCAAACCAGTTTGGGGTCTTGAAGGCAAAAACAACCCCTTGATTAACTAAATTTCTCACTTTTTAAATTGGGTGGTTTTCTCGTTGCATGGATACGTTATCAGATAAAACTGAAAATTAGAGATTTCCTGCAAACCATTGGAAGCATTTACAACATTTATCAAGGCAGCTCTTGTTGGGCCTACTTGGAAGCAGCTGAACATTGTGGAGAAGGCACAGGCAACTTTGGGTCCTCTCAGCTCTATTTAGAGCTCCCTCTGTCTCTCCTCTTGGTGACCCAGCTCCAGGTACCAGGCCCATCTGGTGTAGAGACACCTATGCAGTGTTGCATTCCTATAGGGGTATGTGTCTTGTAATCCTACCTGACATATTAACTAATAATGACTGCCAGCTCTCAGCTTCCAGGGGCTATTTGAGTTCTAATGAGAGATTACAAGGAATAGCATCTCTAATGATTATATTTCAAGTAGATGGTGGGTGCAGTTTTGTGGGTTAGGGAATTCTCAAATCTTATTCCAAGATACCTGTGTTGCTATGGAGGCTGTTCCGTGCAAAGAACACAGTTGCTCAAAAACAGAGCCAAGGTCAGACAGTGAGGATTTTCTTCCAATTCCTCATCTGGACTCCCACTATTATTCCTCTCTGATTTGCAAGCATGGAGGGTGAGTCTTGCGAATTTGCTACCTCTAAATGGCAAGCTAGGGAAAGGAAGGATGAGGATATACAACCACAGATATTAACTGAGAACAAATATATCCTAAACACTGAACTAGGTACACAGGTGAGCAAAAAAAAGTAGGGTCTGTGTCCTCCTGTAACTTGATAGGATAGTGGTGGGAGCTAGAAAGTGATCAAACATGTACATACATTCAATGAATTGCATTACATACTGTGAGGGAAAATAAAAGGATGCTTTTGCCCAGGGGAAGATTGTCTCACTGGTGAAGTTCACAGGCTCTGGAGCCCAATGTCTGGATTCAAATCTCAGTTCAGCTGTGTGATTTGGGGCACATTACTTAAACCTTTGGTGCTTTACTTTCTTCATCTGGAAAATGGGGATACTAATACTACCTACTTGACGGAGTTGTTATAAGGATTAAATGAATGGGTATATGCCAGGTGGTTAGAACATACTGGCACAGAGCAGACCTTTAGCCTTTATTATTAGTTTTGGCGGTCAGGGAGAGAAACGCCCTGAGGAGACGCCAGTTGAGAATGCCTTAGAGGAAGCTCCATGAAGTGGGTTAGGAAGTGGGCTCCAGGCAGAAGGAAAAGCTTCTGAGAGAAGAAGGAGGGCAGCATATTTGAGAAACAGAAGAAAGAGCCCATCTGGAGTATGTTAATGGGCCAGAGGTGGACATGAGACTCCAGAGGACAGAGATCAGATGATGTTGAGATTCGCAGAACATTTGAAAGATTCTGGATTTTTTTCCTAAGTGCAATGGGAAGCCATATATGTGTTTAAACTGAAAAATGACATGAGACAATAGAATATACACCTTAAGAAAGAATATTCTGCCTGCCCTGTAGAGAATGGACAGGAAAGCTAGGGTGAGAAAGCCACTTGGGGTGCTGTCTTAGTCTAGTCAGAGTTATCTAGAGAGATAGAAGCCAGAGGATATGAATATCTGGGGTGCCTGGGTGGCTCAGTCGTAAAGTGTCTGCCTTCGGCTCAGGTCCTGATCCCAGGGCCCTGGGATCGAGCCCCATGTCCAGCTCCCAGCTCACTGGGGAGCCTGCTTCTCCCTTTCCCTCTCCCTCTCCCCCTGCCTGTATTTCCTCTCTCACTGTCTCTCTTTGTCAAATAAATAAAAAAAATCTTTTTTAAAAAAGGATCTGAGTATCTATCAGGGCACAAGCACACACATTTATTTTTACGAATGGATCACATGATCATGTGGGCTAGTGAGTCTGAATCTTGCAGGGTAGGCCAGCATGTTGGAAATTCCATCAAGAGTTGATATTGCAGTGAGTCCAAATTCCTTTCTCTCTGGGGACTTCAGCCTTTTCTCTGAAGGCCTTCAGTTGATTGGAGAGGCCCACTTGCACTGTGGAGGTAACTTGCTTTAGGCAAAATCTGGTAATTTAGATCCTAATTACATATAAAAAGTATCTTTACAGCAACGTTTAGCCCAGTGTCTGATAAAACATCTGGGCACTGTAGCCTACTAAGATGACACATAAAGTTAACCATCACAGGAGCTATTTCCATGGTCCAGTGAGAAATCATGGTGAACTAGGGGGGCCAAGAGGGGTGAACTGTGGGGGTCAAGAGGTGTGGTCAGAGTCAACATTAGTATAAAGACAGAATGAGCACAAATTGGTGTTGCTTGATTGTGGCCTGGGATAAAAATCGGGAGGAATCAAGAACATCCTCTTGATTTCCGGCTTTAGCAAAAATTAAAACAAACCACAGTCCTACCTCAACCATCTAGTCAAATGCATAGGGCAGGGGAGAGAGTACTTAGGTACTTAGGTACATGTACTTAGGTACTTAGGCACATCCCTAAGTACCAGGAATGAGAGTGGAGAAAGGTGGAAAGAGGCAGAGTGAGGAAGACCCAGCGGTGGGTATCTTTCCCATGCAGAGGCCCTGCCTGGGGATGGAGGTGGGGGTGAGGAGCTCAGCACATGGGCACTGGCTTTGGGAAGCATGTATTTCACGTGGGAGCTGCCAGAGCTAGCAGGGGATTGTGGTCTGCATGAGAAGTTGGTTACCTCTTACAATGGTGTCCTTGCTTCCTAGTAAGTGTGCTCCAATGGAAGTTATATACTTATAGGAAAGACTGGCTCATTCCAGTGAGAACCAAAGTAGGAATATGGAGAGAGGATAATACCTTATTTCTACAAAGGTTGGGAGTTGTTCCCAAAAGGAGACAGTATGAGCTATGTTGAATGAAGCTGAGAGATCCAGCACGGAAAAGTGCCCATCTAATTTGGTTGTATGGACATCTCAGGTATCCTAGGAAGAGTAGTTTTGCCATTAGTCCCATTTTGCAGATGAACAAATTGAGATTAGAAGCTAAATTAACTAGTCTTAGGTGCAAACTGGCAGCTCGGCTTATCTTCCTTAAAAAACCATGCTCTTAATTTCCGTACATGTTTCCTTCCTCTGAGAATGTGCACAGTGTGGGATTTTGCTGCCTTTGCCCTGATCTTATGCCCTTTTCTTGATGTGGCTGGTGGAGAGTGGTGCACCACCACTCTCTGGGTCTGGATGTTAGCCCAGATCTAAAGTGGATCTTCTGAAAACACTTCAAAGATCTAATACTTAAGACTCTTTTGCCAAACTCATAAAATTTTCTTGAAGGCTTACAGTAGGTAAATTGTTGTACTAACTCTTAAAATCCATCTTGGTTAAGAGACCCACGCAATTAAAGCAAATGTGTTAAAACATGTCTACTTACTCAGTCTTAACAACAGAATTTCACCCCAAACCAAGAACAATCACTTACCCCTATTGAAGAGCTAATTTAGTTTCAGCTCAGCAATTCTGAAATAAGCACTTGTATAATAAAATTTATTATAGTAGCTCTTTTCTAGAAGTTACTGTGTATATATTTATAACTTTATAATATATGTTGTTATAGTTGACTTAATAGTCTGTTATTTCCAACCGACATTAAATTCATTCTGTCTATTTGACTTCTGGATTCATACGTGTCAGTGACCCTTTGCTCATGTTTCATGCTCTTTCCTTTATACACTGAGTGAAGGGAGTGGCCTTGCGTCTAATTTGTAGCTGTGGTGATGATGTCTTTTTAACCCCCAGGATATATTTAGGAAGATGTATATGTAAATCATAGTCATATCTGAGGAATAAAAACACAAGAACAAAGAACAAAGTAGTTGGTGGTTGAATTGCAAAAGACAGACTAATGTGGGGGAAAGATCAGAAAGTTCTTTATTAGTTCTTCTATAGGATCACAACCACCTGGTTTGAATCATCTTTGGTTGAGCCTTGAAACAAGTCTGTTTTATATGTCACCCTCTCTGCCCCGCCTTTTTGTGCTTTTCTCTGCTCAGAGTGGAGGTGGTTTTTTGTTTTGTTTTGTTTTGTTTTGTTTTTCAGGTAACAGTTTCCTTCTAAACTGGATTTCTGAACTTATATTTTCCTTTCACTTATACCTGCTGGTTTGGAACAGCTTTATCTTGACGAAAATCTTTGCTGTTAGTTGAGGAAGCAGCTGGTGGTTTTGCCATGTGCATCAAAGTGACACAGGGTTACTTTTCATTTGTCTGTCTTACCTGGGGTTACTGAGTACAAGCATTTCACTTTTGATTGCTGGGCAGACGATTCCTAGTTTTCACATTGGAGTGAACCCTCAACGGAGTGCGTGTATGGCTAAAGAGTTGTGAGCCCCAGGACGACCTGTTCTGTGGTCTTTTCCCCTCTACCCGACTCATAAGGAAGACTCCTTATCCCCCTGCAGCCCCCTCTGGGGAGTTCTGTATGTACTCATGTTATCCTGTGTATCTGATTTGATGGAAAACCCCAATAACCACAAAACATGATCAATAATAAGCTTATCTTTTCATATTGAAAGCATTGGGCTTATAACATTTCCCCGTTTCATGCTTGATAGTTTTGCTGTACGACCTTAAAGGATCCCAAGCACTGGTGAGGGCATGCTAATAGTCCCCTATGACTTTACCTATTTTTTCAAAAACAGCATCCATCATGTCTCTCCTGGTTCTTTTGGGAAATGACATAATGAGCACATCGGTCAGGAGCTAAAAGCCATACAACTTGCATTGTTCTAACAGAGGGAATTTAATATAGGGAATGGTTAATGAGGTAGACAAAAGGCTAACTATGCTAAGTTATCATGGAAGTGTCATGGAACAAGGAGGGGGGCGGAAATTATTGAAACTTAGAACTATGGAAGAGATGTCCCATAGAGAGAACACTCAGAATTCTGAAAAGGAGCCACTGTCTAGTTGAGTCTGGTGGTGTCTCTGAGCTTGGAGAAGGTGCCCTGACTTCTAAGGCAAGAACACTGGCTAGTGGGTGCTGGTAGCTCTGGGCATCGATGAGGCTGGATCCATAAGAGCTGGGTCCACTTGCTGCTCTGGGGGTTGGCGGGGAGCTGCTGCTGGGGCAGAGAAGTCAAGCCAGGGTGACACAGGAAGCAAGCAGAAAATGCAAAAGAAGCAAACAGGAAGGAACAAATCCCTTGTCCCTCCTCTAGCTTAGCAATCTCCCTGTCACCTTGGCACTGGCAGGACCTGACAAGAAGGAACCTGCAAGGGAGAAGATGGCGGCGTCTCACCTCAGCATCACACAGCCCAGTGTGCGAGGGTGGATTTGGAGTTGAGAGGCAACAGCCTGGCGTCTGGCATGTTGAGCTATTGTTGTGCAAATCTTTTCATTTGTAAAGGACTTCTCTTCAAGTTCTATATTTTGAAAGCAATAAGCATGCCACACATGAAGAATGACTGTGACCAAGGTATTTTATCACTTTCAAGGCATGCCTATAAAATGCTCAATAGATGTGCATTTTTTTAAAAAATGAGAGCATTTTGCTGAACACAGGCACTTCTATTTGTGGGCTACTTATGTCAGGACTATATTAAAGTGGTGGTTTTAAAATATGTCCATGAATTCTTCAACATTCCTCCTTTCAATAGGTATTGTCTAATTCCGCTAATGTCTTACCTCATCTTACCCTTGCATGTGGGTGGATTTAGTTATTGGTTTCTAACACATGGAATGTTCCAGAAATGATGATGTTTGTGACTCCTGAACATTGTTGTTCCATCTTGTTCTCCTGGATGGTCTCAGGGGGTAGCTCATCACTGTAATGTGAGAACACACATGGTGACTGAGGAGAGGCTCTTGGGCGGAGAATCTGAGACTTTCTGCCCATAATCAGCACCAGCTTCCCTGTAAGTGTGAGTGAGCCAACTGGGAAGGGGTCCTAAACCTCCATGGAAACCTTTAGAAAAAGCTTTAGCTGCCATTT
Organism: Nasua narica; assembly: GCA_028533885.1. Lineage (NCBI taxonomy): Eukaryota > Metazoa > Chordata > Mammalia > Carnivora > Procyonidae > Nasua > Nasua narica. The sequence goes on along the minus strand of CM052810.1, from coordinate 51,487,431 downwards.
TAATGTAATTCACAAGAGACTCTGAGACAGAAACACCTGTTTAAGCTGCTTCTAAATACTGAGATTTAGAAGCTGAGAAATTTTATTGTTTAAAACCACTAAGTTTTGAGGTAATTTGTTATGCAGCAGTAGATCACTAATACACTTTGTTTTGGGGAAACAATGGGAATGATCAGTGTTTTAAAAAGATTCACAGTCCTGGGGCACCTGGGTGGCTCGGTCAGTTAAGCATCTGCCTTTGGCTCAGGTCATGATCCCAGGACCCTGGGATCAAGCCCCGTGTCAGGCTCCTTGCTCAGTGGAAAGCCTGCTTCCCCCTCTCCTTCTGCCCCTCTATCTCGCTCTCCTTCTCACTTCATCTTACTCTATCTCAAGTAAATAAATAAAATCTTAAAAAAAAAAAAAGATTCACAGTCCTCATTTGGGTGGTCACTATCATTCTTATTCAGGGGGTCTGCTTCATAGGATCATGTGTTTTTCAGGGAGTTCCCTGTAAATCCAGCACTGCCATATATGTTTAGAAGCAAGCTTGGGGGTTCCACACCAAACTTACAGTCTATCTGGCACATAGCAGTTAGAATAAGAGAGAAAAAGTATTTTCCAAGTGAAGCCATATGTTGTTGCTATCACATGGTCATCACCATCATTATTATTAAACATTCAGCCGTAGGAAATATTTTAAGTGTCCATTTAAATGTGAGAAATCAACCACAGGCCCCCAAAAGGCAATTGCACAGACCCTTAATTATTTATTTTAAAAATAACATGTTTCCTCTTGTCTTAAGTCCTTAATATTCCTAAGTGTGGACAGTGCTTATGTTTGGACGATGCGGCCAGCATCGCCCACGGGAACAGATACCATGTATCAAGGCAACAGCACTTCCTTTGTCACCATTCCATTGAAAAAGCTGCCGTCGACTCAGCCATTAGCTGTGTTTGCAAATTGATTCTCTTTATAGTTACCCATATTGGATGACAGAGTTTTGAAAGGGAAGAAGTGGGAGAAAGAAGTATGCCCGCTGAGATAATTGCACTCGTCCGTCTCCGCAGGATATAAAATATCTCCTTTATCCATTCATCCTTCTAAGCATGCTATTTCAAAGTGCAGTTCAGCTAAGAGCTCAAATGTTAAAAAAGCCCAGATGACATTTCCAGAGCAATACATTACCCAAGTTTTGAGCTAGTACAGGCAAGGTGACCGATGGCTGGTGGGCTGGTCAGTCATATGCCCCAGAGAAGTGGATAGTCATGCTTGAAAGTGATTCCTCTTGGGGAGTCCATGTTGGGGTTTTGAAACTGTGATTTGTTTACTCCAGAACAAGCCAACCATGGTTCCTTCACCCAACGCTTGCATTCCATGCAGCTAGAGGTGAAGCAAGGATGTGTTTTCTTCTTTCTCATCCTCAAGTTTGAGTGGCATTCAGTTTGCTCTTTGAGGAAGACTATTAGCTCCCCTTATAGATGTGAGTGTCAGGAGATAAGAAGTCGTGCTCCCCACAGTTTTTCCTTAGGAAGAAATCTTGATGTTACGTTTTGTGATGCGACTCCTCCTTTTGCTTATAGGGTTTTTGTTAGAAGGTGACATGGACAGTTATTTTCAGTTTAATACAATATAAGCATAGGAAGGAGGCAGGAAGGGACAGTGCTCACGAGAGACGAAAAAGAGGCAAGGAGAGAAAGGCAGAAATGAGAGGTTTCCCGTTGCTAATCTGTGGTTAAAAGGGACAGCTATGGAAGTAGCAATTTCTGTGTAAGTGTTTTCAAGGCCAGTGCAGTGAACAGACATGCGTGGAGCCCTCCCCCACCATTCTGCTCACCATCATTCCGGAGTCTTCCCCCGACTGTAATCTTCAACAACCTCCTCCCATCTCCTGGCCTTCCTCCCTGCCTTCCATTTTGGAAAAACCAGTGAGAAGTCTGATTATATGCCCAGGCCAGCATGAAAGTAAGAGAAGTTTTCTTTAAGAAAATAAAGAAATTAAGAAAATTTAAGAAAATAAAAAAAATAATAGAAATAAAACAGCCTGTGATTGTTGGGCAGGAGTCCCCCTGCTGAGGGCAGGGCCAAACTCCCTCCGTTTTCATGACGCCTCAGCAGCTTCTGTTCCAAGAGACCTCACAAATCTGGCCTTCTGGGAAGGGGTTGGAGATTCTAGAAGGTGATTAGAAAACTGAGGAGTGTTAGTTTCTCTATTATAAATATGATTCATATGATGCTTAAGAATGCTTTTCTCCAAAAAGACTGGATTTTTGAGGGACAGTTTCTGTGGAGTTTGGATAAGCAGGAGAGATGTCTGAGACACGGTGCTGGGGACTACTAGGGAAGCATTTTTATTTAAATGATGATGGCAGTACTACCAGGTGGGTTAGTTAGAGGGTAGAGGTAGAGGGGAAGTTAGAAGGATTTCATATCATCAGGTAAGGAGCTGAGCATTTCCTATACCTGAATATATTTGTCTAATTAAAAAATCATTTTGGAAATGAGACTTTATATTTCAGAGTTTGTCTTATATCCAGGCCAGTAAGATTTAGTCTTCAATGATGGCTCTTCTACGAGTTCTGGAAATATCCTTCAAGTATGGATGGATTTGTACTAATTTGCAAAGGATTGTGAGATAATTCTTCCAATTGGCATCCTGCTTCCCTGAGGCATTTCCAACTTCAAAGTCACTCTTTCTCTTTTTCAGTAACTAGATGTGTTTGGTATTGCAGGGGAATGGTAATTGCTGAGACAATAGCCTTCCTTCCAGCTACTCAGGTGGGTGGTGACCTATAGAAGCCCTTGTCTTGTGTCCACTCTATTTTTACTGGGATTGAAGCCTTATAATTCGCTTCTGAGATTTCCTCACACACACACCATAGTGAATGATTTTAGAAATATTTTCACCATTTTTTTTATTAAATGGAACATATATTATCATAACCACTGTAGAACTTAGAATAAGCCCTGGCAAACAGATGTATATGTTCCTGAGTTTATTATCATGGGTTCCTATGCCTGGTGGAAAATATCTATTCTGACAGAGACTTCTGATATTCTCCCAAATCCTGCGCTCCTCTCTTTCCAGAGAATTGTACCTTCCCGCTGCCTTGCGGTTGGGTGAGTAGTTTAATTTTTAAATAATAGCCATCCTAACACGTGTCAAGTGGTGTCTTGTGGCTTTGATTTGCAGTTTCTCCCTAATGATTACTTTTGTTGAGCATTTTTTTCTATGGCTATTGGTATATTTCTTTTGGAGAAATGCTTATTCAAGTCCTTTGCCCATTTTTGAATCAGGTTGTTTATGTTCCTGTTAAATTGTTGCTTCCCGTTTTTGTAAATACATTTTTTTGGTAACACAGTCATTCATTTATATATTTTTATAGGTGCCATTATGCTATAACAAGAGTTGAATAGTTGTGATGGGAGCTGAGTAGCCCATAAAACTTAAAACATTTACTGTGTGACCTTTTACAGAAAAATATTGCCAAGTGCAGAACATTAGAGCTTATGTTTACACTTTCCCCAGGAAACCTGGCTAGTGTACTCTCCTTGTCACTTCTCCTTTTTCATCCTCCCCACCCTTGACCTCAAGACGTGAAACTTACTCAATTGATCAAAGCTGCGAAGAGAGATAATATTTGGGAGTTGGGAAGGAGAACAGGTATAAGAAAGACAACATTTTAAGGTCATGAGGTGAAAACATGAAAAGGGGACTCCACCATGCTTATTTTTTATATTAATATTTATTCATTACCTTTAATATACTAGGGTACTGCTAGATACTTTTCATGCATAATGGCATTTAGTTGTCAGAACATATCTCTGAGATAGATGTTCTTATTAACCTTATTTTAAAAATAAGAGCATTGAGGGATTTTTGCCCAAAGTTACATTGTAAGTGACTGAGTCAGGATTTCAACTCAGCCCAATCTAGCTCTAGCGTCTCAGCTTAGCCACTCCATCCACTATGAGTAGAAGCGAGTTACGTGTGGAAAAAGAGAGCCGACAAAGGAGGTTGGAGAAGAGGCTGTGTTCTGGATGGTGAGGGTAGAGAAGGTAGCCGTTGTAGATTTAAACTAAATATCAGGTGGCCTTGAGTGCCAGACTGTGGATTTTGGACTTTATTGTGAGAACTTTGGGGAGCTCACATGATAGAAATCAATCAGGCGGGGCACCTGGGTGGCTCAGTGGGTTAAGCCTCTGCCTTCAGCCCAGGTCATGATCTCCAGGTCCTGGGATCGAGCCCCGCATCGGGCTCTCCGCTCAGCGGGAAGCCTGCTTCCCCCTCTCTCTCTGCCTGCCTCTCTGCCTACTTGTGATCGCTCTCACTCTGTCAAATAAATAAGTAAAATCTTAAAAAAAAAAAAAAAGAAATCAATCTGGTGTTGTGAAGAGCTGAAGGTGTGAGGTGAGGTAAGGCAGAGGGAGGCTTGGCAGGCCCTTGTAGTATAATCTAGCACAATGAATAGGGCTTCAAGTATGATGCTATAAATTTTAAAGTGGATAATAAAAAGTCCTGAATCTATTTTCTTAGAGTAATGACCTTTAAAGGTATTTCTAGGTTAATTTTAGAGGAGAATATAGGTTGCCTCTCTCCTTTCTCTGTCCTTGGCTGGATTTTTCATCTACCATGGAGAATGCTGAGAGAGATGCCATAATAAAATTGGGAAATGGGAAATCTTGTGGCCCTGAAGCACCTTTTCTTGTGAGTGTAGTCATTTGTGCCTTTCTTAAGGCTTGTGGGGATTTTCTTAATTCACGCAACAACTGATAACTTTAATTTGATCTCCTTTGAGTTACTAATAATTTACAACCTTACTTTATTCTATATGACAGATAAGACTCAGTTTATAGTACTTCTTTTAGTTTTGCCAGATACAGAAGAGGTCTTAATTTATTCTAAAGGGTTCTCTAGCAGGAATGAGTCAAACCATTGTTACCATAAATGCCTATTTGAGAATGGGAGGACTGTCTGTGTTCAGAGAGCTTCTGGCACTATGAAAGGTCCAGGAACAAGGTAAACATTTAAAGTAAGTTTAATGAAGAACCTATTACAGTTGTACCCAGCTTTGGCTTTATCAGGATTTGATTTAAAATATAACAATCAAGCACAGCCAGTTCTCATGATTCATAGTAGTTACGTTCCGTAAAGTGTCCGTGAACACAGAGTCAGCAAATAATGAACCATTGCTGTTAGGGAAATGCAGGATAAGTTCCTGCGAGCCTCTGGTCACAATATTTTCATTAACAGATCAATACATAACCTTGTGGTATGTGTGTGTCTGTTTAAAGACATCATATTTCAAACAGATGGTTGATTCCTGAACATTGCACTATGGTCAACAGCATTGTAACTCATGCCTGAACGAAGCTCCTCTTACCACACGTTTTCTGCGTAAGGCATATCGTAGCCTCTGGTGCTTAGGAACACTAGACTGTGCTTCAGCACCCCAATGACTGGGAGCCATTTTCGCCCCAAAATGTGCAAGTGTGACCCTAACTAGACAGCAGAAAGGACGCCTATTTCCAGTATGGGAGCTGGAATAAGAAGGTGGAGCACCAGCTTATTTGACCTTGGCTGGGAAGAGATGTGTCAAGTGATTCGAAGTTTTTGCCACCCTGCACATTTTCCTAAATGATCACAAAAGCTCCAGAAGTATTGAATTGGGGGTTACAAAGAAATTTTAGCAAGTAGGTCAATTTGTAAACATGGAGTTCATGAATAACGAAGATCGATTATATGTGATCGATGAATGGCATTATTTTCATAACCAAAGTCCAGTTTGGTGAATTATGTGCTAACCCATGCCTAGTTAAGCCCTGTCTGGGGAAATCCTTGATCCCACACAGTTCTGCTCTGATTTGCAGGGAGAACGCATGGGGGGTAGCAACAGCTGGACCAGGTGCTTGCCTTGCAAATTGAAACCCTGCATGGCGGTGAAGACTCTTTCACCAGCCCCCGGCGTGCAAACACCAGCTGAGTGACGACCAGCCCACATGCCCACCCTAGCTGGTGAGGAGTCACAACAGACCATCTCCTTTTGCCTCTCGCACATCACTTGCAAGTTAGGGCATGTGAAGCACAGAGGGTTTTAATCTTGGGATAGGACTTCCGCCCTAGTAGAGTCAAAAACTCAAGGAGTTGCCCAAGCTAACCTTGCGTGTCTCTCAAGACAGGAGCATCAATCAAACAGCAAAGGAAGACAGGGTTTGAGGCAGCCAGGGAATTAAACCCAGGCACAGAGAGGCCAGGAAGTGTAATCTGGGTCCTGCTTACAAGCCTCGGAGAATTAAATTCATAGGTGAAAGCCAGAGAGGTGGAAAGAATGATTCAGCTGGTTAATTATAAAGTTTGATTCAACTCTGAAAGCTATGCAAGCTGCTGCCATTTGAATAGTGAGAACCCTGGGGTCATTTCAAACTTTGGAAGTAATTGCCAAACTAGGAACTGAGTCCCCAAAGCCCTTAGGTCCACAATGTCCTGGTGCTAGCTCATTGCCCCATTCAACACCATGGAGAGAATTCTAGGTCTCACCTCAGATCTCCTGCACTCCCCTGGCACCCAGGGGCCCTATAGCTGTGGTGGCTCCCCCTCCCCAACCCCCACTCTTCCCAGCTCAGACAGGCCCTCTGTTGCAGGCCTTGTGCTTCCGAACCATTGTGAGGCAGCCTCCTCACTGGGTCCCTGCAGGGAAGGCCCAGACTCCTCTGGCTTTATCCTCATTCTCTTCCATGCTGTCCTAAATCTCAAGTAAAGTGGAGTAGCAGGTACTTCATTAGAAGTTCTGGGAAATTAGAAATGACAGCAGAAAACAAGGCAGGAGATACTCCCACAGAAGCTGTAGCTATTTTGAGGTACAGTGTACATGACCTGGAGTGGGGTGAGCAACGGGGGGGATTTGGTGTTGGAACTAAAGGATCCTCTTGGGGGTACAAGAGTGTTTATGCCCAGTGTGATAATTGGTACCCATAATGGCAGTTCTGCCATTCAGTATGCATCAAATTATATTCAGACACACTACCAAACAGACATAGAAGTGAGGGATTTTAGTAAAGATTGTCATAAGAATGGTGAATATACAGTAAGCCCTGGCACTTTTGGAAAAAGCTTATCCGCAAAATTCAGTTCTCTGCAACACTTCTTTTCTGGATGATGCTAAGGTAAACAAGACTTAATCAATTTTGGATGAATTGCTTGGCTCACAGCCTTCCTGGTTCATGCATATTTCTATTCTAGGTAGAAAGAATGATAGTGACATTTCTCCATGAGAGGACCAGCATGAAGGAGCATTACAGAGTCTCTTGGTTGGTGCCCCAATAGCCAGGTCCCACTCTGTTCTTCCAGGATGGCTCTGCTGAGGTCACCATCTCAGAAAATGTCAAATTTCCAGTCTCCCCTGTAGCTAAGGGTGGGCATATAACTGACATATAGCTAATGAGATGCAAGGTGAAGTCAGCTGGGAAGTTTCTGGAAAAAGGTTTCCTCCTGGATTTAAAAAAAAAAAAAAGTGAACAATACAGAGACACATCGGGAAAGTTCTCTGACAGCCTGGGTGCCTCCGGCCCCCCTCCCCTCCTGCCTTTGCACTGAGCTGTGATTAAGTCCACTATAGCCAAAGGGACCCCCCAAGCATCAAAAATGCAGGTGGGAGACATAAGTCCTGATCCTTGATAACATGTTGGGTCCTTGAGCCAAGGCATGCCTTTATTCAGATTTCTTATTATGTGAACGAATTAAAACTCCTAAAGAGTTATTCTGGATATTCTGATATGTAAACTACCCAACTGATCAGAGGAAGAAAGGACTTCCTCTTAAGGTTTGTGTTCTGGGTTTGATCCTTGGAACACACTTGAAAAGTAAAAAAAACTGAAGAACAAAGTTATAGAAAAAAAATCATGTATGTAGACTGGTTAGAGCAAGTTATTAATGAGGCCAGGGCTGGGGCTGATTTAAGATTTATTTATTTATTTGAGAGAGAGAGAGAGGGAAAGAGTACAAGCAGGGGCGGGGGGCGGGAGGAGAGGGAGAAGCAGGTTCCCCGCTGAGCAGAGAGCCTGATTCCCAGGACTTGGGGGTCATGACCTCAGCTGAAGGCAGATGCTTAACTGACTGAGCCACCCAGGTGCCCCTGGGGCTGATATTTTTGGGCAGTTTGGTTGGTGTTTCCATTTCATGGTCACCAGCTTAAGCCTTAATGCTCTTGACAGCAGCAACAATAGTGCTGCCCCCCCCTCCTGCCCCCACCATTGGTCATAGCTACATTTTACTGAGAGCTTCCACTGGGTACTGATACTGTTCTAGGACCTTTGCACTTAAGAACTTACTAATTCTGCCGGGAACCTCTCAGGTCTCCAAGGTGGCCCCCGATGGTCCCCAGCTCCCGGTGTTCACATCCTCGCATCCTTACTCCTCACACTGTTTCAGGGTTTCTTTGTGTGACCAACCCCCTCGGGCAGAAGGGCTGGTGTGTCCCTTCTGAGATGAGACGATGAAAGACAGTTTCCTTCCTGGAGAAGAACTGAGGACTCCACCCAGACTGCTTCGTGGTATTTTTGTGGACGTGAATTATTTGATCACTTGGGTGGGGTGGTCCCCAGTGTGGAGGAAGTGGTATAAATCCATCCTCATCTCTAGAAAGAAAATAAGCTCCCTTGCCTACGTTGGGTGGCTCGGCAGAATCACCTTTCTACCTCAAGGACACTGTACACAGGACTCAACCCGCTTAGAGTCGCTCACCTATTAAATTGGTGACTTCAAAGGCTAGTGCAGATCCGAAGCTTGAGCTCAGTAGCTCTCTCCGATATTTGGTGCCTGTCAAGGATTTGGACTTGTGTAGAGGACAAAGAATATTTGTTAAAAACAGGGATTACACCTCTGGGAGGGATTTATTTTGTCACAGATTCGTTCCTGCTCCAAGCAGTGGGTTAACTTAGAGTTCATATTCTTTTCAATTTGTGTTAATTAAGTCCCCCTCCCAATGACCTCTGACTGTGTTAGAATGAAAGCTCCTGGCAGGTCGAGGTCCTGGAGATGTCAGATATTAGGAGAAATCATAGAATGTTCATTCCAGGGGCAATGCACATGGAGGCTCCCATTTACTGAATAGAAGTGAGGCACAAAATTAAAAATCCCCTTTGTAATAATAAAAACTGTATCATTTTACGGTCTAGCTAGCTCTTTGAATTGTTCAGAATCCCTCCCATACATTGTTTCTTTTTACTCTTACAATGTACTTATTCTGTTACAGCTGAGGAAAAGTGACTCAGAGGTCAATTGGTTTGGGAAGGTCATACAGCAATTATGGCTTGTTTATTTGGTGCTTACTGTGTCTATTTACTATTCTAAGCACTTTGCAGATATTAACTCATTTATTTTTTTAAAGATTTTATTTATTTATTTGAGAGAGAGAGATCACAAGTAGGCAGAGAGGCAGGCAGAGGGAGAGGGGGAAGCAGTCTCCCTGCTGAGCAGAGAGCCTGATGCGGGGCTCGATCCCAGGACCCTGAGATCATGACCTGAGCCACCCAGGTGCTCCAGATATCAACTCATTTAATCCTAACAACAACCCTGTGAGGTAGGTTTTTGTTTTTAGCCTCATTTTTATGAATAAGGAAGTAAGGCCTAGAAAGGTTAATGAACTTGTCTAAGATCACACAGCTAGAAAGAAACTGAGTCCGGATTTGGACTCCTGTTGTCTGACCCATGAGGGCTGCCTACCTCCAAATCTCTGCATGCTACCAGGCCATGCTGCCAATCATAGGGCTTTACTGTATTAACTAGCAATATAGGCTGGTGTCTGAAACCAGCTTCACATTTGCAACTCTAATATTGATTTCTTTGCTCAAGATGGTAACCATCTTGTCATAGCACCAAATATATAATTTCATATCAGATGTCCGCCTTTTGTTCTAGAAAACTGTTAACTTGTAAACAGAGCCTATCTTTTCTGCTTGTAAACATGGCCTATCTTTTCTGCTAGGTGGCCTGCCATATTTGATAGAAAGACCTTCAAATGATAGCATTGGGAACCATCCCATAAATCCTGAGAAATCTATCGGTCTGACTGTTACTTCTGATTCCTGAGCATCCCACATGGACCCCAGGGCAGCTCTGAAGGTGCCATGTCACATCCATATGTGGGAACTTGCCGTTCCCCCTTCTAACTTAGACCTAAATGGAAATCAGGCAATGTCTTCCTGTGTTGCTTTCCCCAGGCCCCAACCTGAAATTAGCTCTCAAGGTCCTATTCCTCTGAGAGTGAGACCCGAAATCTGGGGCCAGCCCCAGTATTTGTTACCATTGTGCATGAGCCAACTATTTCAGCGTGACTTACAGGAGGCAGCATGGTGCAGGAATACAGTGTGGCCGAGGGTTAGGCCAACTGGTCGGGGTTTTTATCTCCCCTTTACAATTTTCTTTCCTCAACGCTCTCCTTCTCCTCCTTGACCTTATGCCTATGCAGTAGAGACAGTAGCTAAAATGGCTTGTACCTATTTCTGCCACAAGACATAAAGGCTGGGCTGTTACCCTCGGTGCCTCCTGCCATCAAAGACACCAGCAGTTTTGACATCCTGGAGGGAGGTTAGTGTGGGGCCAGTGGCTGGAAAATGTTTGCATTTGTATGGAAAGAGTCAGCTTTACCTCCTGCCTTGCACACATGGTACCTGAGGGCATACTTTCAAGAACTTTCCCATATACTGTTGACAACCGTTCTGTCAACTAGTTCTATCATTATCCTAAAAGATCTTATGAGGTTCAAGACTTGTCCAGAGGGTGACACCAGGATTCAAATCCAGGTCTTTTTATCTTAACTCCAATGTTCTTTTCATTACACCACACTGCTCTGCCCATTACCATGCTCTTTCAAGAACTTTTTTTTTTTTTTTAAAGATTTTATATACTTATTTTTGTGAGACAGAGCATGAGCACATGAGCGAGAGTGGGGGGGAGGGGCAGAAGGAGAAGCAGGCTCCCTGCTGAGCAGAGAGCCTGACATGGGGCTTGAGCCCAGGACCCTGGGATCATGACCTGAGCAGAAGGCAGACGCTTAACCGACTGAGCCACCCAGGCGCCCCTTTTTCAAGAACTTTTTAGAACATTATAAAGAAGATCTTATAGAATAACCAACCACTAACTTTGAGTTACCCAATAATTTTGAGCTAACTATTAGTAATAATATTAGCTAATAGTTATTGAATGCTTACTATGTGTCAGGCACTGTGCTGAGAACTTCGCATGTATCAAATCTCATTTAAGTCTTAAAACAAAAACGCTGCAGAGCTTTGCTCCTCAAAATGTGGTCCACAGACCAGCAGCATGGGCATTATCAGGAACCGGTGAGAAATGCAGCCTTCAGGCCCTGCTCCAGATCCCTGAATCAGAGCCTGCATTTTACCGAGATCCTAGGTGATTTGTGGGATCGTGGATGTCTGAGATGTTCTGCTCTGAGGAACTGCCCTAGCCCATTCTATGGGGGAGAAAAATAAGGCTTGGAGAGATTTCAGGAACTTCGATGTCCATTTAGCCAGTGCTTTCAATCCAGGCTGCCTGCCTCCAAAGCCTCGCACATCACAAATGACTACTTCCCTTTTTGCGTCTCAGCCTGCACGCCTATCACACTGGGATAGAGGTGCCTGAGGGTTTTGGTGTCATTGCATGAAATGCGACATAATCATGCAAAGCAGAGCAGGCTGAGCATCTCACTCACAGCTGAAAGACAGCTTGGGTTATTTTCTGTAAAACGATGTTAATGATGCCCAATGGCAGCATTCTGAGACTCTCCACCATAATGTCTGCAAAGAACTTAGCCAAGGTTCAGCAAATGGTGATTATATTTTAGGTGTATAATAATGAAAACTCATGGTTGAAGACCAACAAGTGTTTCCTCACAAATTTCCGGGAAAGTGTGATTTCCACTTGTTTGGAAGGGCAAGGACTCCTTTTTTGTGGCAAACCCCCAACCCCATTCCTATAGCAAGAAACCTAAAAGTGAGATAAGCAGGAACAGAAACATTTTATCTATCCAGAGGCTTTGGGCTTCTTCTGTACTTATTTGCTTAATAGGGAGGAAGCTGGACCATGAACAAATGTCAGTTTCTGTATTTTCTAACAATAGCTCCCGGCTATGGATGTGATTCTAAAAGTATTTCAGCCTGTGAATGAGTGCTACTTTTTTGGTATTACTGCCTCACAGGGCCCTTTTCCTTTCTCACCAGAAGAGACATCTTGAGTCTTTCTGAAGTAGCTCTTGCCAAGAGGTCACACATGGGCTTGGCATCCAGGGATCTGGTCATTTGGAAATTTGCTGGTGTCACAGCTGTGATCTGATGTCTGGCTGATAGGCTCCTGGTTTGTCATCCCACTGTTTGCACCCTTCCCCCTCTGCTCTTGGGTTACAGGGGAGTATCTCTTTTGGGGAGTGACCGGTGCCTTTTTTTTTTTTTTTTTTACTGACTGCCTTGCACAGCGTTGCTTCTAAGTCGAGACTTCTGTTCCCATGGTTCTCATTTCCATGAGGAGGTACAAGGCGGTGGCTAAAGCAGCCCAGAGTCTGGTGACAGACTGCCTGCATTCAGATCCTGGATCTGCAAGTTACTTCACTTTTTTTGTGCCTCATTTCCTTTGCTGACAGGGAATAGTACAAGTATCTACCAATTTCCTTGTGGGAAGAGAATTCCCTTCCCTTGTGGGTTGTAGGAATTTAGACATATTTCGAACAGGGCTTAATATATAGTAAGTATTCAGTAATGGCTCTTGTTATCTTTTTTTTTTTTTTTTTTCCCAAGAAATCTGTGACCAGGACAGTTTTGTTTCCCACTTAGCCAATGAACACATTGGGGTCACCCAAATACAGGTTCATAATCCCTTGTGCCAAAAAGCACTGAAACAAAAGAGATTTTTTTTTTTAAGTAATTCATTGGGTAGTAAAACCTGACCAGAACTGACAGGATAGTGACTATGATCCTTATTTACCTTGCCTAGTATAAATATGCATATTTCACTGAAACAGTAATGTATTAGATTTTGGGTGTGGCTATGTACCCTGCTGGGGAGTTGATGAAACTTGAGACTCAGATTGCTTGCCTGAAAAACACAGTTAGTGATACCCTTATCACAGGGCTGTTAGGGGATTAGATAAAGGAATGCATGTATATTGAGAAGACTGGCCATCCTATTCTCTTCTCAGATGGAGAATAACTAGAGTCAAGACTTCTGGGACGAATACAGTAGGGCCCCCAGAATGAGCCATTTAATGAATCTCTTGAGGAAATGATTGAAATGTCTGTGCAGTTCTCGATGCTGTAGGCTCTGGGGCAAGCAGGAAAAGAGCCAAACTCTACCCTGCCCACCAATGCCTTACTGGGACCCAGGGGGCAGAGAGGCTCTATTCCTAATTACGAGCCAGCAAGGGCAGCTGTCCAGGCTGAGCCAAGTTTAGATGCTACTGCCCGTCACCCCAGCCCTGACCCCACCTGCACTGACTGCATGTGCCTGTTCTCACAAACCAGGCCCTGCTGGTACCTCTGCCTCCTGTCCTCTCCTCCCTCCAGCCACTGGGCACACAGCTTGGCCTTCCATTTCATGAAATCTGAGTTCAGTCTTGGCTCTGTGACTTGACATTTGTGGATCCCTCTGCCTGGAACATCCCTCTCCCAGATCTTCCTGTGGTGGGCTCTTCATCCAAGTCCTAGGTCTGTTGTCACCTCCTCAGAGAGGGACCTGGCCACCCCGTCTCGTTAAATGGCAGCTTGCTTCTCATCATTCTCTGTCTTACAGTCCTGGTTTTCTCCCCCTTTTCTACTGAGCACTTACCCATTATCTGATGTTATCTGACCTATTGGTTTATCTTTTCATTGTCTTTCTTCCTGCATAGGAATGCAAGTCCCTTAAGCGTGGGGGCTTTGCCAGTCTTATTCATTATTGTGTTCCCAGGCTCTAGAACTGTGCGTGGCACATACACTTATGACAAATAAAAGAATCAATGAATGGGAAATCATAAAGGAAACCCAGTCTGGAAGACCCTGTGTCCACTTTATACAACGGCATCTGGAGAGCCAGAGTCTATCCCTTGGAAAGCAAACCTTAGGTGACTCCAGCCTGAATGATGGAGGCTCAAGGAAAAATATGAGACAGAACACAATATCCTGTAGAATAACTTCTTATAGTGGGGGTTGGGGATAGAATATGGAACAGGCCTGGGATTTCGGGTGGTAGGTTTGTGGGAATTCAGCTGTACTTGTAAAATGTTGTTCCCTTTTAAGAAAAAGAATCTCAAGCAAATACAGCGAAGTGTTAAGATTTGATAAAGCTGGGTAGAGGAGCATGGATATTTGGTACAGGATTCTTTATGGTTTTATCATTGTTTGAAATATTTTATAGTAAAACTGATGAAACAGATATTTTTGTTAGGTAAGATCCAGGGAGTTAGATTTCTCTCTGTGGATAGGGGTGGTTTTACTGAGAGGTGGTTGGAATTCGTGGATGGAAACTTACAAAAAGAAGTGATTGGGAGAGAGAGGACCCTCAGGGTAGGGCAACCAGGTTAGGATCCTCTTGGGAAGGGCTGATTTCCTTGGGACTTTTCCTTTAGACTCTGGGAATAGCTAGTGAGAATTAACCTCTCCCTCCTCCCATGTTATAATTCCCTTTAAAATTTTGTCCTGATGCTTTAATGAAGAAATTCATGTAGTAGAGTCTGTTATGGCATTCTGGGGAGATGAAAGATGGGGTAGTAAAGAGAAAAGGGAATCTTGTTCCCCTTCTCCCTTGCAAGAGGAAGCTTCATTCTACCAGGTAGATATAGTTGGGATTTCCATGTGTGGCCACTGGGACTGTGAGCAATTGCCCAGCGGGCAGTGGGAGGGATGGGAGAAGAATCTTTGATGCTGAAGACAGCTCCTGAGTGGCCACTTAGAGCTGTGTAAAGCTGCACACTTGTCCCCATCTGTAAGTGAGACCTAGAATGTGACCAGTAAAGGGAAGTGGGCACCTGAGTTATATATGAATAATAGAATGTCCAACAGAATGTGAACTTCTTGGAATTTGGGTAAAGCCCAAATCTAGAAGAGGATGTAAGTACCCTTACATTCTAAAGACGAGTAACAGACACATCTAAGCCAGTCTTATGAAGAGATGGAAAATACGATCCAGCAAGTATCACCCTGCTTCACCTATTTTTGTTAATAAAAAAAGAAAAGATATTTGAAAGGATTTTATTGAAAGAAATCCATACCAATGGGAACTCTTTGGCTTTTTTTCCCGGTGTGTTCCCAATACCTCTCCCCTTCCCAAGAGGATGCTGTAGAGACTGGCGGTGCCTGTGGAAGGGGGTGCTGGTCTGTTAGTGCTGGCCAAGGCCTGACGGATAGTGTTACCAGCGGGACGGGGCATGGAGAAGGAGGCCTGGGAAATCTCGTGTCCCTGGGAGTCAAGAGTAAGACTGATGTCCACCTCCTGCCTAGAGAGTGCTGAAGCCATAAGGCTGTCTGGAGCATCCCACAGAGGTAGAGAATTGGGGGAGGGGCACTGCATCTGGCCCCATCCATAATGATGTATGAGTTCCCACGGCCATTACCAGTAGAAGTTAACAGGGCACCAGCCATTCTCAAGCGATCCTCCCCCAAAGGCTCCCTGCAATGGGAAGGAGACAGCAGCAACTAGACCACTGAGGACAGGAGGTAGGGGAGATTGAAAGGCTGTCCAGATTGTCCTGTGCAGATCGCTCCGTGCCCAGGTCAGAACATGGGCAGTGCCAAGTTCAACAAAGCTGGTGGGGAGGCTCTGAAGAACCTCAGGCCCCTGTATTACTTGAGGGCTTGATGTCCGGCTACAGTGATCTCAGAGGCGATTTTCTGTAGTTTGCTACCCCCCCCCCCCCCGCCTCTCTGAGTCTGTAAGTGGGCAAAGATGGAAAGTGAAAGGTGGAAAAGGCATAAGAGACCAGATCGTGTACCCTGGTATCTATGGCAGGTGTGTGACCCATGGGCCAGAACTGGATTAGGGAGAAGGAAGAAATTATAAACAAGATATGATATGGCTGCTTTGATATGATTCTACTGAATTTTTTTAATACTTGAGAGTGAGTCTTAAAGCGAATTAAAGTGACAAGAGCTGCCTGAGATGTTGTCCGGGAGGGGACAGGAAGCTTTGATGGAGCGTGCCAGTAACGGGAGAAAAATAGCGCTCTTTCCTGGTTGTGTCTTACTATAATCAGCTCATATAATAAACCACAAAGAACTTGGCACAGTGTCTGGTAAATGGCATATTCTTGGTAAATGCCAAAAGGCAGTTATTGTGACCATCATTTTCATCCTCCCCTAGAGAGTAAGTGAGTCAGGTCCAAATCAGCAGTCACCACTTATAGACTCAGAGGACACAGGGCCACAGAGCAAAGCAGTGTCTGGAATCCAGTGTAAAAATCCAAGAAAGTATTAGTAATCAAATCACACGTTAAAGTTCACCCTCAGATCCACTTGCTAGAAAATGCCAAAGAAAGAAACAGGCAAGGTGAAACATTTTAAATTTGTGTTGGGTAAATGTGCTGTCCTTCCTAAGGAGGAGGGGAGGATGATGACCCACGTTGGCTGAACATATTCTAGATGCTGTCCCTGGAAAAGACTCTTGATGGAAACCTTCAGGGCATTTCAGCAGATTGCGATGGGGGTACATTTTGGGTGTGGTTTTCATACAATTTGTGGGCCTTGAGATTGCAGGGCAGGGATCCATTCGTGTTCTGGCTTTCCTGTGGAACTAGCCCAGCTGTCTTTTTGCATATCGAGTCATGTCATTTCACCATGGCCTCACCCCAGAAGTGGAGAAGAGCCTTATGTATAAGCACGCACTTTGTGGGGAATCTAGAAGGCATGACTATGCTAGTAAAGACACATGAGCAGAGGGAAAGCGTGGATGGTGGAAATTTATGCTAATCCAAAAATATTGATTGCTTCAACCCTTACCGACCATCTTCTTTGAGACCCTAGGTTCTTCACAGACTAGTTTGAGTTTTATTTTTGTTTCTGGCTAATCTAATATTTGGGGATGATGAGAAACACTGAAACAGAAAAAAAATAGGTAAATTAATGGGGCCAGAGCGCCTAATCCATAAACTGGATTGACTAATTTGGCATTAGTTATAGATACTGTTTTGTAATTATGTGTCATTGTCTGGGTGATTGATACGGACACTGTGTGAAGTATGAGAGGAGAGATGTACCCCATACCTGTTTTGCTTCCTCTTTGGATTTGGGTCTGTTAATAATAAAGTTTATAAAGTCAAGAAAATTACCGCTGACACAGAATCACAGAAGGTACCAGGACATCGGGTGTGTATAAATTTTAGGCAATCGAGATTACATCGGAAAGAAATCCTTTGTTAGATCAGAGCATTTCCTGGAATAGCACACTATTGAGATTTTGCCATGGTTGATTCTGGGAATCTTGGGGCCACTTTCTCTACTATTGTTAGGGAAAACACCCATCCAAGGAATCAATATGGTCAAGTAGAACATGTACAGAATAGTTTAATATATCCATCTCTCCTTGGGAAATAGCTTTTTTTTTTTTTTTTTAAATCACAGGAATACTTTGCTCTTTTGAGCACCGACCTCACCTTTATCCTATGTGACCTAAGACAATAATTTGACAAAAAAAAAATTCTTCAGATACATGATGGAAGGTGCCCCACTAATGTGAAGACAGATGTGTAAGGAAATCAAACCCTCTAAATTCAGCAATCTTGTTATTCTGCCACAGCCCATGTACCTGTCTCCACCTGTGTTAGCTCTCTACCCTCACTGAGACCTCCAAATTCTCCCCTTCCTGTTCATTTCACTCGTTTGTTATACACTACTCTGATCATTTCATTCATTCATTAGGTAGCTCCTTGTTCGTTCACTCTGTTATATAGCTCCCCATGTATCTCAGTCACTGGGTACATACCTCCACTCAGTGCCACCAGGCAGCAGGCTGTGGGAAGGCCAGATGAATGGGAATAGAAAAAGCGTCAGGACAGAAGTGGTAGGTAGCCTGTCCCTTACAACCAAGACTGAAAAAATGGGAAAAAATAACTCAGTCAACTCCAGGCTGGTGTCACTATCCAAACAATTGGCTTGAATCACGAAAGAGCAAAGGCACTCCCATCTTGACTGACATATTGGTCTGGCTTCCATATGAGAAAAACCAGTAGCTTGTTATAACTCCCAAGGGGACTGGCAAGAACTAGGCAAGTATGTGAAATTATCTTGCTCACTGGTTAGAATTCAGGACCAGTGTTCTGGTTCCTCTCTCCAGAACAGTGGTAGGTGGTTGGGGGGAAGGTAGAGTTAGTAAAAAAACTGGGCAGCAGGTTCTGGTTGAGATGGGAAGATCCTATGGAATGGGAACAAAATATAAAATCTGTGGCTGTATTTAGGATACCTCTACTCCTAGATATTCAGATTTGAGATAGGAAATAACTAAAAGTGTTCCTAACTTGATGCTACCATGGACTCCTCTTGCCCCATGGTCAGGCCTTCAGATGACTGACTTAGTATATCTTCAGTTGCTTGAGGGCAAAGTCTGTGCCTTATCTGTTCTCTCACATGTCTCTAAACCTCTCACTATACATTGTACATGGTCAGCATGTCACAAGTGACATCTGAGTAAATACTGGAATGAATATTTAAGACAGTGAACTTTATAAGATTTATTTTTCATTTCCCCCCCAAATGCTCACATTTAATTCTTTATTTTAGACACCAACTAGTTTTAGATACTGATTTAGATTTTCAAGTCCTTGCACTGCTTTAAATGCCTTTGTGGCCTTCCTTACTCTCCTGCCTGAAAGTGAGAATTGTGTTCTACCCATAACCTGGGCATGCAACCCCCACTGACTGCACGGAATGGGATTTTTACAATCTTTCCCCCTTCCCCAGTTTTGTTGAGATATAATGACATTAAATATTGTGTAAGTTTAAGGTGTACAAGGTAATGACTAGATATTGCAAAAATGATTACCATGATAAGGTTAGTCAACACATCCTTATCATTTATTTTTCTCATATCAGTGGACTTTTTGGTCAGAAAGATCTTCATTTGGACTCCAGTTGTATTAGTCAATAGCTGTGAGACTTTGGCAAGTTATTTACCTTCTCTGAGCCTCTTCTGCTCACCTATATATTGTGGATAACACAGCTATGTCTTAGCATTATTGTGAAGATGTAATAAGGTCAAAAGTATAATATACCTAAAAGTGCTAATGAATAGGTATTAAATCTTTGTTAAATCTCTTTTCTCCAATGGACCGTGGCTAGGTTCTACTTCAGTGGTTAGTTTACCTCTCCATGTATCTCTCTAAGTTACTGTTATAACCAAAAAGTTTATTATCTTTATTTGCTATTAAAAAAACAAATTAACTTGCCCAGTTACATGACTGGAGTTCACTAGAGCCAGAATTTAAACTCAGTTCTTTGTTGTTGTTGTTGTTTAAGATTTTATTTATTTATTTTGCCAGAGAGAGAGAGAGAGCACAAGCAGGGGGAGCAGCAGGTAGAGGGACAAGCAGACTCCTAGCTGAGCAAGGAGCTGAAAGCAGGACTCCATCCCAGGACCCTGGGCTCATGACCTGAGCCAAAGATAGAAGCTTAACTGACTGAACCATCCAGGCATCCCAATTCTTTTTGACTCATGTGCCCACGTGCTCCTTTTACTCTGTACATTAGGAGAGTGCTTGCATCAAGTGTATTTTATTCTATTCTAGCATTTTGAGACTGAATCAAGTTTTTTTTTTTAAAGATTTATTTATTTATTTTGGAGAGGGAGAGAGAAAACAGGGGAATGGGGGAGAGGGAAAGGGAGAGAATCTCAAGCAGACTCCTTGTTGAGCGTGGAGCCCCATGCAGGGCTTGAGTGCATGACCCTGAGATCATGACCTAAGCTGAAATCAAGAGTTGGATGCTTAACTGACCGAGCCACCCAGGTTCTCCTGAACCAAGTTTTTCAAGTTCTGCATTTTTCCAGGATCACACATAATGAGCACAAAGCAGATATCAACAAATGCTCAACTGCTATGGTTGCACTTTATGGATCCAATATCCCATTCTTTATCCAGCACCAAAAATAGGTTCTCCTGAGTGTATGTCCCCACTTTTATCCATATACTCATGTGTGGACAGCTGAAAAATGATATCCATGTCAAGTTTCTGGAACCTATGAATGTTACCTTAACTGGGAAAAGAGCCTTTGCAGATGTGAATAACGTAAGGATCTTGAGAATAGGAGAGCATCCTGGATTACCCAGATGGATCCTAAATCCAATGACAAGAGAAAGACAGCTATTTGAGACAAAAGAGAAGATACAGAGAAGAGAAGTATACAGTGGAACCACGGAGGCAGGTATTGGAGTGATATGGCCACAAGCCAAAGAATGCCTGGAGCCATCAAAAGTGGGAAAAGGCAGGGAAGGATGCTCCTGGGCAAACTTCCAAGACCCCTTGATATCACACCTGTGGCCTCCACAACTGCGAAAGAATAAATTTCTGTTGTTTGAAGTCACCAAGTTTGGGGTGATTTGTTACTACAACTTCAGGAAATGAATATACCATGCACTTGTATGAATAAGCTAAATGAAATGATAAGAAATTACATTTCTTGAGTTCTTTCCCCCTCCTGTGATTCCAGTCTTCGAAGCAATGTTGTTTTCTTGGTTTCCTATCTTAACTATCAATGCTATGGCTGCCTTAGCTGGTAGTGTAGCTGAAGGGCCTCTACCAGTCAGTCTTGAATAGACCAAGGTCAGATGACATTGAGTGAAGTTTGGAGAGTTTGGGTCTTAGAGACCTAGGGTCAATGTTCTGTCTTTAATCATTTGCTTAGAAGAAGACAGAAAGGTAAGGTCAGAATTTCCATAAAATATGGAAAATACTAATTAGGAAAATAGGCAAAGGTGTCTTTCTCATTACCTGGCAAATTGATTTTAGCTCACTAGCAACTGGTAACCCTAGATCTGAAAATCGTGCCAATGGGTAGTTTAACACATTCTTTGAAGAGATATGACAATTGCCACAGTGAAGAATGTGCCTCATTTTAAAATTAAAGTAAATTCCTATAGGATAGTAGTGAGGTAAAAATTAGCATGATCTCTTGACATCTAGAAGTGAATAAAGTGACCAAAGGTTATTTGCAAGTGATTTGTAGTGAATAATTGCAGACCTAAGATAGAAAATGAAATAGATTAGATCTTAAAGACTTGAGATAAAGCCTCCAGTTCTGGAGCTAATGTGGTACAAGGTCTGTATCTTACTAGATAGGAAAAGAAAATAAATAGCTTTCTGATAAAAGAAACTTGTCTGTAGTGATGATTTCTCCAAGGACCTATTTTCTTTGTTAGAAAATCAAAGAGGCAAATTATATTGCAAGGTCATGGAATTAATCTTTCTCTGAACAACAACAAAAATGCAATTAAAAAGACATAGATTTATACCTGGAAATATATCTGTTGAAAGTGATTGTGGTTCCTATTTGAGTGTCAGCTAACTGGGGGCTGATACATGAATAAAATTATTCCTGATTAAAAGAACTGTAGACGTCAGGTTTGGTTTCAGGTCAGAGTCTATTGGTCACTCAGAGGTGACTGCACTCTGTTCCACAGGAAGGGCAAATCAATCAGGGTGAGAAAGAATTAGAAGCTGAGATGTTCTTTTTCAGCCTAATTTTGTCACAATTTTATGAATTCTCAATTTTAACTGTAATAGCCATCATAAATTTTCATTTTTCATGGCTGTTACTTGGTAAGAGATGTCACACAGCTATCCCTATGTCTCTGATCCTCCACTTTCTCTTTTATTTATATATATTCCTGTCATCAGTTATGGTGCTTTGGGGGATAGGTAACAGGTGTAAGGGATGGCACTTAGAGGGGAACTTTCTCCAAACTGTCAACATCCAGATATAATCTTCTGGGGAAATAATAATAAAGAAAGTACAATTTTTGAAAGTCAGGTACATAACTATAACCATAAAGCATGCTTCTACTTGTCACATAATGTAAGAAAAAGTACCAAGATGGAAAACTAAAAGTAAAAAAACAAAACAATGAGTACATCTCTTGGAGATGTACCACTGTCTCATCTAGGTTATCTGGGACTCCTTTCTTGCTAGGTGTATGTTATCTACTATGGTGTAACAAACTACCCAAGATTAGCAGCTTAAAATAATAAATATTTATTATATCAGAGTTTCTCTGCATTAGAAACTATGAAGCAGCTTAGCAGGATGGTTTTATCTTGGGGTTTATCATGAAGTTAGAGTGAAGCTGTTGGCTGGGGCTGTAATCACTCCAAGACTTGACTGTGGGAGGGAAGATCTGCTTCCAAGTTCATTCACATAGTTGCTGGCTCTTGGCAGATTGGGCACACAGCAGTAGCTGTAGCCAGATTGGCCTTGAAGAGTGAAATTCTATATTGTTGAACCCATGCATAACCTCCATCCCTGTCATCATGGCCATTTTGCCCATGAGCCTGTTGGGCAATGGCAGGGTTGGCTGGGGAAAGAGGGTGACTATCAATAGATTGGCCATCCAAACCACATCAACATTAAAATTCTCCTTTGAGAGCCATTCAAAAATGTCTATATACTTCTTTCCTATACCTCCTTGCCACCAATTTTCTAATCTTGTTCCTTCCCTGATCATCCTACCAAACCATTAGCCACAGCTCCCAAATTGGCATAGACATGTATCTTTGGGCATATCTCCCATCATTCCCTGATATTTGACTATGTGTCTTCTTATGGAAATTTTCACACTGTCAAGTAACAGCCATGGCATATTAGACAAGATTAGTTTTTAGTGGCATAAAACAGATATAATATCTTAATCAAAAGGGTTTTATTGTTCTTATATAACAATTAGTTTTAAGATTAGAAAATTAATCTGCAGTCTAAACTCGGTCCTCAAGGGAACTTTAAAAACCAAGACACCTTCTAGCCTTCTATTACTACGCCTGGGCCATGGTTTTCCTACTCTTGATGATAGCAAAGTTCTATTGGCTTTTGCTCAAATACATCTTTGTGCCTCCATTTGAGCAGAAGAGGGGAAAGAAAGGAGTAGAAAGGTTATGCCAACAAATCCTTTTTATTAGGAAAACAAGAGCTTCCATACTCTGCTCTTATCTCATCGTCCAGAACTAAGTTCCATGGTGTTCTTCAATGGAATAGGATCTGGGGAGGTGACTATTTCTTGCTGGTCATACTGCCTCCCTTAGGTTTAAGTAGGTGGGACTTGGGAAGATACCAGATCACATCATCTATCTAATACACCAAGTTTTCTACTTGGTAGAAGGGTGTTTGGTTGTAGACATTGTCCTTTAACTCACTTTAGGTAAAGGACTGACTACCCAGGCCCCATGTAAATGCTCTCTAGATTCCTGGGGAGAGCCTTCGAATAGGGTGACCTTCTGTGCAAAAGCTTCCTGTTCTATGTTCATGACCATATTTAATTAACAAGCCACGAGTAGCACTGAATATTGGTCAAATGGCAGGTTTTCCTACCAAGATCTTAATCTTGTGTCATCTTCTGACACTGCACTGGAACAGAACATAGTTTATTTGTGGGGGGAGGGGATCATTAACACATTTGTTATGTGTGAGTCTAATGCACATTATAAATCATACATATATACATTGATAAACTGAAAGCATGAGGCTACAGAGTTTACTATACAATAAAAAGTTCTGGGTCTAAACTAATAATGAATACAGTGACATGAACCTGGTGTAACAGGTCATAAACAACATGGAGAAAGATTTTAATTCTTCATTTATCCTGAGATAAGTATTATTGCCAGTCTCAGTGGAAACCTATTCAAACTATCAGAGTTTCTCCTTCTTGGATTAGTAGGTTTTAATAATTTAAGTCATGCTTTTGATTTCTAGGTTGTTTCCATGGCAACCTAGTTGGGAGTCTTTTTGGCAACTAAGTGGGTGAGAATATGTCCCACAACCACCCTGACTTATGGAAAAATGCCAACAGCTTTTTTTTTTTTCATTTCTAACGAGTCGCAGAGCATCACATTAGGGCTGAATTACCCCCTGTATCTTTGTCCTGAGGAAGATTTATTTAGACCCTTATATTTTGTCGTTTGGGACTCTATTGCTATCCACCTGACATACCCATTCCCCTCCAGTCTATGTTCTCTACTCTGGTGTGGCCAGTGTCCCAGGTCACTGATTCTGTGGGAAGGCCAAACTTCTCAGAAGCAGAAGGACTTGTGGTTGCCAACCTGGTCACTGTCTGTGACCTTGCTGTTCCCTCTATGATCCATGCCCTGTCATGACTTCATGGTTTTCTGTCTCCTTCAACCCCAGGGATACACTTTGTCAGCTGATCTGTCACAACACTTGAATAAAGTTCTCTTCTTGTTCTTGACCCGCTTCTGTATAGTAAGAACATGAAGTTGAAGAGGAGGAAGGGAGTTTAGAGCACTCAATTCTTCATTACCTGCCATCCCATTTTCTGGCAGCTCATTACACAAAGCTGCCAGATCTCTAGGTAAGATGTCAGGCTCCCTTGAAAACTACATTTGCTAAAAACTTCATTTGTAACAGACACCCAAGGGAACATAGAAAGTGGCAAAGAACAATTAGCTGACAATATCTTTTTCTGGATCTACTTCATTATTTATCCTTTTCTTGCAATTGTCAGAACATATTTGTGTGTGTGTTCATTTAAAAACACTGGCAGGAGCTAGTAGAAATCCAGTTTTCAATTTTCTCCCATGGTGGTCTCATGAAGAGATTGTCCTTTTTCACATCCTAAAAAATATAGCTTGTAGGAATCCAGAGAGCAGGAGCTGCAGGGTAGCTGAGAAGGGAAGGTACAAGAAATCCTCTCATAAAAATTTTATAGTACTTTAACATCGTATTTCTATTTCCTATCCTCTCATAATACTCTCTTCTTTCTTCACATGAAAAATTATTTTTCTTTATATTTATAATTTCTCCTCAGATCTTTAATTTTCTTCAGATAAGCCACAATCCTGGGTTCCTTGGTTTAGCTAGCTTTAGCAGAGAGAATTAGCTGTCCACCACACATTTATGCTCCCCTATCTGCAGTGGGCAACTCTCCAGCTAGAGACTACACTTCCCAGGTCCCTTGGGGGCCTTTCCCCTTTGGGAAAAACTAGTCATACAATCCTAGTTTCCCCCAACATAGAATGTGAGCACAAGTTACATTCTTCTCTTCTGAGCTTGGGTTTTAAGAAATGATTGTGCATTCTCTGCCCTTTCTTCTCAGGACCTCTGTTGAGATTCAAAGAACTTCAAGGCCCAAGGGGATGATGGGGCCACAGGACAGAAGGTGACCATATCCTGAATTAACATGTGAAGAGAGTTGACAAACACTTAGACAGGGCTGTGAGTATGAAATAAACTTCTCTCATGTTAAGTCACTAGAATTTTAGGGCTTCTCTGTTATAGCAGCTATTGATAGTCTAATATACCATCTCTAATTCTGAATCTTATCTTTTCCATCATTGGTCCTCTATAAACTGGTTGTTTTCTGTCTTCCTTTGTTCCTTCTTACTCTCCATGATTTTTCTGGATAAAGAGCTAATTGGATAGATAAGACTAGGTGTAGAGGGCAAATGGAGAGATGGTGAATTCTGCTTTGGGGGTATTAATCTGAGGTGCCTATGGGATATCCAGGTGAAGATGTCAAGTAAGAATCTAGACATTTGCCTCTGATTTCAGAGAAGTGTAGACTAGAGGTACAAATTTCAGAGTCAATAGCCTAACACTTATGTTTAACTCCAGAAGAATTGTTGAGATTATCCAGGGAGAGAGAGTAGAGAATAGAGAAATGAGCCTTAGGTTTCTCAACATTTAGAGAATGGGTAGGGAAGGTATTTGACAGATTGGAATGGGAACTAGAAGGAAAATCAAGAGACGATGAGGTCAAAGGAGCCAAGAGAAAAGAGTTATTCAAGAAGGAAGGAGTGGAGGGGGAAATGAACCATGAGAGACTGTGGACTCTCAGAAACAAACTGAGGTTTTTGGAGGGGAGGGGGTGGGGTGTTGGGTGACCCTGGTGGTGGGTATTGAGGAGAGCACACACTGCATGGATCACTGGGTATGGTGCATGAACAATGAATCTTGGAACACTGAAAAAATAAAATTAAAAAAAAAAAAGAAGAAGGAAGGAGTGGCCACTATTTCCAGTGCTATTGACTAGTGGGGTAACCACGGAGGCATCAGTGACCTTGACAAGAGATGTTTCCTAAAGTTGATGGTGAAAATCCAGACTAGAATGGTTGAGGATAGAACTAGAGGTATGGACTTGGGACTGTCTGTGTAAAAGACCTTTCAAAAAATTACACAGGAAGAACAGCAGAGAAATAAGGTAGAGTGGGAGGAGGTGTGGGATGTGGAATCAAGAAGATTTTCTAAAGATGGTAAGCACTTGAGCCTATTATACACTATTGGAAATGACCCAATGGGAAAGGGACAGAAATGATACAGGAACACACGTCCCATGACACTGCCCAGCTGTTCAACTTGAACAAGATGCAGTGCAATTTCTTCTCACTCCATGGAGTCTTCCATGATTGAGCCAACCTACAGTGACTTCTGCCTCCTCTAGCCTCCTATAGAATGTGTGATACACATGGCTTTCCATACTTGCTCTGAACAGCTTAGTATGGTGAGAGCACCAGGGTCTGGAGTTGGCAAGACTGGAACTGAGTCTTTCTCCAGGCTTTCCTTTCCAGTGCTTCTCCAGGCACATCTCTTTTCACTTTTCCTTCTTACTTTCTGTTCCCAACCATTCAGATGCACTTGAAGTTCGTGTATATTGCCTCCATAAATTCTTGACCTTTGCAGGTGCTATTGCCCAGGTCAGGTATGCCCATTTCCTCTTCTCCCCCTCTAGGAATGACTAAATGCTACTAATCAAGCTCAGGTGTCTTCTATATAGTACTTCCTTGACCTTGCTAGTTAGATGCTCGTCCATTGTGCTCCCACAGAAACACTGCATTCTTCTGCAACAGCACTTATCACACTGAAGGACAATTGTCCTTAATAGTTTATCCCTAATAGGCCTTGAACATCTTCACAGTAGAAATCATGTCCCATTTTTCTTTGGATCCCAAGTGACTTTCACAGTGTCAAATACATGATAAACATTCAAAAAATGTTTAATGAATGAATGGGTGACTGAAATAGTCAGAAGATTGGCTATTGTTTCATGGAGTCAGTTGTCATTAACAATCTTTATTTACCCAGTGTCTAAACAATATATTTTTGCTTATGTAGTTGCTCAGATATAGCCCACATTTAATCATACATCATTATGCTAAAGGATAAAGAAATGTCCATGTCACTGCAAGAAAGTTAGTAAAATATATTTCACTTATAGGTGATATGACTTAAGAAATTTTAAGAAATGGAAATAGAGCTTAAATTGAGTAGAACAAACACAATCTATGGATTAAATTGCTTGGAAAAAGCTTTTGATTTTAAAGAAACTAAGGGACATTACATAATGTATTTCTGGTGGTGAGAAAGTTAATTCTCATTGGGTAAAGAAAATTAATATATGATCCAATGTCAAGAATAATTATCTTAATTGACAATGAAAAATATCTTTCTCTTACTGTAGTTTTAATCTCCCCTTGAGATAGAGGGGTAGTGGGGAAGGTATTATGTCTCCTTTTCAGGACAATTTACTTTAACAAATATGTCACTTTTCAGTGAGACCACTTGTGAATTACCTGTAGGTGCTTTGAAAAGCCAGACTTAAAATTCAGTCATAAGAAGCCCATTTGTTTCATGTCAGTCACCTTGTAGGTTCTGTGATTAGAAGGTAGTCCTTGAGAACTGTTGGGATCTGCCAGCTGCTTCATAGTGGACGTTGAAAAATGTCCTAAATGTCCTTACACTTTAGGGGATCAGTATGATTCCATCATACTGAATGAAAGGTAGGGAACTTATGTGATCCAGAGCAATTGGAGGAAATAACGTTCTTGTGGCAAATTGTCAGCATGGCTAAATATGGCTTAAAAACTCAAAACCGTAAAATGGAATATTAATCCCAAAGGAGAATTTTCTTCTATTCCCCCACCCCCATATTTAAAAATAAACTTTCACTGATATGAGTAAGAGTTTCCTAAGGAAAATGAAGGCAGAAGAAATGAGCTTCAGGTTATCAGAATGCATGTTAGGCCTAAAAGTAAACATCTTTATAAAACTCCACTTAATGGTCGAGGAAAGCCAGGATGAATGGAAAGCTTTGGATTCTTAACACCAGAATGTAATTACTATGTTCCTAACTCTAGAATGATTTCCCTTGTCATCTCATATCTAGAAAGCATGTTTGATCACAGAATTGAAATGCTAGTCCTAGGAATCCATTCAACAGACTGAGAAGTAGGTACAAGGAGGTGGTACATGAAGAACAAGGACTGGGCAGCAAACCCTAGGAGCTTTAGAAGTGCAGCATCTAGGATCTCAGCTAATTCATGTGCACATCAGAGTTTAAGAAGCACTGTGCTAGGTTGCCCACTCTGAGTTAAGTCCAGCTACTCTGCCACTCTGGGCCTTTGTTTTTCCATCTGTAGGTCGGATGGAGTGCCATTAGTCACTAAGTTCTTATTCCTGACCTTGAAGAGACCCTGAAGTGGAGGTGACCCCTGGAAGGGAGAGAGTTATGTCTGTGCAAGACACGTGGCCAGTGCTGCACTGAACGCCATGGACATTTTGTACCGTGTAAAATGCCATATGCATGCAAAACTGCTGTTATGGGCACCTAGTCTACTTAGTCTGTGTATTCTACCTAGTCCTTGCTGGCCTCCATATGTTAACCGCCATTAAATATTTACACAGTCTTAGTGTACCTCAAGTCTTTTTTCATTTAATGCTAGCCTGAGAGCTCCAGAGTCTTCTCTCTCGCTTCAGCTCCCTATCTCCCTCTCTAAAAATGTCACAGTATTGTTCTCAGGTGCCCCGTGTTGCTGACTAACAGCTGTTCAGTTAAGCTGTGCCTTTTCAGTCCCATCTACTAGCAAATTTTTACAAGAGCTACAAGCGTGCAGAGAGAACAGAAATGATGGGAAATCTGGCATTCCAAATGGTGTAAAAAAGAAAAAGATCTGGATAAGTCAGTGATAGTGTAATTAACCCTTGTATGATTTGGGGTTAACTGTGTCACTTGTCATCTTTCCTGGGGACCCATCTGAGAAAAACTGATCACCAGGGGCTGCTGTTGCCCATGTAGAGCGGACATGTTTCCCAGGCTGCTCATCTTGCCCTAATCTAAACAGGATTGGCTTTAGTCTCTCTAAATTTAGTTGTTTGAGTTGCTCTGTAGGAATTCTATTTAAGGAGTCTCTGACATTTTCATCACGAAGATGCTCTGGTATAGGAAAATCAACCCTAGGTCTGGAGTTGGAAGTCTGGGTTTGAGTTCTGACTCATTAGCTAAGTGCCCTTAGAAACTCATGTAGTCTTTCTGAGCATCTGCTGTCTTCCAAAATCTGCCCCTTCCTTCCTCATAGGCACCTACTTGCCCAGTGAGAGATCACATTTCTCAGCCCTCTTCATAGCTAGGCATGGTCTCCTGTCTAAGTTCTCTCCAGTGGAATGCCAGGAGAGGTGATGTGTGAGGCAATGGCCTACCATGGGTTCTTTCTCCTCCTTCCCCTTCTTTTGGGGAGCTGGGTCTTGGGCCTAGGGATGACTGTTTTTATGGTAGAGATGAAGACAACACCCCTAGGGAATGGCAGACCACCAAAATAGGGGAACCTCGATCCAAAGATGTCTTTACAAAGTATAGTGGCCCTGCCATTGCACCGCCAAGCTCCATACTAGAAAGTATGCGAGGAACAAATAACTGATTCATCCACTGTATTTTTTGTCTCTTTATTATAGCTGCTTATTCTTAACCTTAATACAACATTTATATCTTTATTTATAAGATTTGGGAAATTGTAGCTTTTGACAGGACTGTTGTGAGGGCTAAGTTATGGGATGTATGTGTTTTATGTAAGGTGCATACTATTATAACATTAGCTTTTATTGTTTTTGCAATTCTTGCATTTTTGAGACCACAGGTAGGCATGACAGAGGAAGGGATAGGAGATAGGTGCCAATAATAAAGTTTCTGGAAGGGCATAAGTCACTTCTAGAAGATCTCCTGATCCTGTTGGGAAAAATGGGAAGGTATGAATAGAGAAGCATCATGGTCAAATTATGGATTCGGAGTCAGACTGCATGGATTTCAATCCAGATTCTGACACTTATTACTGTAGGCAAGTTAGTTAACCTCTCTGTTCTTCAGTTTTCTCAGAAAAATGAGGATGATAATGGTGCCAACCTCATAGGGTTATTGTAAAGACTAAACATGAACTGTGAGAATTCATGCATATATGACACTTCGAACAATGCCTGACACATAGGAATCATGCAGCAAATGGCATTAGTATTTGAAGTACCACTGTGTTTACAGGCAAGGACAAGGGGAAATGAGGAGATGGGTGCATAAATAGGTAAGTGGCCTCTCCATCTCAAGATTCACCATTATCCAAGACTACTTCAACATCCTTGTGGAGACCTACTAACGCTCTGACTCCAAACTTCCTTTTCTTCTCAACTCCTATTACCATACTGCACTGGTTCTCAATTGGATGGTGTTTTACCATTGTCATAAGCCAGGCAAGAACTGTGATGCCAGTGTCGCTCCCTGTCATTGCATGAGACACCTGGGCCAGAGCTACTTACACATTATTATTACTGCGATTGAGTTATATACAGGGTTGGTTTCATCTTTATTTTAAATATCCTAATAAATATTATGCTGATATTTGGCATTAAAGTAGTAAATTATGAATCCAAATAGATATGGAAACAGAGGAGCAGCATGTGCATTTCGTATTATTGAAGCAGATCATTGTAGTTGGAGGCATGATAATTCCACATTCACTCGAAAAGCAAGAGCCAAGAGTATTGTGGGACCTATGGAAGGAAAACTCCCACAAGTAGATGAAACTGTGCTGTTTTATTGCTGATATATATATATATATATATATATATATATATATATATATATATATTGTTGATCCCAAGCCTGGATATGCAATTCAAGATGGAAAAATTGTCAAAGTTCTCAGCATACATAAAACACCTTGTAAAGCCATGAGAAGCTGTGTGTTGAAGAGGATTATGATTAAGGCATTGAACCACTAAACATCAATTTGTCAGGAACTTCTTGCTAACTCAGAATGGAAGCAGATTAATTTTCAGCAACATGTGTTTTGTGAGTCAATTGAGGGAAAAGTATAAATTAAGTTGAATGGGAAATGCTGATAAGCTCACTAATTTTGGCGTGTTTAGGAATGTTTATGTTAAAGGTATGAAAGAAATAAGACCTTGATCATGGGTGCAAAAAAGCATCATATCACTGTAATATCATGAAAATTTCAGAGGCCAAAAGTTGTTACCATATTTAATTTAGTTCATAAAAATTATCTAAGAATGAGATATTCCTCAAAGATTAAAAAATGGATGGATGATGGTTGAATTGATAGAAGGTTGGCTTAAAGTAATCTGATATAGACCATGACTGGACATCTGCAACCTTTCAACATCTCCAGCCACAAACCATTTAAAGACAGTTTGAGGAAGGAATATGAATCCTGGCTGTTGTCTGGGAGCTTTCTGGTAAAATAAATAAAGTGCTAGTACTAAAATGGATAGTCTGGGTGGTAACGGGCTTGAAAAAAGATGGAGAGACAGGTGCTGCTCTTAATGATACGAAGGACAGTAATGGGTAGAAAAACATGAACATCAAGGACTTTGAGTCCAAAAGTGATTTGAACAGAGCTCGCTTCAGTGTGAAAACATTTGGGGAATGCTTCAGACAATTCGTTTTATATATTTTCCTTGTAAATGTTTAGGAGTGGTATATGAAAGAAATCTGCATCTAAAATCTAAAAGGATTTTTTGATAAAAAGTTGTGATAAGAATATATCATGTTATAGCTCAATTATCCTCACTTCTTTCCTTCTTGGTGTCTCATAAAATAATGGTGCATAACATATTCCAGTTAATGATGTGCTAGATTCAAGCCACTTCCAAAGCTAGAAAGCTGGTAGCATTGGAACTACCTGATCTCTGATATCTTAAATGTCAATATTGACACCCCAACTGAACTTTCATGTCCTTCCTGATTTCTTACTTCCATACTCATACAAAATATGTTCAGTATGCCAAGAAAGCCTTTCATTCCTTCAGTTCCTCTTTTTAACTTTCCTTTCCGGTTCATTGATCCCTTCCTGTGTCCATCCTGTCATCTAGTCTAGACTCCATGAAACGAACCAGCACTTTCCGCCCTCCCTCCCCTTCCCTTCAGCTACGCCTCTGTCTCAGGTGCTTGGCCAGTTGTTGATCGGGTCGATAGGCTTTAATTTCATTAAATATTAATTATGATGTTTTCAATATCCACAAAACTTTAGGCATCTGTATACCCATCACCCAATTTTAACAGATGTCCTATTTGCTTCAGATTTATCTTTTAACAGGTTACAGTGAAAGCCCTAACTCCCCCAAACTGTACCCCTCTGTGCCAGTTGATGAAGTTTTGTCCCCCAGCTCCAAGGCCATAATTCTGCACTCTGTTGTCATGCTAGGGCTAGGACTTTGTTGACCTCCCTCTCCTTGCCAATGGATCCCTTCTACCTTCTTCCTATAGTAGGTAGAGGAGGGAGATGGGAAGGCCAGAGGCGGGAAGACGGATGTCCCTTTCCTGTCAGTGTCATCTTGATAGTGCTACTGCAAACTGACAGCTGCAATCTGTCTCAGCAGCGGCTGGCTTCAGTGTGCTGGTTCCCGCTTACTCCTGGAACATTCCTGCCGCCTCAGAGACATCGGCACCCGTTAGCACCCTTTCCTTTAAGTCTGAGTTCCCGAGGTCTCAGCACCAGTGGAACAGAGAATCTCCTCAGAGATCTGGGTTCCAGAACTGCAGGACCTCACATGTCAATCTCCCAGTTCTAACAACCTGTCTCTTCCTTCACTCCCTCACCCCAGGAACAGCAAGGGGACTTTCCTGCTATTACAATTTCTGTATCACCTGAGCACTGGGTATTACATAAGACTGATGAGTCACCGACCTCTCCCTCTGAAACTGATAATATGTCATATGTTAATTAATTGACTTTAAAAAAATAAATATAAGAAATGTAAATTAAGATAAAAAAAATTTACTGTCTTTTACATATACACACACACACAAAATAAAGTTTAAACTCCTGGTTTAATAAGAAAAAGATTGATTGCCTGTGTATCTAGCTTTGGAAAAATCCAGCTATCTCTTTCAATCTGTGACAGGACTCATTTGAAAGTATCACGGTCATCAGGATACAGCAGGAGATCAGTGAGTGGTTTGTTTTTCTTTCACCCAGAATACATGTGTTGTCTTCTCTTGAGGTAATGACTGGGTGCTGTTTATTTACATATATAAAAATAAACATATCAGCCACTGCATTTCCTGTATTAATCCAAACTAGAAGGCTTTGGCTATGGTAGGGTTTTCATTTTTTTTTATGAGTGATAATATATTTATTATTTTTCTTCTAAATATTATATCTGCTTGTTGCAAAGGCTTTCCAATAGTCTGAAAACAATACAAAATAAAGACTTAAATTCTCTCATCAAAAAAACCAGAAAAAACAAACAATTTTTGTATTCCCTCATGGCCTACTTCTTGCTTTCTTAATCCATTTCCTAATACCTGTTTAATTTCCCATATTAAGTTCCCTTTGTTAAAACAACTGTTACAGCTTTTGTCTTTCTGGTGGGGACTTGATGGATACATTTCCCCTTTCTCTCCAGAAGAAATGACTATTTTTTTTTTAAGATTTTATTTATTTATTTGACAGAGAGGAGAGAGAGAGAGAGATATCACAAGTAGGCAGAAAGGCAGGCAGAGAGAGAGGGGGGAAGCAGGCTCCCCACTGAGCAGAGAGCCCGATACTGGGCTCTGGGCTCCGCTCTGGGCTCAGCTCCTGAGATCATGACCTGAGCTGAAGGCAGAGGCTTTTAACCCCTGAGCCACGCAGGCACCCCAAGAAATGACTATTTAGAAGCTGGTATATATCACTCATACATTTTGGTTACATAAAGTTGATACAAAAAATTCACTTATGTGTAATTTTGAGCGATTGTTTTTTCCCTGATTTTGTTGTTTTTCAGAGTCAAGATGAAACAGAGAGGTCTAATTGATTCATTTAAATTTTATTGTCTGAATAAATTGTAGTTTATCTATTGCCCTACTGGATAATAGGTAGTTTATGTCCACTTTGTTGTTAATACAAACATTGCTGCGAGGAAGATTTTTATGTCTCTTTGGGCTCATGTGCAAGAATCTCTGTAGCGTATAATCCTAGAAGTGAAATAGCTGGATAGTAGCGGATGCGCTTATTTAAATTTATTAAGTTAAATTTGATCTTCACACACACTGGTACTGTACTTTTCCCCATTATCTTGCCATCTGTTATTATTAAGAAGCTGAGTGTAATTTGGTTTTGGTTTAACTAATTTACTTTTTCCTGATATATTATATATATACATGTTAATCCATTGCCATGATATGTATTTCAAATATCTTTTCCTATATTTTGGCTCCTCTTTTAACAATATACTGTTTTCTGTTACAGAGAAGCTTTAAATATTCTGGAAGCCCAATTTATCAACCTTTTTCTTTATGAGTTTTTACTTTTTTTTTTATATTTTGTATAAGAAACCTCCTCACACTAAAGTCATGAAAATATTCTACGATATTTTCTTTAAGTTTAATTTTGCCTTTTTGTAAAAATTTGTTCTTTAGTCTATTTGCATTGACTTTTTTGTATGACATAAAATTAGAATGTAATTTTTTCACTTTCCACATGGAGGACCTTTTGTCTGAGCACATTTTATTCTATTTATTGGTCTATGTGATTCTCCTTGTCCCTACACCATACGTCAACTTTTATAGCTTTGCAGTTCGTCTTGATATCTGGCATGGTATTAAGGGTGAGTGACTCATTGTTACTTATTTTCTTCAAATTGGCTTGGCTATTTTTGGCCTTTTATTCTTTCAAAGTGAATTTCAGGATCAAATTTCATGAAAAATCCTGTTGGGATGTTTGAGTAGAATTGCTCTGAATTTATAAGTTAGTTTGAGGAGAATTTTTATCTTTATCATATTGAAGGGGCCCTCCTCTAGCTAGGGTCTTGCTCATTGATATGTAATTTTTAGACTAGTAACACTGACATCACCTGGATCTTCTTAGAAATGCAGAATTTTAGATTCCACCCCATACTTGCTGAATCAGAATCTTCATTTGACAAGAGTCCCAGAGTTGTATGCACATTATTAAAGTTTGAGAAGTGTGGTTTTAAAGTCATCCCTTACCTCTTTCTAAATAGAGCTAGGGACTTAGGGTTTTGACTTTATTTTTTAAACCTTTCTTTCCACTAGATTCTCTTAAACAAAAAAGAGACACTCCAACCCTAAGTGCATATCATCCATTGTCATTTGCTCCCTTGATAGTCAAGCTCTTCGAAGGAGAGGTCTGTGCTCATTGCCCCCACTTCCTCACCTTCCAGCCATTTCTCAGGCTTCTGTGCCCCATAATTTTATCAAAACTGCTTGAACTTATGAAAACAAATGATATTTTGTCATTAGTGACAATATGGATGGACCTAGAAGATACTCTGCTAAACGAAGTAAGTCAGAGAGAGAACAATAAATACCATATGATTTCACTTATATGTGGAATCTAAAAACCAAACCAACAAAAAGCAAAAACAGACTCACAAATGCAGAGAACAAACTGATGGTTGCCAAAAGGAAGGGGGTTGCGGGAATGGGCAAAATGGTGAAGGGGAGTGGGAGGTACAGTCTTGGGGATAAAAGGTACAGCTTAGGGAATATAGTCGATGGTATTATAATAGCATTGTATGGTAACAGATGGTAGCTACTCTTGCG
The DNA here is from genome assembly GCA_028533885.1 of Nasua narica. NCBI lineage: Eukaryota > Metazoa > Chordata > Mammalia > Carnivora > Procyonidae > Nasua > Nasua narica. The sequence goes on along the minus strand of CM052810.1, from coordinate 51,451,452 downwards.
GTCAGCATATGTTGAATCACTGTTGTACATTGCAACCTAATACAGCAATGTGTGTCAACTACACTTCAGTAAAAACAAAAACAAAAAACCTGCAAAACCTAATACTGAGTGAAGAAGGTAGACACAAAAGATTATATATGATTTTGTATGTACAAAGTACAAAAATAGGAAAAGACATAGGGTAACTGGATCAAAAACAAGAACCATTTATATGCTGCCTCTCAGAGACCCACTTCGGACCTAAAGAACATGTAGATCGAAAGTGAAGAGATAGAAAAACATTTACTATGCAAACAGAAACAAAAAGAAAGCTAGGATAGCAATACTTATATGAGACAAAATAGACTTTAAAACAAAGACTAATAAGAGACAAAGAGGAACACTATGTAATGATAAAGGGAACAATTCGACAAGATGATATATCAATTATAAAAATATATGCACCAAAAACAAGAGGATCTAAATACATAAGCAACTATTAACAGACATAGAAATTGACAGTAGTACAATAATAGTAGAGGATTTTAATATCCCACTTATACCAATGGAGAGATCGTGTAGATGGAAAATCAACAAGGACACAGTGGTTTGAATGTCACATTACATTAGATGAACCTAACATATATTCAGAGCATTCCATCCAAAACCAGTTGAATACATTCTTTTCAAGTACACATGGAACATTCTCTAGGATAGATCACATATTAGGCCACTAAACAAGTCTTAATAAATTCAAATAGACTGAAATCCTATCATGCATCTTTTCCTACCACAGTCGTATGAAACTAGAAATCAAACACAAGAAAAAATCAAGAAAGAACACAAATATTTGGAGGCTAAATACTATGCTGCTAAGCAATGAATGGATCAGCCAAGAAATCAAAGAGGCAATAAAAAAAATACATGGAGACAGATGAAAATGAAAACACAACAGTCCAAAATCTTTGGGATATAGCAAAAACAGTTCTAAGAGGGAATTTTATAACAATACAGGCCTGCTTCAAGAAATAAGAAAAATCTCAAACAACCAAAACTTACGCCTAAAGGAGTTAGAAAGAGAATAAAGGCCAAAGTTAGCGGAAGGAAGGAAATAATAAATATTAGAGCAGAAATAAATGAAATAGAGACTAAAAAATGAACAAAGGAAAAAGACAAAGAAACATGCTCTTAAATACAAAGAAACTGCTCATTGCTAGAGAGGAGGTGGGTGGGAGGATGGGTGAAATAGATAAAGGGAATTAAGAGTACACTTTCTGTGATGAGCACTGAGTAATCTGTAGAATTGTTGAATCAGTATATTGTACACCTGAAACTAATATTACATGTTAATTATACTTCAATTAGAAAATAAATAAAAATTTTTTGAAAAGATTAAAAAAAAAAGGAAAAGCTAATGTATGGAGTTAGAAGTCAGGCTAATAGTTACCATTGGGGAGATAAGTGCAAGGGACAAGGGGAGGTTTTGGGGGTAGTGGTAATGTTCTATTTCTTAATCTGGTTATATGAATGCATTCACACTATAGATTTATGTACTTTTCGGTATGCATGTTATACTTTAATAAAAAGCTCAAAAATACTTTTTAAAAAAATGGAGGCAAAAAAGCCAGCCTGCTTGAGCTCAGGTTACCAAAGATCCCTTAATTTCCAAGTCCAGTGAGCATCTCTGAGTGCCCACTTTACTTGACCTTCTTGAAGAATATTTGCACCTTGTTAATTCATTCTTTCCTTTGTCTATTTTCACAGCAGATGCCCCAGCTTGCCCCCCTCATTACCTCCTGCCTGTCCCATGCAATTCTCTCCTAACCCACTTTTCCCTTTCCCGAATATATACTTTATCCTCCTTAGAGCTGCTTGGGTTCTTCTAAATGCAAATCAGATCCTATTACTGCTTTCCTTAAAACCATTCCCTAAAGCTCATATCTCTCAGGTAAAACCCAATACTTCTTAGGCCATGATAAGAGGACCTTGTGGATTAGGTTTATGCCTGACCCTCTCACCTGCTATTCCCTTTCATGAAACTTGTGTTGTAGCCAGACTAGACAACTTGCAGTTCCCCGGTAGCCCATGTCATTCCTTGTGTCCATGCCTTTGCATTTGTGTTTCCTTCTGCCAGGAATGCCCTTGCCCCTTTGTTTATCAAGCACATACTCATTCTTCCAGACCCAATTTAAATGTCTTCCTTTCTGTGAAGAAGTCCCTCCCCACTTAGGATCTCTCATGGCCACCAAGAATCTCTACAATTGTACTTATCCCTAGTATGGGCAGCTACTATTTACCTCTTCTTCCCTACTAGCCTATGGGCTAGTTGTAGAAGGACTTAATGTTGTCTTTATATCCCTAGTGCAGGCATAGAGTAGGCATGTAATGAATGAACGAAGGGATGACTGAATCAGGTTAGTAGAGGAGACATTTGCTCATGATGCCAATGCTGTCTCTGCTTACAGTGCTGTCTCTTCCAGGAATTGGACCTACTCTTCTGGGGACCTTAGAAAATTCTCCCTTCCCTGGGAAGCCCCTCAGGAGATGCTCCAGCTGGAAGGGACCTATCTTCTTCTTATGCTGAAATACCACTTCTTTCTGGCCCCTCTTAGGCACTTACTTCTTGCACAATATGTGTGCCTCTCTTGCTCAACCTGTCATTTGTAAATTTTCTGAAGCAAGGGACTGTATTTTATCCTTCTGTATCCTTCCCCCACATGCTCAGCAAATGTCTTGTACGTGGAAGGCACTTGATTCCTGTGCATTGAAGTGACTCTGCATGGTTCTAACTCACACCAGTGGGGGGGTTTTCATCTAGAACACAAAGGAGGCTGAGATTCCTGAATTGGAGAGAATGTTATGTGGGTGGAGGACACAAACTGAGTGATTCTTAGCATCAGGCAGGTGGGTCATTACAAAAATCAAAATAATTGCTAAAGAGAGAGCCTCAGGCCTGAAAAGGCCACCTCTCTGCAAGGAGGCTGCCTTACAGAAATGCTCTCAACCCCTCCTGGGGGTTTGGGAAACCCATTACACTGCAGCCTGGGGCAGAGGCAAAATCTTCACTAAGCCTATCCAAACTAAACTCTGGGAAGCTTCTGAAGGCACTTTAAAGAAGATTCCACAGGAGACAATGTGATTAAATTTTCTAGAGCTATGGGAGACCTGGGGAGAAAATGCATTCCTTTTGCTTCGGCTCCCTTAGCTGAAACATCATGGTGGTTGAGAGCTCCTTTCTTACTCCCAGAGGGTTTATTATTCTAATCTCTGGTTAAATTAAGCAAAACTGAAAAAGAGCTGACTTGGTAAAAAAACAATGGGCTTAAATGGAACAAGCTGAGTTTGTGGTGCGGCATATGCCTTGTGCAATTAGATGAGCTCAGACCTCGTCCTGATTCTTATCCACGTTGCTGGGCCCAAGAAGGAGCCCAGTAAATAGCAAATATGCCAACAGCGAACATTTCCTTTGATTTTCTCCTGAGGCATCAGAGATTTCGGTACTTCATTGTAATAGGTTTTCATCATGTGCTGTTTCAAAAACTGCCTTGGAAACAGGCTTCCAACTCCCAGTTTCTTTCTTGGCTGCAAAGAGAGCGAGGATGTTTTGTGGTCCAGGGAGCTGACACCGGAGCTCTGGCCACACTGGGGCAGAAAGGTTGAGTATGTCGGTCCCCAGAATTCCTCTGACATCAGGACAGAAGTCCCAGCTGGGTGACCTTTGGGTTTCTAGGACTTGGGAATGCTTATCAGAGTATGCAGTGTAAGCACATGGTCACTCTGTGGCCAGGAGAGGATCATATCTACTTAAAAAAAAAAGTGGGGGTGCCTTGGTGGCTAAGTGGGTTAAAGTCTCTGCTTTTGGCTCAGATCATGATCCCAGGGTCCTGGGATTGAGCCCCACATCAGGCTGTCTGCTCAGCGGGGAAGCCTGCCTCCCCCACCCCCTTCGGCGCCTTCTGCCTGTCCCTCTGCCTGCCCCTCTGCCTACTTGTGATCTCTCTGTCAAATAAATAAATAAAATCTAAAAAAAAAAAATTCCTCAGTATTTCAACCCCATCGAAGTACAGATGGAGGCTTTTCCTATGAAGGCTAGAGCAGAGTTGCATTTCAGTGGCTGTCATTTTTTTCTCTTCAGCGTAGAAACAAAGCGAAAGGATTAAAGGGGGTTGGAAGAAAACTCTAATGTCATGTTATTCATGTGGCCAGTGAACTTACACACACCTCTTCAATTCCAACATCAAAGAGGCGGGGGTCTTCCTCCACAAAAGTCACAGTTCAGTTGAGAGGCCAGTGAGTGAAGTCCTGTTGGATTTTTTCTGTTTGCCCTGCCAGTTCTACCCTCCTCCCTTTTCCATCGTGCTCTGAGCCCCATGATTAAGTCAGAGGTTCTCTTACCCGCTGGCTCCAGGTTGGGTTTGGTGAAAGGAAAACACCAGCAAGAGGTTGGAGGGAGAGAAGACCATCAGGCTGGGTTATTTATTCCTTGGCTTCTCCCTGCTGGTTATCACAGGTTATATGAGGTCTTTTCCTGAAGACCATAGCCTCTGTTAAGTGGTCTTCTCCTATAATTTCAGATTTGGTTTTGGTAACTGCCTCTTCCCTCTGCTGCTTTAGTCCTAGAAAGAGGTGACAGCACCCTGGTGTCACTAGCCTCAGGGTGTTTCACTGTCCCTTAGTGCCTCTTGACCCTGCCACATTTTGTAAACAGTTTCTTTGTTAAGAGCCTCCCTGGGTACCCTTACTGAGTGTGTCACTTCTTTTCTGCCAGATGGCACTTTTGAAACACAGCACAGGGGCACTTAATATAGAATGTGGGAATCATGGAAGGTGTCCTGGAGGAGGTGAGGCACGGAACAAGTACGAGTTAGCCAGGTGATGGGAATTTTAGACAGCTGGCCCACAAGGAGCTTAAGTTGGAAGAAGTTTGTTGTGGTTGAAACATCTTGTTCCTGAGGACCTATCTTGCTTGTTGTGATAGACTCAGCTCCCTATGGAGCCCAGAGCACAGCCTTTTGATTAGTCATGATTGTTGAATGAGTAGAAGAATGGATGAAGGCAAGACAGGGAATTGCAAGAGAAGAGGCTGGAGAGTTCTGTGGGTCTTGATCCTAAGGACACTATGAAGTCTTGGTAAGGAGGCGGGATAAGGGGGACGGACAGATCTAAAAATATGTAGGAAGAAAAGAAATCAAAAGAACTCAGTGACGACTGGATGAGTAGAATAAGAGAAGATTCAAGGATGACAGCCAATATGGATCTAGACTATCTTTTTAAATAAGCTGTTTTTCTCCTGTATTCAATTGGAGTCCTTTTGTGATTTTTAATCATATCGCCACCTTGGGAATTCCTGCTAACTTGAGACTTCTGCCCTGAGGCAGATTACATGCTAGGTATTCATTCAATCAAATGTCCTGTGGCCTCCTGAGTTAAAGAGAACACAGTCTCTAGCCTTGCTCTGTAGGCTTTCTTGAGGATTAGCACTAAGCTCATACGAAGGAGGCCATATCTGCTCCACAGCAGGCTGTTCTCTTTGAGGAGATAGCACATTTCTCTTGAAAGATGGGTTATTTTTTAAAATGTAAATATTTTAAGCAGTTTTCAATTTTTTTTCCATTTTTTTAAAATTTATTTATTCATTAGAGAGAGAGACTGAGAATGAGAGGAGAGAAGGTCAGAGGGAGAAGCAGACTTCCCGCAGAGCCGGGAGTCCGATATGGGACTCGATCCCGGGACTCCGGGATCATGACCTGAGCTGAAGGCAGTTGCTTAACCAACTGAGCCACCCAGGCGCCCTCAATTTTTTTTCAATATGAGCTTTCTGTCTTTTTTTTTCTAATATGAGCTTTCCATCTTTTCATTTTACCAGTATTTATTGAGAGCCTACTGTGTGCCTGGTATGGATAGATTTGGGGATTATAGAGACATGATCCTTGCTTTCAAGGGCTTATAGGCAATTTCAACTGTAAATACCAGACAGTATTCCCTCCCACACAGGATGTTCCTAAAAATATCTGTAGAGAAGTATCTGAAGTTTGGGACCCAAACCTTAACTCCATCAAGGAAGAGCTGTGCCTAAGGGGATTCTCATGGTTGCAGAAAAGTGATTTAGCCACAGCTTCTAGTAGGATAAGCAGTGCAGTGGGTCAGCCAGGCTTAGGTGGAAGGTGCATGTGAAGGCACACCAGCTCAGCTTTCTGAGGGCAGGGATGACTGCTAAAATGAGCTTCATCTGTGCCTCGTCTTAAAGGGATGATTAGGAGTTGGCTGCCCTATGTGTGGCTGGGCAGAGAGCTGGTGTTTCTGTCCCAGTAAATGGGATTGACACTCATAGCAACTTTGAAGTATATGATCCAGTATTGTTAATGACAGTAATCATGCTGTGCGTTAGACCCCTAGAACTTACTCATCCTGTAACTGGAAGTTTGTGCCCTTTGACCAACATCTCCCCATTTCTCCTATCCTCAAATCCCTGGCAACCACCATCCTACTGTTTCTATGACTTTGATTTTTTTAGATTCTGTGTATGAGTGAGATGATACAACATTTATCTCTCTCTGTCTGACTTATTCACTTAGCATAATGCCCTCACAGTCCATCCATGATGAGATTTCCTTCTTTCTCATGCTTAAACGATATTCTACTGTAAATACGCGCCACATCTTCTGTATCCATTCATCAGCTGGCAGGCATTTAGGTGTTTCCACGTGTTGACTATTGTGAACAATGCTGCAATGAACATAGGGGTGCAGATTTCATTTTTTTGAGATATACCCAGAAGTAAATGAATTGCAGAAAAAAAAGTAATTATATTAGGTGATGTATGTATTAACTAAGCTTATTGTGGTAATCATTTTGTAATATGTATGTATTAAATCATACTATACACTTTAAGTTTACACAATGTTATATGTTGATTATATCTTGATAAAGCTGGAAACAAAAGAGTGAATTGTGTGTGGAGAGCTGAGGGTATAGAGGTAGATAAATGACAACAGGAGCTAAGCAGGAGTCAGATGACTCACAATTGCCTGCTATTCTCTTTCCTCTTTCTATTAGCTAGTATTCTATTATAAAATAATGTTTATTTATGGTAAACAATTCCAAACAATGCAGAAAGGTATAACATGAAAAGTCAAGTTCTTCACGTCCTAGTCCTACTGCCCAGAAGAATCAAAACCATTAATATACTGAATGTTTTCTTTCAGACATTTTCTATATACACATCTACCTGCATAATCAGTCTTTATTTTACAAGTTACACTCTGCTTTAAAAAAGCAGTTTGCAGAAGTATGCAATTTATTTTTGATATAATTCTATTACATTTCTATCTGACCTCTTCTAATTATCTCATCTTCTATTAGGAATTATCATGGCTTATTAACCGGGCTAAATGACAGACCTTTTTGTAGCTTCCTATTGTTTGATTTTGCAATTAATCCGGCAAGCAACTTCCTTACATCTTTGTGCAAATGTGTGTATCTGTGAAATAAATTCTCAAAAGTGGAATTGATAGATGTTTGTTGCCATGTTATTCAAAAATTGCACCATTGTTAGCTACACTTGTGGTCAGAATAGCATTGTAGGAGCTGTTGAATCACTACGTTGAACACCTGAAGCTAATGTAACATTGTGAGTTAACTAGAGTCAAAACAACAACTAAAAAGAATAAACTTTCTTTTTTTTTTTCAAAGGAATAAACTTTCTGGTAGAATAGGTTCCCATACGGTTTTAAATAAAGATTTTCATATTTGTGAATACAAAAGAAAGTTGCAACATTTTACATTCACACTAATAAATGTATGTCGGAGGGGGTCATCAAGAGGACGTGACCACTGACTGACCTCTGAGCTGCACGCAGGCAATTAGAGGCTCCTCACCTGCTCCCCATCCTTGGAGGAGTATATCTTCCGCCTGAGGCCCTTCCCGCAGTCAGAGCCATTTTCTGGGACGCTGCCGTGAGAGAGCCACGGGTAGCTGAGATTGTCCAGGCTAAATATGGGACTGGGCCCAGTGCAGGCCTTTATAGAAACTTTTCGGATTCTGGCAGGCACATCGATGTGAACATCTACTCATTTCGTGATTGCCCAAGACAAGCCTGGTAAGTAAGTTTCCTTGCTTGTGGACGTGGACCCCCTCCCAGTGTGGGGTGGCCTGCCATTTTACTCAGGCTTTCCTTGCCCTCCAGGCCAGGAACCAGTTTCTATTTTCCCCCAGGGAACTTCTGAGGTTACGAACCAACAATGTTTGAGAGTGCTGGATACCAGATTTTATTCAACTTGAAAAGTTTAGATATTATCACACTTAATATTTTGCAATATTGGATAAAACTAGACTTTCATTATTGTCTACCTGAGAGGTAGATTTTGCTTATTTTGACTTCTCCCTTTTCCAACTATATAACGTAGGCATTGGTAACTTCTTATTTATAAGTTGCAAATCCCAGTTAGAATGAAAAGAAAGAAAATCAATCTACAATCTACTCATAGGTACTAATTAATAACTTTCCCTTATTTGACCTTTTATTTTTATCCTTTATGTGTACTTCCCCCAGGACATTTCCCCAGCTTCTGAAATGTGTTTTGTTTTTCTGCCTTAAATAAACGAGCATTTTAAATTAATGTACATACTATTTTTTTTTTCCTTAGCCCATTGTTGCTGCTCTGAGTACTTTATCCTCCTTATTATTTCCTAGTCTTTCAAGGGTAATGTGCATCTCAACTTTTGTGTATGTTGTAGTCAGGGAGGTAGAAAATAGGTAAAAAGAAACCACATAATTTCGGATAGAGATGTTGTGCAAAAATAAAACCAGGGTTAGGTTAGAGAGTGTGCAAACTGGAGAAGGGAGTGGAAGCTGGTGCTCAGAGATGAAGTTTAAACAAGATCTCCCGGAAAAAATGACATTCAGGTAGACCCCAAACGCCAGGTGAGAAGAAGGGAGAGGGTGAACCAGGCAGAGGGAAGAATGTGCAAAGGCCCTGGGATGGGAGGAGCTTAGCATGTTTTTTTATTTTTTCAGTGTTCCAAGATTCACTGTTAATGCACCACACCCAATGTGTTTGATTAGCAGGAAGACAGCTTGGCGGGAGAGTGAGCAAGGGAGAGGAAGGAAAGGCCATCATAGGGAGTCTGGATTTGACCTGCTGGAAGGGAGACTATTGGAAGGTGTTAAGCTAGGGAATGACATGATCTGATTTACATTTGTAAAAGGTCATTCTGGAGGTGCATGCTGCATTGCCCGTTTCCCTCACTCTCCAGCCCTCTTAGCCTCAAGATCTTTCTCTTTGTGTAAAGAAAACAAAACAAAAAAAAAACCCACTTTTTTAACCACTTGGTGCTGTGAAGTTACCAAACAGAACAAAACACGGATTAAACTAGCAAAGTGGTTTTGTTAAACAAAGCAAAGTGGCTTTGTATGTGGCCCTTTCTCTCTCCTTTGAGTCCTTCAATTCATTTCATCAGAAATAGTTTAATTACATCAAGTCACTGGGTGCCAACTGAAGGATCCGGGGATCTGTCAAAAGATTAGGTGTGATTTAAAAACAACTATTGTTGTTTTAGAACATGTTTAAGTACAGAACTGAGTTACTTTTAGGTACATCCTTCAGCTCTTTGGAGATGACTGAAATGTTCCAATCCCATGAAAGTTTAAAAGGAGAGCAATTTAATATAAATCCTTTCTTCTTTCCTCTGTATTTTTTACTAAATTTCTCCTTGTTCAAAAACATTGCCTATAAAAGTCGACTTGAGTGTGAATTACAGTTAGAGATACATTCTGAGGTTGCCAAATCGGGTTCTTCACGGATCCATTAACATTTCCCCAGTTCTCTGTTGGCTGCTGTGGGTCCAGCTCCAGGAGGACTTCTGGCTACTTCTCCATCTAGCCTCTGTATGTGGGCTGATGTCTATCGAGCTAATTGCTGGCTAATTCTGTAATAGATGCATCCCAGGTGTTTTTCCCCATCTCTTGAAGTTTGTACTGTCTGTACTTGGACTCCTACGTATAGCTTTACTGACTTGCATAATGCATAAATGTCTACTCGCTCAGAAAGCTATTCCTCTCTCCTTGCTGTAAGCCCTGGGTTAAAAAAAAAAACCAAAAAACCAAAACTTAGGAATTTCGATTAACAGCAAAAGTCAAGTCTAGAAGACTAGGTTATTTGGAACTCAAATCTGGGAATGTGCAACAAAACAGCCAAATCACAGGCTACGAACAGACAGGGAGTTTGGGGGGGGGTGGGGGCGGAGGAGGTGAGCGTGAAAGGAAGGTGGCAAAGAAGACAAATAGGCAGTGCCCACTCAGTTCTGCTATCTTCTGTTTCATGAACTACTTGGTACAACAGCAATTAGTGGACCTATGACTTCAAGGTGATGCCAGCCGTCTCTTCACGTTGCTTTTACTCTAGAAGCCTAAGAGTTTGGAACCTGATGTTTTCTAGAACCTCAGATGACAGACTCTTTGGTATTGTGGATGGATTTTTTTTTAAATCAGTTTTTGAGACACAGCACTTACCGATGATCTGTCATTGACATTTTGTTCAAGTAGTGCCTTCCGAAGAACACCTACCCTGAACCACTGTATTTAAAATTGCAGTACTGTAACTGGAAAAATAAATGTATTTGGGGGGAAAAATAAAATTGCAGTACTCCAGACTCCGTATACCTTGTTCTTTCCTTTTTCCTGGCATTTGTCACCCTCTGATAAACACTGTGCAGCTTATTCTGCCCACAATCTTTGTCTTTCTTCCCCTGCAAGAATGTGAGCCTCAAGACTATAGGGATATTTGTTTTATTGATTCACCTATCCCAAGCACGTAGTAGATGCTTAATAAGTACTTAGGGAGTGAATGAAGGATATAGTAAGAGCGGGTCATAAATATTAGCTCAAGATTCTTTATTTTGGGTATCTGATTAATTCAGCTGTTCAACCAATCATCACTTATGGACATTTGCATGATGTAAATGTACTATATCTACATTTATCATAACTTTTAGTATAATTTCCCTACCAACCAGGTACATCTTATTTCTACGTTCAGACTACGAAAAGCCACAGAAGTAGCTATTACCTCCTCGATAGGCAAATTGATCTAATATAGTTTGATCCCTATAATATATGATATCTTAAGATCTTTTTATTGTATGCCACTTTCTATCCCCTCTCTCCTTGGTCTGTGTTGTGTGAATGGAAGTCTTAGTCCTTGGATTCCCCATGAGAAGATTTATATGATGATACACACTTGAATAAAAATGGCCTGAAGGGAAGTAGGAAGCACAAAACAGTTTATTAAAGTGAAAGTATGCTCTCTAGCTGCGAGAGTCGGGAGGTTCTCAGAGGTGAAACAGGCCTTAACTTCTTTGGTGTTTGGTTGGTTGTTGTCTCTCTGGGCGGGGAGGAGCTGTGACCTACAGTAGGGTGGTCTCTAATGGAGGCTGCATCAAATAATTTGGGGGGGACTCCTCTCACAGGTTGTTGGGAAGGAGAGTTTTTGATCCTACCGGGTTTGTGCCAGAACCTCGTGGCAGTCTTTTTCCATGGAGTGGGGTTGTACCCATGATGCAAATATGTCATCATGAGTCTAGGGGTCACCCGGGGGCAGCAGTGGAAGAGAAGAGTGCGCCTTATGCTCTTAGCCTGTCAGCCCCAAGGTCTTGAAACCGCAAGGTAAGGACGTTGTGCTCCCAAGCTTCTAATGTGTAGACTATTTATCACTGTCCTTGTCTCCAGCTCATGTCTCCATCCTTCCCCTTCAGGGAGTTGGTACTCTGTCTCTAGGATGTTCCTTCCACCGTTCATATGTAGCTTCTACGTAACAATAGCACTAGGCACTTGGTAGATATCAATTAAGGACTTGATGACTAAAGTGCCATAGGAATCTCAATCTTTTTAAAAAGATTTATTTTTTGAGAGAGCGCTAGAATGAGCATGAAGGGAGGGGCAGAAGGAGAGAATCTCAAGCAAGCTTCTTGCTCAGCATGGAGCCAAGGTGGGGCTTGATCTTAGGACCCTGAGATCATGAACTGAGCCAAAATCAAGAGTCCCACGTGTAACCAACTGAGTCATCCAGGTGTCCAGCAATTTCAATCTTAATTATAAGTATAATGATTTAAAGATATAAGTGGTTAATTGTTATTGATAGTGATAGCGCCTCAGGATTTATTCTTATGAGATGTAAGTTGCATGCTGGCCTGCTGCAAATGGTACCTCCCTCCTGGTCGTGCTCCCTGCCTCCAGCTCTTTCTCCCTTGACTCTATCCTTTACCACTCCATCAGACTTTCCTCCCTAAAGCCGAGCTCTGGTCATCCATGCCAACTTCAGAAACTTGTAGTAGTCCTCAGTGTCTTTGTAATTAAACACAAATTCTTGAGCGTCTTGTTGAAAGTCCTCTTTAATAGCCTCAAATCACCTTCACAGTCTCATGTCTTACTATTTTCATATTCTGTCAAATTCTTTTTATGTTTTAGATCTAGCTGAAAGGCTACCTTCTTTGTGAATTTTTTTTTTAAATTCCCCAATTGATTGTGCTTCTCATTTCTTTGAAGTACAGTAACTTTTTTTAAGTATTTTTTTTAAAGATTTTATTTATTATTTATTAGAGAGAGATTGAGACTGAGAATGAGAGGGGAGAAGGTCAGAGGGAGAAGCAGACTTCCCGCAGAGGCAGGAGTCCGATATGGGACTTGATCCCGGGACTCCGGGACCATGACCTGAGCCGAAGGCAGTCGCTCAACCAACTGAGCCACCCAGGCGCCCTTAAGTATTTTTTTAAATACTTAAAAATTCACACTGTGTAGATCATAGTTTTTTAAAAAAATTTCTTTTGTTGTGGTAGGAACACTGAACATGGGATCAACCTTTTTCCAGTTTTAGTGAGGAATAAAATTGACAAAATTGTAAAATGTTTAAAGTATAGAGTGGGAAGATTTGATACACATACACATTTTGGAAGGATTCCCGCATACAAGAGACACCACTCGGTATTTGTCTTTCTCTGTCTGGCTTATTTTACTTTCTAGATTCATACCTTCTAGATTCACCTGTTTGTCAAACATGGCAGGATTTCCTTCTTAAAGATCAAATCTATTATGTATATATGCTGCATTTTCTTTATCCATCTGTTGATAGGCATTTAGGATTGTTTCCATATTTCTGCTCTTGTGAAGAGTGTTGGGATGAACGTGAATATGAGAGTACAGGTATCTCTATGAGCTCCTGATTTCAATTTCTTTAGATATATTCCCAGAGATAGGATCGCTGGATCTTTTTTTTTTTTAAATATTTTTAATTATGTTATTTATGTTAGTCACCATACAGTATGTCATTAGTTTTTGGTGCAGTGTTCCAAGATTGATTGTTTATGTACAACACCCAGTGCTCCATGCAATACATACCCTCCTTAATACCCATTCCTGGGCCAACCCATAGCCCTACCCCATTCCCCTCTAGAACACTTGGCTTATTTCTTGGAGTCCACAGTCTTTCACAGTTTGTCACCCCTCCGATTTCTCCCCCCACTTCATTTCTCCTTTCTTCCTTCTCCTATGTCCTCCGTGCTATTAGTTATGTTCCACAAGTAAGTGAAACCATATGATAATTGACTTTCTCTGTTTGACTTATTTCACTCAGCATAATCTCCAGGCCCATCCATGTTGATGCAAAAGTTGGGTATTCATCCATTCTGATGGCTGAGTAATATTCCATTGTGTATATGGACCACATCTTCTTTATCCATTCGTCTGCTGAAGGGCATCTCTGCTCTTTCCACAGTTTGGCTATAATCAAAACCACATTGAGATACCACCTTATACCAGTTAGAAAGGCAAAACAACAAGGCAAGAAACATGTTGGAGAGGATGTGGAGAAAGGGGAATCTTCGTACATTGTTGGTAAGAATGCAAGTTGGTACAGCCACTTTGGAAAACAGTCTGGAGATTCCTCAAAGTTAAAAACAGAGCTACTCTATGACCCAGCAATTACACTACTGGGCATTTACCCCAAAGATGCAGATGTAATGAAAAAAAGGGCCAAATGAACCCCAATGTTCTAGCAGCGATGTCCACAATAATCAAACTGTGGAAGGTTCACTGGATCTTATGATAGCACTATTTTTAATTTCTTGAGGAATTTTGATAATGTTCATAATGGTTGTACCGGTTTACATTCCCATTTTTCTGCACATCTTCACTAGCATTAGTTCTCTCTTGTCTTTTTTTAAGATTTTACTTATTTATTTGTGAGAGAGAGAGAGAGAATGAGAATATGCATGCAAAGTAGGGGGAGTGGCCGGCAGAGGGAAAGGGAGAGGCAGGTTCTCTGCTGAGCAGAGAGCCTGACATGAGGCTGGATCCCGGGACCCTGGGATCATGACCTGAGCTGAAGGCAGACACTTAACGACTGAGCCACCCAGGAACCCCCAAAGGCAGATGTTTAACCAACTGAGCCACCCAGGTGCCCTTTGTCTTTTTCATTGTAGCCATTCTAATAGGTATGAAATGATATCTCATTATGACTTTGATTTGCATTTTTCTGAAGATTAATGATTTTGAGTAGTTTTCCATTTACCCATTAGCCACTTTTATTTCTTTTTGGAAAAATGTGTATTCAGGTATTTTGCCCATTTTAAAATTCCTTCCTTCCTTCCTTCCCTCCTTTGCTCTTGAGTTGTATTGGTTTCTTGTATATTTTGGATATTAAGTATGTAGTTTACAAATATTGTCTCCCATTCAGTAGGTTGATTTTTTTTTTTCATTTTGTTGATGGCTTCCTTTGCCATGCAGAAGATTTATGGTTTGATGTAGTCTCATTTGTTATTTTTGCTTTTGTCGCCTTTGCTTTTGGTATCAAATCCAAAAAATGATTGCTGAGACCAATGTCATGGAGCTCATCTCCTATGTTTTCTTCTAGGAGTTCTATGGTTTCAGGTCTTATTTTCAAGTCTTTAATCCATTTGGAATTGATTTTTGTGTATGGTATAGGATAGTGGTGTAATTTCATTCTTTTCCATGTGGATATATAATTTTTCCAGCATCATTTATTGAAGATACTTTCCTTTCCCCATTGTATTTTCTTGGCTACTTTGTCAAAAATTAATTAACCATATATGCATGACTTTATTTATGGACTCTCTGTTCTCTTCCATTGATGTGTGTGTCTGTTTTTATGTCAATATTTTGGTTATAGAGTTCTAAAATACAGCTTGAAATCAGAAAGTGATTAGCTCCAGCTTTGCTTCCTTCATATTTTTGTCAAGGCCATTTGGGGTCTTTGTGGTTCCAAATTTAGGATTTTTTTCTATTCTGTGAAAAATTCTACTGGAATTTTGATAGGGATTACATTGAATGTGTAGATTGTTTTTGTGTAATATGGACAGTTTTACAACAATCCTTCCAATTCACGAAAGCAGAATATCTTTTATTTATGTCTTCTACTTCTTTTATCAATATCTTACAGTTTTCAGTGTATAGAATTTTCCCTTCCTAGGTTAAATTTATTCCTAAGTATTCTTTTTGATGTTATGTAAATGGGATTGTTTTTTAAATTTCTTTCTTTCTGATAGTTTAATATTTAGCAACATACCTGATTTAGTATCCTGTAACTTTACAGAATTCATTTATTAATTCTATGTTTTTTGGTGGAATCTCTATAGATTCTCCCTGTATAAGATGATGTTATCTACAAACAGATAAAACTTTTCTGGTTCGGGGGTGCCCCCTTCCCCCTCCCTCCCTAATTACTATGGCTAGCACTTCCAATACTATGTTGAGTAGAAGTGGTGAGAGTTGGCATTCTTTTGTTCCTGCTCTTAGAAAAAAAGCTTTTAGCTTTTCATTATAACCTATGATGTTAGCAGTGGACTTCTCATATATGGATTTATTTTGAGATATGTTCCTTATATATCCAACTTATTGAGAGCTTTTATCATAAAAGGATGTTGATTTTTTTCAAATGTTTCTACATGTATTGAGATATGATTTTAATCCTTTGTTAATGTGTTAATCACATTGATTTGCATATTTTCAACTATCCTTGGATTTTAGGAATAAAATCCATTTGATCATGGTGTATGATCTTTTTAATGTACTGTTGCTTATAATTTTGGGGGGAGTTTTGCATCAGGGTTATTGGTCTGTAGTTTTTTTTTTTTTTATCTTCTAGTGTCCTTTGGTTTTGGAATCAGGGTAATGCTGGCCTCATAAAATAGTTGGGCAGTTTTTCTCTCCAGTTTTTTGGAAGAGTTTTAGAAGGATTGGTATTAATTCTTCAGATGTTTGGTAGAGTTCATCAGCAAAGCATCTGGTCCTGGTGAGTACAAAAAGCCTTTTGTTTTTTGGGAAGTTTTTGATTGAGTCAATCTCCTGAACTATAATTGGTCCATTCAGTTTTTCTATTTGATTCAGTTTTGGTAGGGAGTATGTTTCTAGGAATTACTGATTTCCTCTAGATTATCTAAGTCACTGGCACATAATTGCTTGTAGTAATTTCTTATGATCCTGGGTATTTCTGTGTTATACATTGTAATGTCACTTCTTTTGTTTCCAATGTTGGTCTTCTCTCTCTTTTTTAGTTTATAGAGAAAAGTTTGTCAGTTTTGCTGATTTCAAAGAAATATTAGCTCTTAGTTCATATTTTCTATTTTTTTTCCAGTTTATTACACTTATTTTTGCTCTGATCTTTGTTGATTCTTCATTTGCTATTTCCCTGAAATGTAAAATCATGTTGGAGATCTTCCTTTTTTCATAATGTAGGTGTTTATTGGCATAAAAGTCCCCATTAGAACTGCTTTCAGTACATCCCATAAGTTTTGGTTTTTTATGTTTGCATTTTCACTTATCTCAAGGTTTTTGGGTTTCCATATTGATTTCTGGCCCATTGGGTTTTCAGGAACATGTTTAATCTCCACATATTTATAAATGTAAACTTAACAGTCAAGAGAGTGCCTCAGATGCTTCGCCTTTGTATAGAGCAATCCTAATTTGCAGTTATTTACAGTTCAATCTGAGAGTCTGGCCTGCCAGCTAATGGTTTGTTCTCAGCCACATTTTACCTTTTACCAGGCTCAGGGAAGATAGGGCTATCAAGCTTTCTTATTCTCTACAAACATTCTGTTCTTTGTTCCTACTTCTTGTGCATTTTTGTGATCTAGGCAGCTAGAGTATAAGTTTTCTTGACCCCTCGCAGACTGCAATCTCATCTCAATCAGAATTGTCAAGTGGATTTCTGAAAGCCACTAGTTAGCCTGATTGGAGAATGGAGCCCTACTTGCCTCCGGACAACCATTTGCTGGGTATTCCCCAAATCTAGGACCTATCCTTCTTGAGTACATGCTTGAATCACAGAATATGCTCAGTCTAACCTCAGCATCTTGTATTTCTATGAAGTTGGAACCAATTATCGGGGAAAAAATCTATCTACTGAGTTTAGGAATTTTCAATTACTGAAGTTTCCTTTTAGAACAGAAATGTACTTATTGTGAGGGACTACATGATTTTTTTTTTATCTCTGAATGCATGGTTATTTTTGTTTAAAGTTTGACTCTTGAAAAGCAGTCTTGTGCTAATTATGTAAAAGTGGCAGGCTATGAGACAGAAAATCTAAGAGGTAATTTAAAGTGCACTTTGGAGTACGTTACATTCAAATCTTCCAGGAGAGTAATGTTTTATTAAATACACAAAATTTTATATATTCCTTAATATGTGAATTATTTTTATCAGTAACATTTATAGTATTGTGGAGCTAACTCACCAAAGATAAGTCTCAACAGGTGCTACCAGAAATTAGCAATGATCTTGGATGAATCCAATGCTTATGGGTTTGAAGTCTTTAGTTTCCAGGCATGAGGTATTTGGCTTTCTACCACCAACAGAACAGAACCTAGGAATTTCCTTCATCTTTGCATTAAATGAAACTGAGATAATTTGCCTTTCATTTAGCAATTTAGTTACCTGCCTCTAGATACTTTTCAGTGATAGGTAGAGAAACTATTTTTAGCAAAGAACAGAGAAATTCCATTCATTTCTTGAATGCCTGTATTCTGTGGGTACTGTGTGCCATAGGAATTTTAAAAATGAGTAAACTGTGGTCTCTGCTCTTTAGGGAGTTACAATTCAGTAGCAGGGACAGGAAAGGCATAAGTAGCTTGAATACTACTACATAGCTCTAATCAGTACCATAATTGAGATGTTGTAAAAATATTAGAGTATGAGAGATTAATGGTTTTAGAATGCAAAAAACTTTTTTCTTCCAGAAACTTCCTTAGGCTAACACTTCTGGCCTCTCTCCCCACCAAGTAAGGAGAAGTGATGTTGCTCAGATCTACCCACTTCAATCTATCAATATGGTAGATTGTGGTAGAGGTATTCAGACTGTGGTAGAGAAGTGCTAGAGGCTCCTGCCCTTGTAAACAAAGACTGTCCATGTTTGCCTGAATGGGAAGTTTAACTCTAGCATTTGTTTTAACAGGCCTCTTTCACTCTTATACTTATTACCATTGTTGAAGAACAAGGCATAAGTTAATCATAATGTTGGCAGAGATCAGAATATGTGGTATAAAAACATATAAAAACACTGTATTTTAAACAGTTTATTTGTAGAAAAATGCTAAGTCCCTTCTCATCTTATTGATCAGTTACTTGAAAAATTCTGTACTGTATTAGTCAATAACTCCAAAATTAATGGCTTATGATAATAAATATTGATTTACTACTTCTAAGTCTAATGGCTGGCTGGCCATGGCTCTGATGGGCTTTGCTAGGCTTGGAATGCCTTTCATTCTGAAATCTTCTCTGGCCTGAGTTGTTATCATGGTGGAGGACAAGAGTGAAAAAGACTGCAGTCCCAGCTCATTTAGATTAGAACCTTCTGAAACCATGAATCAGAGGACCCAGCTAAGCCTTTCACATATCTTGGTCCATAGAAACTGAAATAATATGTATGTTTTATGTATTGTTAAACATCTTTAGTAAACTTTTTAATCCTTTATCCATTTCATAGTATCAAGGATAAAGTGTCTTAGTTTCTATTGCCTGCTAATCATATGTGTTTGATTTTGGTTTCCTATCTTGT
This sequence comes from Nasua narica, assembly GCA_028533885.1. Lineage (NCBI taxonomy): Eukaryota > Metazoa > Chordata > Mammalia > Carnivora > Procyonidae > Nasua > Nasua narica. The sequence goes on along the minus strand of CM052810.1, from coordinate 51,432,411 downwards.
TATAGTTGGCTTTGTTTATATATTAACATCAAGAATTTTGGGTGGTAAACTCTGTGGAAATAGATTTTCCTAAATCCCTTTATCTCATATACTTGTGTGTTTAAAGAAAATTAAAAATGCATCCTTGCTTGTTAAATATTAAACCCCTACAATGTGTTTGGCACAATCCTATGTGATGGAGATACAAGAGACAGAAATGGTCCCTGCCTTCGTGAAGCTTTCATTTTATTGGAAGAATTAGAAAACAATTAAATATGGTTTCTAAATTACATATTTGAATAACTGAGGAGAAAATAAGTTACTATAATCTAGGAGTAACTAGATCTATTCTATCCTAGCAAAGTCTTTTAAGGAGTTAGCATTTAAACTGATTTAAAAGATGAGAACGTGTGGAGCGCCTGGGTGGCTCAGTTGGTTAAGCATCTAACTGTCTTGGTCTTGGCTCAGGTCATGATCTCAGGATCCTGAGATCAGGTCTTTCGATGGGCTCCACGCTCAGTCTGGGGTTTGCTTGTCCCTCTCCCTCTGTTCCTCCCCCTGTGCTCTCTTGCTCCTCTTCTCTCTTTGGAATAAATAAAGTCTTCAGAAAAAAAAAAAAAAGATGCGGTGCAACTACATTCTCCTCAGTTTAGAACTGGATGAGTTCTGTTGGTACAAAATTGTTTGCTTGTGTGTGTGTCTGTGTAGAGATAACATGGGTAGAATAGGAATTGGGTTCAGAAATGTGAACAAAAATAATCGATTTCAGGAGAATGAAAGAAAATAAAAGAAGTAACAAGTAACAAAAAGTATATATATTTGGACTATAATCTTGTGATAACCTGGATAAGAACTGTATGGTATAATATCATATCAGCAATTCTTAGGATAAGAAAAAAGATACTTAAACATAAAAAGCTAGATACTGAGTCCTATCTAGTATATGTTGACCATATACATGCTTATTACTGAGAGCAGAGTCAAGACCTTTCTGAAATTCCATCTCCCTCTGCATCTCTGTATTTCCTTTTTTCTCTACAATTGTTCTGCTGGTTTTTATTAAGTCATAGATATTTCACCACAGTGTGAATCTAAATATTTTGCTTCTGTCCCCTCTGCACAGACTCTGAGTTTTAGAACAGGCCAGTATTCTGGGAATGCCAAGAAGGAAATAAAGTCTTCTCTTACTTTGGCTTGAACTTTTTCCTTTCCGGTTAGTTTCCTGAGTGTTTGTTTCTTAAGCATTTTCTCTTGATGGCAAAAGTCTGTCTCCCAAAAGCATGTTTGGAACTGAAAGTGCATCTGTCTTGAAGCTGGCGTCATTGCAAGTATAAATGTGTGCTTTGTGAACATTGTTGAGGGAGACAAATAATGGAGATTGTGGCTATGAATTCTGTGTGTTTGTGTGTATGTGGGAGAGGGAAAGCAGTGGGGAGCAGTGAAGGAGATTAGGGAGGGAGCCAGGAGAAAGAGGCAGAACAGAAGTAAGGAGAGAAAAAGGACATTGTTTGAGATAGTTGATAAACCAAAATCAGTTTTCGAGACAGCTGATACACAGAAATCAGTTTGACCTGAAGCAGGTGCCAGGGTTACAAAGACAATCATACTAGGACTATGTTTACTGACTAGACAGGAAATGGTGGAAAAAGGGCAGCAGCCTCATAGGGAAATATTTTCAGACAAATAGGAAGATACCAGAGAAAAGTAAGAATGAGACAAGAATCTAGCTAGTCCGCCTTTTTGGGGTTATGTTCTAGAAGCCTCTAAGAGAGGCTGATTCGAGGTTCTTGTGGCAAGATGATGGTTTTAATGAGTCAGGAGTCAACTTTTTCAGGACTAGATAAGTAGATACCTGGAGTGTTCTGTTAATTTAGCTTTTAATTTTAATTCCAATGTAGTTAACATACGGCGTTACCTTAGATTCAGGTATACAATATAGTAATTCAATTCTATACATCATTACTCAGTGCTCATAATAATCATAGTCTTAATCCCCTTCACCTATTTCACCCCCCCATATGCTTTATTTTAAATGAGTACCTTCAGTCAAAGGTATTTTTTCAACAAGAACATTTTTTATTTGAAGTATACTTCAGAATCATGGTCTAAAGGATATAAAACATTCCATCCAAGGAAAATGGAATATGTATTCAAGTACACACAGAAGGATCCCCTGGTTGAATCACATAAAAAGAGACATAACAAATACTACGAATTTCGGAAGACTGAAATTAGACCAAGTGTATTTTCCAACTGTAATGGTACAAAACTAAAGATCAACAATAAAACAAAGGTGGAAAATTTACAATATAAGCATTAAGTATTTAATATATAAATATTAAGCATCACATTACTGAGCAAGCAATGGGCCAAATAAGAAATCAAAATATGTCTCAAAACAAAAGAAAAAGAAAACAAATATATTCCACAATCTGTGGGATGCAGCAAAAGCAGATGTTCGAGTGAAATTTATGTCTTAAGTATTTGTTTTAAGTTGTTGATTTGAACTTACTTAACCTTATAACACCAGGAACTAGAAAAAGAAGAAACTTAGCTGAAATTTAGTAGAGGAAGGAAATAAGAAAGAAATAACATTAAATAAAATGACCAGTTTAAAAAATAAAGTTGAGTACATTAAGAAAGAAAACTCAAAAACCAAAGTGAGAAATGGAAGAGAAAACAAAACGGATAACCACAAATAGTGTAATAAATAGTTACAGTAACTAGATTAGGAAAAAAAAAACAATGGGTAATTCCTAAAAATGCACAAGTTACCATGAATCTTGAATCCAAAAGATGGGGAATCTTCTTAGACTAATAACAAGAATGAAAATCGAAGTAGGAATCAAAACTATCCCATCACAAAAGTCCAAGACCACATGGTTTCATTAGTGAATTCTACCAAACATTTAAGTGAATAAGGAAAAACTTTATCAAAATCTTACAAATAATGGAAGAGAGGGAACACATCAAAATCATTCCATGAAGCCTGTATTGATACCAAAGCAGGATTAAACAATACAAGAACAAAAAAGTCTAGTTTGTCCAACATAAGTATTGCTACTCCAACTGTCTCTTGACATGTTTTAAAGTGCAGATGGAAAGAAGGATTACTTTGGAATTGATCCCCAAAGGTATTTGTTTTCCTAGTACCAGAAAATTTGAACACTTGAACTGATGGTACCAGCAAGATGGGGCAAGAGTGGAATTTGAAATGGGGTCCAATAGAAGCCCGATTAATGTGTTAAAGACTGTTAATGCAGGCAAAGAGTCACTTTACTTATAAATTCCTAGTGGTTCCAGAGGAAGTGAAAGGACAAGGCAGTCGTCCTAATATCCTACTTGGTTTTGGCAAAAGAAGGATGTTTATCACTGCTGGAACTCCTGGGAGTTCTATTCATCTTCCTATTCTTCTCACCCCTACTACTTAGGTCAGACACATTTTCAGCCCTTTTTCAAGACACTCCACCTCTAACCTTTTAACTCTAATCTTTTAACTCACTCTGCCATTGGAGCTTTAAAAACCAAACATATATTAGATACTGCTATTCAATTCAACCATAATTTGTGGAGCATCCAGGTGCTAGGTGTGCTAAATGTGGGGATGAAGAGGTAAGGATCTTGCTTCTTCAGATGGTATCATACTGGCAGGTGAGTGGAGATAATTTGCATTAAGTAGGGGCGCCTGGGTGGCTCAGTGGATTAAAGCCTCTGCCTTCAGCTCAGGACATGATCTCAGGGTCCTGGGATCGAGCCCCGCATCGGGCCCTCTGCTCAGCAGGGAGCCTGCTTCCCCCTCTCGCTCTGCCTGCCTCTCTGCCTCCTATGATCTCTCTCACTGTGTCAAATAAATAAATAAAATCTTTAAAAAAATTTGCATTAAGTAGACACTACACAGTACTCCATGCGCTCTGATGCAGGTGGAGTAGAACGGACAGTTCTGGGGATATTGGAGAGTGCTTAACTGGTTGTTACATTTGAGTTGGTTTTGGAAGATGGCTAGGAGCTCCCTGAGTGACAGGAGATGAGGGAAGGACAGAGGAGGGCTTTTCAGGGTGAAGAGAATTAAGTGAACAGCATCGTGTGTCTCAGAAATGGATGGAAGGGTATGGCTAAAGGGTGGGTTAGGGGAGTGGTGAGGGGTATGGATTAAAAGAGAAGAGACGGTTCCTGAGGGAGGTTTGGTACCTTGGGCAATGTTATCCTATAGCTGACAAGGAGTCATTAAAGGGTGGAGGAAGGAAGTGTTAGGACCAAGATTTTGCTTTAACGATGAAATTATATTAGCTCTACCAAGGATGGATTTAAGGACAGGATAGCTAGGTGAAGGAGACAAATTAGTAAGCTATTGCAGTTGTTGATATGAGATGTGAAGTGGGTTTGAATCGGGCTGAGATCTACTTAGATCTCAGAGGTAGAAAAATAGGATTTAGTAACTGGTTGGATACTCAGAGTAAAGAAAGGGAACTCTATGATTCAGGAGAAGAAAAGATGTTTGGGTGAAGAAAAACTCGGTTTTGGATATGTGCATGAGGGATCATAGGATACCTAGATGGAGTCAACAGAAGTCAGTCTCATTACAATAGAGGGTGAAGCTCTTGAAGAAAATGAGCCCCCTCCCCCACCCCAGACATTATAAAAAGCGAAAAAATTCTTGGGAACACCAGCAGTTACAAAACAGGTAAAGGAGAAGATATGTCAGCAAAGGATAAGAGAGCTGCTGGAAAGGTGGAGAACCTCTTAGCGCAAAATTCCTCTAATCCTGGGGGTTGAAATGGACAGAATTAATTACCTCTGTAAATGAATCACTGTTCAGATCAGGCGTCCTCACAAATTGAGAGTTTTGGTGCTCAAAATAATGTCACTATATAAATGCTTGTCTTAAAACTGAATGTGTGAAAAGCCTCTTCAACAGATCTGGGGACTTAATAAAACTTAGAAACTTAGAATAATAAAGCAAGCCAATTTGATCCAGAGTGTAAAGGATTGAATTAAAAAAAAAACTTCAGTATGAAGGAGACTTGCTTTGAGTTCATTTGGAAAATACATTATTTCTCTTACATTTATCCTGTTGTCTTAAATCCCTTTTTTTCTAAGTTAGGCTCAAGAAGAGATTAGTATTCAAAATTATATTTTACAGGAGATAAACTTCAGAAAATATAGCTGAAACATGTGAAAAAGATACACATGAATATATATGTTATATATGGTATATCAGATATAATTGTGTCCAGTACTTTTCTTCTTTAAAAAAAAGTCTTGGCTGTCTCTTCATATCAGCACACAAGAGCTTCCTCCTCCTCCTTTTAACTGTGCAGTATTCCACTGAATGAATGTATGCTAATAGCATATGTTCATATGTATGCTATGTATGGATGCTAATTTCATATTGCTGGAAATTTAGGTAATTTCTGATCTTTTCCACTGCAAAAGTGCCTCAGTAACCAAACAGGTACATGTGTAATTTTTATAATCTGATCTGTCTGCATGATAAATTCCTAAAAGTGGAGTTGCTACATCAAATATGTACATTTGTAATTTTAATAGATATTGCCAAATTGCCTGAGTTGTTCCAATTTGTATTCTCACCAGCAACATATAAGAGTTCATCTTTTTTCCACTGCTTTGCCAAAAAAAGTTGTCCAAATTTTCAAAATGTTGTCAGTTGCATAAATTCAAAATAACCCAGTATATTTTAGTTTGCATTTTTCTTATTAATACGATTGTAGGTATTTCCTGTATTTAAGAGCCATTTGTATTTCCTTTTCTGTGAACTATTTCTTTTGTCTTTTATATTAATTTTTGTTGGTTGTAGAAATTCATTATTTATTAATTAATACATAAATTTCCAGAAGTTACTTGTTTTTTGACTTTGCTTATGGTGTTTTTGCTTTGCAGAAAATTTAACATAAAAGTAGCCAAAGGTATCAGTTGTTTAAAAATTGTTTCTAAGTTTTATAAGGTATAATAGTTACAAAGGTCTCTGTTACTTTGAAGTTACAAAAAAAAATCTCTTTTCCCTCTAATACTTCATGGTGTTTTGTTTTTTTAAGTTTAATTCTAATTTTTAATTTTGGGGTTTTTTTTTAAATTTAAGAGGTATTTGGAAGTTTTCCTGATATAAAGTTGCCCTGGGTAGATAATCAGCTTGGACCAGGAAAATAAGTAATTGAGAGTGAGAAGTGCTCACTCATCTGAAGATGTTCTTTTATCCTAAAAGAGTAGAATGATTGCAAAAACTTTTCAAGTGGAAGGTGGTTGTCATGATTTCAATACTCCAAAATACTAGAAGCAATCTCATTTCTATACTTTATTTCAGCAGTGTATTAAATACATTTTGGATAAAGAAGTGTCTTTCCTTATATTAGCTTGGAAGCAGATACAAAGAATTCTGACCAGGGATAAGTATGGAAAAGAACAACAGGAAATTAAAGAGCCTTAAAATATTGTGAGGTGTGGACCAGAATTTTGAAGACAAATGACAGTAGCTATATATGTGTGTGTGTGTGTGTGTATATGTGTATGTGTATATGTGTATGTTTATATGTATATATATATATACACACACATATATATACTAACTAGATTTTATTTATTTAGACAGACATTTTGGCGGGGGGGAGAGAGAAAGAGAACGATCAGGAGCACATGGGGAAGAGAGGCAGAGAGAGGGAGGGAGAGAATCCCAAGGAGACTGCCGGCTGATAAATAATGACTTCAAAATACCCCTTGCAGTCATGTTTCATCATCAGCTGGGTTCAGGTCAGGTCAGGTTTTGCTGCCAAATGAATTTGTAAAAACAATTGTTGCCAGAACTTGCTGAATTCTGTCTTCAGAATTTCAGTTAAGAGATTGTGGACTTGCATTCCGCAGATCATCTGAGTTGTTTCTCTGCAGTGAATTTCCCTGTATTTTTCAGTGTTAGAAGAGGATAGCTCTCTGTGGCAAGAGTGGAAGGGATTATACTCTTTGGAAAATGACTACGAGAGTAGAAAAAACATATGTTTCAAATATGTCTTTACTTATACTCTCACTTGATGGGATACCATGAACAAAACTCTTCCCATCTAATGTATTTGTATATGGAATATGCTCAGATAAAACCAAAAGTCATTTTTCTCCATATATTTGAGTTTCCTAATCACTTCCATTGTGGCTTACAGGTAATATTCTACTGGCTAAATATTATGCATATGTGTTTACACTGTGCATGGCTTTAGGTATTGGGGAAACAAAGGAGAGATGCTCTTCTAGTCCATTTAGAGAGACAAACAAGAAAACCAGTGTGGTTGACTGTTAAGTACAAATAGGAATAGGGTGCTTTGGGGGCACAGAAGAAGCACAGCTACACCAAATAAAGGGAGATAAGAGAGCTTGAACTAAGTTCTGAACACTTGAAAAAAACCTGAAGTTGTTCTTCTAACTCTAAAAGAGTAGAGTGATTGAGAAAACTTCTTTGAGTGGAAGCTGGCTTCCATGATTTCAATACCCCCAAATACTAAAAGTAATTTTATTTCAGCTATTGTTTATTTCAGCAATGTATTAAATAGAACTTAGGTGGGTAAAGAAAAAAGTGAAGAATTGGGAAAATAAATGGAGGAAAAAGAAATATGCAAGGCGCATGTGTGAGGAAGTTCAAATGGCTTAGTTAGGCTGGAGTGAAAAGTGCACGTAGGGGGGTGGGTGAAGTACAGCAAGAGATGTAGGAAAGAGATCCTGAAGGGCCTTGTGTCCTGCACAATGGCCTATAACCACTGTTTTGAAAGCTAGGGGGTAAGGGATAACATTGAATATTTTTTTAAAAGATTTATTTATTAGAGAGATCACAGGTAGGCAGAGAGAGAGGGGGAAGAGCAGGCTCCCTGCCGAGCAGAGAGCCTGACACAGGGCTTGATCCCAGGACCCTGAGATCATGACCTGAGCTGAAGGCAGAGGCTTTAACCCACTGAGCCACCCAGGTGCCCCAACATTGAATACTTTTTAAGCAGAAATCTGACATGACTGTGTTTGCTTTTAATAAATATGTTGTGATATCTTTTTTAAAAAGATTTTATTTATTTATTTGACAGAGAGGAGAGAGATCACAAGTAGGCAGAGAGGCAGGCAGAGAGAGAGAGGGGGAAGCAGGCTCCCCACTGAGCAGAGAGCCTGACGTGGGGCTTGATCCCAGGACCCTGGGACCATGACCTGAGCTGAAGGCAGAGGCTTTAACCCACTGAGTCACTCAGGTGCCCCCATTATGATATTTCTGTGGAGGGCAAATTTAGGTGGGCTGAGGGAAGCTGGGAGACCTAGGCAAAAAAAAAAAAAAAAAAAATGATGAAGGCCTGATCTCACAGGATGGTAGGAGGAGGGAAGACTGGGAAGTATTAAGATGGTACAAGCTGTAGGGACCAATGATTGACTGAATGTGGAAAAGGTAGAGGTAAAGAGTTTAGTCCCAGTTTTCTTGGCTGAGCAGTTTGCTGGATGATGATGCCTTTACTGGGGAGGAGCTGGTTTGGAGAAAGGTGATCAGTTCTGCTTTGTGTATGTTGAATCTGCCTGTGGTCTAAACTAATGTGAAGTCACCTAGGACATGGTGAGCAGAGTTTTGGTATGTGGGCGACAAGTCGGCACCAGCGAATAGATTTGGGCATGATCTCAATACTGCTGGTTTTTATGCCAGGGATTTAGTTGTGACTATTTCGGATAGACCTATAAAGAGTCAAGAAGAGAAATTCTGGGTCTGTGCCTTTAAAGAGACAAATGTATCTCCTATACAAATTGGGAAGCTATTTTGTTCTTTAAACAACGTCCTGATGGGGGTGCCCGTAAGCAATGCACTAACCTTTCCAACTGACCTGATCAACTGCTCAGACTGGTCAACGTGCAGCAGAAAATGGCTAGAATGGAAAAGTGGCAGATGGGGCCCGAGTCTGCTCTTGATTGTATATGAAAGAGTTTAAGCTCTCCTTCCAAGTAATCTCAGTGTTCCACCTTTCCACACTGGAGAGGTGACATGGGTAGCAAATTATGGTCTCCAATGGTCATCGTAAAACAGTCTTACTTTCTTGTCTTCCTATATTTTGCCACTGGGAGAAGGTTGAAATGTTGTGGGCTTGGAATTATACAGGGACTTGGAATTGTGTTAAGGGTGGCCAGGTCAGACTTCAGAATTTAAGTCTGTTATTGTTTACTATGAACTGTTATGTTTTTCTCCAGCTCTGGGGAAGCTGTCACCTCCACATCTTTCTATCCCGGAATGTAAGTTAAAGATAGAAAAGAAGCTTCCAGAATCTCTCTCCATTCCCATTTTATGCTACTCTCGCACTCATTTAGTATGTTAGAGAGTCACAAATCTTGCTTCATTTTCTTCAAATCATGGAGCTATTTTATCTCCTACAGGACTTCTGCACGCCCCTCCCCCCCGTTCTTACTCATGACTACCACTTTCTCATTCTTGAAGTTTCAGACTATATGCTACCTTCCTCCCTGATCACCAACTGCAAGCTCATCTCCCTTTCTCCCTTCTCAGCAATCTGTCCATTTGTCTACTTGTATGTTTTCCTTACTCAGTTTTAAATTTCACAAGGTAATAACCCGTGTCTTTGTTCACTATCCTTTCCTAACCATAATAATCAGAGTGCATAGATATTTTGAATGCAGTCTCATTTGAACCATTAACTATACCAAGGAGTGGTATTAACATATCTCATTGATAGATGAGAAATTTGTGGCCCAGTAAGCTCAAGTAAGTAACAGGGGGTCACACAGCTGGGAATTGCAGAGCTGCATTCCATCCCAAGATTTCTTTTTTTTCTTTTTCTTTTCCTTTTTTTTTTTTTTTTTAAAGATTTTATTATTTGACACAGAGAGATCACAAGTAGGCAGAAAGGCAGGCAGAGAGAGAGGGAGAGTAGGATCCCTGCCAAGCAGAGAGGTTTGATCCCAGGACCCTGAGATCATGACCTGAGCTGAAGGCAGAGGCTTTAACCCACTGAGCCACCCAGGCGCCCCCATCCCAGGATTCCTGATGGACAGGCATTGCTGCTTTCATCGCCATGAGCCATGAGGGCAACATCACAATGTCACCTTTCAAAGGAGTGACTGCTCTCAAATAAGCCATCTACTTATAAAGGCTTCAATTGACTGTCTGTCTTTCCCTTTAAGAGTTTGCTTTATAGCCCCCCTGAAATCCTAAGTAGATTTATTAGAACTCCATAGAGGGTTGAATTTGTTTTCCCTGTAAAAGGGAAATAGCCACTGCTTTCACAACTGATTAGAAGTGATGTCTTTCCCTGGGGACACAATCAGCCCTGGAGAGTAGGTTCTGATGATGTCTCAGTTTCTTTCTCCTGCTCTGCTCTGGAGGAGGTGAATGGCTTTCTGCTTTTACTTGTTAATAACTATGGAAGGGAAAAAGAAGGAGCTGCTGCCAGAGAAGACATTGGTCATATTGGAAATGGTAACGTGCAAGGTTATAAGCCATGTGTCTTTGGCAGGTCGCTGACTTTGGAGTCCTCTCCCCATACGTGGTAATTATTTCAAGAAGCTAACTAATTGACAATTTCTCCCTTTAAATTACATCTCTTCGTGTCATTAAGCAACTGTAAAACAGATACATAAGTAAAAGTGCCAACTCTATATTTACTTGCACCACCTCTTCCCTTAATATTTACTTCCAAACTAGGCAAGAGGGGGCCACCCTGACAAATCAGAATTTCAGATTCTGACAGCCCTCTGACAGAGCACTGACAACCCTCTAATTAGAATAAGATGAAATATAAATTGCTCTGGGTAAGAGTCATCCTCCTCCTCACTCCCCAGAACTATCTTAGATTTCTTTTAAATAAAAAAACCACTTCTGACGTCTCTATTTTGTTTTCATGCCACAATCCCCCCTACCTCCACCCCCACTCTGATAAATTTCTCCTTGGCTACTATGATGGTATAAGGGAAAACACTTGTAATACTGTCACCTCAGTCTGCTCTCGGAACAAAGAGAATGACACAGAAGTGAAAAATCCCTTCGAGGGCACCATTGTAGTTCTACTGTATCAAGAAGGCCACAGAACAGCTTAAAGTTCACTGTCATTGCAAACATATCATTGTATTTTGCAACGTCATGTTGAAGCAGAGATTTAATCTCTAGTCTCAACAAAACCTTCTGTACCTACAACCCAGAAGATCTAGCAAATCACCTTTCAGTTAATGAAATATGAGGAGAAATTCTAATCTATAGTTTGCTATATTTTTCAGATCTATAATTGTATACATTAACATACTGAAAAATAGATATTATTAAAAACGATTGTGCATGAGCTTCTATATACTATAAAAAAGCATGCAGAGCAAAAAGACTAGAAATATGGGAAGTTACTGATACTCGTTACTGGATGGTGGGCTACTGGGAGGTTTGTTTTACTCTTATCTATTATGTAATTAGCACGTGTTACTTTCAAAATGGAAAATTAAAAAGAGTTAGAGAAAACACTAGTGTGGTAGTGTATACAACACTTAAAAGTGATGGAAAACACACTGGACAAGATTCATGTAGCAAAACCGGGAACTTTTGTACTATAAACTGAAAGAAAAACCTAAATTTGGTTCACCTAAGCATCAAGTTTACCAGCAGGGTGTTCTTAAAGCTATATATGAAAATTACACAAACACTTCAGTGGACATCTATGTATAGCATTGCTTTAATTGTTACTTATTAGTTTTACCATTCTTTCATGAGTATCTTTTTAAAAAAAATTATTTCACACTTAGTTTTAAAATGTTATTGAAATATAATTTGTTTTACCCATTTTAAATGTATGAAATTTTTAATAAACTTTAGAGTTGAGTAGCCACCACCAAGCTACAATTTTATTTTTTTCATTTCATTTCCATTTTTCCACTTAATTTCATTTTTTTAAAAATGACAATTACAGAATAGTTAACACAATGTTATTAGTTTTAAGTGTACAATATAGTGATTCAGCACTTCCACATATTACTCCATGTTCATCAAGATAAGGGTACTCTTAATCCCTTCATCTATTTCACCCTCCCCCTCACCCACCTCCCCTCTGGTAATCACCAGTTTGTTCTCTGTAGTTAAGAGTCTGGGTTTTGGTTTGCCTCTTTGTTCCTGTTCATTTGTTTCTTAAATTCTACATGAGTGAAACCATATGGTATTTGTCTTTCTCTCACTGTCTTATTTTGCTTAGCATTTATTCTCTAGCTCCATCCATGTCATCGCAAATGGCAATATTTCATCCTTTTTTTTTTTTAAAGATTTTATTTATTTGGCAGAGAGATGAGAGATCACAAGTAGGCAGAGAGGCAGGCAGAGAGAGAGAGGGGGAAGCAGGCTCCCTGACGAGCAGAGAGCCCGATGCGGGGCTCGAACCCAGGACCCTGAGATTACGACCTGAGCCGAAGCCAGAGGCTTTAGCCCACTGAGCCACCCAGGTGCCCCTCATCCTTTTTTTTTTTTTTTTTTTAAGGCTGAATGATATTCTTTTGTGTTTGTGTATCACACACACACACACACACACACACACACACACACACCCCACCTCTTTGGTATCCATTCACCTATCGATGGACCACTTGGGCTACTGTAAATAATACTGCAATAAATACAGGGCTGCATCTATCCTTTTGAATTAGTGTTTTTGTATTCTTTGGGTAAACACCAGTAGTGTGATCACTGAATCATAGGGTAGTTCTGTTAAAGTTTTGAGGAACCTCCATACTGTGTTTTACAGTGGCTGCACCAGTTTGTACTCCCACCACAATGCATGAAGTTTCCTTTTTCTCCATATCCTCAACACTTCTGTTTCTTGTATTGATTTTAGACATTCTCACTAGTGTGAGGTAATATGTCATTGTGGTTTTGACTTTCATTTCCCTGATGATGAGTGATGTTGAACGTCTTTTCATGGGCCTGTTGGCCATGTAACTTCTTTGGAGAAGTATTTTTCATATCTTCTCATTTTTTAATTGGGCTTTTTGGGGTTTTTTTTGGTGTTGAGTTGTATATATTCTTTATGTATTTTGGACACTAAATCCTTATTGGATATGTCATTTGCAAATATCTTCTCCCATTCCATAGGTTGTCTTTTAGTTCTGTTGATTGTTTCTTTGGCTGTGTAAAAGCATTTAATTTTGATGTAGTCACCATAGTTTATTTTTGCTTTTATTTACCTTGCCTCAGGAGACCTATCTAGAGAAATGTTGGTATGGCTGATGTCGAAGAAATTACTGCCTATAATCTCTTCTAGGATTTTTTGGGTTTCAGTTCTCAATTTTAGGTCCTTAACCCACTTTGAGTTTATTTTTGGCAATGGTGAAAGCTGGGGGTTTGATTTCATTCTTTTACATGTAGCTTTCCAGTTTGCCCAACACTATTTGATGAAGAGACCATCTTTTTCTCATTGCATATTCTTTCGTCCCTTGTGGAAGAGTAATTGATCATATAATTATGGGTTCCCCCCCCCCCCCGGGCTCTCTATTCTGTTCCACTAGATTTGTCTCTTTTTGTACCAGTACCATGCTGTTTTGATCACTATGGCTTTGTAGTATTTCTGGAAATCTGGGATTGTGATACCTCCAGTTTTACTTATCTTTTCCAAGATTGTTTAGGCTACTTGAGGTCTTATGTGACTCCATACAAATCTTAGGATTATTTGTTCTAGCTCTGTGAAAAATGTTGATGATATTTTGATAAAGAGTGCATTAAATCTGTAGGTTGCTTTGGTTAGTATAGACATTTTAATGATTGTTTTCCCAATCCATGAACATGGACTCATTCTATTTGTGTCATCCTCGATTTATTTCATCACTGCTGTATAGTTTTCACAATACGGATCTTACACATCCTCAGTTTATTCCTATGTATCTTATCATTTTTGGTGCAGGTGTAAATGGGATGGTTTTCTTAATCTCTCTGCCACTTTAGTGTGTAGAAATGCAATGGATTTCTGTATGTTGATCTGTATTCTGTGACTGTACTGAATTCATATATCATCTGCAAGTAGTGAAAGTTTAACTTCTTAGTTACCAATTGGGATGCCTTTTGTTTCTTTATGTCATCCGACTGCTGTGGCTGGGATTTCCAGTACTATGTTGACTAAAAGTGGTGAGCATGAACATCCTTCTGCTGTGCCCGATCTTAGGGGAAAAGTTCCTGGGTTTTCCTCATTGAGGATGGATGTTAGCTGTGGGCTTTTCATATAAAGCCTTTATTATGATGAGATATGTTCCCTCTAACTACTTTGTTGAGGGCTTTTTTTTTTTTAAATCATGAATGGATATTGTACTTTGTCAAATGCTTTTTCTGCATTCTTTGAAATGATCATCGGGTTTTTATCTTTTATTGTTGTGAAGTATCATATTGATTTTGCAAATGTTGGACCATGTTTGCATCTGAGGAATAAATCCCACTTGATCATAGTGAATGATTTTTTTAAATGTATTGTTGCATTCTGTTTCCTACTGTATTGAAAATTTTGGATCTATGTTAGAGATAAAGCCCTGTAGTTCAGTTTTGTGTGTGTGTCTGTCTGTCTGTCTTTATCCTTTATCTGGTTTGGTATCAGGGTAATGCTGGCCTCAGAATAAATTTGGAAGATTTCCTACCTCTTCTATTTTTTTGGAAAAGTTGAGAAAAATAGGTATTTTTAACTTATTTTTTTTTAACATATAATGTACTATTTGCCTCAGGGTACATGTCTGTGAATGCTCAGGCTTACACATTTCACAGCACTTAACATCGCACATACCCTCCCCAATGTCCATAACTGAGCCATCCTATCCCTACCCCCTTCCCCAGCCACCCTTAGTTTGTTTCGTGAGTTTAGGAGTCTCTTATGGTTTGTCTCCTTCCCAATCCCATCTTGTTTCTTTTCCCTCCCCCACACCCCCACCCCCCTGCCCTGCCTCTCAGATTGTTCATATCAGAGAGAACATGTGATAATTGTCTTTCTCTGACTGACTTATTTCGCTTAGTATAATACCCTCTAGTTCCATCCATGTCGTTGGAAATGGCAAGATTTCATTTCTCTTGATGGCTGTATAGTATTCCATGGTATATATATGCCACAACTTCTTTATCCATTTATCTGTTGATGGACATCTAGGTTTTTTCCATAGTTTGGCTATTATGGACATTGCTGCTATAAACTTCGGATCACTACATTTGTAACTTTAGGGTAAATACCCAGTAGTGCAATTGCTGGGTCGTACGGTAGCTCTAGCTTCAACTTTTTGAGGAACCTCCATACTGTTTTCCAGAGTGGCTGTACCAGCTTGCATTTCCACCAACAGTGTAGGAGGGTTCCCCTTTCTCCATAACCTCGCCAACATCTGTCGTTTCCTGCCTTGGCTAATTTTAGCCATTCTGACTGGTGCGAGGTGGTATCTCACTGTGGTTTTGATTTGTATTTCTCTGGTGCCGAGTGATGTTGAGCACTTTTGCACGTGTTTGTTGGCCATTTGGATGTCCTCTTTGCAGAAATGTCTGTTCATATCTTGTGCCCATTTCTTAATCAGATTATTTGTTCTTTGGGTGTTGAGTTTGAGAAGTTCTTTATAGAATTTGGATACTAGCCCTTTATCTGATACGTTATTTGCAAATATCTTCTCCCATTCTGTCAGTTGTCTTTTGGTTTTGCTGACTGTTTCCTTTGCTGTGCAAAAGCTTTTGATATTGATGAAGTCCCAATAGTTCATTTTTGCCCTGCTTCCCTTTCCTTTGGAGATGTTTCTAGGAAGACGTCTGTGGCTGAGTTTGAAGAGGTTGCTGCCTGTGTTCTCCTTCAGGATTTTGACGGAGTTCTGTCTCACATTGAGGTCTTTGATCCATTTTGAGTCTATTTTTGTGTGTGGTATAAGTAAATGGTCCAGTTTCATTCTTCTGCATGTGGCTCTCCAGTTTTCCCATTTGTTGAAGAGATTATCTTTTTTCCATTGGATATTCTTTCCTGCCTTGTCGAAGATTAGTTGATCATAGAGTTGGGGGTCCATTTCTGGGCTCTCCGTTCTGTTCCATTGATCTATGTGTCTGTTTTTGTGTCAGTACCACACTGTCTGGATGATTACAGGTTTGTAATAGAGCTTGAAGTCAGGAATTGTGATGCCGCTGACTTTGGTTTTCTTTTTCAACATTCCTCTGGCTATTTGTGGTCTTTTCTGGTTCCATATAAGTTTTAGGATCATTTGTCTAATTTCTTTGAAATAAATTGATGGTATTTTGATAGGGATTGCATTAAATGTATAGATTTCTTTAGGTAGCATAGACATTTTCACAATATTTGTTCTTGGCAGTCCATGAGCATGGAACGTTTTTCCATTTCTTTATGTCTTCCTCCATTTATTTCATGAGCACTTTATAGTTTCCTGAGTACAGATTCTTTGCCTCTTTGGTTAGGTTTATTCCTAAGTATCTTATGATTTTGGGTGCAATTGTAAATGGAATAGATTCCTTAATTTCTCTTTCTTCTGTTTTGCTGTTGGTGTATAGAAATGCAACTGATTTCGGTGCATTAATTTTATATCCTGACACATGTTTGAATTGCTATATGAGTTCTAGCAGTCTTGGAGTGGAGTCTTTTGGGTTTTCCACATAAAGTATCATATCATCTGCAAAGAGTGAGAGTTTGACTTCTTTGCCAATTTGGATGCCTTTTATTTCTTTTGTTGTCTGATTGCTGAGGCTAGGACTTCTAGTACTGTGTTGAATAGCGATGGGGATAGTGGGCATCGCTGCCGTGTTCCTGATCTCAGGGGAAAAGCTGAGAGCTTTTGAGATTTGAGAATGATATTTGCTGTAGCTTTTTCATAGATGGCTTTGATGATGTTGAGGAACGTACCCTCTATGCCTGCACTGTGAAGAGTTTTGATCAAGAAAGGATGTTGTACTTTGTCAAATGCTTTTTCAGTATCATATGGTTCTTTTTCTTTCTTAATGTATCACATTGATTTTGTGGATGTTGAACCAACATTGTAGCCCAGCAATAAATCCCACTTGCTCGTGGTGAATGATCCTTTTAATGTACTGTTGGATCCTACTGGCTAATATTTTGGTGAGAATTTTTACAGCCGTGTTCATCAAGGATATTGGTCTGTAATTCTCCTTTTTGATGGTTTTGTCTGGTTTTGAGATCAAGGTAATGCTAGCCTCATGAGTTTGGAAGTTTCCCTTTCATTTCTATTTTTTGGAACAATTTCAGGATAATAGGTACTAATTTGAGAAGAATAGGTATTAACTCTTGTTCAAATGTTTAGTAGAATTCACCTGTGAAGCCATCTGGTCCTGGACTTTTGCTTTTTGGGAGTGTTTTTTTTAATTATTAATTCAATTTCACTGCTATTAATTGGTTTGTTCAAATTTTCTATTTCTTCCTGCTTCAGTTTTGGTTGCTTATATGTTTCTAAGAATTTATTCATTTCTTCTAGGTGTCTTCTTTGCCTCTTGTTATAGTCTTTGTTGTCTATTTTGTCTGATACAGTATTGCTACCCTGGCTTTCTTTTCACATCCTTTTGCATGATAAATACTTCTCCATCTCCTCACTCCCAATCTGCATATACCTCTAGGTCTGAAATAAGTCTCTTATAGGCAGCATATATGCCTATATGTATCTTTTTTTCTTCATTACATTACCCAATGTCTTTTGATTTAGTCCACTGACATTTAAAGTAATTATTGATAGGTATGCATATTTTGCCAGTTTGTTACTTGTGTTATGGTGGTTTTTGTAGTTCTTCACTGATCGTTAACCTCTAACTGAACGTTAGAGGAAGAAGCAGACTCCCCGTGGAGCTGGGAGCCTGATGTGGGACTCGATCCTGGAACTCAAGAATCATGACCTGAGCCAAAGGCAGTTGCTCAACCAATTGAGCCACCCAGGCACCCTGGGCCATCGAGTTTTTAAAGCCAAATGTTATGGGGACTCATCTCCCCTGTGCCAGCTTCCCAGTGTGACAATCTGTTTCTTTTCCTTCCATGTGCTTGTAGCTCCCTCCCTCCCACTGATCGCTCAAGGTTCTGTTTAGCTCCCTACTGCATCTCTGCCCTTCCTACCCTCTTCAATGTGGTCTCTTCTCTACCTTTATTGTGGAGTTTGTTCTGCCAATCTTCGGGTCATTTTCTGGGTTATTTACCGTGATGTGTTATCTAGTCGTATCCATGGGATGAGGTATGCTTAGGGTCCTCTCACTCCACCATCTTCCTAGTGTCTCCCCCTTGGGAATCACTTTTGCCTGAGACAACAGGGAAAGAATAGTAAGTTTCTTTGTTACTTCCCAGAGAAGGTTGAGGTCAAATAGATCCAAATTTCCCCAAGTGGATGACTAATCCTTAGCAGTTAAAAAGAAAAAGGAAGGAAAAACAAAAGCTCATCTATCAAGCATTTTACTTATACTTTGTCCCTGATGATCCTGAAGCCCTCCCTATTGATTTTCTTTGTTATACAGTTGGTAAGTGAGTGACTTGGGCAACTTACCAAGCCTCTCTGTGCTTTTGTTCTCTTATCTCAAAATAGAAGTAAAAATGCCTTCCATCATAGGATTGTCACGAAGATAACATGCTTTAACATAGAGGATTTCTTTCTTTTTTTTAAAGATCTTATTTCCACAGAGAGTGAGAGTGATTGAGCACAGGCGGGGGGAGGAGCAGAGGGCGAAGGAGAAGCAGACTCCTCGCTGAGCAGGGAGCCCAATGTGGGGCTTGATCCCAAGACCTTGGGATCATGACCGGAGTTGAAGGCAGATGCTTAACCAACTGAGACACCCATGTGCCCCTAACTTAAATGATTTCTTATAACATTGTCTGACATAAAGGCAAATGCTCCATAAATGGTATAAGTGCTCTTAACAATTCCCTCCAGCAGTCAGAACATCATCGCCACCATCACCGTCGTCACCACCACCACAACAGCAACAATAATGGCCTTAAAAACAGCCAAATGGGGATGTTGAAGATGGTGGCAAATCAACTTGGACTAGGATTTCTCATTTACACATTTGCTCTTCCTCCTTCAGGAGCCAGGGTTATTTTAAGAATTGACACAGGCTCCGTGGATCTCAGGCACAGTGCATTTATCCTGATTCAGGCATTTATTTAAAAAAAAAATGCTGTTTTATTTTCAAAGTCGGAAAAACTTATAGAAAAAAATTTTAAGACCACTTAAGGTATTCTAGTTTGCGGAGGCCACTGTGATGTGTATGGCAAGAGTGACGTTCTAAGTTTGCCATATGTGGGTAACTGAAAAGGAATAAAATGATTCATCTGGTTTGTTTTCCATAATCTCTCATGAAGTTTGCTAGTTCATACCTTTAAGTAGAAAAAAAGAAAATCTTGATTCTGTTGTGTAATAGCAGAGACGTTTTATCTCTATAAGCATTCTCTCTATACATACATTTATTCAGATGACGGGCCCTCAGCCCTTTCATTTTACTTCTTGGTTTAACTGTAATACTGTTTTAGTGATTTTTCAGTTTTCTGTTTTAACTGGAATAGTGTCAGATGTGGAGTTTGTTGTCTGTTTCACATTTCCTCACTCTTCCCACTACTTACTCATCAGTGTTCCTCCCCATATCTGACTGGAGCCTAGCAGAAAACAGATGTCAAACTGAAGTTAGGATAATTTGATGGTTTAATAAAGAGACTATTCACAAAGGCATTGGTAGGGCTAGGGAACCCTAGGGAATAGTGGATCACCTGGTGCCAATAACAGAGGGGACTGCCGTAGGGAAAAGGATTGACTCCTCAAATCCTAATGGAACCAGTATGAGAGGGATGGAGCTGTAACCATAGCATGGTGAGGGAGACAGCTAGCCAGAAGTGTCCCCATGGGGAGGGACTGGAGCACCAAATATTCCCACTTCTCTCTCTTCCTTCCCACCAGTCCCCGGCCAGGACTGCCCATTGGCTGATCCCAAGGGCAATGAAGGCATGGGAGCCTCTTGGTGCAGTCACTACAAGTCAGCCTTAGCTGGGTGGAGTATGTTTGTAGGGAATATAGATGATATCCACATGCTACCTACCCTTTCTTCCTTCTCTTTCATATCTGAGACAGGGAGGCAATTGTCCATTAACCATCTTTTCTCTGCCCTGTCATCAACTCCTTCCTTTCAATCAGCTAGGTCCCATCACTGGATACTTTTGTTCAAGTTTCTTCCATTTAAAAACACCACAATAAAGAAACCTTTCTTACTTTGTGTCTGCCTGCCTTCTTCCTTCCTTCCATTTTATTTATTTGAACAGAGATCCCAAGTAGGCAGAGAGGGGGGCGGGGAAGCAGGCTCCCTGCTGAGCAGAGAGCCCGATGTGGGGCTCGATTCCAGAACTCTGAGATCAGAACCTGAGCCAAAGGCAGAGGCTTTAACCAACTGAGCCATCCAGGCGCCCCTCTTTTTAGCTGTCTTGAAGAAATGGCAGTTAAGACTTGGAGGGTTGAGCTGATATTAGCCAGGTAAAGAGGGCATTTAAGGCAGGGAGAACAAGAGCCTCAGCAAAGTTTCTAATTAGGAATGAGTAAAGGTCAGTGTGGTTGAAGCCTAATGAGCAAGGCACAAAAGAGACTAAAGGACTAGCCAGGACCCAGATCATGCAGGACCCTCTAGGTTTCAGAGAGGATTTTGGATTTTATTTTGAGAACAAGGGGAATCTGATGCAGTCACTACTGCTATATAACCAATTATCCCAAAATTATGTTCAGACATTGTGTGGGGCTACTGTTAGCTGAAGTCTTAACTGGATTGGATGGTTAAGATGTTTCATTCATGGTTGGCAGTTGATGCTGGGAGGTCATCTGAGGCTCTGGACTGGAATGCATATGTATGACTTTTCTGAAATGGTGGTCTCTGAGTAGTTGAATTTTTCACAGTTGGCATCCCCCAAAGGAAGGGTCTCAAACTATCAAAGCTTCATGAACCTTTTGGACTTAGCTTCAGATTTACACAGTGTCACTTGTACTGCATTCCATTAATCATGAGTGAGTCATCAGGCTATCCTAGACTAAAGAGTAAGTGAAGTTATAATCTACCTCTTGATATGGAGAGTCCTAATCACATGTGATCTTGTGAGCATGTGTGATGGGAGTTATTGTGGCCATTTCTGAAAATACAATCTGTCAAGCCACTGAAATATTTTGAACACAATAGTAATACAGGCCAATATACGTCCTACAGAGAACACTATGATTGCTTCTCAAACTAAACTTGAGAGAGTTAACAAGGCTGTACATGGCAGTCTATGAAGGTAGTACAGGCAAGAGATGACAATGGCTTGATGTAGTGTTGATGGTAGAGATGGTAAGGAATGAGCAAATCTGAGTTGTAGAGTCGAGATTGCCAAATCTTGATTGAAGACATGTGATGGAGAAGTGATGCCAAGTGTGATTGCCAGATGTTTGGATTTGAAGCTGCTGGGAAAATGCCAGTGCCATTTACTGAGGTTAGGGAGTCAGAAGGAGGAGCAATTATAAAGGGGAAAATCAAGTTCTTATTCTAGGTGGGGTGTAAGTTGCATTTGGGGCAACCAAGGAGACTTATCAAGAGGCTAACTACACACTCCTATCTGGAGCTGAGAAGAGAATTCCAGACGGAATATAAATATGGCAGTTATCATTGTATTGATGATATATAATAAAGCTATGAGAAGGGAGGAGACATGATTAGAGAAAGCCTGCAGAGAGATGAGAGATGGAGTGTTAAGGGAGAGCACTGAGGGCCTGTATCCAGCTACTGAGCAGAGGAGGAACTTCCAAAAGAAACAGAAATGGCCAGAAATTAAACTTATTTTCAGTGGAAGGATATGTACTTTTCCCAAACCCACATCAAGAAATGCAAATATCAATATAAAAAAATTGGAAATGTTAAATATGCTTCTCCCAATTATCTCTTAACAAGGATTTTTCCCTCTTGATCAAGCATCTTTCATACTTCACAGCCTAACAGGCAGTTTATGGTTTTCTGTGATTTCTGTAAGTGAGGTATTTGTTTAAAATATTTTAACATTAGAAGTGAATGCTGATCTCTGTCCTCAGATAACTTGTTTTGTATATTGTGTTTTTTCTGTTTAAAGCTACCTAGGTATAAAAACTACCTGGGTGTAAAAATTAGTAACCTAGAATTAACTTTTAAAAGTGTCACATGGTTTGTTTTTATTAAAGGTAGTTTGTATAGCATCCTGCTTGTCAGAGAAATACCTATTTTGAGGTTAATGAGATGAAAACCCAAAAGGAGGCTCTAAATTAGGTAGTAGACATAGATAGGATTTCTCTCAAAGCAACATCATGAGGTGTGTTGGGTGGCATCAAGAATATGGTTGGGATGTGTCATTTGATGCAATATAAAGATAAAACATAGAACATCGCACTTTGTGTGTGTGTGTGTGTGTGTAAAATCACAGGAGGAGAGACTGACTAGGATGAAGTTGACAGGTAAAATGAAATAATGAACCAAAGTGGGAGAGTTGTGTAACTCATGACTGAAATGGGGAGCACAGAGGGGAATTAGTGGAGGAGATTTGGAAAACATCCTTGATGGAAAAGAATATTCCAGTTTTAATACTGACCCACCTATGGAAGTGATCACTAGAGCATCATCTAATGAGTCTCCCACCTTCTCAAATTTGTAACACTAATCACCTGCAACAAGTGATTATAGAGGTTTCCACTGGAATTATTTGCCCCCTCTTTAGAAAGAGGGTCTTTCTCAAAGTCATAAAATCTAGAAAGTGTTGACCATTTTGAAGGAGGCTTAGACTTAATACTTCTTAGTATGTTATAAAGCAAAAGAAATTTATAACCACTTTATTGGGAATGAGGAGCAATTTTAGAAAAATTTCAAGAGAAATTCTAGCAATCAAAGAATAGTATATAGAAATTGATATCTATATTAAAGCTTACTTTAAAAATCAGTGACATTATATATTCAATGTTAAATTGCTTGATTCCTGTGAACTTAATAAATACTTGTAAGTGTAAAAAAAAAGAGGGTCTTTGCTTAGATGGTGATATTTTCATAGCATAAATTTTGATGCAATAACAGTGAAAATAATGCAAGAGAGCAGCATGATGTGATTTGTTTCTTAGGATGGACGGGGGAAGTTGGTGGGACAAGGGGCAAGGTGAACAATTAGAAAACCTGTGACAACCTAGCTGTGACAGGATGGGCACCTGAACTGACTTGATAGAGGAGATGGAAGGGAGAGCCTAGAATTGAGGGCAATTTTTGAAGTGGCTTAAACAGATACTGGTGACTGATTCAGTTGGGTCAGGTGAGATACAGGTTGTGATAAGGCTGATGTATGGCCATAGGCAAACACAAATCTCTAAGAAGGAGCAGACTGTGGATATGAATGGATGACAGAATTGCAGAACACACTCATGTGTTACCATGTCAACAGCTCCATGAAGTGGGTCAGTCAGGAAGCATTCTCTGAGGAAAGGCCATTCGGCCACTTTTTTTTTTTTTAAATATTTTATTTATTTATTTGACAGAGAGAGATCACAAGTAGGTAGAGGCAGGCAGAGAGAGAGGGGAAAGCAGGCTCCCCGCTGAGCAGAGAGCCTGATGCGGGGCTCGATCCCAGCACCCTGAGATCATGACCTGAGCCGAAGGCAGAGGCCCCAACCCACTGAGCCACCCAGGCGCCCCCACTGGGCCACTTTTAAAACCTAAGATGGTCCAGATCTGTAGTTACTTCTTGCTTGCCTCTAGCACGCAGGAGATGAGGAGGAGGAATAAGGGAAGGCATTTATCCATCTCTCAGCACCATTCCAGCAATAACCATTTCTGCCTGTACTTTTAGTTATGGTCCTCCTCTAGGAACCGTCCCAACTAGTCAGCTGGTTATGACAAACACCTTAGTTAGTGTAAATGAGGTGATCTTACTACATATTGATTTGTACCTTACTCATCCCAGTTCCCCTTCGAGTATGCTGTTTAGGTACTGGGGAGGCTTGAAATTTAAGAGCCACAGTTTCTACATTCTCTTGCAGTCAGGTTCCATATACACCTCAGGTTTTATACATACATGAGACTTGGAAGAAAGTAAGTGATGTGTGGCACTGTGTTAGGAGCGTTTAGCTCTTCTGAGGCAGCTCTGATGAAAAATCTGGGGAGAGGTGGACTGTGGCAGGGCTGAGGTTTTCACTGGAATGTTCTCACAGTGGGTAGAGTATTTCTCCTGTCTGCAGTTTCTCTTGGCTATGTAGCATCTACTCTTGATTCTTGGCCCTCCTGGAGATATTGTATGCCACGCAGTATTCTCTAATAAATGGCTTTCAGATCTAACCAGCAAGAGTAGATTCTGTGGACTGCACCTAAGAATAATGATAATACTCAAACTGTGTGTGTGTCTATCTGCTATAATAGACATACATACGTTTATGTTGACCAATTTCTTTTGGCACAAGTCACAGCTTTGATAGTGATTTCAGCCTGAAACTGACATGTTAAAATTATGAAAAATTATGAAAAATTTAACATTATTAAAAAAATTTATTTAGCAGGCATTAATTAAACACTTAGGATTTTTAAAGCACGGTGCTAGACCCGGATGAATTTGATAAAGTCCATTCTTGCCTTCAAATAACTGCAAAACCTAGTGTCACTCTCTGCCCTAAAATTCCCATAGGAAACTAACCTAGGAGGGACATACATTTCTTACATGAATTAATAAAACTATATGCCAAAGGTACTAAGTAAATAAAATGGGGAGAGGTTCTTCTGGGATATTTAATGCCAGACTAAAACTTCTCTTGGCCACCAAACCCTACTTTTAAATGTGACTCTTAATTTTCCGAACATAATTTTCTTAGAGTAAATTTCTTGCTTCCAGCTTAATTTTTTCAGGACAGAATTAACACTAAGATTCTCCTTTTGCTTGCTGAGTGTGTAGTTCTCCTGAAAATCTACTTCCTTATTGTGGTCATGCAGACTCCCACTTGGTCAAAACA
Organism: Nasua narica; assembly: GCA_028533885.1. NCBI lineage: Eukaryota > Metazoa > Chordata > Mammalia > Carnivora > Procyonidae > Nasua > Nasua narica. The sequence continues at coordinate 51,407,490 of CM052810.1, read as the reverse complement.
TGCATTTCCAGGCGACTTTTTCTTCTAGATACTCATGCCCCAACTCTTTCTTTTCAGAACAAACATTAGCTTATCTACTGCCCAGTCTATCCAATTATGCTACCCAATCCCAGACAACTAGCTCCATGGGGTATTTTCCCCCACAATTTCATACATCGTATTTCCCCCCTTGATTTGCGATCAGTAGTGCCAGGTAGGCAGTAGGAGGCATACTTTGCCATATAGTGCCATTTTATAATTGAGAAAGCCGTGAAATAATGAAACTATGAGACTTTCCTGACTTGACTGAGAACTGAAGGAAGAATCAGTTTTGGCTTATTGTCATTTCCCCATAATCAATTTGGTTGTTCAAGGTCACCTGAAATTTGTACTCTAAATACGCTCCTAGGGCTTTGAAAGTAGGGACAACTCGGGTATTAAATGAGAGTGGTGGCTTAAAAGAAATTATTGAGAGTCCTCTTCAATCTATGTTCTCAGACCACAAAGCTCAAGTGAAACTTAATATGCCATGTGATAGACATCAGGCAGGTAAGCCTATTTAAGGAGAGAAGCCTAATGTGTTTTTTACAGTTACATTCTTTGCTTGAGGCTGAAATAACCATCAGTATGAACAGAGAACATTGTAGCCACTTCTAAAAATGAATAGTTGCCCACCAGCTGCTGAAACAATTTGATGTATGTTTTGTAGTAATTAGCACTGTTGGAGGGGAGACCCTCCACCTCCCAGGTCCAAGGTAGCATTATAAGTCCATCTTGTTGGAGGGCTGGGGCCATATGACATTCTGGCCAATTTTCTCCCCATTACAATTCAGAAGAAATTACAATGCATCAGTTTTTTTTTAAATTATTTATTTGAGAGAGAGAGATCACAAGTAGGCAGAGTGGCAGGCAGAGAGGGGGGGGAAGCAGGCTCCCCGCTGAGCAGAGAGCCTGATGCGGGGCTCGATCCCAGGACCCCGAGATCATGACCTGAGCCAAAGGTAGAGGCTCAATCCATGGAGCCACCCAGGTGCCCCTACAATGCATCAGTTTTAAACTTTATTTTTCAGGTTTCCAGGACTATGGATTCTTTGAAAACCTCAAATTCGGTCTTAGATTTCTGTAGACTTGGCTCGGGTTGACATCACTAACCTAAGCTGGCTTCACTGAAACACTTGAGATGGAGCATGTCAGCTTGAGGCCCCTTGGGGCATCTCAGAAAACTGACTTGTGCTACCTTAGGCCAAATCAGCTTAACAAACATTTACTGAGCATCTCCTCAGACCAAGGCTCTGAGATAAGAGCTCTGGAGGTAATAGTTGAGAAAATGTCCTTCCTGTCAGTTTTTAGACTAATTGGGAAATAATCAAATAAAAACAAAACAAGTCAAGCAAAACTCATCGAATCGCAGACTGAAATATGATGAGCTATGATGTCGGCACCTAGAAAAATGCTCTACAACAACTGAAGCAAAGAGGCAATACCTGAATGCTCAGATCTCAAGCTGCCCAATATTTCAAAGGGCATTAACTTTACACACTCGGGTCATCATCAATTGTTCCTCTTAGAGGTTTTAGAGTGAAAAGTAAGTGAACAATAAGAAACTAGAAAAAGAAGTCTAAATGAAACCCAAAGTAAGTGGAAAGGAAAGGAAACATAAAAACCGTACGCCAAAAACTGCCCCACTTCTGGTCAGTGAAACCAAAATCTCATTCTATGAGATGGTTGATAAAATTTATAAGCCACAGGCAGGCTGATCAGATAATGATAAAAAATGAGAGAAGTGACATGATGAGAGATTCTACAGATATTAAAAGGATAATGAAGTATTATGATCAATAGCAGTAAATCTGGTATAATAATATGGGAAAATTCCTTGAAAGGCAGAACAGTCCTAACTCATATAGTTAACTGAATGCCTATGTCACTTAAAGAAATTGAATTTCTAGTTAGAAACCTACCCACACATCCACAGCCACACACAAGCGTGCCAACTCCAAGCAATGTAGGTGTCTTCCTTGGTGAATTCCACCAAACACTTAAGAAAGAAATAATAGCAATTCTGTATGAACTCTTCCAGAAAAGGGAAGGGATGGGAATACTACTCAGACAGTTCTAGAGGTCAGCATTAGCCTGATACCAAAGGTCAACAGAGCATAAGAAAAGGAAACTTTGGGCTAATATTGCTAATGATCCCAGAGGTAAAAAATTTTAAACAGTTTTAGAAAATTAAGTCGACAGTCTGTAAAATAAGAACATATAACAACATGTGGTAGTCTTGTTTATATCAGTTTTGCTATTAGTTTTCTTTGATCTATAGATTCAGTGCAATTCCAAATCAAACTTTAGCATGGTTTTTCCTAAGAATTGACAAGCTAATTCTAAAATGTATATGGATATGTAAAGGTTCTAGAAGAACCTAAAGAAACTTGAAAAAGAAGAATAAAGTTAGCAGCTAACATTATTTCATTTCAATATTAATTACAAGGGTACAGTCATGACATTGGCCTAAAAACAGGCAAATAGATCAGCGAACTGTATACAGTCCAGAATTAGTCCTACATGTACATGAACAACTGACTTTTGGCCAATATGCAAAGGCAGTTCAGTGGAGGAAAGAAAGTGTTAATTAATTAGCTGAAACAAGTGGATATCCATGTGCCAAGATAAAAAAAAGTACACTCATACTTTCCATAATTTGCAAAATTTAACTCTAAATTGATTATAGACCTAAATGTAAGTCCCAAAGAAAAAACTTTTTTTTTCCTTTCTTTTTTTTTTAAACTAGCTTCCCTGCTCAGTGTGGGGCTTGAACTCATGACCCTGAGGTCAAGTTGCATGTTCTACCAAATGAGTGCTCCCCAAACTAAACTCCTAAAAGATAACGCAGGAGAAATTTTTGTGATACTGGGTTAGACAAAGATTTCTTTGGTATGACCCTACAAGAACAACCAATAAATCAAAAACAATGATAAATTAGACTTAATAAAAAAAACCTTCAAAGATACTGTTAAAAGAATGAAAATAATGGAGGAGGGGAAAAATTGAAAATCACATTTAGTAAAGGATTGGAATCCGAACTTTACAAATACTTCTCAAAACTTGATCAGAAAATAAGTATCTTAAGAGAATGGACAGAAGATATGAGCAGACTATACCTAACTCTGTAATTTGATGCTTTAAATATTCAAAGTCTGTATTAGCATGAATATGTGTTCAAGATTATTGTAACTTACATATTATTTTTAATATTACCGTACCTTTTTGCCCCCATGACATTTTTTGCCTTCCATTATATTTTTTCAGATACTAAAGTTCCCACTTTAAGTTAAAAAATAATTTACATGATAGGGACCTATATTACCACCCCTTCATATTCAGGGGGTCACCTGAGTAAACACTGAGACTGCAGTCCCCATAAAGGAAGGGCGACTTTCTCAATGACAGTGATGCAAGACAGTAACCGCAGTGGACCTGGAAGTAAGAGTGCCTTGAAATTTCTGACACTGAAAGAACTTAAAAAGAGTGGGAAATGGCACAGTCAGTTCGTATCCAAAAAATGACAAAGACAAAATATATACACACAAAGGACAGTGTCCACAACTGGGCTTCCAAGAACAATTTATGAAGACCATTTAGACAGTTTTAAAATAGAATGTGGACCATAGTAACCAGAATAACATCCTGTTTTAAGATTTGTAAGCAAAAGTTTTATAAACGAAGTAGATGGTTTTAATGCAGCAGTGACGCAGATGCTATCACCAACCGAAAGGTTTTAGCTAGCTCAAATTTTACTTTGGGGAAAAAAGCTGGTAGATGATCAGATGCTCAGCCATGACAGCTCTAAAAGACCTTGGTAGTTACATTTGGAGAAAGGACACACAGAGGCCCTTGTAAGCACATGCATATATCTGAATGAATTTTCCTTTCCCATAATTGCTTTTGTTTTGAAAATTGAAAAGATGTGCTTTAAAGAAACAGAGCTCTTGTTCTCCATCTAAGTACTAGTTTGGAATCTGACAAATAGAGGACAAAACTAACCTTGAATTCAGTGCCCACCTTGACACTGGGGCTTCTGCCTCTTCATGTTTCTCCGGAAGAGTGAAGAAAGAACTCGGCATACCCAGCAGATCCCTTTAATTGGATGTTTCACTTCTCTGCTAATCACTACCTTTTCTGATTGTCCTTTCAGAACTACTTAGGGCTGAAATGTGGATGCAAACCAAAGTAAATTCTTTTTTTCCTAAGGGTTTTTTTCATTTGTTTTTGTCTTAATTCAGTATTTGAGTAAAATCACTCTTTTAAAAAGGATTTTATTTATTTGTCAGAGAGAGAACAAGTATGGGGAGCTGCAGGAAGAGGGAGAAGGAGCCTGACACAGGACTCCATCCTAGGACTGTGGGATCATGACCTGAGCCAAAGGCAGATGCTTAACCAACTGAGCCACCCAGGCATCTCATAAAATCACTTTTGAAGCAGCTGCTATCAACATTGAAAAGCAATAGTTTCATTAATCTTTTTCTTGGGAAAACCTTAGTTGTAGGGCTATAACATCTTTTTAAAGAAGAATTTAACATAACACTACATTATTATCTTTATTGTCAGATAATTTGATTTTAATATAATAAAGAGCATGTGTTAATTAAAAAAACAAACAAACAACCCAAATACTCTACTTCCATTGCTTAAAAAGCCTATAAAAGAACAAACTGTATGACCAGTAGGAAGATTGAGCATTTGGCGGTGGGCAAATAGATTCTGCGAACTAAGGTTTCATAGGGAGGTAGCTAGTGGCATCAGAGCCTGGAAGGGTAACTAGGTTTCTGCAGGTTAAATGGCGGCATTATAAGCAGAGAGAAAAGAATGTTCAGAAGCAGAAGGGAGCCCTGAAAAACTTTCTACTGTGGTCACAGTTTAAAATACTGACTTTAACCTGAGTCAAGGTAGGGTTAAGATAATGCATGGTGATGACTCCAAGTCTTAGGTCCGCATTTTGGATCCTAGACTTTGGGGATGTGTATCTCATAATCCTATTGTCTAACTCTAGCTGCCAAGAAAGGAGAGACTGAGGCAAATCTTATAAGCTAATGTTTTATTAAGTGCGATTTTAGGATTGCAACAGAGTTGAAAAAAGTTAGGGAAGGAGCAAAAGCAATTACAAGGTGGTGCATTACCGTCCTGTAAGAAAGCCAGCTGAGTGTTTTATCATGTGGAGTGTCTAGACAGACTACAGAGAACCACCTTGTCTGGACAATTCTTGGGGTAGAGGAGTGGGAATAAGAAAGAGTAAGGAATTTATCTATTAGCTCCTTCACCTCCTGTTTCTTTGGGGTCAAAGTTTAGTTTATTGTTTCTGATTCATTACTCATTTTCTTTTAGAGACATAGAACTCTGTGTCCTTGCACACTCGGTCCATGAGACTTCGCAGTCCTCCAGTGGGGCTAGGTGGAGTACCTACCCCCACCCCAGTGATGTCGTGCCCGGCCACTCTTAGGCAGTTGAGCTCACTGAGCGTTACTAGTTGACTGTTGAGAAACATGACAATGGGATACCGTGGCAAGATTATCCAGAAGATGACAAAGCCTGGGTCGCAGAATTCCAAGCTGTAAATAGGTTCTGAGCACATGGGAATCCTACCCAGCTTAGCTGTGCTCACACATCTGAAGACGAGTGTGGTCAGTCCCAGAGGGGGCTCAGATGTGCTTGTCGAGAGAGTAGCTGAAGCAAATATACCTCACAGATAGAGGGGGACATGCTGACAGTGGAAAGTGAACTAGGGAAGGTAGGAGCTAGCCAGCAGCTGAAGGATGACACTGTCAAGATGGGCCAGTGGGAAAAAGCTGGACAGCTCAGGCAGCTGGAGTGAAAGAATTTCCCTCATAGGTAAGCCTGTCTCTCCATTGCCATGTTAGTCCACATGGTTCTGAGTAAAGCCTCCCCATAACTGTATATAAAAGCCTGAGCCAAGACTGAGCACCTAGGTAGCATATCTTAGTGGCTATAAGCACAAGCTTGGGAATCCCACAGATCTGGGTTCAAATTCTGACTCCTTTACTGTGTAAGACATTTATGTCTTCTAAATGTGTCTAAGCCGTTCTCAGAGATAAGGAGAAACAATTTGATGCATGTTTTGTAGTAATTAGCACCGTTGGAGGGGAGACCCTCCACCTCCCAGGTCCAAGGTAGCATTATAAGTCCATCTTGTTGGAGGGCCAGGGCCATATGACATTCTGGCCAACGAATTTTGAATGGAAACAATGAGTGTCCCCTTGGAGCTGGTACATGTTCCTCTAATGCCCTCTTTCCCTCTAGCATATGGTGATCAAATGCTCAAGATGGTGGCTACTCTGTCAGTTTGCTCCCTCAATAAGTACTAGAAGAAGAACCCCACTGCTGATCTGTGAAATACCTGTAGTGTGAACAAGTCCTAAACCTTCATTGTTGTAAGCCACTAAGATCTTTGATGGTGTTGATTACAGCAGCATAAACTCTCCTTTTCTGATATAGCGTGAAAGCACTTAGTAAAGGTTGTGGCACATAGCAAGTACTCAAGAATATAGTCATTAAAGTGGAATCTTATTATAGTTCAGTTAGGCGTATTCTCCAAAGATCTTTTGTTTCAATGTATTATTAGTGAAAAGGAAATATGAAGGAAGAAGTGAAAAGGGTCTGAGTATCTATGGAATTTAGAAGTTTCTTTTTTGTAATCATTAATGTTATGACCGAAACGAATAAGCATATAGGCAGATCATTGCGCATGTAAATTATTTTAGAAAAGTCTGAAAGTGTTGAGACAAGTAATTGATTGCATGAAAAGTTTATGTAGAAGCTGATGTGTAAATGCATGTGAATTTCCTCTTCTAATTTAATACCTGTGATCACATCCACCTGGTTGTTTGGACAAGAACTCCAAATAATACATTGATTATTCATTCAAGGGCTATTATAAAAATGCCAGAAGATGAGAAAGCATCCCACTAACTTAAGGTTACATTGACCCTGCTACTTTAGTGGTCTCCTAATGCCAGTTATGATGTGCTATATCTCCTGGGGAGTTAAATAGGAGAATATTAATTTGCAAATAACTTTAAGTCCACATGAAATTTGCAAGATTACTACACAGAGCTCTTGAATTCCTTTTATCAGGATGTACTAATTTTTAACATTTTCCACATTTGTTTCCTTTCTCTTGAGCCGAGATATTCTTTTATATTGTCATGGTAGAGTTATCAAGCTCTAAGGAATTAGCATTGATGTGCTATATTTATCTAGTCTATAATCCAATTTTGTTTATAGCCAATTTTGTCAGTTGTCTTAATAAATGCCCTTTATAGCGTAATTGTTTTTTCAATACAGAATATAGTCCAGGATTATGTATCGTAGTCATTTTCCATGCCTTGTTAATCTCCTTTCGTCTGGGATGTTTCAGCCTTTTTTTTGTTGTTGAATTGATACTTTCGACAAATACAAGTAATTTATTTTATAGAATGATCCTTACATTGTGTTTGCTTCGTGTTTCCTTATAATTCGATTCAGGTTATGTATCCCTTGCTAGAATGGCATAAAAGTGATGTGTACTTTTCTTAGGGCTTCACATCTAGAGGTGCTCAAAACCTACTTACCTCTCCTTAATGAGGTTAATTTTAATCACCCAGTAAAGGTTTTGTCCAGTTCCTCCACCTGATGGTTACCATTTTGCCTCTTGCAAGTAACAGGTAATTTATGGTTAAGTACTTTAAGATAATGCATATATGCTATTCATCAAGTATTACACGTTAGGTTAAACAATAGTTGTTGATTCATGCCCCAGATGAGCAGTCTCTACATTTATTAGTTGGTCTTCTGTAAGGAGTAACCCAATGTTCTATCTATCTGCCTGTCTATCTATCTATCTATCTACACATCTATTTATGTTTCTATGTGTCTATGTTCTGCCTCTGTCTGCCTACATTATCACTATGGACTCATAGGCCCCTACTTTATTCCGTAGGTTATAATTTATAAATATACTTACCTGTTTAGATGCTCAGATTATTCTGGCTTTGGCCAGTAGAAACCCCTTTAAGCTGACCAAACTGGCTCCCATGTCTTTTTTTTTTTTTTTTAAGATTTTATTTATCTATTTGTGTGTGTGCGTGAGAGAGAGAGAGAGAGAGAGGGAGAGAGCACATGCACAAGCAGGCAGAAACAGAGGGAGAAGCAGGCTCCCTGCCGAGCAAGGAGCCCGATGGGGGACTTGTTCATAGGACTCTGGGATCATGACCTGAGCTGAAGACAGCCGCTTAACCAACTGAGCCACCCAGGCATCCCTCCATGTCTTTTTGACATGTTCCCCATTGTGTATGTGTGTGTGTGTGTGTGTGTGTGTGTTACTTGCTGACAACACTTCCTTATTTTCTAGCAAGGCAAGATGTTTCAGGCTCATGTTGTACCTACACTATAGTTCCCAACACTAAGCTAATTGAATTAAATGTCAGGACGTGTGGCCCAGGTAGTATTTTAAAAGAAAAATTCGTAAATAGTTCTGATGCTCCAGTAGCTACATGAATACTATGCTGTTGGGTAAAAGGGGTTATAAAATGCCTCAGCATTATGTTAATGATCATATCCCCTAGCCCTATTGTGGGTTCTTGATTTCTGCAGGACTCTGCTTTACACTTTCAGACGATCAACATGACACCCAATTACCTTTAGGAAATGTCACCTTACGCCCTGGTCAAGACTGGGACAAAGTGGTTCTCTTTTCTGTGCACCCCTTCTTGCCTGGTTCTCATCTTTTTATCTCAATGTCTTTTACTCCCACCTTCAGATGTTTAGCGCTTTCTTGTTCTATTCCTTCATCTGACCCATCATTTGCCAGCATAAGGAAGATATAACATATTTCAGGAAGGGAACAGGTTGTAGTATATCAAGGGTTATTCACTCAATAGTCAACAAAAACTTGTGGGTTAGTCTGAAACTTGAATTTGCTGGGGGTTGTTAAAATAAAATGCATTAAAAAATGCATTATTTTAAAAAATAATGTACCTACATTAAAAAAAAATTTTAAAAAATAATGAGGAAATCAAGCTTCCTCATTATTTAAATGACCTGGGTGGACACAAGTAACAGGATTCAAAACTCACTATGATTTCTCTCTCTCCCTTGCTTTTGGTGTGAGTGTTCAGGCATTGGTTATGGAAGAAATCCTCTAAAACGACTGGCAATTGATTATAATGTCTTGGCTAAAAGGTTAACTGATAGTAAAGTATGCACTAAAGAGCCCCTGTCTCCTGGCATTCACTTACATGCGTACTTTTTTTCATCTGCTTCCTCTGCAAATACTCCATGAGAAAATTTTTGTGTGTAATTACTGACTAGAGATAAGGGGAAGGTGTGGGAAAGAAGGATGCACAAGACCTGAATGTAGACGTTGGTAGAGGTGAGGCAGGCATTGAATGCTTAAGCCAAGCAAATGTCAAGTTAAATCCCTGTGTTCAGGGAGAAGGCAGCCCAAGAATAATAACAGATGAAAATAAATCCTCATGCGAGTCACCACTAAAGAGAATTTTCGATATGAGAAATTAGGAGGCAGAAAGAGCCTTCTTTGGAAGCTTGCTAGACATCCTAGATTCATGATGTGGAGGATAAGAAAAACTAGAAGCAGGGTGCTGCCTAGATATAAGGCTCGGAGGATCAGAACGGGAACCTATTGCTTTGTGTATCCAAAGGGACTGAAAGATGTCCTCTGGAAATTGAAGGCAGAGTCACTCTGGTAACTCTTTGGTCCACACTGAGGGCCTCAAGAGAGAAAACCCCACAGCAAGATGTGTTCCTCGCTCTGGACTTTGCAAGAACAATGGGTTGCTGTAACGATTTGCTTGTATAAAACCTGAGCATCCTCATATCTAGTGGAAAAAAAAGCTTTGTTTACAGGAAAACTTGCACAGCTACAGTTGACGAAAAGCCACACTAGGGAAATTGGCTGTTGCCAAGGAGTGTGCAGATCTCTTTGATCTTGTTTCTTCTTTAAGCCTCTTTTTCAGTAGACAGTCTTAGAGCTTCCTGAACTGCTACAAGGAAGTGAAAGTTCCATTCACACCAGCATTGGAGTGATGGAAGGCCAGGTCCTTTAACCCCCTGCGGGTCTTCCAGTTTCAATCATTTCCCAGCCACGGAAGTATGCATGCACGGCACTCTTTCTCACAGTCCTAATGCCTGTAACTCCTTGTGATCCTCACTACAGCTCCGGCTCAGACGAGGCAAGAGCAGAACAATTGGCCATGATGCAAGTGTAGCCAGGAAGTGTGTGGAAGGTGGAGGGGGCGCTGGGGCAGGGAACTGGATGCCTGCGCCAGAGCGTCTCTGCCGCCGTGATCTGGGTTAGACCATGAAGCTGGACAGAAGAGAGGAGGGTGCAATAAAAAACAGGTGGCTCACCGTAGTCAGCCGCAGAGTGGGACAAGTTCCGCAAAGCTCCTGAAAAACTGAGGTCTTTGTGCCCGTGGGCAGTTGGAAAGCAGGCAAATGCTTTGCTAATATGGTTAGAGACACGGCTCAAGAGAAACCCGGAGGGCAAATGCAGATGGTGAGGCTGTCATTTAGCAAAGGCAGGGTTTTGAGAAATGAAAGGTTGTTCCCTTCACAGAGTTATAGCTCTTCCTTCATTGTAAATTAAATGAGCTCATGGCTTCTGAAAATAAACCATAAATAATTTGTAGATCATCTTTCGATGAATAATAGCACTCCTTAGATGAAATACAAAAAACGTACACTTCTTAATAAAGGAGCACAGTGAAATTGCTTGCTGGTGGTTGGATGACGGCCTGTGGAATTGATGTGCTCTTAATCAGGATATGTTTGGGGCGTCAGGCTCAGAGAGGAAGGTTTATTTTCTGTATTTTGCTGACTTGTGCAATTCCCCTTAAGAAAAGCAACAGCAACAACAAATCAGTTACTGAAAGCCCCCGCTAACAGCACTGGTGGAGTAATTCACTTTTCTTGTGACTTCTGTGTCCAAGTGGCCTGAGCCTTGGGCTGAGTCCCCACGACTGGGCAGCATGTGGGTCCCTGGGTCAAGTGGGGCCTCTCCACCCCCCTCTGTCCTCTGAGCCCTTCTCTCCCAGCAGGAGCCCTTTGAAGTTATAGGCTGAGTCTCCCATCCATGACCTCCCCTCAGGGAGATGTGCAGAGCCACCTTACAAAGAGATTTTTAGGATTTGTGGCCTTTGCTTTGAGTGTGTCCTCTGAACAGAATGTCACTGGGGACTAATACACAATGAATCAGGTAAAAAGGCTTTATAATTAGGTATTGTTTTTTATTCAGAGACCATCCATATTTAATATTAGCATTTAAAAATATTTCCAATTGCTCTGCCCACTCAGATTCAGGGGCCGGCTGCTCTTCAGGTGCAGCTCACCCCTTGATAGCTGCTGCCGGCCTCCTACGGGGGAGGGGGGGACAGGCGTTCTCTCTAGGGGAGAGACAGTGGCTGTGATCAAATGCTCAAATAAGCATACTTCCTCCAGTCCCATCCATGTGGATGTGCAAGTTGGGTATTCATCCTTTCTGATGGCTGAGTAACATTCCATTGTATATATGGACAACGTCTTCTTTATCCATTCGTCTGTTGAAGGGCATCTTGGCTCTTTCCACAGTTTGGCGATTGCGGACATTGCTGCTATGAACATTGGGCTACATGTGGTCCTTCTTTTCACTACATCTGTACCTTTGGGGTAAACATGGATGGGACTGGAGGAGATTATGCTGAGTGAAATAAGTCAAGCAGAGAAAGTCAATTATCACATGGTTTCACTTGGGGAATATAAGGAATAACATGGAGGACATTAGGAGAAGGAAAGGAAAACTGAAGGGGGGGAGGGGGAGATGAACCACAAGAGACTGTAGACTCTGAGAAACAAACTGAGGGTTTTAGAGGGGAGGGGGGTGGGGGGATACGTGGGGGGATAAATGAGCCTGGTGGTGCCTGGAGGGCATGAATTGCTCGGAGTACTGGGTGTGGTACATAAACAATGGATCTCAGAACACTACATCAGAAACTAATGATGTATGGTATAGTGACCAACATAACACAACTAAAAAATGCTCAAGTAAGGAGTTCAGGAGAGCTTTACATCCATCAGAAGCCTTCACTCTATGTGCTTAGAGGAATAGAAAAAATAATTGAAAAGAGAGCACCTTTAAGACAGATGGAAGTGTTTGTTGAAAGCATCATTGTGTTGAAAGTGGTTCATAAAGTTATAAGTGTGTGTACTGAAACACAATAGCATTCATTGATCTTTCTGTTGGGGGTCAATCTAGAGTAGCACTGTCTTAAAAGAAATAGAATTTGAGCCACATACGTGATTTTCTTTTTCTTTTTTTTTAAGATTTTATTTATTTGACAGAGATCACAAGTAGGCAGAGAGGCAGGCAGAGAGAGAGGGGGAAGCAGGCTCCCCACTGAGCAGGGAGCCCTTTGCGGGGCTCAATCCCAGGACCCTGTGATCATGACCTGAGCCGAAGGCAGAGGCTTTAACCCACTGAGCCACCCAGGCGCCCCCACATAAGCGATTTTAAATCTTCTAGCCACAAAGGCTAAAAGAAACAGGTGAAATTAATTATTAAAAATTAATGCATTCAAAATATTATTTCAACATGTAATTAGTATAAAAATTATCCATGAGATATTTTATATTCTTTACACCAAGTCTTTGAAATCTGGTGTATATTTTACACTTATTTTTTAATTTAACTTTTCTATTGCAAGGATTTCTCTGGCTAATCCCCTTCTCAACACAATTGCTAGTGGCTGAATGCTATTGAATCACAGAAAAGTACTGGAGCTTTCTACTTCTATATATTTGGACATAGAAGGTTTTCGTTTTGGCCTATTATAAATGACACAGAATTGTATCTGAAAAGGATAGTGAATGAGAGAACTCTTCTCCCTCAATTACCAATAAAAATTACATAGGTACCTCTGGAGTTGGAGGTGGGGGAGGGGAGAGAGAGAGAGAGAGAGAGAGAGAGAGAGAGAGAGAGAGAGAGAGAGAGATACAGACTGGGAGATTAAGAGAGTTAGACCCTGATATGGGAAGCTGTGTACATCTTTCTCCTATGGCATTCCTATGTGCCAAGTTCTGTTCAGGGGTGGGGAATGAAGGACTCTTATTCCTCTTTAAATTTTTTTAAGATGATTTTTTTTTAAAGATTTTATTTATTTATTTGACAGAGAGAGAGAGAGAGAGAGAGATCACAAGTAGGCAGAGAGGCAGGCAGAGAGGGAGGGAGAAGCAGGCTCCCTGCTGAGCAGAGAGCCTCATGTGGGGCTCGATTCCAGGACCCTGAGATCAGGCCCTGAGCCAAAGGCAGAGGCTTTAACCCACGGAGCCACCCGGGTGCTGCTCCTCTTTATATTTTGAAATCCAAGAGTAAAGGAGATAAATGGTAGTGTTGGGGTCTTCGTGCTGTGGAGGTGCTTGTTCCCAGGGAAGAATCCTTGAGTCATGAAGCTCATCAGAACAGAGATGGCTGCATGCAGCACCTTGGGCAGATGGGTCTAAGTTTTCTCTGCCTCCAGTGGGGTGTGGGAAACAGTTATTTCCTTGGTAAGGAGTGGGTTGAATAAGATGCTGAGAACAGTTAGGATCCAGAAGTGGCCACAGCGTCACGGCTGGGAAATGCACTTGAAGGCAGCAGTATGGATAGTACAATTCTGATGAAGAAGTGGTCTTCCAGTAGACACTAATATAAGGAGGTGCCTCTGACTTTCGTATAGGCTATCATAGAACAAATTAAGTTAGAGGAATAGATAACTCCCTCCTTGCCAATGTTATACCATGCAGGATAAGGTGTGGAAAAAATTCTAAAACTAAGTTTTAAACGCCAAATGATTAAGAGAGCTCTGGATTTGACAGAGTTCACTTAGAATTGCTTACCAAGTATCATGCCATCCGTTGGAAGTGTAAATAGGTAAAAATGGAAATCTAATCTGGTTATAGAAAAATAAAGACATCTTTGTTTGGCAACATAAAAGGGGAGGGGGTGAAATGGTCCATCTTTAAAATATGCATTACTTCTGTACTTTCTGCCATGGCTATATTTTCAGAGGTGAAACAATGAGTGACTTCGATCGCTCAGGCGCTGCAGGGTTGCATATGAGCCCCAGAGGTGATTATTTTCTTTGAGAAACATAGACAGTAACCAACCACAACTTATTTCAGCTGTCTATCTCTGACATGTCATTTCAACTCTATCAAAAGTTTCTGTTTTTCTTGAAAAATAGTTTCATTTATCTCTTTTGGTAGCAAAACAAATTAAGTCTTTCAAGAGGAACAGGGTGCGGAAGCTCACTGAGGCAAAGTAAGTGGGGCCTGAGGTTCAGGGAACTATTAATAGGAGAGTCCTCTTCACGGAAAATTAGCATAATTGAGCTGCCCTGAATGTGTCTTCTGTAAGTGACAAGAAATTGGTAGTGAATATGAGTGCGGATTAGCTCAGTTTCCATTATTTGTTGATGATTGACTTAGGTTATTCAGTTATTGGATGGCTGTTTGGGGGAGGGGAGGGCAGGTTAATAGCCACGTCACCACAACTGAAAATACATTCAAGTTCAGTGCTCTATAGTTTGTTGCAACAAGTAAAATATGCAACTTTTCCCCTGTAGCTTGCTCTCTGTGGAAAACAATGTGGACAAATGATGTGTCATGGAGTTGGAGAGGAAGGAGGAACATCAGAACATCTAGTGACTTTCAACCTTTCAGACCCAAGAACACTTTTATAACAAACCTTTTGTAACATCCCGTCCTACCCTAAAATAAGATTCACAGACAAGTAATGTATATATGTGTACAACTAAAAATGTCCTAACTAGAAGAGAAATAAAATGAGAGTAATTGACGAGAACAGATATTTCAATACTAAATGCACAGGTATGGTGTTAGAAGACATACTGAAGTAGCCAAGAACTTGTAGTACTTAGAGGAAGTCAGCTTTAAAAGATCAGGGGTATTCTGTCCAGTGCAAGTGCAGAAGCACAGGTAGGTATTGGGATAGAAACTAGTCAGGCCAGTGTATATTAAAACTATGCAAAAAGGGGAGCCTCGGTGGCTCAGTAGGTTAAATGACTGCTTTTGGGTCAGGTCATGACCTCAGAGTCCTGGGATAGAGCCCCACACCAGGCTCCCTGCTCACTGGGGAGTCTGATGCTCTCTCTGCCCCTGTTCCTCCCCCTGCTTGTGCGTGCGCTCTCTTGCTTGCTCTCAAATACATAATTTTTTTTGATTATGCAAAAATATTCTCTATATGTGAAACAGGTTCTAGGCTAATGAATTATAATAAAGCCCGCCACATACCTCAATGTCAGAGGGACGTTAGAAAGTCATGCAGGATGTGGGATCCTGATGTTGGCGACTATGTTAAGTCTTGCAGGACATCCAGCATCCCTGTCCACACTTGCTAAATGCCAGTAGCACTGTCCAATCCTGTGACAACCAGAACTTCTCCCACGCATGGCCCAAATGTCCCCTCTGAAGGCAATGCTGCCCCTGAGGAGAACCAATGACCTAGTCTAATCCTTTTGTTTTACAGACAAATAAATTGAGGACCAAACAGGTTAAATGACTGGTCCACGGTCTCTTAGCCGGAAAGAGGCAGAATAAGGAATAGTTCCTCTGATTCCTGCCCAGAGCCTTACCAACTTGGGCTACATTCCTTCTGTGTTCCCAAAACATTTTGGGAAATAGAAGGTCAAATTAAAATTCTTCCAGTTTTTGGAAGAGGGGACCAGACCATGCATTTTGAAGCTAAATTTTCATGTAATTTAGGATTACAGGAGGAGGCTTGACAAAGCTAATGGAGACACTCCTTCCTAAGCACCTCTTGGAGTTGTCACTTCTTTGGGTCCATGTCTGCCTTGGGCAAGGCTCTGCTTTTAGGCAATTCTTTTATCCCCAAGAGAATAAGCAACCTGACACTGTACCAGTCATATCTGCTGCAATATTAACAACATGAATAGTCTTCTGCCCTGTGGTAGTTTTGTGTGGATTATATTTTTGTGGTAAGTACAACTCTCAGTAAAATACTATTGCTGTCTATCTGCCTACTATGTGTCAGGCTCTGATCTAGGCCCTTTTGCAGCCTGATTTATTTTCTTCATAACATTTAAGGTAGGTATTATTAGTACCAATTTACAAATGAGAAAATTGATGCTTAGAGAGGTTAAGGAGGGAAGGACAGAGAAAGAACATTGCAGGTAGTGAGCAGAGTCTACAAAGATCCTTAAGTCATAGAGTAGAGGCTAGTTTAACAAAGGTTCAAGGAATTTGTAGAAGAGTTAGAGTTGTTCTTTTGTCTCCTTAATTGTGCCATTCCTTCTGAATAAGTTTTATAACCTCATTTCTTCCATTCCACTGACACCAGATTTTCTGAGGCTCTCCACACCATACATGCAAGTTTAAATCTCTTGCAGCAGGTCTCCACACCACACTATCTTGCTGGCATCAGCCTTGGAAAAACCTCCAGTGACTTTCACATTTCCACATTCTTTGACTTTCCTTTGGTTCCCAGCTTAGAGGGTTCTGAAGCTCTTCACACAAATGGCCACTCCTTCTTCTTAAGTCTTTCATCTCTCCAATGTCTGCTCTGTTTCTCCTGTTTTCCAGCTTCTAAATTTACATGTTCTTATCACCATGTGCAAAGAATCGTACAGATTTCCTACAGCCACAGATGCCCTTCTGTACTTCCAGACTATTATAATTTGTTTGAATAGAGTTAGTTGATTCACATAAGCCTTGGTTCCATAAAAGATTTGAGGCACCTTGTGCGATGTCTTTCCTGAGCCATGATTCTGATTTCCAAACACTCCTGGGGAATCCTCATCAGGTGATGAAATTGACATCTAGAACTGGTTATGGTAAAAATGGAATTTACTTTTCTTCTGTAAATAAGCTTTTACACTTTTTGATTTTTCTTCTTCAGAATGCCATCATTATTTCCCCTAGCATCCTGTTAATAATTGCTTCATTTTTAAATCTCTTCATGTTTATTGGGTCATGGGTTAAGTTCCAATGGTTTTAGCTTTTTGGAATCTCAAATATTTGTCTTCCCTTTCCATCTCACTGCCACTGGCCTGCCTTATTGTAACCAGTTACAATGTTTTTGTTTCTACCTCCTCCAATCCATCTTTCACTCTGCTTCCAGAATGATTATTAAGATGCTCTTTAAACCCAGAACAACTCCCACATCTTCCACTACGTATGTATTTAATGGAATAATATTTTTATATATTAAATATTTTTTCTTTCTCTTGATCTCTCCTTTCTCTTCATTCTATCAGTTAACCAGTCCTCTTGCTCATTGTCTCAGGGCAGAGATGATGTAAAACTAAAAACAGAAATGACCAGGGAGTCTTCCATATTTTTTTGTCCAAAAGCCTAATCCTTAGAACAGAGAGAGCTCAGGTTGTTGATGGTTTCCTGTTCAAAAACTTGGAGGAGTCAAAATTGTCCCAGACTAAAGGGCAATTCCAGTCTGGGCTGGAGAGAAGAGATGCAGGTGATGGTGGTAGTAAGGACATGCTCTACTTTCCAACCAGTGCTACCAGTAGTTGCAAAGACTCAGAAAAGTTTGTGAACTTCTGGAGAGAGGGATCCTGGACTTCTCAGCATCACTGCTGGGAGTGTGGAGTGGTAGGGGTGGCATATGCTATATGAGATAAGGCAATAATTAATCTTTTGAAAGAACCTCATGGGCTGGCAAGCTGGAAAGGGCCATCTTTGTAATAAACTGGACAGGAGACTCAAGGATCCAGTAGTCTGGTGCCTTCCCAAGCCTGAGCATGATGCAAACCCTGAACTCACCCTCTCAAGGAGAGAAAAGGGGAGAAACATTGGTAAAAAAAAAAAAAATCAAATCTCTGGCCTGTTCAGCAGAGTGGAGCTTAAACTAGAAATGAAGATGAATAATTAAAATCAAGTTATGTCGCTTACACATGGAAGTTTGTGGGCTAAGATGCATAGTTTCACACAAAATTAGGTATAAAGTCTTTAAATTGAGTATGAAGCCCTAGAGAATGGTGCTTGAGTCAATGTTTCTAGGTTTTTTTTTTTTTCCATTTTGGGGGGTAACTTTTATTTTGATGAGTCTGCTTATAATTCCTTGCTCGTGTTTTCCTGCTTCTGCTTTATTGGCCCGTCTCTCTGCCTAAGAAAGTACTCCTCCAACATCCCCTCACCCTAATCCTACCAGCTTTTCAACACCTTCTTAAGTGCCATCTGCTTCACAAAAACTTTTTGTTGTTTCCCTTTGCTGAACTCGCAGGCATTTTACACATCCTTCTCCTCGGTCCTTTGGTAGACAAGGAACTCCAGACTCCGCATTTACGCTCAGTTCTACTGTGGGTGCAGCAAAGCCCATGGACTTCAGCATTGTGCTCATCTTCACAAATTACTGAAGCATCCTGTTCTCATGACCTGACCCCTATTGATAATTAACAGGCAGAGGGTAAGAAAGGATGAGTTTTATGGTGACAATTCTAGGTGATAATTTGGTGCAGGACACCCTCGATCAGCTTAGAGGATGGGGAGGGAGTAGTTCATCAAATGAGCTTTAACAATGATCTGTAATCCAGTTCTGTGAACTTGGGCACAAGAACAATGGAGTATAAGTGTTATACTCTGAATCTAACATCAAAGCAGTCTCTGTAAATTTTTTAAAAAAATCTTTAATGAACCTGTTTCCCTTAGAATTTTCCTGATCTGTGATCTGAATGTTGGGGAATCGTTAAAGCAGCAACATGTCCGGCTCCCCAAATCTACCAGGAAAGATTGTTCAAATTGGGGATACTTCTAAGGGAACTCACCATAATCTGCCTCATGTCTCAGTAATTACTTGACTGTTTCCTATCATTCAATTATAAACTGTTTGAGGTTAGAGTCTATTTGCCTATTTTTGTATACTTATTTGGCTTGTAGTTAAGTGGTCAATAAATGTTGAATCAGATTCTTTTATATCATTTATTAATCCTATTTAATCTTTTTGTGAATGATTAATTTTTTAACCTAATCTCAAAATGAGTTGAGACACCATACATTAAGTGCCTAGAAGAGACCACAGAAATAGAGACTATGTAGGGTTTTCTGAAACAGTCTCATTTTATGTATTATTTTTTCCCTTTTTAATAATAGCACTTCATTACATGTGAAACCATATGCAAACCAATTTGTCTTAATTTGTAAGATTTTCACATAGATTTTTAATTCAAATTATTTATACACTAGACGATGTATCCTCATCTTTACACTGGAGAAGATGGTGTCTGTTCATATTGTAGATGTCCATTAATGTTTGTTGATTCTGAATCAACTATATTTCCTTTCTGCTTAAAGTTGTGCTTTGGCTGTAAAAGCAACTTGGACAAGGTTCTCCTTCTCCAGATTTGAGTTTACATCATAGAAGATGCAAACAGATATATTAGGCATAGTTTTTTGTTTTGTTTTGTTTTGTTTAGATTAAAAGTGTTTCCGATCAGTGCTTTCAATTGCCAATTTAGATTGAAAATGATTTCTGTCTTCCTCTTGTTCACCAGGGTAATGATAGAATTGGTTTGTACACTCTGGGGTCCTATTTGGCTCTAAGAGGTAAAATCAGCATGAGGGGTAAATGCCAGTTAGAGGTATTTGTGAGCTAGCCGAGCCAGCCTGGTGCCAGACAGCCAACAGACCTTCGAAGTCCTCAGTTTCTAAGTATGCTCAGTTTAGGAAATTTTTGGTTATACCAAGAAGTGATAAAGACCAAAATGTGACCTTTCAGACTTGAATAGGTACATGGAAACCAACCTTATTTCCCCGAAGAATGAACCAAATGCCTTCATTTCTCAAGTGGTGTGTGAGCCTTTGGGGAATTTCTGAGACACTCAACAGGAAGTACCAATCAGATCTCCACTAGAATGTGCTTGTGCACATGTGTAAATATATGTGACAACAGGGATGGGTAGGGTGATGACACAAATGCTGTACAAGTAGATGACTTTACCATTACTTAAAAATTTTATGAAGTCAGAATCTGGGTCATTTTGTTTGCCTTTCTTTTTCCTGTGCCCTGAAAAGTGTAACTGATTAAAAAAGATAATTCTTTCATCCATTCAACAATCTATAGATCAGATTCTATGTGGGGCAACAGGTAACTTAAAACTATGGATGGATCAGAAGACTCAAGAAAGGTTCTGAATGTTTTGACATTTGGCAACTGCGATGGTTAACTTTTTTTTTTTAGTAGAAATTCGAGTTTTTAAATTTTTATTAATTTTTTTATTGTGTTATGATTAATTTTACGCGTTAACTTGACTAGGCCACAGGGTACCAGATAATGTGGTTAAACAATATCTTTGTGTTTTTCCAAGGATGTTTTTAGGTGAGATTGACATTTAATTGGTAAAGTAGACTGTCCTCTATGATGTGTGTAGATCTCAACTAATTAGTCAAAAGATGGTGTGAACAAAAACTGACCTTGTGAATGAGAGGGAATTCTTTTTCCAGCCTTTGGACTTCATTTGTACCATTAATTCTCCTGAGTCTCCAGCCTGCTGGAACATACTGCAGATTTGGAATTATCGGTCCCCATAATCACATGGCAAACATCTTACAATAGATTTGTTTCTATATCTGTAGAAATAAATCCTATTGTTTTGGTTTCTCTAAAGAACTCTCGCTAATAAAGCAACTGTGTAATTGTAGGCAAGTCATATAGTTTCTCTCTTTCCTCTTCTCTAAATATAGAGGTAATAATATTTGCTCTTCAGAGCTAAGATTATATATGATTGAACACATGAATCAGTGCCTGTGATTAAAATGTGATTCCAAATGATTAAAGCTAGTAACTCATTTAACCTTAATAAAAAGCCAATGAGATAACTTACATCCATTTTATAGATAAGGAAACTGAGGCACAAAGGAATTCAATAGCTTGCCCAAGTTTACATGGTTAGCAATATTACATGTTCTCAGAAACCCATGAACTCTTTCCAAAGCACACCAGAAGACTACATTTCCCAGTGGTTAGGTAGGGGATACCCTACCCTGTGGTTAGGTGGGGCTATATGATTGATTTCTAGTTGATGATGTGTGGACAGAGATGATTTATGTTATTTCCAGGCCTGGCTACAAAGCACAGTCACAAACCATCACATTCCCTTTTTCCCTTTCCATGACCACATTGAGGTCATTTGTTGAAGGTATCAGAGATGTGAGATTAAAGAAACATGAGTCTGACTAAACCCTTAGGGAGGAACTGCCAGCAGAGCCACTCCATGAGAAATAAATGACCTTGTACTTTGCATGATGAGCAACAATTTCTCACTGAATCAAACCTCTGAGATTTTAGGGTTTACCTGTTAGCCCAACAGACCCTAACCTAGACCATCTAATTGTGTATTAGTGTTGGGGTTTAAACCAAGGTATTCCAGATGTAGAGATTATTTCTTTAACTGATGTGGTGCAGTGCTTTCAGGTCTAAACATGGAAGCCACTTAAAAATATTAATTTTGATTATTTTTTCTTTTTTAAACTTAAATTCAATTAGCCAATATATAGCATATCTTTAGCTTTTGATATAATGTCCAATAACTCATTAGTTGTGTTATCATGTCTTTTGAGAAAGCTTCTTAATGTAAATAAAGTAAAAACATTTGGGTATTTTTTTAATTGAAGTATAATTAACATATAGTGTTATATTTGTTTCAGATGTACAATATGATTCAACAATTCTATACATTACTCCGTGCTCATCAAGGTAAGTGTACTCTGTAATCCCCTTAACCTATTTCACCCATCCCCACCCATCTCCCCTTAGCAACCACTAGTTTGTTCTCTGTATTTAAGTCTGATTTTTTGTTTCCCTTTTTTCTTCATTTGTATCTTAAATCCCACATATGAGTAAAATCATATGGTATTTGTCTTTCTCTGTCTAATTTATTTCACTTAGCATTATACCCAATAGGTCTATATTGTTGTAAATGGCAAGATTCCGCTCTTTTTATGGCTGAGGAATATTCTGTTGTGTGTGTTTGTGTGCATATCACTTCTCCCTTATTCATTTATGGATGTACACTTGGGTTGCTTTCATATCTTGGCTATAATCTCCAATAAATAGGGGTGCATATATCTTTTTGAATTCATGTTTTCATTTTCTTTGGGTAAATACCCAGTAGTGGAATTTTACTAGATCATATAGTAATTCTATTGTTAATTTTTTGAGGAAACTCCATACTGTTTTCCACAGTGACTAGGACAATTTGCATTCCCCCAACAGAGCACAAGGGTTCCCTTTTTCCCACGTCCTCAGCAACACTTGTTATTTCTTGTCTTTTTGATACTAGACATTAGGAAAGGTAAGATTATACCCCGTTGTAGTTTTGACTTGCATTTCTCTGATGATTAGTGATATTGAGCATCTTTGTTTTAATCAAAGCTAAGTGGGTTTTGTTATAGTTAGATTTTTTTTAAAGATTTTATTTATTTATTTGAAAGAGATCACAAGTAGGAAGAGAGGCGGGCAGAGAGAGAGGGGGAAGCAGGCTCCCTGCAGAGCCGAGAGCAGGTCCCCTGATGCAGGGCTCAGTCCCAGGACCCTGAGATCAGGACCTGAGCCAAAGGCAGAGGCTTTAACCCACTGAACCACCCAGGTGCCCCTAGATTTGTTAATATGCTAATATGAATCATGAATTTCCTAGAGAGAGGACAGAGTGTGAAGTGTTCTTAAAATGACTTGTTCCCCCACCCCCAAAATTGGGGAGGCTATGTGCTATGGTGAGTGCTATGAATGGTGTAATACTGATGATTCACAGATCTATACCCCTGAAACAACTAATACACTACATATTAATTAAAAAAATGACTTGTCCCATAGAACTATTTCTGTGAACAACACTTAGGAAAAGTATTTTGGAAGCAGCCGATATAGCAAGCACTCTGGAACTATACTTTCTGGGTTCAGATCCCAATTCTTCCACTAATAGTGGTGTGGCCTTCGATAGAACACTTAATTTTTCTTTTTTTTTCTTTTTTCTGTTTTTTTTTTTTAAGATTTTATTTATTTGAGTGTGAGAGAGAGAGTGAGTGAGATCATGAGCAGAGGGGAACGGTAAGGGAGAAGCAGACTCTCCCTTGAGCCAGAGCCCGATGTGGAGCTCCATCCCAGGACCCCAGGATCATGACCTGAGCCAAAGACACTAAACTGACTGAGCCACCCAGGCATCCACACTTCACCTTTCTGAACTTCGGTTTCTTCCTAGATAAAATGAAGATGATTGTTAAGAAATTTTCTTGGTCTGATATTTTGAAAAGGTTTAAAATACTGACTGGCAAGTAGTAAATGCTGTGTGTGTGTTTAGTAAATTAACGAATACATCCTTCTCTTGCCTTGTCTACTAGTTTCCTATACTGTAAGCCCCTTGAAATCCAGGAGTGCTTTTTTTTTTTTTTTTTTTTAAAGATTTTTTATTTATTTATTAGAGAGACTGAGAATGAGAGGGGAGAAGGTCAGAGGGAGAAGCAGACTTCCCGCAGAGCTGGGAGTCCGATATGGGACTCGATCCCGGGACTCCGGGATCATGACCTGAGCCGAAGGCAGTTGCTCAACCAACTGAGCCACCCAGGCGCCCCCAGGAGTGCTTTTTTTAATATTTGGAGCTTTACTACCTTAATACCTAGGAATGACTATTAAGCATACACTTGGTGCTTAATAAATGTTGGAGAAATGAATGGAAAAGTCAATCTCATCCCATGATAGGAGGTCAATAATTTGTAACTAAGTTTTTGTTATCTTTATGCAGAACCAAGTTAAAGAATACCCACCGTTTGGCATTGTTATCAATAGATACATGGTTGAGAAGAATGCAACTAATAACCTTAGCTTTGATTCTTGTGCTCAAGGTGCACAGGTAAGGTAAGCAACAATCTCTGTTCTACTTCTTGAGTATGTTACATGTGAGAACTTTGGAGAAGAGATTTTAATTAGTTAAGCAGCAGATTTATATTAAGAAATGATAGCTAATTTTTTAAAAGCATTTTCTTAAGGATGTAATTAGTGTTATTTACCCCAAAACAGTATTTTCCCCTGTATGTATCAGTGAGTGCTAGTCACAGGTTCACCTTGGTACATATTGGCCATATGTTTCCCTATGCTTCAACAAAAATTTCATATTATTGGGAATGGAGATTTGAGCTAAAAAAAATGTAATTGATAGAAGGTAAAAAAATTGATTAAAAAAGTACTAAGCAGGGGCGCCTGGGTGGCTCAGTGGGTTAAAGCCTCTGCCTTCAGCTCAGGTCATGATCTCAGGGTCCTGGGATTGAGCCCCACATCGGGCTCTCTGCTTGGCAGGGAGCCTGCTTCCCCCTCTCTCTCTGCCTGCCTTTCTGCCTACTTGTGATCTCCCTCTGTCAAATAAATAAATAAATAAATAAATAAATAAATAAATAAAATCTTAAAAAAAAAAAAAGCACTAAGGAATAACACCAAAAAAAAAAAATATGGGAGGCTGAATTAATAAGAATTTGTACTGCATGGAGAGAGGAGCCAAATACTCTACTCCTTAGGCAGAGGCAAGGAGAGAAGGCAGGAGCACCAGGTGGATTTGGAGAACCCAAGAGTGGCCTTTCCCACAAGTGTGTGGTAGTGATATTGGGAGGGGTAGCTCACTGGTGATAAGATACGTCCAGACAATGACATCTGAAAATAAAACTAAAAGATAATCAATTCAAAACCATTTGCTTGGACTTAGCTCTTGTCAGGAAAGTAAGCTGAAAAGAAGGTAAGTTTGATGTTTGTTGTAACAGTGTTTTCAAACTGGGGTTCCCGAACCCAGAGACTTTAGAATATATATCTTGAGTGCCTAAGAGTTCTATGAAAGAATTTTCAAATACTGTTTTTTTTTGGCGGGGAGGAGGGCTTGGGTTTTTTTGTTTTTTGGGTTTTTTTTAATGAGAGAGAGAGAGCGTGCAAACAGGGCAGGGAGGGGCAGAGGGTGAGAGAGAATCTTGAGCAGGTTCCAGGCCTAGCATGGAGCTAGACACGGGGCTTGATCTCACCACCCTGAGATCAGGACCTGAGCTGAAATCAAGAGTCAGATGCTTCACCCACTGAGCCACCCAGGCACCACAGATACTCTGTTTTCACTATGATGATAAACTAACCACCCCTCAGCTCAACTAACGGATATTTTGAATTATTTGTATGGCTACAATATTAAATGGAAAGAAGAATATTTCCTCCATATCAGTATATGAATTTGCTATCAGTCAGAAAAATGGGTAGGTTAAAAATGACAATGAAATGTTCATGTTAAGTGAGAGTCAAATGATGCCATGGTGTGCTTAAATAAGAATTGGAGTAGATACATGTGGTGGAAGAATTGAGTTGTTATATAGCACGTTGTGATGTAACGCAGTAACATTAAAAAATATTAACCAATTATATAAAAAATTTCATTTGAATATACTTAACAAATATTTTAGTTTCAGGCGTACAACATAGTGATTTGACAAATTTGTACATTATGCTATACTCAACACAACTGTAGCTATCATTTGTCACCATACAGCACTATTACAATGTCATTGATTATATTCCTTATTCTGTGCCTTTTATTCCTAGGACTAACTTATTTTATAACTGGGAGCCTGTATTTCCTACTTCCCTTCACCCATTTTGCCCATCCCCTGAGCTCTTCCCTTTGGCAACCATCAGTGTGTTTTCTGTATTTTAGGTTTGATTCTTCTTTTGATGAATTTGTTTTTTAGATTCCACATATGAGTGAAATTATATGGTATTTGTCTTTCTCCTCTGACTTATTTCACTTAAAACAATACCCTCTAGATCCATCCATATTGTTGAGCCAAATGACATGGTATCACCCCTCTTTATGGCTGTGTAATATTTGTGTGTGTGTGTGTGTGTGTATGCCACATCTTCTTAATCTCCTTTACAGAGGGACACATAGATTGCTCATGTGATACTGCAAATTATGCTACAATAAATACAGGGTGCCTATATTTTTTCAAATTATTGTTTACATTTTCTTAGGTAAATACCCAGTAGTGGAATTACTGGTTCGTGTGTTATTTCTACATTTAATTTTTTGAGGAACCTCCATACTGTTTTCCAATGGTGGCTGTATCCATTTACTTTCCCATCAGCAGTGCATGAGGGTTACTTTGTCTCCACCTTTTCACCAACACTTGTATTTTTTTTTTTTTGCCTTTTTCATTTTAGCCATTCTGACCAGTTTAAGTTGTTATCTTATTGTGGTTTTGATTTGCATTTCCTAGACGATGAATGATATTGAGCATCTTTCTCATGTATCTGCTGGTCATATGTATGTATTTTCTGGGAAAATGTCTATTTAGATCCTTTGCCCATTTTGATCGGATTATTATTATTTGGGAGGGTTGAGTTGGGTAAGTTCCTTATATATTTTGGATACTAACCCTATATTGGTTATATCATTTGCAAATGTCTTCTCCTGTTCAGTAGGGTGTCTTTTAATTTTGTTGGCAATTTCTTTTCCAATGAAAAAGTTTTTGTTTTGGTATAGTCCCAATAGTTTATTTTTGCTTTTATTTCCATTGTTAAAGGAGACCACTCTCCTACAGCTGCTGTCAAAGAGATTACTGCATATGTTTTCTTCTGGGAATTTTATGGTTTCAGGTCTCTAATTTAGGTCTTTAATCCATTTTGGGTTTTTGTGTATGGTATAAAAAAGTGGTTCAGTTTCATTATTTTGTATGTAGTTGTTTTTGCAGTATCATTTATTGAAGAGACTGTCTTTTCTCCATTGAATTTTCTTACATCCGTTGTCATAGATTAATTGACCATATGAATATAGCTTAATTTTGGGGGTCTCTAGTCCATTCTGTTGATCTATGTGTTAGTTTTTTTTGCCAGTACCATACCGTTTTGATTACTATAGCTTTGTAGTATGTCTTAAAATCTGGAATTGTGATTCTTCCAAGTTTGTTCTTCTTTTTCAATATTGATGTGGCTATTCAGAGTCTTTTGGTCTCACACAAATTTTCTAGTGTTGTGAAAAATGCTGCTGTTATTTTGATAAGAACTGCATTGAATCTGGGGAAACCTGGCTGGCTCATTGAGTTAAGCATCTGCTTTAAGCTCAAGTGATGATCCTAAGGTCTTGGAATCAAGTCCTGCATTGGGCTCCTTGCCAAGTGGGGAGCCTGCTTCTCTCTTTAATCACCACTCCCACTGCTTGTGCTCTCTCTCCCTTTCTCTCCTGCTCTCTCTCTCTCTCACTGATTAAAAAAAATAGAATTCCATTGAATCTGAAGATGGCTCTTTGTAGTATAGACATTTGAACAATCCAAGTTAAGAATTTAACTGGGTTGTTAAATTAAACAATTTAGCAATCCAATTAATTCTTTCAATCCAAGACCATTTATTTCTGTCGTCATCAATTTCTTCATCAATGTTTTATAGTTTTAAGAATACAGGTATTTTTTTAAAAAGATTTTATTTATTTATTTGATAGAGAGAGAGAGAGATCACAAGTAGGCAGAGAGGCAGGCAGAGAGAGGGGGGGAAGCAGACTCCCTGCTGAGCAGAGAGCCCAATGTGGGGCTCGATCCTAGAACCCTGAGATCATGACCTGAGCCTAAGGCAGAGGCTTTAACCCACTGAGCCATCCAGGCACCCCAAAAATACAGGTATTTTACCCTCGTGGTTAAGTTTATTCCTAGGTATTCTTTTTAGTGTACTTGTAAATAGGATTGCTTTCTTAATTTCTCTTCCTGCTAATTCCTTATCAGGGTATAGAAATGCTACCAATTTCTGTATATTATTTTTGTATTCTGCAACTTTACTGAATTCATTTATCACCTAGTAGTTTTTTCCCCCAAATACTTTTACTTTTTCAGTGTTAGAAGATTAATTGTTCATGCACCACACCCAGTGCTCCATGCAATACGTGCCCTCCTCAATACCCACCACCAGGCTCTCCCAGCCCCACACCCCCACCCCTCCAAAACCCTCGGTTTGTTGCTCAGAGTTCACAGTCTCTCATGGTTTATCGTCCCCTCTGATTTCCCCCCATTAACCCTTCCTTTCCTTCTCACAATGCCCTCCATGTTTTTCCTTATGCTCCACACATAAGTAAGACCATAAGATAATTGACTCTCTCTGCTTATTTCACTCCACATAATCTTTTCCAGTCACATCCATGTTGATATAAAAGTTGGGTATTCACCCTTTCTGATGGAGGCATAATATTCCATTGTATAGATGGACCATTTCTTCTTTATCCACTGCTCTGTTGAAGGGCATCTTGGTTCTTTCCACAGTTTGGCTATTGTGGCCATCACTGCTATGCATGTTGGGGTACATGTGGCCCTTCTTTGTACTGCATCTGCTTCTTTGGGGTAAATATGCAGTAGTGCAATTGCAGGGTCATAGGGTAGCTCTATTTTTAATTTCTTGAGGAATCCCCACACTGTTTTCCAAAGTGGCTGCAACAATTTGCATTCCCACCAAAAGTGGAGGAGGGTTCCCCTTTCTCCACATCCTCTCCAGCATTTGTTGTTTACTGTCTTGTTGATTTTGGCCATTCTAACTAGTGTAAGATGGTATCTCAGTGTGGTTTTGATTTGAATCTCTGATGGCTAAAGATGGTGAACATTTTTTCATGTGTCTGTTAGCCATTTGTATGTCTTCTTTGGAGAAGTCTGTTCATGTCTTCTGCCCATTTTTGGATGTGATTATCTGTTTTGTGAGTGTTGAGTTTGAGGAGTTCTTTATAGATCTTAGATATCAGACC
>CM052810.1:51366891-51378206 GCA_028533885.1 Nasua narica | reverse complement strand
TGGGGGGGAAGCAGGCTCCCTGCTGAGCAGAGAGCCCAATGCAGGGCTCAATCCCAGGACCCTGAAATCATGACCTGAGCCACCCAGGTGCCCAATGTGTGCCCTCTTTAATACCCACCACCAGGCTCACCCATCCCTCCACCCCTCTCCCCTCTAAAACCCTCAGTTTGTTTCTCAGAGTCCACAGACTCTCATGGTTTGTCTCCCCCTCTGATTTCCCCCGATTCACTTTTCCTTTCCTTCTCCTAATGTCCTCCATGTTATTCCTTATGTTCCACAAGTAAGTGAAACCCATATGATAATTGACTTTCTCTGCTTGACTTATTTCACTCAGCATAATCTCCTCCAGTCCCATCCATGTTGACGCGAAAGTTGGGTATTCATCCTTTCTGATGGCTGAGCAATAGTCCATTGTATATATGGACCACATCTTTATCCATTCCTCTGTTGAAGGGCATCTCAGCTCTTTCCACAGTTTGGCTATTGTGGACATTGCTGCTATGAACATTGGGAAGAATTATACCCAATTTTAGGGGTGCCTGGGTGGCTCAGTTGGTTAAGCATCTGCCTTCAGCTCAGGTCATGATCTCAGGGTCCTGGGATAGAGCCCTACCTTGGGCTTTCTGTTCAGCAGGGAGTCTTTCTCTCCCTCTCTTTCTCTGCCTGCCGCTCCCCCTGCTTGTGTTCCATCTCTCTCCCTCTCTGTCAAAAAATAAATAAATCTCTGGAAACAAGCTGAGGGTTTCAGAGCAGGGGGTGGTCAGAGATGGGGCAACAGGGTGATGGGTAGTAAGGAGGGCACATGTTGTGATGAGCATTGGGTGTTATATGCAACTAGTGATTTACTGAACACTACTTCAGAAACTAGTGATGTATTATACAGTGGCTAACTGAACATAATAAAAAAATAGAATTATACCCAATTGTATGTTTTTGCATGTTGAGTATCATAATACCACTAATTCACATCAACATTTTAGTCCGCTAGAATATTTTTTGAACCCTTTCAAATTCAGAATTTTTAAATTTGAGAAACTCTGTTGTGAACAAAGATGGTAAAAATCTAAGAACGTGAAATTAAGATTTTGACATTGTTTTTCCAGTTCGCCAGAAACTGGCCACTATTAACTCTGCAAAACAATTCCAGTTAATTATAGAAGCTAATTTAAGATGGAGAAGGTCATCCATTTATTCTGGATCGCCCTTTAAGTTCACATTGAGCACTTACTAGGTATCAGAACTTGTGCTAGGAATACAAAGATAAATAAAACCTGGCTCCTGCCTTCAAGTAGGATCTTCAACTAGAGGGAAATAGGCATATTCAATTAAGTGAGTCAGATGATACTACACTTGGGGTTTGAACAATATTGCAGTGAGAACACAGCCACATATCTTTTGTGGAAATGTGGTATGTTGCAAAAATGGACAAATTTATCTCCTCCTTGTGTCCATGTCCTTGTAATTCATGCAGAAGTGCAGTTTATTTTTCTATCCCTTCAGTTTGGGCTGGCTCCGTGACTTGCTTTGGCCAACAGAATGTATCAGCAGGGACAGTGTATCAATTCTGAGCTTAGGCTACAGGAGCCATTTGCACTTCCACTCTCATTTTTGGAATCTCGCTGTGACCATGGGAACAAGCCTGGGATAGGCTTTTGGAACATGAGAGACCATATGGAACAGAGGCAAGCTCTCCCAGCTAAGGATCCACTAGACTAGCCTGCCAATAGCTAACCACATACAAGGTAATACCCAACCTAGACATCCAAGGGAGTGGTTTCTACAGAAAGAAAAGAATGGGGAGAACAGGGTGTTTCAGACAGAGGGGGAAGCATAAAGTTATGGGGGTCTTGTGTTCATGGTGTTCAAGGAACAACCAACGCTGTAGTTGGAGTCATGGAGAGTTTAAACCAAAAAATACAGGGTTGAGGACAAGATGGTGAATACGGGAAGAGAAGCCTTGATAAGAGGTAGTAATAATAAAACGTTGTCAAAATGTCAGAGAAGTAAACAGGAGAGGCTTGTGAAAGGGTAACTTTGCAGCGGTTACCAGTGGTCAGCATGGTCCTGATCATGGTCAACAGTTATCAGTGAGGTCAGGTAAGGTGAGAATAGGAAGACATTCGATTTGGCAGTGGTGAGAAAGACATGGGTGAATTCTACAGAGTGTGTTTTTGTTTTTGTTTGGTGGAACTGCCAAGTCCTCTCCTGTCAGCAGGAAAATTGTCTTACAGAAAACAAAAAATGGTTAAAACAGTTCTAGCTTATTATCACATCAGCAAGCTCAGATAAGCATCTCCAGTATGTGTGAATCCTTGGGTTTATGTGCAGGGTAATCTCACACTCTATCCCAGCTAAATGCAGTTTGTCATTTCTTGGCTGCTGATTATGCAGGTGCACATTTTTCCTTCTTCATAATGAGGATGTATTGGCTGTGAGCTTTGGAAGATGGAGTTTGTTTCTTTTCTTGATATTCCTATTAAGTATCTCGCAACTTCAAAGGCCTGAGATCATTATAGTCTCTGGGCTATACCACTGGAGCTTTTGGAACACACCTATGAGAATAATTTTCAGTATGTGGAATTAGAATAGGCACCAATATTCTGCAGAATTAGGATAATAGAAAAAACATTAAAATAAAACTGGGGGAAAATCTTTGAGAAGAGGACAGTATAGATATGGAAATTTGTCTTCTACATGGTGTTCTTTCTAAAAAACAAAACAAAAAAATTGATCCTATCATTTCCCCCAACCACTGACTCCTTATAGCTACAAAATGAAGTCTAGTGTCTCCTCCCTTCTCTCTTGGTGCATTCAATTCAATCCCCAACATTGACCACTTCAGTTGTTTCTGGACCCCTGAGTGCAGGAGAAGATAAATCTCCTCTTCCTCCCATTAGCATCTCTGTGGCAAGCCACACCTCGGCACTTCATTTTACCGGCTTCTGGAATTTCAACTAAGCACAGATCACAAACTGTTTGACACCCAGGACTGCGCAAAGACTTGTCTGAGCCTGGATGTTTTCGGACATACATTACACCAACTCCCCATCACTCTTCCTGTCATTGATCTCTTACTAATAGCACTGACATGAATGTACGTGTGCACGTGTGTGTCAGATCATTATTATTAATCAGAATGACCCAACCTACTTGGGAGACTTATTTACTAATCTGGAAAAGCAGGGTTCTTTAGGAGACTTCTCCAGGAAAAAAGGAGCTGGAGGCCGCCATTCCCTATCTCACCCCCCAGCCTAGACACACAGACACCTAAGGAATGAGCACAGTGCCAACCTTCTCCACCTAGACTGCTAACGGTGTGTCCTACCTCCTGCATTCTTCTGCAAACTGGACCTATCCAGCCAGGCCTTGGCTCCAGGTCTTGTCCCACAGCAGAAGCCTGCCTGCATTCTTCTGCAGATCTGCCCCTCCAGCACTATGGCAACAGTTTTCTAAAGTGGATCCAGGTTCTCTCCCAAAAGAGACTTGCATAAACCTTGCTACCACTGTGTGCTCCTGTAGAACTACCACCTCCTATATGCTCTTGTTAGAGCCTATCTAAAGCAGAGCCACAAACCTGGCAGTGTGCAAACAGCCCCGACAGGGATAGCGGCACTCCAGGGTGACTCTTGCCCTGGGAAGAGGGAAGATAACCACACACAGGAGTCCCACCACAGCCCCAGCAGTGGACTGGGGCAGGTATCTGGTCTGACTGCAGGCCCCACCCACCAAGAAATCTCAGGAAAGAACACAGGGAACACATCCTTTGGGTCAGTGTTACTGCATGTCTGGCAAGTCCCTGGTCTGACTCAACCCAAGTCCCGGGTGGCCTCACTCTGGCCCCACTAACATCATAGGGACCAAACCCTGCCCATAGCAGGCAAAGAGAGCCATTGCAGATGACCGGACTGAAGTCCAAATTGACTCGTTGTTCAAAAGAGAAGTGAGAAAAACTTGAGAACAGTCTTAGATTCACTACTCATGGTAATGCCATACCTTAGAAATGCAGAAATATGGAACATTTTGGCTGAAATATTACTCTTGATGTTTTTAAATATTCAGTTTGTATAAATCACAATCCCTGGCTAATATTTAATCCCTGGCCTCTTATGTGCTCCTATTAATGTTCCCACTGACTGCTTCTGAAAAGGAATGCTATACTCTTTATAAAAGTTGGACCTTTAATAAATCATTCAAGTATGAAATAAAATGCCATGATTCTACAGATTCCAGGCTTGCATTAATTTACAGTTTATAGACTTTTTTTATGATTTTTCATTATGCAGTCTTTTAGAAGTTTAAATAAATAATAAAGTTATTAGTATTGCATATAATTACACTCATAAGTCTTTTAAAGAATCTATAGTAGAGCTGCATCATATGTAATTCAATACCTTCTCAGCCAAAGGGATAAAAGATTCAAGAAGTAGAAATTAGAATTTAGGAGGACAAAAGATGTATTCCCTTGGTTGACTTAGGTTCTTTGAAGTGACAGTGATTTTAAAATATTGCTTCTGCTTTTGGCTTCAAGGACCCCCTAGGTTGTGAAAAACACAGTTGAAATTCTTTTTTAAACTCCTTCCCCCACTATCAGGTGTCTTCCAACCTGAACCTTCCAACCAACTGAGGATTTTCAAGGGATAATTTTGAGTATATGTGATCTTCTCTTTGTTCTAATAGCTAATACTTGGATAACATGTGCATCCACTGTATGGGGGACCATAAGAATACAAAGAACTCATGTGAAGATCAGGGTGTTCTATTCTCCTTTAAAATTTCCCTAGAAAATAACCAAGTCTCTGAATTAGAGACATCCTAACAAACTGTAACAAAAGCTTTATACTCTAC
The DNA here is from genome assembly GCA_028533885.1 of Nasua narica. NCBI lineage: Eukaryota > Metazoa > Chordata > Mammalia > Carnivora > Procyonidae > Nasua > Nasua narica. Next base: position 51,373,361 of record CM052810.1, on the reverse strand, counting down.
AATCAAGCAAGCACTTTGTGTAGCAGATTAATTCTTCCCTCCTGCTACTACTTTTTAAGTAGGTGATAGTTTTTGCTTTAATTACATAAGCTAGTATAATTTTAATGTTCACCAAAATAGTGTTAATTTGTCAAAAGTTAAGATAGACAAATTGGAAAATATTTGGAGAATATATGCTTAAAGTATTAAGGTTCTTATTTTTAGTTTCTGATTGTTCTGGAATATCCAAAACCTTTAGTGATAATCAGTTAAAGATTTATATAAAAATTCATACATCCTGGGGCGCCTGGGTGGCTCAGTGGGTTAAAGCCTCTGCCTTCAGCTCAGGTCGTGGTCTCAGGGTCCTGGGATCGAGCCCCGCATCGGGCTCTCTGCTCGGCAGGGAGCCTGCTTCCCTCTCTCTCTGCCTGCTTCTCTGCCTACTTGTGATCTCTCTCTGTCAAATAAATAAATAAAATCTTTAAAAAAAATTCATACATCCCATGAACAATGGACATATAGTTCCACTTCCTATTTGATTCAGATATAATTTATTGACTATTATGTGGCTAGCACTTTTACAACATTTTTTATGCATTGCAACACATTTTGCAAATACTCAGAAAAGAAATGAAATATGTTGTATTGGGAATTTGTCAGTGTTTTTTCTTTCTACTATTTCTTTGGCAAAATTAGGCTTACAAGTGATGCAGAGACAGATGACCAGTGATTGAGTGGGCAGTAGGCATTCTACCATCATTTCTGTAATTGCTGTACCAAAAAAAGTCTTGAATATGTGTCAAGAGCTCTCTTTATAAAGTATGCAGGTTTAGTAGACCTGCAAAAGGAAACACTCTAGTTATAAAGATAAGCTGCTGACTGAGAGATGGAAGTAAGTGTGGCAGATGGGGAATGATGAAATTAGTGTGGAAACTTGGGGGTTCTAGAGGAGGTCCAGAAATTGAGAGAGGGCTGTATTAATTGTCTGTATAGAATCAGGAAAACACAAAGAAGCCACTATTGATTGGATCTCTGTACTGGGATATAAAAAGGAAAGAGAAAATCAGGAAAAGGAGCCCTCCTCCACCCCATGTAGGGTATTAAGAGGGCTGTTTCAAATGACTGGGTACTGTGGTTAGAAGTATGCTTTACTAGGGCTCTGGTTACAATTAAGAATGAACTAAGTGTTGCTAAAACCCTAAAACTCCTCATACACAAACTTAAGGAGATATATAAATCCACTTAAGGAGAAATATAAATCATGCACAACATATAAAAAATGTTCAACTCTGTAGAAGCCATTCATGCTTTCAATTAAAATTGTGCTTTTTGCTTCCGGGTACAAGGTAGGATCATACGTTGGGCATGGGCATATGATGTGCTTTGGGCAATGAAATAGGAGGGAAATGATGTACATCACTTGCAGAAAGAATCAGAATAGTAGGAAATGAAGCAAAGAGGTAGTGAATGGTCACGTAACATAGGACTATGGGCCATTGTAAGGCCTTAGTTTTTATTTCCTCTGACGGAAATGGGAAGCCATTGGAAAGTTTGGGCTAAGGAGTGGCATGACGTAATACATGTGTAATAGCATCACATGTGTTAAGAATAAATTATAGGGAGCAAAGAAACAAGTAGGGAGGTTAGTAGGGAAGCCGATGTACTAATTCGGGTTAAAGATGACGGTGGGCTGGACCGAGGTGGTAAGAATGGCTGGACTCATTGATACTAGAAAATGGACATACACCACACCTAAACGTCAGTGTTCGGGGGGCTGGGAACCATCACTGTATTGTTTATTTGTACTAAACTCCTAAGTTCTGCACATTATGCTAGAAATTGGGGACTCTGTAATTATCAGAGGGAGAAAGAAGCTGATTAAATGTACTTATGAATTTAATTTCTATTTGGTGATGACACAATTTCAAAGCAATTTTTTTCAGAATAAAATTCATTCAGTTCAGTACAGTATGAATACAAGCAAAAATCACAGACTCAGAAAAAATAATGACAATGTGAAATAAGAATATAATTTTTGAGCAAGACATTTGGGTTTGAGTTACGTGATTCTTTGCTTTTACTTTCTGTTTATTGTTTTTAAATAATTTTTTGACTAGTTGAAACAACAGTTGCATTAATTTCAGATGTACAACATTGTGATTTGAGAAGTTTATCCTGTGCTCACCACAGGTATACCTTGTCTGTCACCTACAACAGTATGACAATATTATTGGCTATATTCTTTATGCTGTGCCTTTTATTCCTGTGACTTATTCATTCCATAACTGGAAATCTGTATCTCCCTCTCTCTTTCACTCATTTTTCCCACCTCCCTAACCCCTCCTCTCTGGCAACCATCAGTTAGTTTCCTGTATCTGTAGGTCTGACTCTGCTTTTGTTTATTCCTTTTTTTTTTTGTTTCCACATGAGTGAAATCATATGGTATTTGTCTTTCTCAGCCTGGCTTATTCCCCTTTGCATAATATCCCCTAGGTTCATGCATGTCGCAAATGGCAAGATCTCATCCTATTCCATTGTGTGTGTGTGTGTATACCACATCTTTCTTATCTTCTTGCCTTTTGATGGACACCCAGGTTACTGCCATATCTTAGCTACTGTAAATAATGCTTTTATATCTTAGTTATTGTAAATAATGTTTCCACAAATATAGGAGTGCATATGTATTTTCAAGTTAGTGTTTTTGTTTTCTTTGGGTAAATAATAGTGGAACTATTAAATCATATGGTATTTCTATTTTTAACTTACTGAGAAAGCTTCATAAGGTTTTCCACTAAGGCTGTACCACTTTAAATTCCTACCAAGAGTGAAAGAGGGTTCCCTGTTGTCCACATTATTAACAATACTTGCTATTTCTTTTCTTTCTTCTTCGTCTTTTTTTTTTTAGTCATTCTAACAGGTGTGAGATGACACCTCATTGTGGTTTTGATTTGAGTTTCTCTGATTATTAGTGATTTTAAGCATCTTTTCTTGTGTCTGCTGGCCATCTGTATGTCTTCTTTAGAAAAATGTCTTTGGAAGAAATGTATGTGTTCTTTTGCAAACTGGTCCTAAGCACTTTTTTAAAAAATTGGATTGATTTTTGATGTTGAATTATGTGAAGTTCTTTATAGATTCTGGATATTAATCCCTTATCAAATATATCATATGCAAGTATTGTTCTTATTGATGAAGGCTGCCTTTTTATTTTGTTGATTTTTTTGTTTGCTGTGCAAAAGTTTTTTATTTTGATGTAGTCCCAGTTGCTTATTTTTGCTTGTTTCCCTGACCTTAAGAGACATATCCAGCAAATGTTGCTCTAGTCAGTATCAGAAAAAATAATACCTAAGCTGTCTTCTAGAATTTGTATGGTTTCCAGTCTCACATTTAGGTGCTTAATCCATTGCAAGTTATTTTATACACGGCATTAGAAAGTAGTACAGTTTCATTCTTTTACAATGTAAAAAAAAAAATACAATGTAGTTGTGCAGTGCTCCCTCCCAGCATTTTTTCTTTGGAAATAAAATTTACGTTTATTTATGGGTATTACACATATATGTGTATGGAGAGCTATAAGAAAGAGTTCATACTATTCTTGATTTCTTTGGAGAATTTCCTAGTTTCCATCCTCTGGTCAGTGTATAAGTTCTCTGATCATAGACTCGCCTTTTATTTTAAATTTGAGTTACAAATTAAATAATTTTTCCCCCCAAATATGTTTATTTTTTTCAGTGTTATACGAATGACTGTTCATGCACCACACCTCGTGCTCCACGCAATACGTGCCCTTCTCGATACCCACCACCAGGCTCACCCACCCCCCCACCCCCTCCCCTCCAAAACCCTCAGTTTGTTGCTCAGAGTCCATTGTCTCTCATGGTTCATCGCCCTCTCTGATATCCCCCCATTCACCCTTCCCTTCCTCCTCACAATGCCCTCCATGATTTTCTTTATACTCCACACGTAAGTGACACCATAAGATAATTAACTCTCTCCATTTGACTTATTTCATTCTGCATAATATCTTCTAGTACCCTCCATATTGATACAAAAGTTGGATATTCATCCTTGGTGATGGAGGCATAATATACCATTGTATAGATGTACCACATCTTCCTTATCCATTCATCTGTTGAGGGGCATTTTGGTCCTTTCCACAGTTTGGCGATTGTGGCCATTACTGCTATGAACATTGGGATACATGTGGTCCTTCTTTGTACTGCATCTTTGGGGTAAATATGCAGTAGTGCAATTGCAGGGTCATAGGGTAGCTCTATTTTTAATTTCTTGAGGAATCCCCATACTGTTTTCCAAAGTGGCTGCACCAACTTGCATTCCCACCAACAGTGGAGGAGGGTTCCCCTTTCTCCACATCCTCTCCAGCATTTGTTGTTTACTGTCTTGTTGATTTTGGCCATTCTAACTGGTGTAAGGTGGTATCTCAATGTGGTTTTGATTTGAATTTCTCTGATGGCTAAAGATGATGAACATGTTTTCATGTGTCTGTTCGCCATTTGTATGTCGTCTTTGGAGAAGTCTGTTCATGTCCTCTGCACATTTTTTGATGTGATTATCTGTTTTGTGAGTGTTGAGTTTGAGGAGTTCTTTGTAGATCTTAGATATCAGACCTTTGTCTTTAGTGTCATTTGCAAATATCTTCTCCCATTCTGTGGGTTGCCTGTTTGTTTTATGGACTGTTTCCTTCGCTGTGCAGAAGCTTTTTATCTTGATGAAGTCCCAGAAGTTCTTTTCGCTTTTGTTTCCTTTGCTTTGGAGACATGTCCTGAGAGAAGTGCTGTGTCTAATGTCATAAAGGTTACTGCCCATGTTCTTCTCTAAGGTTTTGATAGATTCCTGCCTCACATTGAGGTCTTTTATCCATTTTGAGTTTATCTTTGTGTATGGTGTAAGAGAATGGTCAAGTTTCATCCTTCTACATATAGCTGTCCAGTTTTCCCAGCACCATTTATTGAAGAGACTGTCTTTTTCCCACTGGATATTTTTGTCTGTTTTGTCAAAGATTATTTGACCATTGAGTTGTGGGTCCATCTCTGGGCTCTCTATTCTGTTCCACTGGTCTATATGTCTGTTTTTGTGCCAGTACCATGCTGTCTTGGTGATCACAGCTTTGTAGTAAAGCTTGAAATCAGGCAATGTGATGCCCCCAGCTTTGTTTTTCTTTTTCAACATTTCCTTAGCAATTCAGGGTCTTTTCTGATTCCATATAAATTTTAGGATTGTTTGTTCCAGCTCTTTGGAAAAAACTGGTGGAATATTGATCAGGATGGCATTGAAAGTATAGATTGCTCTGGGCAGTATAAACATCTTACCAATGTTTATTCTTCCGATCCATGAGTATGGAATGCTTTTCCACCCTTTGGTGTCTTCAGTTTCTTTCATGAGCGTTCCGTAGTTCCTCGAGTACAGGTCCTTTATCTCTTTGGTTAGGTTTATTCCCAGGTATCTTATGGTTCTTGGTGCTACAGTAAATGGAATCGATTCTCTAATTTCCCTTTCCATATTTTCATTGTTAGTGTATAGAAAGCAATTGATTTTTGTGCATTGATTTTGTATTCTGCCACATTACTGAATTGCTGTATGAGTTCTAGTAGTTTGAGGGTGGATCTTTTGGGTTTTCCATATAAAGTATTATGTCATCTGCGAAGAGAGAGAGTTTGACTTCTTTTTTGCCAATTTGAATACCCGTTACTTATTTTTGTTGTCTGATTGCTGTCGCTAGGACTTCTAGTACTATGTTGAACAAGAGTGGCGAGAGTGGGCATCCTTGACGTGTTCCTGATCTCAAAGGGAAGGCTGTCAGCTTTTCCCCATTGAGAATGATATTTGCTGTGGGGTTTTCGTAGATAGACTTTATGATGTTGAGGAATGTTCCTTCTATCCCTATACTTTGAAGAGTTTTAATCAGGAATGGATGCTGAATTTTGTCAAATGCTTTTTCTGCATCAATTGAGAGGACCACATGATTCTCCTCTCTTCTCTTATTGATTTGTTCTATCACATTGATTGATTTGCAAGTGTTGAACCACCCTTGCATCCCAGGGAAAAATCCCGCCTGGTCATGATGAATAATCTTTTTAGTGTGCTGTTGGATCCTATTAGCTAGGATCTTGTTGAGAATCTTGGCATCCATATTCTTCAGGGATATTGGTCTGAAATTCTCCTTTTTGATGGGGTCTTTGCCTGGTTTGGGGATCAGGGTAACGCTGGCTTCATAGAAATAGTCTGGAAGTTTTCCTTCTCTTTCTATGTTTTGAAACAGTTTCACGAGAATAGGTATTATTTCTTCCCTGAATGTTTGGTAGAATTCCCCAGGGAATACATCAGGCCCTGGACTCTTGTTTTTTGGGAGGTTTTTGATCACTGCTTCAATCTCATTACTAGATATTGGTCTATTCAGGTTGTCAGTTTCTTCCTGTTTCAGTCTTGGAAGATTATGGGTTTCCAGGACTGCATCCATGTCTTCTAGTTGTTTA
>CM052810.1:51354640-51366791 GCA_028533885.1 Nasua narica | reverse complement strand
TTCTACTGTTTCTTTAGTTTCTAACTTGTTGATCTCTGCTCTAATCTTGATTACTTCCCTTCTTGTGCATGGAGTTGGCTTGATGTGTTGTTGATTTTCCAGTTCTTTAAGGTGTAAGTAGAGCTGGCGTATTTGGTATTTTTCAATGTTTTTGAGCGAGGCTTGGATGGCTATGTATTTCCCCTTAGAACCGCCTTTGCAGTATCTCAAAGGTTTTGGATCGATGTGTCTTCATTCTCATTGGTCTCCATGAATTGTTTAAGTTCATCTTTGATTTGGTTGATCCCAGCATTCTTGAGCATGTTGGTCTTTAGCCTCCAAGTGTTTGAATTCCTTCGAAACTTTTTCTTGTAGTTGAGTTCCAGTTTTAAAGCATTGTGGTCTGAGAAAATGCAGGGAATCATCTCAACCTTTTGGTATCAGTAGAGACCTGATTTGAGGCCCAGTATGTGGTCTATTCTGGAGAAAGTTCCATGTGTGCTCGAGAAGAATCAGTATTCTGTTGTTTTAGGGTGGAATGTTCTGTATATATCTATGAGATCCATGTGGTCCAATTTGTCATTCAAAGCTTTTGTTTCTTTATTGATTTTCTGTTTAGATGATCTGTCTGTTACTGAGAGTGGCATGTTAAGATCTCCTACTATTAATGTATTCATATCAATACGACTTTATTTTGATTAACAGTTGGCTTATGTAGTTGGCTCCTCTATACTGGGGGCATAAATGTTTACAATTGTTAGATCTTCTTGGAGAATAGACCCTTTAAGAATGATGTAGTGTCCTTCTGTATCTCTGACTACAGTCTTTAGCTTAAAATCTAATTTATCTGATATGAGAATCACTACCTCAGCTTTCTTTTGAGGTCCGTTGGCATGCAAGATGGTTCCCCATCCTTTCACTTTCAGTCTGGATGTATCTTTTGGTTCCATATGTGTCTCTTGTAGACAGCATACAGATGGGTCCTGTTGTTTTATCCATTCTGCAACCCTGTGCCATTTTATGGGAGCATTTAGGCCGTTCATGTTGAGAGTGATTATTGAAAGAAAAGTGTTTATTGATGTCATGTTGCCTGTGAAGTCCTTGTTTCTATAGATGGCAAATTTCTGTTCTAAGTCACTCATGGGTTCTTTCTACTTTTATAGAATACCTTTTAATATTTCCTGGAGTTTGGCTTGGTGGTCGTCACATACTCTTAATCCTTGCCAGTCTTGGAAGCTCTTTATCTCTCCATCCATTTTGAATGACAGCCTTGCTGGATAAAGTATTCTTGGCTGCATGTTCTCGTCATTTAGTGCCCTGAACATATCATACCAGCCCTTTCTGGCTTGCCAGGTTTCTGTGGACAGGTCTGATGTTATTCTGATGGGCCTTCCTCTGTATGTAAGGAATCTCTTCCCCCTAGTTTCCCTCTGGACCTCCTGTCTAAAATTATAATTTGCACATTTTAAGATTATATGTCTGGGTGTTTTTCTAGACTCATTGATCCTTGCAGGTGTTCTTTCCACTTCTAGGACACGAACATTGTTCCATTCCCCAGATTGGGGAAATTTTCATTCAGAATCTGGTCAGCTGTATCTTCTAGTCTTCTGTTTTTCTCTATCCCCTCTGGGATGCCAATGATTCTGATGTTGCAATGTTTCATGGCATCTTTTATTTCCCTAAGTCTGTTCTCATGATTCCTGAGAAGTTTGTTCCAGCTCTCCTCCTGACCTTTCTTCTCAACCATTTTATCCTCTAGATCACTAATTCTATCCTCTGTCTCCATAACTCTAGCTGTTAGACTATTTAGATTAGATTGAATCTCATTAATAGTGCTTCTTGCATCTGCTATACTGGATCTCATTTCTGCCCTTAGAGAGTCTATGTTTTTCTCCATCCTAGCCATTGCCTGGATAATTGTTAGCCTGAATTCCATTTTTGACATACTGTTTATGTCCATGTCCAATAGTTCTGAGGGAGAGGGTGTAGTCTCTGGGTTTTTCTTCTGTTGGGTGTTCCTCCTCCTAGTCATTTTGACAAGAAGTGGATAAGAGGATGTATAGCTGGATATATCGCCCACGATCCAGGCAGGGTGCACCCTGGAGGGTTTTGGAGCAATTGGGATTTACCACCAAAAAGAAAGAATAAGGATAAAAAAAAGATAGAAGGAGAAAAAGAGGCAATCCCAGCCAGAATGGGCCTCAAGAATAAGATTTATAAGGTATATAAACAAAAACGAACAAACATACAGACCAATACAAATAAATGACAAGAAATAAAAGAACCTAGCAGAATGAACCCCAAGAATAGGATTTATGTAATACCAGAACAAAAGCAAATACGTAGAAATACTGACAGAAGAGTAAGATGGGAGGGTGGTTATAATTCCTCGCAGGCGAGGAAGGTTATTTCAGGTCCTCCTGGGTTAATAGTTATATTAAGCCTCTGGTTGTAATGTTAAGCAGTTAAAAAAAAAATGTGAAAGCAAGTGAACAGTAAAAGAGAGAGGGAGATAGAATAAGAAAGAAAAAAACCTTGTACTTATGAAATATACAGGTTTGAGGGTATTATCAGGAGCTTAATATATTGATTTTCCCTGGTGTTGGGGGTTTAAAATTTTATGGGGACCCTGTGGTTATAGTCCTTTTGTTTTTTGGCTGGTCTTCTGAGGGAGGGGCCTGCCGCGTTGTTTTCCAGTCAGTCTTGCTTGGGTTGAGTCACCCTGCTCCCCAGTCAAGGGGCTGAGCTCTGTGGAAACCTGTTTCTCAGTCTTTCGCTCTGTGAAGGTTTTTGGCCTTTTGTAGCTTTTTCACCTTTTCAGAGAGTCCAAGCAGGGAATCTGCCCATAGCCTGTCCAAGGTGGCGCGCGACCGTAGCTGCCTTTCTGCGGCTCCACAAGTGCGGAGCAGGGAGATAGGCGCCTGCCTGCATTCTCTGTGGGGCAGGGATCCTCCAGAACCTGCAGCGGGCCGTGAATGTTGCGACCCTAGCCACCTTTCTGCGGCTCCGCAGGTGTGGACTGGGGTGGTTATGCCACCTGCCCGCGTTCTCTCCAGGGCTGGCCAGCATCCCTCAGCACCTGCGGGCTGCGAATGTTGTGGTCGCGGGTGCACCCAGAGAAAAGCTGTGGCTCCTGGACCACTGCAGACTCTCTAAAGGCACTTGCAGGTGCGCGCCCGGCCCACAGATGTTGCAGAGAGCGGAAAGCTGCAGGTTCAGGAACCGTGGACTGGATCCCCTCACCAGTCTCACTTTGGGGAGCTCCTTCCTGGGAGTGTGGGCCCAGGCCAGTGCCTGCGACCACCCCCTTCCACTAGTTGCTTCTCAGAACCTTTTGCTCTTTTTAAGTGTTTTTTAACTGACTCAATGTTAATGCCGGTCCCCCGCCACAGCCTCCCAGCATTTTTTGATGAGACTATTTTTTTTTTTTAAGATTTTATTTATTTATTTGAAAGAGAGAGAGAGAGAGAATGAGAACAAGCAGCAAGGTGCAGAGGGAGAAGTCTTCCTGCTGAGCTGGAAGCCCGATGCGGTACTTGATCTTAGGACTCTGAGGCTTAACCAACTGAGCCAGCCAGGGCCCGCAACTGACTATCTTTCCTCTGTATTATAATCTTGCCTCGTTTGTCACAGATCAGCATTCCAAATTCATTCTACAAGGCCAGCATTAGTTTGGAGAGCTGCTTTTGCCTATTTCTGGACTCTCTATTCTGTTCTATTATATATGTGTCTATTTTTGGGTCAGTGCCATACTGTTTGATTACTATAGATTTGTAGTAGTATATCTTGAAATGTGGACTCCTGAGGCCTCTAGCTTTGTCCTTCATTCTTGGGATTGCTTTGTCTATCTGGGGTCTTTTGTAGTTCCATACAAGTTTTAGGATTATTTGTTCTAGTTATGTGGACAACATAAATGTTGTGGGCATTTTAATAGGCGTTACATTAAATCTGTAGGTGACTTTGAGTAGTATGGGCATTTTAATTATATTGTATCTTTCAATCCATGAGTATAGATTTTCTTTCCATTTGCTTGTTTATCTTTAATTTTTTATCAACATTTTTTGGGTTTTGGAATACAGGTCTCTTATCTCCTTGGTTAACTTTATTCTTAGGTATTTTTATTCTTTTTGGTTTAATTGTAAATATAATTGTTTTCTTAATTTATCTTTCTACTTCATTAATACGGTATGGAAACACTACTGGTTTTCATACATTAGTTTTGTATCCTGCGACTTTATTGAATTCATTTATTCTAGTAGTTTATTGATGAAGTCTGTAGGATTTCCTATATATAGTGTCCTGTCACCTGTAAATAGCTGCAGGTTAATGTCTTCTTTACCAACACAGATTTCTTCTTTCTTTTTCTTATCTGGTGCCATGGCTAGCCATGGCAGTATTATCTTGCATAGTAGTGAGAGTGGATATATATATATCTTGTTTCTGATCTTGAAGGAAAAGCTCTCAGATTTTTACCACTAAGATGTTAGCTGTGGGTTTTTTCACATATGGCCTTTATTATGTAAAGGTATGTTTCCTTTATATCCACTTTGTTTTGTTGTCTTTTTTTTTTAAAGATTTTATTTATTTATTTGACAGAAAAAGATCACAAGTAGGTAGAGGCAGGCAAAGAGAGGGGGAAGCAGGCTCCCTGCTGACCAGAGAGCCCAATGTGGGGCTCCATCCCAGGACCCTGAGATCGTGACCTGAGCCGAAAGGCAGAGGCTTAACTGACTGAGTCACCCAGGTGCCCCTTTATATCCACTTTGTTGAGAATTTTTTTTCATGAATGGATGTTGAATTTTTTAACTGCTTTTTTTGCATCTATTGAGATGATCACATGATTCTCATCATTTTGTTGCTGTGTTGTATCACTTTGATATGCAAATATTGGACCATCCTTATATTTCTGGGATAAATCCCACTTGATCATGGTGAATATCCTTTTAATGTATTATTGAATGCAGTTTAGTAATATTGTGTTGAGAATTTTTTCATCTATCTTATTAGGGATATTGGCTTGTAGTTTTCTTTTTATGTGGTGTCTTTGACTTATCCTGGATTTTTGTTTATTGGAATTTTTAATTTTTTAAATAATTTACTGATTCAATTATATCAGTAGTACTTGATTTGTTCAAATTTTCTTTTTCCTGATTCAGTTTTGGAAGACTGTACGTTTCTAGGAATTTATCCATTTCTTCTAGGTTGTCCAATTTTTGGCATACAATTTTCCATTGTATTCTATTTATTGTATTTCTGTGGTATCAGTTGTTACTTCTCCTTTCTCATTTCTGATTTTATGTATTTAGGTCCTTTATCTTTGTTTCTTCATGAGTCTGGCTAAGAGTTTATCACATTTGCTCATCTTTTCAAAGAACCAACTCTTGGTTTATTTTTTTATTTGTTTCATTTATTTCTGCTCTAAGCTTTATTATTTCCTTCCTTTGACTTAACTTGGGGTCTTGATACTTGTTTGCTCTTCTTTTTCTAATTACCTTAGGTATTTGTTTTTCTGAGGTTTTTCTTGTGTCTTGAGGTAGGACTATATTACTGTATGTTACCCTCTAAGAGCTGCTTTTGCCTCATCACAAAGATTTTGGACCATTGTATTTTCATTTTGTTCATCTCAGTGTATTTTTAAATTTCCTCTTTGATTTTTCCATTAACCTAATGGATGCTTAATATTATGTTATTTAGTCACCAAGTGTTTGTTCTTTCTTTTTTTCTTGTGTTTGATCTTGAGTTTTATACTATTGTGCAGAATAAAAGCAAGGTATAATTTAAATCTTCAAAAATTTACTTAGGATTGTTTTGTGGCCGACCAATGTGATTTGTTTTGGAGAGTGTTCCATGTGCACTTGAACATTTAATCTATTGTTTTCAGATAGAATGTTCTATATACATCTGTTATGACCATCTGGTACAGTGTGTCATTCAAAGACACAGTTTCATTGTTGATTTTCTGCTAGGATGATATATCCACTGATGTAAGTAGGGTCTGAATGTCCCCTACTATTATTGTATTACCATCGATTTCCCTGTTTATGTCTATTAATATTTGCTTTATGTATTTAGGTTCTCCAGTGTTGGGTGGATTTATGATTGTCTTATGATCTTTTTGGATTGATTTCTTTATCATTAGGCAATATCCTTCTTTGCTCTTTTTCAGTCTTCATCTATTTTGTCTGATGTAAGTACTTCTAGCCGAGCTTTTGTTTCCACTTGCATTTGCGTTGTAAATGTCTTTCTTTTTAAAATTTTTTATTTAAAATTATTTATCATATGGTGTATTATTAGTTTCAGAGGTATAGGTTAGTGATTCATCAGTTGCATGTAACACGCAGAGCTCACTACATTAAGTGCCCACCCTAATGTCCATAACGTAATTCGTCTCTCACCCACCTCCTCTCTTCTGGCTACCTCTTTGATTTCATCTTATTTTTCCTTTCTTTCCCCTTTGTTCATTTGTTTTGTTTCTATTTATCATATGGTGTATTATTAGTTTCAGAGGTATAGTTTAGTGATTCATCAGTTGCATATAACACCCAGGGCTCACTACATCAAGTGCCCACCCTAATGCCCATAACCTAATTCATCTCTAACTCACCTCTCTTCTGGCTACCTCTTTGATTTCATCTTATTTCTCCTTTCTTTCCCCTTTGTTCATTTGTTTTGTTTCTTAAATTCAGTGTATGAGTGAAATGATATTATTTTTGTCATTCTCTGATTTACTTATTTCACTTAGCATAATATCCTCTTAGTTCCATCTATGTCTTTGCAAATGGCAAGATTTCATTCTTTTTGATGGCTGAGTAATATTCCACTGTGTGTGTGTGTATGTATATATATACATATATGTATATATATACACCACCTCTTTTTTATCCATTCTTCTGTTGATGGACATCTAGGTTGTTTCCATATTTTGGCTATTATGGACATTATATTTGTATCCTCTGGATAAATACCTAGTAGTGCAATTGTTGGGTTATAGGGTAGATCTATTTTTAACTTTTCAAGGAAGCTCTATACTGCTTCCCAGAGTGGCTGTGCCAATTTGATTTCCTAACAACAGTGTAAGAGCGTTCCCCTTTATTTGGATCCTCACCAACAACTTTGTTTCCTGAGTTAATTTTACCCATTCTGACTGGTATGAGGTGGTACCTCATTCTGGTTTTGAATTTGTATTTCCTTGATGTCAAGTGATGTGGAATGTATCTGTTGGCCATTTGTGTATCTTCTTTGGAGTAATGCCTTTTAATGTCTTTTTCTCATTTCTTAACTGGATTATTTGTTTTTTTGGATGTTGAGTTTGGTAAGTTCTCCATAGATTATGGATACTAGCCCTTTATCTATAAAACATTTGGAAATACCTTCGTCCCTTATGTAAGTTGTCTTAGTTTTGGTTACTCTTTGTTTTGCTGTGGAAAAGCTTTTGATCTTGATGAAGTGCCAATAACTCATTTTTTTAAAAATATGTATTTATTAGAGAGCAAGCATGAACAGGGGGTAGAGCAGGACAGAGGGAAAGTGAGAAGTAGGTTTCTTGCTGAGTGGACAGTCCAACACAGAGCTCGATTCCCAGACCCTGGAATTATGACCTGAGCCAAAGGCAAATGTTTAATGGACTGAGCCACCCAGGTGCCAACCAAAGCTCATTTTTGCTTTTGTTTCCCTTGTCTTTGGAGATGTGTCTAGCAAAAAGTTGCTGTGAACAAGGTAAAAGAAATTGGTGCTCGTGTTCTTCTCTAGGATTTTGATGGATTCCTGTCTCACATTAAAGTCTTTCATTCACTTTGAGTTTATTATTCATTCTTCTGCTTGTGACTGTCCAATTTTGCCAACACTATTTGTTACACTGCCTTTTTTCTATTGGATATTTTTTTCCTGCTTTGTTGAAGTTAACCATAGAGTCGAGGGTCCATTTCTGGGCTCTCTATTCTGTTTCATTAACCGATGTGTCTGTTTTTGTGCCAGTACCATACTGTCTTAATGATTACAGCTTTGTAATACAGCTTAGAGTCGGGAGTCCTGATGCCACCAGCTTTGGTTTTCTTTTTCAACATCCCTTTGACTATTCAGGGTCTTTTCTGGTCCCATACAAATTTTAGGAGTTCGTTCCGGCTCTGTGGAAAATGCTGATGGTATTTTGATAGGGATTGCATTGAATGTGTAGATTGTTTTGGGTAGCATAGACACTTCAATAATATTTGTTCTTCCAATCCATGAGCATGGAATGTTTTTCCATTTCTTTGTGTCTTCTTCAATTTCTTTTCTAAGCATCTTAAAGTATTCAGAGGACAGATCCTTTATCTCTTTGGTTAAGTTTATTCCTAGTTATCTTATGGTTTTTAGTGCAATTGTAAATAGGATTGATCCTTGATTTCTCTTCTGCTTCATTGTTAGCATACAGAAATGCAACTGACTTCTGTGCATTGATTTTTTATATCCTGACACTTTGCTGTATGAGTTCTAGCAATTGTGGGGTGGAGTGTTTTGGGTTTTCAACATAGAGTATCATGTCATCTGTGAAGAGTGAAAGTTTCACTTTTTCTTTGCCAATTTGGATGTCTTTTATTTCTTTTTTTGTCTGATTGCTGAGGCTAGGACTTCCAGTACTGTGTTAACAGCAGTGGTGAGAGTGGACATCCTGGTCTTGTTCCTGACCTGGAGGAAACCTCCATTTTTGCCCATTTAAGCTGATATTCCTTGTGGATCTTTCAAATGCAGTTTTTATGATGTAGAGGGATATTCTCCATAGCACTATGTGGTGGAGGGTTTTTTTTTTATCAAGGATGCTGTATTTTGCCAAATGCTTTTTCTGTATCTACTGAGAGAATTATACGGTTCTTGTCTTTTCTTTCTTTAATGTGGTAGATCACATTGGTTGATTTGTGGATGTTGGCCTACCCTTGCAGCCCAGGAATGAATCCTCCTTACTCATAGTGAATAATCCTCTTAATGTACTGTTGGATCCTATTAGCTAGTATCTTGGTGAGAGTTTTTACATCCATGTTCATCAGGGATATTGGCCTGTAATTCTCCTTTTTGGTGGGGTCTTTGGTTTTGCGATCAAGGTAATGCTGGAATTATAGAATGAGTTTAGAAGTTTTCCTTCAATTTCTATTTTTTGAAGCAGCTTCAGAAGAAGAATAATACTTCAAAAATATTTGTTCTTCTAATCCATGAGCATGGAATGTTTTTCCATTTCTTTGTGTCTTCTTCAATTTCTTCACAAGTATCTTATAGTATTCAGAGTACAGGTCCTTTATCTCTTTGGTTAAATTTATTCCTAGTTATCTTATGGTGCAATTGTAAATAGGATTGATCCTTAATTTCTCTTCTGCTTCATTGTTAGTGTACAGAAATGCAACTGATTTCTGTGCATTGATTTTTATATCCTGCCACTTTGCTCAATTTCTGTATGAATTCTAGCAATTTTGGGGTGGAGTATTTCGGGTTTTCAATATAGAGTATCATGTCATCTGTGAAGAGTGAAAGTTTGACTTTTTCTTTGCCAATTTGGGTGCCATTTCTTTTTATTATTAACATATGATGTATTATTTGTTTCAGGGGTACAGGTCTGTGATTAATCAGTCTTAAAAAATTCACAGCACTCACCATAGCACACACCCTCCCCCAGTGTTCTTCAGCCACCCACCTACCTCATCCCTTCCACCCTACTCCACTCCAGCAATCTTCAGTTTGTTTCCTGAGATTAAGAGTCTCTTATGGTTTGTCTCCTTCTCTGGTTTCAACTTGTTTCATTTTTCCCAGCCTCTGCCCTTTTATTAATTTTATTTTTTCAGTGTTCATTGTTCATGCACCACACCCAGTGCTCCATGCAATATGTGCTCTCCTCAATACCCACCACCAGGCTCACCCATCCCCCCATCCCTCTCTCTTCCCAAACCCTCAGTTTGTTTCTCAGAGTCCACAGTCTCTCATGGTTTGTCCCCCTCCGATTTCCCCCAATTCACCCTTCCTTTCCTTCTCACGATGTCCTCCGTATTTTTCCTTATGCTCCACACGTAAGTGAAACCATATGATAATTGATTCTCTCTGCTTGACTTATTTCACTCAGCATAATCTCTTCTAGTCCCATCCATGTTGATACAAAAGTTGGGTAACCCTTTATGATAGAGGCATAATATTCCATTGTATATATGGACCATATCTTCTTTATCCGTTTGTCTATTGAAGGGCATCTTTGCTCTTTCCACAGTTTAGCGATTGTAGCCATTGCTGCTATGAACATTGGGGTACATGTGGCCCTTCTTTTCACTACATCTGTACCTTTGGGGTAAATAACCAGTAGTGCAATTGCAGGGTCATAGGGTAGCTCTATTTTTAATTTCTTAAGGAATCTCCACACTGTTTTCCAAAGTGGCTGCACCAACTTGCATTCTCACCAACAGTGTAAGAGGGTTCCCCTTTCTCCACATCCTCTCCAATACGTGTTGTTTACTGTTGTGTTGATTTTGGTCATTCTGACTGGTATAAGGGTATCTCAATGTGGTTTTGATCTGAATCTCCCTGATGGCAAATGATGATGAACATTTTTTCATGTGTCTGTTAGCCATTTGTATGTCTTCTTTGGAGGAGTGTCTGTTGATGTCTTCTGCCCATTTTTGATGTGATTAGCCTTTATTTCTTTTTGTTGTCTGATTGCTAAGGCTAGGACTTCCAGTACTGTGTTGACTAATAGTGGTGAGAGTGGACATCCTGGTAACGTTCCTGACCTTAGGGAAAAAGCTCTCAGTTTTTCCCTGTAATGATATTCTCTGTGGGTTTTTTGGTATATGGCTTTTATGAAGCTGAGGTATATTTCCCATAGCCCTATATGGTGGAGGGTTTTTATCAAGGAAGGATGCTGTGTTTTGCCAAATGCTTTTTCTGTATCTACTGAGAGAATCATATGGTTCTTGTCTTTTCTTTCAATAATGTGGTGTATCACCTTGGCTGATTTGTGGATGTTGGTCTACCCTTGCAGCCCAGGAATAAATCCTCCTTATTCATGGTGAATAATCCTCTTAGTGTACTGTTGGATCCTATTAGCTAGTATATTGGTGATAGTTTTTACATCCATGTTCATGAGGGATATTGCTATGTAATTCTCCATTTTGGTGGGGTCTTGGGTTTTGGGATCAAGGTAATGCTGGTCTCACAGAATGAGTTTGTAAGTTTTCTTTTGATTTCTATTTTTGAAATAGCTTCAGAAGAATAGGTATTCTTCTTTAATAGTTTGGCTGAATTCCACTGGGAGGCCATCTGGCCCCAGACTCCTGTTTGTTGGGAGATTTTGGATTACTGCTTCAATTTCGTTGCTGGTTATGGGTCTGCTCAGGTTTTCTAGTTATTCCTATTTCAGTTTTGGTAGTTTACACGTTTCTAGGAATGTATCCATTTCTTCCAGATTGTCTTATTTGTTGGCATATTGTTGCTAATAATCTCTTATAGTTGATTTTATTTCTTCACTGTTGGTTGTGATCTCCCTTCTTTCACTGTGATCTTATTTATTTTGGGTCCTTTCTCCTTTATTTTTGATAAATGTGGCTAGGGGTTTATCGATCTTCTTAATTCTTTCAAAGAACCAGCTCCTTGTGGTGGGTATTGAGGAGGGCACATATTGCTTGGAGCACTGGGTGTGGTGCATGAACAATGAATCTTGGAACACTGAAAAAATAAAATAAAATTCAAAAAGAAAAAAAAGAACCAGCTCCTAGTTTTGTGGATCTTTTCTATTGTTTTTTTTTCTATTATTTCTCTTCTTCAGTTGAATTTAGGCTTTATTTGTTGTTCTTTCTCTAACTCCTTTAGGTGTAAGATTAGGTGTGTTTGAGACTTGTTTCTTGAGAAAGGCCTACATTGCTATATACTTCCTTCTTAGGACTGCCTTTGCTGCATCCCAAAGGTTCTGACCTGTCCTGTTTTCATTTTCATTTGTGTCCACGTATTTTAAAAATTCTTCTTTAATTTCCTGGTTGACTCATTCATTCTTTAGTAGAATGTTCTTTAACCCCCCATGTATTTGTGGTCCATCCAGATTTTCTCTTGTGGTTGACTTCAAGTTTTAAATCATTGTGGTCTGAAAATACGCATGGTATGATCTCAAATTTTTTGGTACTGATTGAGACCTGATTTGTGACCCCGTATGTGATGTATCCTGGAGAAC
>CM052810.1:51313979-51354140 GCA_028533885.1 Nasua narica | reverse complement strand
AGTCTTTGGTTTAAAATCTGGTTTGTCTGATATAGGATGGCAGTCAGCTTTCTTTTGGTGTCCCTTACCATGATAAATCGTTCTCCACCCCCTCACTTTCAATCTGGAGGTGCTTTTGGGTGTAAAATGAGTCTCTTGTAATCAGCATATCGATGGGTCCTGTTTTTCTTTTTTTTTTCCCGTTTGTCTTTTAATACAATCTGATATCCTGTGTTTTGACTAGAGCATTTAGTCCATGTACATTCAGAGTAATTTTTGAAAGAGATGAATTTAGTGCCATTTTATTACCTGTAAAGTCACTGTTTCTGTAGATTACCTTTGTTCTTTTCTGGTCTTCGTTATGTTTGGGCTATCTCTTCACTCAAATGTTCCCTTTTAATATTTCCTGCAGGTCTGGTTTAGCGTTTGTGAATTCCTTTAGTTTTTGTTTTCCCTGAAAACTCTATCTGTCCTTCCATTCTGAATGACAGCCTTGATGAATAAAGTATTTTTGGCTGCTTATTTTTCCTCTTTAGCACATTAAATACATCAAGCCCGTCCTTTCTGGCCTGCCATGTGTCTGTGGATAGGTTTACTACAAAGTTTGTGTGTCTACCCTTGTAGATTAAGGTCCTCTTTTCCCAAGCTGCTATCTGGATATTCTTTGTAATTTGCAAGTTTTAAGGTGTTGACCTATTTTTGTTATTTTTGAGGGGGGTCCTCTGGGGCTCTTGGATTTGAATGCCTATTTCCTTCCCTAGTTTAGGGAAGTTCTCAGCTGTAATTTGTTCAAATAAACTTACTGCCCCTTTCTCCCACTTTTCATCTTCTGGGACTCCTATTATACAGGTATTATTTCACTTTATGGAGTAGCTGAGTTCTCTAAGTCTACCTTTGTGATCTAATAATTTTCTTTCCCACTTTTCAGCTTCCTTTCTTTCCATCTTTTTATCTTACCACTGATTTGCTCTTCTGCTTTGTTCATCCTCTTTTTATGCTCTCCACTTGGGGTTGCATCTTGGTAATAGCATTTTTAATTTTGGCCCGATTAGATTTTAGTTCTTTTATCTCTACAGTAAGGGATTTTCTAGTATATTCTGTTTTTTTTTTTTTTATCAAGTCCACCTGGTATCTTTATAATCAATGTTTCAAATTCTAAAGTTTAGACATATGTATATTGATTAAATCTTTGGGTGTGAGTACTAGTAGGTATTTTATTCTTTGTGATGTGATTGTAAATGAGATTATTTTCTTAATTATTCTTCTAGTTCATTATTACTATATAGAATTGCTACTAAATTCTGGGTATTATTTTTGTATCCTGCAACATTACTGAATTTAGTATTTGCCATAGTTTCTTGGTGGAGTCCTTAGGATATTCTATGTATAGGACCATGTCATCTGCAAATAGTGAAAGTTTTACTTCTTCTTAATCAGTATGGATGCCTTTTTTTTTTTTTTTCTTATTGCTGTGTTAAGACTTCCAATACTATGTTGAATACAAGTTGTGAGAGTGGACATACTTGTCTTATTCCTCATCTTAAAGGAAAAGCTCTCAGTTTTTCACCATTAAGATGTTAGCTGTGTTTTTTCATAAGTGGCATTTATTATATTGATATATGTTCCCTCTAAGCCTATTTTGAGAATTTTTATAATGAATGGATATTGTACTATGTCAGATGTTTTTTCTGTATCTTTTGAGATTAGCATATGGTTTATATCCTTTCTCCGATTAATGTAATGTATCACATTAATCACTTTGTGAATACTGATCCACCCTAGCATACTTGGAAAAACTCACTTGATTGTGGTGAATAGCTTTTTAAATTTTTTTTGATTTATGTTTATTAGGGATATTGGCCTGTAGTTTTCTATTTTGTGGTCTTTGGTTTTGATATCAGCATAATGCTGGCCTCATTGAATGTATTCAGAAAATTTCCTTCCTGTCTTATTTTTTTGAATAGTTTGAGGAGGATAGCTATTAATTTCCCTCTAAAGGTTTGTAGAATTCAACTGTGAAGCCCTCTGGTCCTGGACATTTGTTTGTACAGAGATCTTAAAATCTTTAAAAAAATTTTTTAATTTTTTTATAAGATTTATTTATTTGACAGAGAAAGAGAAAGCCAGAGAGGGAACAGAAGCAGGTGGAGTGGGAGAGGGAGAGACAGGCTTCTTGCAGAACAGGGAACCTGACATGGGGCTCAATCCTAGGATCCCCAACACAAAATCTAGCACAGACAAGCACTTGTTTTTTTTAATTAATCAATTTTGGTGAACATTATTTACTTTTTTTTTTTAAACTCCCTTGGTTACCGCATCCACCTCCTTTCTGTAACCCTCACTTTGGTTCCTGGAATTGAGAGTCTCTCATGGTTTTTCTCCCTCTCTGGTATCTTCCCAGTTTTCCCTCCCTTCACCTATGGTTCTCCACACTCTTAGGTTCTACATATGAATGAAACCATATGAAAATTGTCTTTTTCTGCTTGACTTAGCATAATCCCCTCCAGTTCTATCCATGTTGATGCTAACGGTGGGTATTCTTCCTTTCATCTGTTGAAGGGCATCTCACCTCCTTCCACAGTTTGGCTATTGTGGACATTGCTGCTATGAACTTTGGGGTGCATATGCTGTAGGGAGTTTTTTCATTACTGATTCAATTTCATTACTATCAATTGGTCTGTACAAATTTTATATTTCTTCCTGATTTAGTTTTGGAAGATCATGTTTCTAAAATTGCCTACTTCTAGGTTGTTCCAGTCTGTTGGCATATAATTTCTCATAATATTCTCTTATACTCATTTGTATTTATGTGTTGTCGTTGTTATTTCTCCTCTTTCATTTCTGATTTTGAGTCCTTTTTTTCTTGATGTGTCTGCCTAAATGTTTATCAATTTTGTTTATCTTCTCACAATACTAGCTCTTGGTTTCATTGATCTGTTTTATTGGGATTTTTTTTTCATCTCTATTGTTTATGTCTGCTCTAAATTTTATTATTTCTTTCCTTCTATTGGCTTTACACTTTTTCTTTTTCTAGTTGATTTAGTTGTAAGGATACTTTGTTCATGTGATCTTTTTCTTTTTTCTTGAGGTGGGTCTAAATTGCTATAATCTTCCCTTCTAGAACTGCTTTCACCACATGCCCAAGTTTTGGACCTTTATGTTTTCATTTGTGTCCATGTATTTATTTTCTCTTTGATTTCTTGGTTGACCCATTCATTCTTTAGTAGCATGTTTATTTAGCCTCCATGTATTTGTGTTTTTTTCCAGAGTTTGGTTTCTAGTTTCATATTGTTGTGGTTGGAAATGTTGCATGGTATGATTGCAATCTTCTGAATTTACTGAGACCTGTTTTGTGGCCTAACGTGTGTTCTATCCTGGAGAATGTTCCATGTGCACTTGAAAATAATATCCATTCTACTGTTTTTGGATAGAGTGTTCTGAATAAATCTGTTAGATCCAACTGGTTTAATGTATCATTCAAAGCCACTGTTTGTTGATTTTCTGTCTGGATGATCTATCTGCTGATAGAGTGGGGTGTTAAAGTCCCCTACTATTATTGTATTACTGTCAATTTCTTTCTTTATATGTATTGATAGTTGATTTATGTATTTAGATGCTCCCATGGTGCAAAGATGTTTACAATTTTGTTCCCTTTATGATTGTGTGGTGATCTTTGTCTCTACTCATTTTTATTTTAAAGTCTATTTCTTCTGATATAAATATTGCTACTCCAGATTTTTTTCTACTTCCATTTGCGTGGTTTTTTCCCCCCTCTTTTTACTTCCAAAGTATATCTGTTTTTGGGTCTGAAGTGAGTCTCCTGTAGGCAGCATATAAGTAGATCATTTTTGCTTATTTGGTCACTCCATGACTTTTGCTTGGAGCATTTAGTCCATTGACATTCAAAGTAATTATTGATAGGTATTCACTTATTACCATATTGTTTCTTATTTTCCAGTTGTTTTTGTAGTTCTTCTCTGTTCCTTTCTACTTCTCTTGCTCTTTTCCTTTCTGGTTTGATGGTTTTCTTTAGTGATATGCTTGGATTATTTTCTTTTCATTTTTTTGTATACCTGTTACAGGTTTTTGATTTGTGGTTACTATTAGTTTTATATATAACACCCTATGCAAAGAACTGTCTATATTAAGTTGATGGCCACCTAAGTTTGAACCCATTCTAAAAGTCCTTTATTTTTGCCTCTCCTCCCATGATTTATATATATGATGCCATACTTTACATTCTTTAATTTTGTGACTCCTTTGACTGATGTTTGTAGATACAATCAATTCTATTGCTTTTGTGCTTTAACCTCCATTCAGGTTTCCTAAGTGATTAATCCACTACTTTTATCAAATGTTGGCATTCACCTCTGATTTTTTTTCCTTTCATAATTTTTTTCTACTACTGGGTATGTACTTTTTATTTTTTTAACATATAATGTATTATTTGTCTCAGGGGTACATGTCTGTGAATCATCAGGCTTACACATTTCACAGCAATTACCACAGCATATACCCTCCCCAATATCCATAACCCAGCCACACTATCCCTACTCCCCCACCCCCAGCAACCTTCAGTTTGTTTCATGAGTTTAGGAGTCTCTTATGATTTGTCTCCTTCCTGATCCCATTTTGTTTCATTCCCCCCCCATCTCCCTGCTCTGCCTCTCAAATTCTTCATTATCAGAGAGATCATGTAATAATTGTCTTTCTCTGATTGATTTATTTTGCTTAGCATAATACCCTCTAGTTCCATCCACATCATTGCAAATGGCAACAATGGCAAGATTTTGTTTCTGTTGATGGCTGCATAGTATTCCATGGTATATATATGCCACAACTTCTTTATCCATTTATCTGTTGATGGACATCTAGGTTTTTTCCATAGTTTGGCTATTATGGACATTGCTGCTATAAACTTCGGATCACTACATTTGTATCTTTAGGGTAAATACCCAGTAGCGCAATTGCTGGGTCGTAGGGTAGCTCTAGTCTCAACTTTTTGAGGAACCTCCATACTGTTTTCCAGAGTGGCTGTACCAGCTTGCATTCCCACCAACAATGTAGGAGGGTTCCCCTTTCTCTGCATCCTCGCCAACATCTGTCGTTCCCTGCCTTGCTAATTTTAGCTATTCTGACTAGTGTGAGGTGGTATCTCACTGTGGTTTTGATTTGTATTTCTCTGATGCCGAGTGATGTTGAGCACTTTTGCACGTGTCTGTTGGCCATTTGGATGTCCTCTTTGCAGAAATGTCTGTTCATATCTTGTGCCCATTTCTTGATTGGATTATTTGTTCTTTGGGTATTGAGTTTGAGAAGTTCTTTATAGATTTTGGATACTAGCCCTTTATCTGATATGTCACTTGCGAATATTTTCTTCCATTCTGTAGGTTGTCTTTTGGTTTTGTTGACTGTTGCCTTTGCTGTGCAAAAGCTTTTGATCTTGATGAAGAGTCCCAATAGTTCATTTTTGCCCTGCTTCCCTTGCCTTTGGTGATGTTTCTAGGAAGAAGTTGCTATGGCTGAGGTCGAAGAGGTTGCTGCCTGTGTTCTCCTCAAGGATTTTGAGGGATTCCTGTCTCACATTGAGGTCTTTCATCCATTTTGAGTCTATTTTTGTGTCCACGTGGTGTAAGGAAATGGTCTAGTTTCATTCTTCTACATGTGGCTATCCAATTTTCTCCACACCATTTGTTGAAGAGATGCTTTTTTCCATTGAATATCCTTTCCTGCCTTGTCGAAGATTAGTTGACCATAGAGTTGGGGATCCATTTCTGGGCTCTCTATTCTGTTCCATTGATCTCTGTGTCTCTTTTTGTGCCAGTACCACACTGTCTTGATTACAGCTTTGTAATAGAGCTTGAAATCTGGAATCGTGATGCTGCCACCTTTGGTTCTCTTTTTCAAGATTCCTCTGGCTATTCGCGGTCTTTTCTGGTTCCATATAAATTTTAGGATTATTCTATTTCTTAGGGATTGCATTAAATGTGTAGATTGCTTTAGGTACCATAGACATTTTCACAATATTTGTTCTTGCAATCCCTGAGCATGGAACGTTTTTCCATTTCTTTGTGTCTTCCTCAATTTCTTTCATGAGCACTTCATAGTTTTCTGAGTACAGATTCTTTGCTTCTTTGGTTTATTCCTAGGTATCTTATGATTTTGGGTGCAATTGTAAACGGGGTCAACTCCTTCATTTCTCTTTCTTCTGTCTTGCTGTTGGTGTATAGAAATGCAACTGATTTCTGTGCATTGATTTTATATCCTGACATGTTTCTGAGTTCCTGTATGAGTTCTAGCAGTCTTGGAGCGGAGTCTTTTGGGTTTTCCACATAAAGTAACATCATCTGCAAAGAGTGAGAATTTGACTACTACTTTGCCAATTTCAATGCCTTTTGTTTCTCTTTGTTGTCTGATTGGTGAGGCTAGGACTTTTAGTACTATGTTGAATAGCAGTGAAGATAGTGGACATCCCTGCCATGTTCTTGATCTTAGGGGAAAAGCTCTCAATTTTCCCCATTGAGAATGATACTCACTGTGGGTTTTTCATAGATGGCTTTGATGATGGTGAGGAATGTACCCTCTATGACTACACTGTGAAGAGTTTTGATCAAGAAAGGATGCTGTACTTTGTCAAATGCTTTTTCAGCATCAATTGAGAGTATCATATGGTTCTTGTTATTTTTTCTATTACTGTATTGTATCACATCGATAGATTTGTGGATGTTGAACCAACCTTGCAGCCCAGGAATAAATTCCACTTGATCGTGGTGAATAATCCTTTAAATATACTGTTGAATCCTACTGGCTAGTATTTTGGTGAGAATTTTTGTATCCATGTTCATCAAGGATATTGGTCGGTAATTGTCCTTTTCGGTGAGGTCTTTGTCTGGTTTTGGGATTAAGGTAATGCTGGCCTCAGAAAATGAGTTTGGAAGTTTCCCTTCCCTTTCTTTTTTTTTGGAATAATTTCAGGAGAATGGGTATTAATTCTTCTTTAAATGTTTGGTAGAATTCCCCTGGCAAGCCATCTGACCCTGGGCTCTTGTTTGTTGGGAGATTTTTTGATGACTGCTTCAATCTCCTTACTGGGTATGGTCCTGTTCAGGTTTTCTATTTCCTCCTGGTTCAGTTTTGGTAGTTTATATGACTCTAGGAATGCATTCATTTCTTCTAGATTGTCTAATTTGCTGGTGCATAGTTGCTCATAATATGTTCTTATAATTGTTTGTATTTCTTTGGTGTTGGTTGTGGTTTCTCCTCTTTAATTCATGATTTTATTAAAATGGGTCCTTTCTCTTTTTTATAAGATTGATAAGTCCTTGGCCAGACTTATTAATCCTTTCAAAGACCCAGCTGCTAATTTCGCTTATTTGTTTTGCTGGTTTGTTTTGTTTGGTTTCTATTTCATTGATTTCTGCTCTGATCTTTATCATTTCTCTTCTCCTGTTGGGTTTAGGTTTTCTTTGCTGTTCTTTCTTCAGCTTCCTAAGGTATAGGGTTAGGTTGTGTATTTGAGATCTTTCTTGTTTCTTGAGAAAGGCTTGAATTGCTATATACTTTCCTCTCAGGACTGCCTTTGCTGTGTCCGAAAGATTTTGAACAGTTGTGTTTTCATTTTCATTTGTTTCCATGAATTTTTTAAATTCTTCTTCAATTTCCTGGTTAACCCATTCATTCTTTAGTAGGGTGCTCTTTAGCCTCCATGTATTTGAGTTCTTTCCAACTTTCCTCTTGTGATTGAGTTCTAGTTTCATGGCATTGTGGTCTGAAATTATGTAGGGAATGATCCCAGTCTTTTGGTACCGATTGAGACCTGATTTGTGACCCAGGATGTGATCTATTCTGTAGAATGTTCCACGTGCACTAGAGAAGAATGTGTATTCTATTGCTTTGGGATGGAATGTTCTGAAGATATCTGTGGTGTCCATCTGGTCCAGTGTGTCATTTAAAGCCTTTATTTGTTGATCTTTTGCTTAGATGATCTGTCCATTTCAGTGAGGAGGGTGTTAAGGTCCCCTACTATTATTGTATTATTGTTGATGTGTTTCTTTGATTTTGTTATTAGTTGGTTCATATAATTGGCTGCTCCCATGTTAGGGGGATAGATATTCACAATTGTTAGCTCTTCTTGTTGTACTTTTCTTTCAAAAGAATTCACTTTAACCCTTTTTATAAGGCTGCCTTAGTGGTCTTTAAATTTTGTCTGGGAAACTCTCTCTCTTTCAATTCTGAATAATAATCTTCCTCAGTAGAATATTCTTGGGTGTGTGTGTATGTGTTTCCCTTCAGGACTTTGAATGTATCATACTCCTTTTGGCTTACAGAGTTTCTGCTAAAAAAAAATCTGCTGGTAGCCTTATGAGGTTTGTAATAATTTGCTTTTCTCTTGCTTCCCTTATAAATTCTCTTTATCACTAGTTTTTGCCATTTCAGTTACTATGTGTTTTGGTGGGGCCTCTTTTGTCTCCTGGATCTGGAATTCTATTTCCTTCCCCAAATTAGGGAAATTTTCAGCTATTGTTTCTTCAAATATATTTTCTGTCCCCTTTTGTCTCTCCTCTTCCTCTGGGATCTCTATAATATAAATGTTATCGTGCTTGATGTTGTTGCTGAGTTCCCTTAACTTATTCTTATTTTTAATTCTTTGGTCTTTTTGCTGTTTAGTTACTTGGTTACTTCCCATTACCTTGCTTCTCAGGTCAGTAATCAGTTCTGGTATTGATTCCTTTTAGTGTGTTTTTATTTCAGTTATTTAGTTCTTCATTTCTGATTGGTATCTTTTTTATCTCCGTGTTGAATGTCTTACTGAGATCCTACACTCTTAAGTCCTGTAAGTATCTTTTTGACCATTACTTTGAATTCTCCATCAGACATATTGCTTATCTTAGCTCTTTTTCTATGGCTTTGTCCTATTCTCTAATTTAGAACATATCCTTGTTTCTTTGTCTAACTCTCTTTGTTTCTAGGTATAAGGAAAGTAAGTGAACTTCTCCTGGTCTTGAAAGTAGTGGCTTCATGAAGAAGAGGTCCTATAGTGTCCCTACAGCACAAAGTTCTCTGTTTATCAGAACCTGGTTCTTCATAGATGTCTTCTAAGTGGGCTGCATGTGCCCCACTTGTGTGCCTAAGCCTGGATGACTTTCAGTGCAGTCAGCTGAAATGGCCCACTTTGCCTGTTGTGGGCATGCTGGGCAGGGTTTGATTCCTGTGCTGTTTGGGGTTTGAGGCCACCATGGGCTTGTAGTTGGACCTTGTCAGCAGTCATACCCAACTATAGCGTGCTCTCTCCCCTACCTTGTCCCCTGAGAGGCTTTTATTGCTGGGCACAGCGATAGGGAATGCTCTCTGTGCTCTCGGCTATAAGGTTTGGCAGCTGGGACTGTTGGTACACTGCCATGTGTATGGTTATTTTCCCTATTCTCCAGGGCAGAAGCCACACACTATTTTCTGCCAGAGTTGCTTGCATGGTATATCAAGGCAGGAGCCACCTTGGCATGATGCCTTCCAAGTGGGATGGGGTGGATCTACAGGAGATAATGGAGGTAGGGCATATGGTGCTAGCAAGATAAGTGGTTCCCACAAGTGTCCAGGTATCTAAACTGTTTGGGAGGGTTGGGAATAGAGACCTCAAGCTCTTTTGGTCTTAGAGAAGTCTCCTAAAGATCCGGGCACCTCCAATTCATATTCTAAGATTAGTAAATAAATCTCCTTTATATATCTAGATTCGTTTCAAACTAATACTTTTATCCTGTGTCTTGGGTGGGTTATTGGTTATACTGGGAGGAGACTCCATTTCCTATTATACCCCAGCTCTCCCAGAACTAAGCCCTTCGATTCTTAAAATACCAGGAACTAAGCTTCACTGATTGGTAAGTCCTACCTCTGTGAGTTTTGCAGTTTCAAAGCCAGATAAGGACTCATGTGCCTGGTGTGGGGTCTGTTCCTCTTGCTTCTCTGTGCTTGTGGTGTCCTTTCTTTCTGTGGCTAGTGTTGCTGGAGGTTTGGTTCCAAATTATGTTTCTGTCCTTCCTACCCTTTCTGTGTGGCTCCTCTCTACAATTTACTGTGGAAAGTCTGTTCTGCCAGTCTTCAGATTATTTTCTGGGTTAGTTGTACTGACAGACCTGTTATCTTGCTGGTTTGTGGATCAAGATGAGCTTAGGATCCTCCTATTCTGGATCTTCCCAGAAGTCCTAAAAGTACTTTTAAAAGACTTAACAAATCCTCACAAACACTGAATTTGCTTGTTGCTACCTTAACTTTTTTTGTGTGTGTGGGTTATTACTTAGCAACACATACTAAAAAAATGTTTAACAAACGGTTTGCCTAAATGCTGTTCCTAATGTTCCTACCATTTTATAAGCATTACTTCGGAAAAATAGAATATAATTGTGCAAGTTGTATCATCTGCGATCCCTATGTTAATTGGTTAAATCTTGTTCATTATATTGCCTCTGTATGCTTTGCATTTATCTTCAGTAATCTCCTTCCCACTGAGATTAAGCAAACACTATTCAAGGTTTCTGGAGAAAAAGTTTTCTAGTATGAATTTTAAGTGTATTAAAATTGCAAGTTCTGTTTCCGTTAGTTATTCTGCATAGCAAATTACTCCTGAGTTTAGAGGTTTAAAACAATAACAATTTATTTGCTTTCAATTCTGTAATTGGACCAGAGGATGGTAGGGATTTCTCATCTCTGCCCTTCTTGGGTCAGATGGAAAGACTGAAGTGCGGGCTCAACTGAGCTGCTGGCTGAGAGCTTAGATTTTCTTCTCACAGCCTCTCCATATAGCTAGGTTAGGCTTCTCACAGCATGGCAACCTTGGGGGCACTCAGACTACTCACAAAAATATGAAAGCAGAAGGTGCCAGCTTTTCTTAAGGGTTGGGTCTGTGACGGGAGTGTCATTTCTGCTGCATTCCACTAATTAAAGTGGGTCACAGGGTCCTAATAGATTCAAGAGTATTGAACCACAAATGGGTCAATACTGGGAAGGCCTATTCATTGAAACCCAGCAAACCAATACTCTAAAACAGGCTTTTTCTATCAATGGAGATCCATCCTAAGGGAATGATCTTAAATCTGGAAAAGGCTTTGTTTACAAAGATGTTCATAATAGCTCTCGGTAAAAGTATTAGCAATAATGGAAACACCTTTTATTTTTAACAGATATTATCTATTAGTAAAAAATATTTTCAAAATTAGGGTATAATTGGGAGGATCAGAAAGATGGCAGACAAGGATCCTGAGCTTACCTCGTCCCATGGACACCCTGAGATAACAGCAACATTTGTACAACTGACTCTGAAAATGACCCAAAGATTGGCAGAACAGACCTTTAATGGTAAAGATGAAGTCACAGTGAAAAGCGTAGGAGAGACACCACAAATATGGACATTTCAAAGGATTAGTTCCCACACTAGGCATCACAGACATACTTTGGGAAGATGAGTGTCCATGACAGCTATGAGAACTAGTGGGTTTTCACTTTAGGAGCTTTTAAAATGAGCAAGGCTAAATTTTGGTACATTAAAAATCAGTGGACTTAACTCTGGGGGACCTAGAGGGCAATAGGAAACCGGGTCCCCGTTATAGTGTCTGCATAATAATTCAGCCCAAGACTGAGCTTAGAAATAACAGGGAACAAAACCTAGGGTTTATGTGAAGATTTATTTCATAATCTCAGAATTACACACTGGAGTGGCAGGGATCTTCAGGAGACAACTCCAAGAAGAAAAGCAGTGGTGGGCACCACTTCTCCCTTTCCCCAGCTCAGATAGGACATTTAAGTGTAAAGTGTTAGCACTGGTTCCCATATCTTACTGATACCTCAGGCCCCACCCCTACAGATCTCCCCCATCCAACTCATCCACTTGGCATGCACCCCCCCAAATTGGCCCTTGCTTTGGCACATCATGCAAGAAAGGGACCAGTACTACTCCAAAGTGACTCCTGGAGTAGGGGGAGATAATCCCATACACCAGCATGTTCACAGTTCCAGCAGATGAACCTTTCAGCTGGCAGCATGAAGAGAATGCCCTGCTGATCAGTGTGATTCCAGCCCTGGCTGAGGGACTAGGGGGCAGGCAGCTGGTCTATCAGGTGGCGACACAGAGAGAAACTGTGCTGTTCAGTGTGCTCATAGCTGTGGCAGAGAGACAAAGTACAGTCGGTTACCCTAACTTCTGACCTTGGCTCCCTATGAGTCTGTGGTAGCCCTAGATCCTCCACAGCACAGAGGATCAAAACCTGCTCAGTGTGCGCCAGGTAGGCGAAATGGGTTACTGCAGCTGACAAGGCTGAAGGCAAACACAGCTCATACACAAGACACCCTGGAGGACCTCATTCTGGCAACTGGGGGCATTGTGCTCCAGGACACCACAGGACCTCCTTTACACAAGGCCACTACTTCGAAGGTCAGGGCATATAGCTGACCTATTACAGAGAGACAAAATGAGAAGACAGAGGAATATGTACTAAATTAAAAAAAAAAAAAAAAAGGAAAAGAGCAAAAAAGCCAAATGAATCAGAGATTAAAATGGACTTGAGAAAAGAGTGGAGGACCTCAGTGAGAACTATGGAAAAAATATAAAAAGAATCAATAGCAGATTAGAGGACGCAGAAGAGTGCAATACTTTGGAAGATAGGGTAATGGAAAGTAACCAAACTAAGCAGCAAAAAAACCCAAAGAATAATAACAAAATAAATTAAGGAATCTCAGTGACATTGTCAAGCTTAATAACATTCACATTAAGAAATAAAGGGTAGAAAAATTCCTGGGAAAGGAAAAAGACTTCCAGATCCAGAAAGCACAGAGTCCCCAAGTAAATTAACCCAAGGATGTCCACACCAAGACATGTATAATTAAAATGGCAAAGGCAAAAAGTAATGATAAAGAGAGAAATTTTAAGATGCAAGAGAGGCTAAGTGTTGTGGTAAGCATTGGGTGTTACAGGCAACTAATGAATCATTGAACACTGTATCAGAAACTAATGATGTACTATATAGTGGCTAACTGAACATAATAAATATAATAAAGACATCAAGAGGAAGGAAAAAAGAGTTATATACAAGGGAAGCTCCATAAGGCAATCACCTGATTTTTTAGCAGCAACTTTGGAAGCCCAAAGGAACTGGTGTGATGTATTCAAAGTATTGAGAGGAAAAACTCTGCAACCAAGAATGCTCTACTCAGCAAAGTTATCATTCAGAATAGAAGGAGAGAGAGTTTCCTAGACAAACAAAAGCTAATGGAGTTCATCACCACTAAGGCAGCCTTATATGAAGTGTTAAAGGGATATGAGTGGAAAGAAAATTCTAGGACTAAAAGGTAATTGGGTGATGGTATTACAGAAGGCATGTGATGTGATAATCACTGGGTGTTACACACACCTGACAAATTATTGAACACTACATCTGAAACTAATGATGTACTATGTTTTTGGCTAACTGAATTTAAATAATTTATTTTTTTTTGCTGTTCACCTCCTTGCATGCTTTCCATTACTCTGTCTTCCAGATCACAATGTTCTTCTGCATCCTTTAATCTACTATTGGTTCTCTTTAGTATATTTATTTCAGCTGTATTCTTCAACCCCGATTGGTTATTTTTAATATTTCTGCAGTGTTATTGAAGGCCTTAGTTCTTCCACTCTTTTTTCCATCCCAGTGAGTATCTTTATGACCGTTATTTAAAATTCTTTATCAGGCATATTGCTTATCTGTTTCATTTAGTTATATTTTTCTGGTTTTTTTTCGACACGTATTCTCTGTCTCCCCATTTTGCTTGACTTTTTGTATTTGTTTCCATGGATCAGGCAAAAAGGCTACTTCTCTTAAACTTGAAGGAATGGTCTTGTGTATGATGTCCCCTATGCAGACTGTGTGTGTTGTGACTTTTGCTGGCTGGAGCTGTGGCTGTATATGCTAGTTATTCTTTTAAACCATGAGTTTTAAAAAGAAAGGAAAAAAAACCCCACAAAACATATAAAGTAAGAAAAAACAGAACCTGTAGCTTACTTTCTGTGCCCATAATCACAGGGGGCCTGGTGTGGGCTTGTGGACCCTGCTTCGGTCTGGGATCTTAAGGTGGAAGGGAAGAGAGTTGGGTTTGCTGAAGCTGTAAGCTCACTGAGATAACCAGACTCGCCTGTAATAGTGTCCAGATCCGCTACAGTCTAGGTTTTAAGGTGGAGTGGGGATATAAACGGTGTCATTCTCTAGTCCCCCTGCCTAGAGAACTTTCCTACAGCTTCTCTATTACTTGGCGGAGTTCTAGTGTTGTCTCTTTTATATGCTAGTTGCTCTTTGGCTTTTTTTCTGCACCTAAAGACAGAGGAATCTATTCCTAGTTCTTCAGTACTCTCTCTCCCCAATGCTGTTTGCAGCACTGGGGATAGGGGTTCGCTTCCTTACTGTGTCTCTGTCTCTCTTGCCACCTGTCTTTGCTTGTTCAGTACCTACTCAGTCAGTCCTCAGTTCTTTAGGAGGAATTGCTCTATAGGTACAATTTGGAGTGTTCTGTGGAGGAGGTGAATTCAGAGTTCCCTTATGTCGCCATCTTGAATGAGAACCTCAAAATAGTTTGTACAGCAGGTATGGATAATATCTTGACCAAAATTTAAAAAACGAATATTTCTAAGGATTTAGAGAGACCCAAAAGGGAATATGAATAGTTTGGTGGGAACAAGTTAATTAGCACCTTCTGGTGTTTCCATATGCATTCATTCATCTTTGTAACACTGAGGAGCGTAGAGTTTTGAGTTCTAAGACTGAAGTTCAGACCTGGGTTCTAACATTGACACTGACTTGCAAATTACTCAGTCTCTCTGTAGTAAAAGCATATTGAATTATTTGCCTAGCTCTTAACCACAATATTTTAATAGAAGCTCCTTAAATATTTGATATTATCCACTTTCCTTACCATAGTTCATTAGATGCTATCCTGGGCCCATGACTATTTCTTCTTTCATATATCTGCAGTAGGTTCAGCCTTTCTCTAGGTGGCTGGACCATAACCTGTATGCTCAGGAGCTGTACAGCCATATTTCTTGCTGTATGAATGGAGATGTAAAATATTTGTTGTGATGTAGCTCCAGAGAGAGTAACATAGATGATGGACAGACTAGAGACCTGCTACTGTTTCATTCCCAATGCCCACCTACACTTCTGTCAAGAGATAAATCTGGATTGTTTGGGAGAGGCATTTATTCCCCCATTTTGAGAGCATTGCTGAAACCTGGCCTAGAAGGTTTGAGTTAGCACAACAGCAGAGCACACCCCCATTAGCCACTGAACTCACTCTCTCCTCTAATAAGACCATTTGTGTGACCTGAATCTTCCAATGTTACATAGTCACATAGAATTCCTGACCACTGGCCCTGTGACTTTGTAGAGCATTATGGGAGGAGACCCTGTCAGTATTGGAACTTAAGCCTTGGTGCATGCAGATCATCGATATCCTACTTAATCAATGGGAGATTAAGATCCACAGTGCTTACTCCCTCTCCACTACTTCTAAAGTTTCCTTTGGTTATCTTTATTTTATAATGGCATTGTGTAGTGTTAGGGGTTTGTATTCACATCTCCTTTACAGGACAATTTCTTTCTTTGAGATAAGGGAATCTATAATAAGTCCTTTTATGTTCAAGTTGGGTTTCTGTTACCAATAAATCAAAGAGTCACAGCCACATTAACTAAGGCCTCTCGAAGCCACAGTGATCTCTTTTAAAAAAGTGGGGCAAACAATACCAAGTGAGACAATAAATATAAAACAATATAGTACACAAAACATTCTGTAAATTTAAGCAGAATATTTCTTAAGGGATCAGACTATAAAGATATGCAAATGACTGAAGGATCTTGGAAATAAATTACTTTCTCTTATGCAAATTGATTTAGTGATGGGGAAATTCGATTCAGTATTCTATAAAGATTTGTAAAATTCACTGCACTCTTAAGTTCTGTTATTTTTTACCTTTTTCTTTGTCACATTTATCCTACTTTCTTATTCTTTTCTATTAATCTTGTCATCTATTTATTACTGCATCTTTTTGAAAATATGTGTTCATTTTACGAATCTTTAAACCTCCTTATTTTTCTTTTAATTTTACAGGCTTTGTACAGTTAGAAAGCTTTTGGCTACTAGCAACTCCTCTAGCACCAGCCTGGACTCTTGACTAAAACAACACATAACTTTATTATTTCATATAAGATGAAGTCTACAGGTATGATGAGTCTAAAGTTAGTTAAATTAGAATCTAAACAAGATGTCAGGGGACCCATGTTCTTTCTGCCTTGCCACTCTGCCCTCTTCAGCCTGTTGGGTTTTGTCTTGAAGCTGTCATCCCTATGAACAGAGGTTGCTCCTTGCTGTTCTGGTTGCCATATCACAAAACAACATCCAGACAAAAAGACTCCTTTTCCTCATTTGTGTCTTTTCATAATCAACAAATGCCTTCCTAAAAGCCCCCAGAGACTTTTTCTCATGTCCCAGGAGCAAGCATTGCACAGCATGGCAATTCATAAACTGTCAGCAAGGGGGTAGGATTAGTGGTATTGGCTTCAGAAGTGAAATGCATAATTTTACATTAGCAGAAAGCTTTGTCCATGTTGAGATTCCTTTGGGAATGTATAGAGCAAGGCAGAAATAAAGAGATGTACAGAACTTTTAATCACCCCAAAGCTATGATGGTGCCCCATACAAAGCAGTACATTCTCTTGGCCCTTAGTCTGGCCCCTCAATGTTCTTACATGATTGTGCGAGTCTTTTGGGTTATGTTTAAATCCTGGCTCTCTCAATTACTGCTTTATGACATGGGTCATTAACTCAGTTTCCTTATTCAAAAATAGAGATAATAATAGCACCATATTCACAGCGTTGTTTTGAATACTAAGGGAGTCAATATAAGAAAACCATTTAGAATGGTGCCTGGCTATAGGAAATAATCAATACATTGTACATACACACAGTCATCCATCAATTCATATTTATGTAAATTGAACTGAATGGCAGAGGAATCAAGATGTTGTCAAGGTAAGGTATTGTCACACTCATGCTGAATCCTCATTCATAATCCTCATAGCAATGATGTAGGTATGAATCCACCATTCCTAGCAATGGGGGATTCAGAGTGTCTCAGTCTGGAGAGGCCATGGTTCTAGGCAGCCCTACAGCATCCAGTCTGGAAAGTAACACTGTCATTCTGGGTGGATAAAACAGAGGACCACATAGCAAAGCTAAGGGGATGAATTGCCTAAAGCTTCTACCTCTATGGCTTCAGTGAAAAACCAGCCTCAGGTCAATGAGGTATTTATGAGTAAGCCCAGAGCGCCCACTCTGATACTATGCTAGGGTGACCATTGAGGTGCCATCTGCTTGTTACATAGGGCCAGGATTGGAAGACTTGACAGAGTCAGAATGCCATGGTTTGGAACAAAGGAAGCCTGAATATTCTCAGGAAACTGTAAATCGTAATTAAGAGTATGAAGAGATGTGAGAGCACAATAGACTTAATCCTCCAAAGTCAAAATTTAGATACTTATATAGTGATTAATTATGGAAAAGCAAAGCTCCAAGAAGTAAGTGGGTAAGATTCTGAGTGAATTCTCAGCAGCAGATAGGGACAACAGTGAGAGAAAACGCAGTTTGTTACTGCTAAAATTGCTCCATATTAATCCCTAAATAGTGGCAGATCTCCTTTTTCCTCAAACCAGTTATTTTTTTAGACACAACCAACATTTTCCATTCCTACTTGCATTTAGGTGCAGTCATAGGACAGAATTCTGGCCAATGGAAATTTGAAGGAAGTACTGTACATCACTTCTATGGGTGGCCCATAGAAACTTCAAGATCGATCCCCCTTGCCTTTCTGGCTGGTTGAATTGAGACAAGCTTTTAGTACCTCTCCTCAGAGCAACCTAGAGAATCATGTGAAGACAGCAGGCTCTCAAGAAGTCTACCTGAGAGTACTCTCCATACCTTCCCATTCCCTGCCTTCTTCCCACACACACAACAGTCAGGTGAGCAAGAAATAATTGTATGGTTTTATTTTATGTCATTTCATTGTGTTTAGTCACAAAGATTTCGAGCCTTATCTAATATGGCAGCTAGCAAACATCTCAATAAATATGCCCAAGCCTTTGTGGGTGACATACTACCTATGATACCAACTGTTAGTGTTTTTTCTTGCCTTATTTAATCTATCTTTTCTATGCATACCTTTTGTTTTTAGGGAGTCCCAAAGAATGAAAGTCCTAAGGTTACAACATAGAGGCTGATAGGCTGGTTTGGGGTACAGACATTTTGTTTGGCCTGTGTAGTACTTAAATATTGTCTGGATTCATTGTCAACACACACTTTTTAATATCTGGCATCTCTGAAAAAAGTGAATATTCCATAACACTATGGATGACAACTAATGGCCTGGCCAAGAGGAAGCCTTCTGTCAGTGGGGCATAAGTCTCCATTTGCTACCATCCCCAACCCTCTAAACTGTGTCAGGGCCAGCCCACATCCCCCATGTGTGTTTTCTGCCAGGACCCTGGAGCCTTTAGGACTTGTTAGCTCTTTTGTTTCTCTAAGTGTTTTCTTCCAGTGACACTTCAAATGCTCTTCTCAGCTCTACAGGGCAGGATGGGGTTTTCCTCCTTTTGTGCATCTTCTGTACTAATGGGTATAGAATCAGCACTTATCGTGGACTCTAAAAGTTGCCAACCCTCTCCCCTGACTTTCCACTTGAGGGGTTTTATCATCTATCCAAAATAACTACAATGGACCTTTCCTGCCACATTTCTTTCAAACCCATTTGAAACCCTTGTTCAGATACTGGACATACACGGCAATGAGCATCCAGATGATGGAGCCACCAAGACCTGCGACCCTTCCTCTTGCCCTGAGATGTGGAACTACTAATTACTGCAGACTGTGCCCCACTGCACTGACATCGGGAAAGACATAATGAAGTCCTGCGGAGACACTCAGAAAGAATACCCTATCATTAGCTCTTCACACCGACAGGTAAGGCTGGGAAAGTGCAAACTGGAGCTTGGAAAAGCTGCTCCTTTAGGGCTATCTAGGGAGGTGAAGAGTGTTCCTTTAAAAGAAGGCTTGTCTAAAAAAAGTCACGTGCAATGATTAGATACAGTATTTATTATATGATTCACATGCTTTAAAGCAACAACTCATGGGGACAGCCCAATATCCTTTATGGCCAATGCAATCTGAGGAAATGGTTTAAATTCTTCATTTATTATCATTTTTGTGTAATTTTTAGAGAATTGCCATAAGATGGTTCCATTTCCTCATAGTTCTCTCTCTCGGTGACCTTACCCAAATCTAAGTTTCTAAATCGGAGTCTAAATGAATGGATCAGACCTATATTAAGTCACGGCCAGCAAGAGAAATGGGCACTGTGTAATGGAAGTAATTTCAAATTCTCCTGTTCCATCCAGCATGCTAATCACCATCTGGCTACAGTGGCAGCATCTGCCCTTAAAATAACCCCTTTTCTTCTCAGGCCAGGGTTGTGCTCTTACAGTTTTAGGACTGAACCTCTCCTGTGTCACCCTCCTGACTAATGTGCTTTTCTGTGAGTCATGTCATAATTCACAGGCTTTTTTCCTTCAAACTGGGTAATTCCAGTTTCATTTCCCCTCTCTGGGTATTTAAAGGCCAGCCCTTTAGACCAATTTCAGTCATCTATTACTGGTGAGCCAATTTCTTGAGTGGCCTATTTGCAGAGCTGGTTCTGTAAGCTGGTGCGGGTTCTCCCAGCCAGGCCCGGACATTGCATGTGGAATTTGTTCAGGCAAAGTAATTCTTAGAGCATATAATGAATATCATGGGTCAGTCATACTAACTTGTCTGGCTGAGTCTCTAATATTATGGATTTGGTAAATCTCAAGTATCAACCAAACTACTTTTGACACATTCCAACCCATGCCTTTCTTTCTAATTGTGTGCAGAAATAGAAAGGAATATGGCAACAGGAAGAGGTTAGATGGTTCTCAGATAGCTCAGGAATTGCATGGTATATTTTCTCCTGCTGGATAGGATAGGTGACAGGATTAAGGAGAGGAAGCAACTCCGCTAACATGTCTTATGCCATTTTGGTAATAAGCAAAGGTGGGATTAGAATCCAAGCTAATGTATGTAGATATTTATATTGGTGCACATTTGTTCCTATTTTCACGCATATTTTACGGGAATCTCAGTATTTTGTAATCACAGCCCATACGCATAATCATGACATGAAACCTGCGATTGACAAGTGGAATCCTATATATGACAAGTGAATGGTTTTCATTAGTGAATTCCGACCACTGTTTAGTATATGGTCACCTACGAAATCCTAGTTGTCTGTGAAATGTGAAATTTGGATTTCTATATACCTTGTTCTGAGTCTGGAAAGAGATGGTATTTCCTCACTTTATGCATGTTTCTCAGTGTTTGTATTTCCCAATTTGACTTCCTGATTATTAGTAAAATTAAAGTGTCTGAAAAAGATTGCTAGAAGGTTTTCAGTTTTTAAAAGGAAGGATAGGAAGTGTCTAAGGAAGAAAGAGGTTTTGGGGTGATATGATAATCAAAGAGAATAAAACCCACAATTTTCTGGTTTCTATAAATAATCTATAAAAACATCCGTGGTCATGGGGGTAGCCATAGATTTGAAACCGCGGTTGCAAGAGATTTTCCTCTTCTTCCTTGGAACATTTACACATGTGGTAACTATATTTTTTAGATCAATAATGGGGCAATGTAATATGATTTGATTATTCATTGAGGATCTGTCTTTGTTACAAAAATTTTATGTGTAATGGCACAGAAATTTAAATTCAGATCTCAGAAAAACATTCTTATTTTGAATTTTACTCAATACCCTAGTGTGAATATTAATCTTGATTAATAGTAGTTAATGAGAGAGCTTTGATGAGCACCTCTGTGTATTTTTGTGTGTTGGGGGGGGGGGGTTGGTCTCTTAGACCCAATCCCTTTCTTTTCATTGTTTTCCTTAGAATGTTAAGAATTTCAGGCCTGGTAGGAGAGGAGGCTTATACCAGGGATAAAATAGAAAACCAAATGAGAGAAAGCAGGTTTTGAGAACTCATAAGTATGCTTCTGTTCAGGTTGGTGAGAGAGAAAAAATCAGCCAGTAGGTAACACTTTTCAGCTACTAATCCTGAGCTTAGTAAAACATGTTACTGATTAACAAGCATCTTTCAGCTGAGGTTAACTAATAATCACACCAACAGTAATAGTAAATATCACTTAGTAAATGCTCACTATATGCCAGACATGCTAAAACCATGCCCTCTGGACTATCTTATTTAGCCCTTATAACATCCATATGAAGCGAGTACCATTATCTTATTGTATAAGGAAACAGCTTTAATGAGATTATTCTATCTCCCTGATTCTGCAACAAACATTATTTTACAATTGCTCTAGCCAGCTACCAGTTGTGACAGTTATCATTGTCTATTTGGTCCTAAACATCAGTGCCAGGAGGAAAACTTGCAGAATGTGTGCCAAGTGCATGGAAGAAAATCCCAGAGGCAGCAGTGGGATTTTAGCCCCCATGAAGCAAACTGTTTCGGAGATGGTGAGAGAGGAGGTACTTGGGACTGGTTTAGCATCACTCCTAAAGTTGGAGTTAAAATACTCTAGCTCTGCAGAACTGTAGAGCCCGTGTCTCTTGTTCTCTGTGAATTTTCTTACAAAATGCTGCTCTATCCATGCTCTCAATAGACTGATGGTCACTAGATGATATAGGGTTGGAAAAACATGGACATTCACGACTCTGGGTCTAACATGATTCAGATGAGTCAGATTCTACATGTGAACAAGTTTTAGAAATATTTTAACCAAATTCTTTTACACAGCATTTACACAGAAGTGCTCCATGACGAAAATCTATGGGTAATTAAATTTAGCTCTTTCATTAATTCTAATATAAAATGTTTCATAGACAAAAAGCATTATGTCAGACTACAGTCCCTAGTATCTTCATCCAATAAAATATAATAAAAGAGATAAAGCTTTGTCTGGCTCTAGAGACTAAGTTCAGAATATTAGGCAACAAGGTATTCACTAATATCATGTGAAAAATTTCTTTGTTGATGACAAGCATAGCAAGACCATTAACCTCTCTCTGGTGAAGACATCCTGAGACCGAGACGTTCTAATGATACTAATTACTCTTAGAATGCCATATTAAATTTATATGGCACCTTATAGTTTGCACCGCTCTTTCACTAATTTAGCTTGTCAACTCCTTACAACAATGTTGATACTTGCTGGTTTATGGTGGATTCCCTGGGCTAGGACTCTGAGTGGAAATGTTTGTCAAGCAAGAAGTTTTTTGGGGACTGCCCTCAAAGAAGGGACGTAATCTTGGGTAAGACCACTTACTGTCTTGAATTGGGAGCAATTCCTAAACTCAGCTGTGAGACATTTGGAAAAATGAGCATTGGTTCTGAAGGCAGAATCTGGGTGGTATACTACAGCATCCACTAAAGGCTACTACTTGTTTCTAGTTGCTTGGTATAATAAGATCACCTTATCTGAGAACCACTCCTCTGTGATCCTGATAGGTCTCTTTTCCTGAGAAAACTTAGAAGGGGAGACTACTCAGAGAATCTAATCTCCTGCAGTTGGTTTCAGGCTGTGCTGATACTCTTGACCTCCCCTATCTATTCCCCTCATCTGGTCTAGATGGATTATTTAGTAAGGTGACACCTTTATCACTGAGCCTCTGGCCACCATGTCTGTCTATTTACTGTTAATTTTGGGCAAGGAGTACTCACACATACTTCAGTGGATTACCTGGATATCAGACAGGTGTCCCTACTGTGTAGCAGCAGCTCTAACTTCTCATGACCATCATAGTCTATCACCCCTACCAGGATGGTGACTCTTTGTCTTGCTTGCTGGCCTTGGCTTAAGGACTATGAAGTAGGTACAGATATCGCTGGGGGGGGGGGGGGGAATACTGAGATAGGTGGAACACATTCCTCTGTCCTTGGGCACAGAAAACCAACCAGGATATAAAAGAGCCAGCACTAGAACTCTGCCAGAGGGACTGGAGAAGGACAGGGTTTATATTCCTCTTCTACCTTAAAGCCCAGAACAGGGTCCAGATGCCATAATCAGCTTGCTGCCTTGGTGAGTTCTGGGTCCACAAGCTCACAGCAGCCTGTCATGCTGTGGCACAGGGAAAAAAAAAAGCCACTTTTTGTTTGTTGTCTTTAAACTATGACCTCATGCTTTAAAAGAACAACTAACATATGAGTCAACCCTAGAGCTCTGCCCCAGAGTGGGAGGGGCTGACTTACAGTCTGTGCTTCCGACCCTCCTTCACCTTGAAAGCAGAGACCAGTGTACACAGTCTGGGTATCCTGGCCTATTTCCTCAGTGAGCCCTAGAAGCCTAGCCCAGACAAGTCCCAGCCATCTTATCAAGGTGGCCACAAGGTGGTGCACACGATAGCCCTAGACTTTGTGCTACTGTGACACAGGTGCAAAACACAATGGAACACTCTAGGCCTCAGATGGTTTGCTAAGGCATCCCTGGTGCAGAGCACTCTGGAACCTCCCCGCTGACATGTTTTGGGTCCAGCTTCCCTGACCGGGTGTACGATGCCCAAGGAAGCCCAGGCTCATGCTTGCATCAGCTTTAGCCACCCTGGCAGCTACTCCCTACACTGAGCATGTTAGGTTACCATGGCTTGCACCCAATGTAGCTTGCGCTGTCCTTCCAGCGTCTGGCACCCTCTGTGTAGAGAGTCCTGGAATACCCCAGGTGGCACCCACTTTAGGTTCAGCTATACTGCTAGGGAACCTCCTGCACAGAGAACTCAAGGATCTCCCAGCCCACACACTGCCTCAGCTTCAGCTACCCTGCCAAGACCCCTCTTCCACGGAGCACCCTGGGACACCCCAACTTGTGCCTATTTCAGCTTCACCTGTTCTGCTAAGGTGCACTCAGCACATAAAACTTGAGGGCACCCTAGCCTGCACTGACTTCAGCTTTAGCTTCTGACATGGTGCTCTTAACCTGGAAAGCCCCAAGACCTGCAGTCCACAACAGCCAGGAAAAGTCACAAAGTACATACAGTCTGTATAGGGGATGGCCAAACACAAGACCATTCCTTTACATGTAGGAGAATTAGTGTTTTGCCTAATACAGAGAAAAACAGAAAATGTGACAGATAATAAAAACTTCAGAAATATAACTAAATGAAATGGAGATAAGCAATATGCCTGATGAGGATTTAAAGATAGTCAGTGGGCTATAAAGAAGAGTGTAAGACCTCAGTGAGACCTTTGATAAAGAGGTAGAAAATACTAAAAAGAACCAATCACAGTTGAATATAATAACTGAAATGAAAAACGTAGTAGAGGGAACCAATAGTAGATTAGAGGATGCAGAAGACTATCATCAGTGATCTGGAAGACAGGGTAATGGAAAGCACACAGCTGAGAAACAAAAACAGAAAATTTTTAAAAATGAAGATAGAGAAATCTCTTGGACAATATCAAACATGACACTGTAGAGGTCTCACAAGAGGGAAAGGGGTAAAAAATTAATTATATAATTTGTATATTTATATATAACTTATGTATTAAGAAATAATAGCTGAGAATTTTCCTAAACTAGTGAAGGAACTAGATGTCCAATTCCAAAAAGCAGAGTTTCAAACAAGATGAACCCAAGGAGGTCCACACTATGACACACCATGTCAAAGATTAAAAATAGAATATTAAAAGCAACAACAGAGGAGCAAAAAGTTACTTAACTTATAAGATCATCAGCTGATTTTTCAGCAGAAATTTTGAAAGCCAGAATAAAGTGCTTGATATACTCACACTGTTGAAAGGAAAAAAACCCACCCCAGGAATATTCAATAAGGTATCATTCAGATTTGAAGGAGAGATAGTTTCCCAGATGAACAAATGTTAAAAGATATAATGGTCACTAAACCAGCCTTACAAGAAATGTTAAATGGATTTCTATAAGTCTAAAATAGATAGTTGTAATTAGCATATACATAAAATGTGGAGGAGGTAGTAAAAATGGAAGTTGGTTTTTTTTTTTTTGGAATATGTTTTAACTTAAATAACCAATGACCATCAACTTAATATAGACTTCTATTTACTTAGGATGTTATATATAAACCTCATGGTAACCACAAACCCAAAACTATGATAGAAATAAAAAAGAAAAACGAAGCCAAACATAACACTAAAGAAATTCATCCAACTCAAAGCAAAAGAAGAATAAAGGAACAGAGAAGAATTACAAAAACCACGAGAAGAAAAATAAAATGGAAATAAGTACACACCTACAAATACTCTAAATGGTCTAAATACTCCAATCAAAAGACACGGGGTTGTGGAATGAGTAAAAATATAAGGCCCATCTACATGTTAACTATAGGAGGCTCATTGTAGACCTAAAGACACAGGCTAAAAGTGAAAGGATGGAAAAATATTTACCATGAAAGTAGAAGCAAAAAATAAAGTTGGAGTAGCAATACTTAGATAAAATAGACTTTAAAACAAAAACTAATCAGAGACAAAGGAGGGCATTTTCATAGTAATAAAAGAGATCAATCCAATAAGAGGATATAACAATCATAAGTACTTATGCACCCAACACTAGCACCTAAATACATAAAGCAAATATTAAGGGGGTAAAGAGAGCAATTGATACAGTAAGAGTAGGGGGCTTTAACACCCCACTTACATCAATGGACAGAACATCCAGATAGAAAATCAACAAGGAAACATGTCTTTGAATGACACATTAGACCAGATGGATATAACATATTCAGAACATTCCATTCAAACACAACCAAATACCCATTCTTTTAAAGTGCACATGGAGCACTCACCAGACCAGGTCACATCTTAGGCCAAAAAACAGCCTCTAGAAATTTACTATTTTTTTAAATATTTTACTTATTTATTTGAGACAGAGGGAGCAGAAGACACCCTGCCAAACAGGAAGCCTGATGCGGGGCTCAATTCCAGGACTCTGAGATCATGACCTGAGCTGAAGGCAGACGCTTAACTGACTGAGCCATCCAGTCACCCAAGCCTCTAGAAATTTAGTAAGACTGAAGTCACGCCATGCATCTTTTCCAACTATAATGGT
Organism: Nasua narica; assembly: GCA_028533885.1. Classification (NCBI taxonomy): domain Eukaryota; kingdom Metazoa; phylum Chordata; class Mammalia; order Carnivora; family Procyonidae; genus Nasua; species Nasua narica. The sequence goes on along the minus strand of CM052810.1, from coordinate 51,328,001 downwards.
ACGAAATTAGAAATCAATCACAAGAAAAAAACTGGAAAAAACAAACGCATGGAAACTAAACATTATACAAACTATCAATGGCCCAATGAAACAATCAAGAAGAAATAAAAATACGTGGAGACAAATGAAAATGAAAATACAGTGGCCCTAAATCTTTGGGATGCACTGAAAGCAGTTCTAAGAGGGAAATATACAGAAATATACAGTGATTTGCCTTTCTCTTTCTTCAAGAAACAAGAAAAAGCTCAAATAACCTAAGCTTATGCCTAAAGGAATTTAAAAAAAAGATCAAAACCCAAGCCAAGTAGAAGGAAATAAATAATAAAGATCAGAGCAGAAATAAATGAGTTAGAGACTAATAAAGTAAGAGATCAATGAAACCAAGAGCTGATTCTTTGAAAAGATAAAACAAAATTGATAAACCCTTAGCCAGACTTGGCAAGAAAAAGAGAAAGGACCCAAATAAATAAAATCAGAAATGACAGAGATAACTGACACCACAAAAATACAAAGGATTATAAGAGAATACCAGGAAAATTTTATGCCAACAAATTAGCCAACTTAGAAGAAATGTCTATGTTCCTAGAAACATACCATCTCCCAAACTGAATGAGGAAGAAATAGAAACTTGAATAGACTGATTACTAGTAATAAAATTAAATCGGTTATCAAAACATAAAAGTCCAGAACCAGGTAGATTCATTAGCATTTAAGGAAGAGTTAATACTTATTCTCCTCAGATTATTTCAATAAATAAAAGAGTAAGGAAATCTGCCAATATATTTTACAAGGCCAGCATTACTCTGATAGCAGACAAAGGCACTGCAAAACAGTAAAAAAACCAAAAAAACCCCACAAAAAACCAAAGACACTAAAAACTAAAAAACACCAAAAAATCCCCTAAACCAAAACTGCAAGCCAATATCCTTGATAAATATAGATGCAAAATCCTCAACAAATATTAGCAAACTGCATGCAATAATACATTGAAAGAATCATTCACAATGATAAAGTGAGATTTCAAAAATGCAATGTTTACATTGCATTTTTGCAATGTTTACATTGCAAAAATGTAATGTTTACAAAACAATGTGATACACCACATCAATAAAACAAAAGATAAAAATTATATGATCACCTCAATAGATGCAGAAAAGCATTTGACAAAATTCTACATTCATTCATGATAAAAAAAAAAAAAGCTCAACAAAGTAGGTTTGGAGGAAACATACCTCAATATAATGAAGGCCTTTGTGAAAAACCCACAGCTAACATTATACCCACTGGTGAAAACTGAGAGTTTTTCCTCTAAGATCAAGAACGAGACAAAGATGTCCACTCTCACTACTTTTATTGAACACAGAAAGTCCTAGCCACAGCAATCAGACTAGAAAAGGAAATCAGAGGCATTCATAATGGTAAAGAAGTTAAACTGTCACTATTTATAGATATATATATACACACATACACGTATGTATACATATATAAAAATTATACATATATATATGAAGAAGAGACACTAGGAGTGTCTGCAGGCTAGGAAGAGAGCTCTCATCAGAAACCAATGCTGCCAGAACCTTGATCTTTGATTTCTAACCTCTAGAACTGTCAGAAAATGAATTTCTGTTGTTTAAGCCACTCCAACTCTGGTTTTTATTACAGCAGCCCTACCTGACTAATATAATGTGTTCAAATGTGACTGACTAGTTATGTAATAATAATAAAAATATTATTAGTATTACTAATCATATATCAGGTAATATATCAAGCCCCATATATACATTATCTCATTAATACACTCAAAAACCCTTGGCTAATAGTTATTGTGATTAGTGTTTTATAGAAAAAGTAGTTCAGGCCAAATAGGAAAACTACTGTATTGCCAAGTGGTGGAGAACTCACGGTCATTCCACTTTAATAAAGTTCCATGTGACCATCTGCAAAGAATTAAAAAAAAAAAAAAAAAGAACCCCAAGTAGCCAAAGAAGTCTTGAGAAAGAAAAACAAACCTGGAGATAACAGAATTTCAGAGCTCAAGATATACTACAAAGTAATCAGAACAGTATGATTCTGGTGCAAAAACAGACACATAGATCAATGAAACAGAATAGAGAGTCTAGAAATAAACTTACAATTATATGGGAAATTAATCTATTACAAAAGCCGGAAGAATATATAATGTAGAAAAGACACTCTCTTCAATAAAGAGTTCTGGGAAAATTGAACAGCTACATATAAAAGAATGAAACTGGACCACTTTCTAACACCATACACAATATAAACTCAAAATGGATTAAAGACTTAAAAAGGAGTCCTGAAACCATAAAACTCTTAGAAGAGAACATTGGCAGTAATTACTCTGATTCGTTATAGCAACATTTTTCTAGATATGCACCCTCAGGCAAGGGGATGAAATACAAAAATAAACTTCAGACTAAAACAAAGTACAAAACTTTGCACAGCAAAGGAAACCATCAACAAACCAAAAAGGCAACCTACTCAATGGAAGAAGATATTTGTAAATGATTGATAAGGGGTTAATATACAAATTATATAGAGAATTTAAACAACTCAACACCAAAAAAAACCCCAAAAACAAAACCCCCCCCAAACCCCAAACAATCCAATTTAAAAAGGACATGAGTAGACATTCTTCCAAAGAGGTCACATAGATGAAAACATGCTCAACACCACTAATCATCAGAAAAATCCAATAAAAATCACAATGTGATATCAATTTATACCTGTTAGAATAGTTAAATCAAATAGGTAAGAAATAACAAGTGTTGGTGAGGATGTGGAGAAAAGGGAACTCTGGTATAAAAAGGATGAATACCCAACTTTTGTATCAACATGGACAGGACTAGAAGAGATTATGCGGAGTGAAATAAGTCAAGCGGAGAGAATCAATTATCTTATGGTCTCACTTATTGTGGAGTATAAAGAAAATCATGGAGGGCATTGTGAGAAGGAAGAGAAGGGTGAATGGGGGGAAATCGGACGGGGCAATGAACCAGGAGAGACTGTGGACTCTGAGCAACAAACTGAAGGTTTTGGAGGGGAAGGGGTGGGGGGTTGGGCGAGCCTGGTGGTGGGTATTGAGAAGGGCACGTATTGCATGGAGCACGGGGTGTAGTGCATGAACAATCATTCTTGTAACACTGAAAAAATAAACATATTTGGGAAAAAAAAACACAAAAAAACCCACTAATTGAAAAAGACATACCTACACCTACGTTTACTGCAGCATTACTTACAATAGCCAAGATGGGGAAGCAACCTCAGTGTCCATGGATAGATGATTGGATAAGAAGATGTGGTATACATGTACAATGGAATGTTGCCATTAGAAAAAAAAAAAAGGATGAATATGTACCTGGCAGGGGAGATACCATGATCACAAAGGTGGTTTTCCCAGGGCAAAGCTTAGCCATTGTTTTCCAGATGTGCTGACCCCTGAGATTTCCCCAAATGTAGGCAACTTGACTGCATAACTTGTGGTAGTGGGGGCCTGTGTTTGCACTTTCCCTTAAAAAAAAAAAAGAAGCATGAAATTGTGCCATTAGTGACAACTGGATTGACCTAGAAGGAATTATGCTAATTGCAGTAAATCAGATTGAGAAAGACAAATACCCCTATGATTCTAGTTATATTTGGATCTAAAACAAATGAAATAAACACAAAAAGCAGAATCAGACGTATAAATACAGAGAATGAACTAACGGTTGCCAGAGGGAGGTGGGTGGGAGGATGGGCAAAATGGATGAAGGAGAGTAGGAGATAAAGGCTTCCAGTTATGGAACGAATAATTCATGGGGATAAAAGGCACAGCATTATATTCATTATATATAATGAATATAGTCAGTGATATTATAATAGTATTGTATGGTGACAGATAGTAGCTATACTTGAGATGAGCATAGCATAATGTATAAACCACTATGTTGTATGCCTGAAACTAACATAACATTGTACCAGCTATACTCACATAAAAAAGGGAGAAAGTGAGGATATTTTGATCTGAATATTGTAAAAATATAAATATATAAAGTACTTTAGGTGATATTTGTACAGGTCTGAATTATTTTATTTGTCTAACTCAAGGGTCCACCAACAGTAGCCAATGGGCCAAAAACAGCCTGTTACATGTTTTTATAAATAAAGTTTTATTGGAAGACAGCCATGCCCTTTGTTCACAAACGTCTATGACTGTTACTGTCCCTTAATAGAACTGAATAGAGATAGTATACCCATAAAACCTAAAATATTTACTACATAGCCCTCCTCAGGAACAGTTTGCCAAACCCTGGACTAGCTAGCTGGATTGTGATTAACAATTTGTTTGGTCATACAGTAATAGTTTAATATATTTAGAAAGCAAGTTATAAATAGGAGCTTTTATTTGAGGGTAACATACAAAAATGTTTCAGGAAAAAATATACTTTTTTCTCCCAAAGATTTTGTGACATATATTTAGTTCTAGCTCTCTTTTGCACTTCTGGGATTTTCCTCATTTTCTAATTTCTATCTAATGGATTGTTTGGTTTAGTGGTTTTTTCTGCAGCTTGATCTCAGGTCACACTTCCCTATCCTGAGCTTACTAAAACTTTGAGTCTTCTGAGGTCATGTAGCTTAAAATTTTTTTTCTGCTCTATTTTTTTTTTCTTTTTAAACATTATCAAGAGCTTATGTTCACATCCTGTGCCAATAGTAGTCAGGTTGTAGGGTCCTGGGGGACTTGGTTATCTCACTTGCTAGGAACATTCCAGAACAGTATGGATATAGAAATTATGTCTGGCTTCATTCTAGGATCCTTTTTCTCTTATGGGTGCCAGTGAGGTCATTCAGGCATGACTGGTCATTTCTGTAGTTGTTTGGTGAGGGGCTTCCGGAACCAGATTCTACACTGGAGCCATAGCTCTCAGCTCTGTCTGCTGCTCTGACTTAGGCAAAGGCACATTAGTTTAAATATCACTTGAAGGCTTTGCCTTATTTCCAGAAGTCCTTTTTGAGCAGATTAACACCAGAAAAGTCCCATTTTTCAACTGCGAATTGAAGAAAACAATCCCCTCACATGGTCCCTCATAAGAAACCTGCTGCAGCTACTCCTATGAGAAATGACTGTGGATGATTTTTCTGACCATGAGGGAGGATGGGAGACGCGTTGGGGGGAAGGGGCTACTCTGTGCTCTTGTATCACCTGAGGGTCTGTTCAAAGAAGAAATACCTTGCCCTGCCCCTGAACTCATTTGTTTATAAAAGTGTGTGGGGTCCTTCTGCATAGCTGTTTACTAATTCCCTTTGAGGCACAGAGGTTTTACCTTGTGGTGGGGAAAGAAATTGTGGATGTTAACAGGAGAATAAGGAGAGAGGAAGGGAAATGTTCTGCGAGTCCTGCAGTAGAGCTCCCAGCAACTCTTGGCTGTCAACATTCCACATTTCTGCATTCTGAGAAAGGGGTATTTGGAGCAAGCATATAGCCACAGGGCTCCTGTAGCCGGGAGACCTTGCAGAAGCACCAGCAGAGTGTGTGGTGTTGAGCTCAGCAGTGCTCCCTCAACTGCCAAGCCCTCTATCTGAATGAAACCACTTTGGAAAGCAAGGTTCGCTTTAGGGCAACTTGTCAATGGTGCCAATTCAATTTTAACTTATATAGCCTCTTCTATCAAATGCTTGACAGCTAAGAACTTTAAAGAATTCAGGTAATTTTTTTTTTAATTCTACCCAGGACAAGAAATTGTAATAGTCTTGTACATAGAAGGCACTTGGTAAGCATCTGCTTATTATGCATATCCTACACATATACTGAGGAATCTGTAGATTATGCAATTATTTTTCCTTTACACTTTGCTGAGGTTTGGCCAATGGCCACGGCATCACAAAGATCCTGGAAGCTGTAAGCAGAAGAGCACAGAATGTTTCTGCAGAGATGGGAGTGTGCTCAGGGATTGCTAAATCCTTTCCTTGGCTTGACTGGCAGGGAACAAGTCCAGAGGACAGAAGCTAGATTAAGTCCTCTGTCTTCTTCTTTTACCAGAACATTGACAGGCCAAGTCAAATGAGCAGCTTGGCTGGATGAGGAAGCAAGAAGATAATCTACTATAAAAGGAAATCTTTGGGGATACCTAAGCAGGTGCAGAAAGGAGTAAAGGGTCTCTGGCCTGCCTGGAGCACAGAGCATGGTGTTCTGAGAAGGCTTAGAGTACAAGAGGGGGCAGCAAGTCTCCCAGGGCTTACACAAGGTAACCACAGGCATATCTGAGAGAAAAACAATACTTCCTGAACTCCTACTCTCTGTGTGCCCGGCTGTGGAGAGATCATGTGACAGAGACAATGTCTGTGGCCTCAAAAGGTTGTAATCTAGAGCAGAAGCTCTCCAACAGAATCATTTCTATTATGGCTCTTTGTTGGACGGAGTGAAAATTGGTCCTATAATATTTAGGACTTTTGTGCTGAATTGTGTACAGTTTTTAGGCATTCTTCTTAGGCTAGATCTACTGTGTAGCCTATTTGGCAATGCGGGGCAGAGAAGAGTGGAATTGTTGAGGGAGGTGGTGGTATTCCCTGCTCCCTGGAGACGCAGCCCTGGGCCCGAGGAGCAGCTGGTGGATGTGGTTCAGCCACAGCCGGCACAGCGCGCATCTCCAGAGTCCGCCATTCCCCCTTCGAGGTTGCTCTGTTCCTCACGAAGTATGCATGTGTATTTGGGACATGAATCGTGAATTTAGAACACCTCTCCTGGGATGGAAATTATGAATTACAGATGAGAGAAAGATCACTTATTCAGGAAACGTTCCAATTCTGAAACTAAAGACTGAAGAGGTGTCTAGATATAAAGCACTGACAAATCTTTAAGCATATATATTTGCTAGAATATTAAAAATACAACATATTAAAATTGGCTTTCAAAATTCAGGTAAAAATGCTTCCTGATGACAAATAGTAACTGAAACTTGACATCTGATTCCATTAGACCTGACATTTGATACTATTATTTTCAAAATAAAAGTCTATTTTTCTTCCAAGAGGAAGGGTGACATAAAAAATATTTGCAATTGATATCTATTCTTGTCAGTGTTAAAGGCAAATTTTGTGTTCTATTTGCTGTACAAACTGGGGAAGGATGGTAAAAATATGATGAATTTGTTGCATGCTTTATGAAAATATAATGGTACCTGAAAGCTTAGCAAACACGAAATAGATTTTTCTTTAATTCAGTTTCTTTAATTTAAAGCCCGAGTCAAAAATCCTTGAAGATTAAGAAAGACACATATCACCTGGCACAGTATATGATGACAAAGCGTCCCAGAGGGTCCATGTTGTTTGCTCTCTAACACCCGGGTACTACGGTCACTTCAGAAGAGACAAGGGAGACCAATTCGATAGGAACACAGAAAACAAAAGGGCCAGCAGTGTTCCATGGCAAGCTTTAGGGAGTACTTCTCAAGTGACTTCATTTTGCTTTCCAGAAAATTTGGTCACTGAGGTAATTATTCTAGTGAGCAGCATATATGTATTACCTGAAATATTCACCAGTTACATGGGCTGTAAACGTACTCTGGTTTGTTCCCCCCCCCCCCCCCCTGATTAGGAAGACAGTAGGATTTGAGGAATTCAGCATCTTAGAGGGGATAAAGCACTCCTAGATGGGGCTGGCTGGGAGGATGGCAGAGTAGGAGGACCCTAAGCTCTCTTCTGTCCTACAGAAACAACTAGATAACACTTCCATCAGTGTAAATAACCCAGACAACAACATGAAGACTGTGGAACAAACTCCACAACTAAGTGGTAGAGAAGAGCCTACATTGAAGAAGATAGGAAGGGCAAAGCTGAGATCTGGGAGTAAAACAGACCATGGCCATCTGTGGTGGGGAGGGAGACAGTGGCGCAGAGAAGGGCAGAAAAGACTTTCATACCAGGGAGTCCATGAATGGGGCGGATGAATCCCTGTAATATTTGCCTTTGAAAATGAGAGGGGCCAAATATTGTGAATGTTTATAACCAGTGGGACTTGACGTCTGGAATTTTAAAAAATTGGTGTGCTCACTTACTTTTGTGTGGAGCATAAGAAAAAACATGGAGGACATCGGGAGAAGGAAAGGAAAGGTGAACTGGGGGAAATCGGAGGGGGAGATGAACCATGAGAGACTGTGGACTCTGAGCAACAAACTGAGGGGTTTGGAGGGGAGGGGGATGGGCAACCTGGTGGTGGGTATTGAGGAGGGCATGTACTGCATGGAGCACTAGGTGTGGTACATAAACAATGAATCTTGGAATACTGAAAAAATGAAATAAAACTAAAAAAAAAAATTGGTGGGCTCAGCTCTGGGAAAGCCCCAGGGGCATTAGGAAGTGGAGTCCCTGCTATTAAAGAGACAGCACAGAGCCAGCAGTTTGAAAAATTCCACAGACAGGAGGGAGAGTGATTTTTTCATCTCAGAGCATGCTCCCAAGAGACTGAGATTATGGGGAGATCACTTCAGGAAGAAAGGAGCTGGCAGGTGCCATTGCCCTCCCCTACCCCCCAACATGAACAATGTTCTCTCTTTCCCTAACTTGCTTACACCAACACCCCAACTAAAAGAAACATGGTCACACAGGCTTATTTTGCAATACTTACTGGTTTTGTATGACTAATAGGAAAGAATGCCTTGGGTTAAAAGGAAGCAAAAACTACAGGAAAATATAAAAAGAAATATGTTTTTTCCTGAGATTTTTAGTTTATATTCCAGATGTACCAGTCTGAGGGGTTTAGATTAGGATTTGGGGATAAAAGGCTTCATGTTAGGGAAAAATAATTGAAAACCCCAAATTTTCTCTGAATTGAGAAAAACTCCCCAACAAAGGCAGTAGAAACAGAAAAACTGCTTGTTACTGAGTCTTATACCACAACATGATGATCATTGCATCAATTGCTGAGAAACTGAAAGATAGAAATTTTACCCCCTTATATAGCTAAGAAGATTTGAAAGCCAAGAACATTCCTTACATGTTCTCAAGATAAACAGTAACTAGTCCTCAAGTCAGGGGACATGACAGCACATTTGTCACATATAGTTCATCCTAAATTTACCTGGTAATTGGGTTGACCATCTGTGTTAGCTAATTGGCTTTATATAAAAGATAAACAAACTTCTCATATCCTTATGACAGGGGGTAGTTTTAATAACTTGGAGCAAGGCACCAGAAGCTAGGCTCCTACCCTCCCACAGAGATTGGGAGATTCAAAAGGATGGCTCCCAGATCCTTGAGAAAGACATCCTGGGTTGTGAACTAGCAAGAGAGTTAAAACAAAAAACAAAAATGAAAAACATTTATGTATGTCTCAAAAGGGCAGAGAGAATTTACAATTATGTGTTTATTTAAAAAAATGCTCTGACAAAAGGGAAGGATGTCTCTTTCCTTATTTTTAACAGGGAGAAGTAAGCTTTTTATTTTCAATTATTCTATGCCTAACAAGTTGAACTCAGACTTTTGAGTCTTATAATCAGCAACACCCAGGAATGAGAAGCACAGGAACTTCTTGAACATTAACTCCTGCAGTTAAACTACAAAATGAAACCAACAACGTCCAACCTTTTCTCTATTTTTTCTCTTTTTTTCTTTCCCTTCATTCTCTGTTCAGGGATTATGCCATTTTTTCATCTACCTCTGAGTTTCTATTATATTACCAATTAATTGTTTTAGTTAAGAGAGAGAAAAAAAAAATCCCTTACTTTTACCAACATGTCGCAACCTTGCAACAATCTGTCACTGTTTCCTAAAACATGCAGTCTTTTTAGTTCGCACTCTGTGTGAGAGGTAGAAAAATACTTCCCTTGGGAATCAGAAAGGGTCTTTTCACAATATCCTGGCCTGTGGAGAGGAGTGGGAGGTGAACTGGGCCACGTGGGCTTTGATCTTTCCCAGAATGGCAGTCCTGTACCACTGAAATACACTTAATGGTTTCCACTAAGGAATGGATGAAAACATCCTGTTTGCATAGTTTGTGTTCTCTGAGAATTAGACTTGAAAATTCTTCAGAAAATCACTACTTACTCCCTGACCGATCGATCTAGTAGTGACCTAAGATAACTTCTCCTTCTTCATGAACCTTTTTGGAGCTGAGCCAGTCTCCAAAGATTCTGGGTGATTAGGAAGACTAAAAGGATTCTGGGATGGGGAGAGTTAAGTTTTGGAGTCAGATATTCATTCAGATACTCCCCTAAAGAAACATAGACCTAAATCCTTTTTATTTGGCTCTGGGACTGAGCTCATGTGAGGATTCCAGATTAGTGACAAGGTAAACCTGGGCACTTAGAACTCATCCTGTTAAGACAAACTTCTGTGGGGTTGTTCCATTTAGAAAGTTGGCTTCTTACGGTGCATTTGATCCCATTGTTATTTCTTAGGCTTGCGACCAGGCTGCTCAACTTGTGTGAGTTCAAAGTTCTAGAAGTAAAAGCACCTGGAATTGGTACAATCTTTCCACTTTCTATTGCCCAACCCCCTAAAAAAAACACAAATAAAATTATAACTTTGGGCACCTTGATTTAGCCCAACGGACTTTAAAAACCTTCTTTTTTCTCTAGAAGCTCAGATATCTTTTAAAATACTGTTTCCAATCTTCTAGCTTTCTACTCTGAGCCTATATAAAATATAAATGTCACCCCAATAGAAGTTAAAGAACAGTTTACATTTTAGGCTACATGCCAAGTGCTAACCTTAAAACTCTGTCTAGCACATTGAAAAAAGGAGTCCAAATTTTTATGGTTACTTGACTTTACCTTGATATAAAGTATAGAACTTTAGTATAACAAATGTATTTAATCCTGTGATGGAAGCACACAATTAGTAGTTAAAAGGCCTAATTTTATTATCTAGATTTTAATAAAACCCTCATTACTTTGCCTCATGAAGCTGACTTGGAAAATTAAGTCACATTAGCTCAGATGTGAATATTGTCACAAGGGCTGACTTTTGGCTGAAATCCCATAAAAAAAGAATAATGATGGTCATCAATGCATTAAAACTGAGGAAGATGCCCAGAGCAGTGCGTCAGGAAATGGGCATGAGACTAGTTTGAGATAATGTTTCCTTTAATGATATAACAGTTAGAATAGAGGAATAAAGAAACAGTCTCTCAAGGGGTTTGATGAAATGTACCTCCTTATAAAGGCAGTCTTTTTCATTTCTATTTTAGCCATACTCTGACATCTTGAAATAAGGCATAATCAGAAGTGGTTCAGAAAAGTCTTGGTCATTTTAGATACCCTTAAGTCCTTCTTATGGAAGTAATTTCATATAGAAGTTAAAAATAAGTTGCATTAACTTTCGAGGTTTGCTCCCTGCAGAATGTGGAAACCAGTTTCTGTTAACTATTTTGCATCACCATGTGTTAAATTGCACAGCAGGATGAAAATAGCTCCTTCAAGATGTTAGAGGGAGTTGCTGCACTGCATTTTGAAGCACTGGCAAAGCACCTAAATTCATGTTCAGGAGCTCTTTCCTGAGAAAATTGTTAAGGACTGGATTGGACTACTTTGAGTATCTGGAAAGTTTGTTTATTTTTTTATAAACAATTGTGTTGGTGTTGGTGTGGAGAATCCTAGGGGTAGAGCGGAACTAGGTGACATTGAAGGATTGTAAATAGACAAGGAGGTGTTGCCATGTTTGTGAAATGACCTATAGAATGTACTGAATTTGTCTTCTTGCCTTTTCATCAGTCATTTTGGGCTGTACAGAAATTACTCACTGGCACACAGCAGCTCAGCTCAGTTTTGTCCTCTCTCCCTCCAGTTAAAGCAGAGCCCAAACAATGTTGTACTCTCCCCTAGCGGTTGCCCTACTCATAGCCGATTATTTACTTGTTTGTTTGTTTGTTTTCTTTCTCATAGCTATTTACATTCTGAGATTTTTTTTGTTCCTGTCATTTAAAAAATATTTTTTTTTTAATACCACCTTACACATGTCAGAATGGCGAAGATTAACAACTCAGGAAACAACAGATGTTGGCGAGTGTGGGGAAAAAGGGGAGCTCTCTGAGACTCTTAGAATGCAAACTGGTGCAGCCACCCAGGAAAACACTATGGAGGTTCTTCAAAAAGTTAAAAATAGAGTTACCCTACAACCTAGCAATTGAGGTACTAGGTATTTATCCAGAGGATACAAACATAGTGATTCAAAGGGGCACATGCACCCCAATGTCCATAATAGCCAAACTATGGAAAGAGCCAAGATATCCACTGACAGATAAATGGATAAAGAAGATGTGGTATACACACACACACACACACACACGAATATCACTCAGCCATCAAAAAGAATGAAATCTTACCATTTGCAATGACGTGGATGGAACTAGAGGGTATTATGTTAAGCAAAATAAGTCAGCGAAAGACTAATTCCATATGATTTCACTCAAATGTGGAATTTAAAAAACAAAACAGATGAACATAGGGGAAAAGAAAGGCAAGTAAAATAAGACAAAATCAGAGAGGGATAAAAACCATAAGAGAATCTTAACTCTAGGAAACAAACTGAGGGTTGTTGGAGGGGTAGTGGGTGGGGGATGGGGTAACTAGGTGATGGGCCTTAAGGAGAGTGCTCCCGTAATGAGCACGGGGTGTTATATGCAACTGATGAATCACTGGATTCTACCCCTAAAACTAATAATACAGGATATATTAACTAAATTAAGAAAAATTGATTTTTAAATCCAAGAGCTTTCCTTCAGTATTATGCTGGGTTCTGGGGCACAGGTGAGGGCTGCATTTGTGGGTGGTGGGATGAGAGGCTGGAAAGGAGATATCCACTGGTTCATCTTTAGAATAACCTGACTTTGAAGCTAAAATGGAAAAACTTACCACCCAGGAACAGATAGAGTATTAAGTGAGCCTGATTTATGTTGGCTGGAGGTTTGTACCCTGCCTATATTGCTGGTTTTAAATGAATGGACCAAAGGATGATATTAAAGATATCAAGAGTATGGGTCTCATGCTATGCTGAAAAATGACCCCTCACAATGTTCATGCCCTAATCCCTGGAAACTGTGAACATGCTAACTTACAAGGGAGAAGAGACCTTGCAGATGTGTATTAAAGTTCTTGAGATGGAAGGATTATTCTGGATAATCCAGTGGACCTTAAATATAATTATAGGCATCGTGTATAGGAGGCAGAGGGAGCTGTGACTGGCAGCAGAGGGGAAGGTGATGCAATCCTGCGAGTAGAGACCAGAGTGAGGCTCTGTGATGGTGGAGGAAGGGACTATAGGCCAGGAATGAGAGGCAGCCATTAGAAGCTGCAAAAGGCAAGGAGACAGATTCTTCCTTAGAACCTTTAAAAGAAATCAGCCCTACTGACACCTCAACTTATGCCCAGACTTGTAGCTCCAGAACTGTGAGAGAATGAATGGTGTGTTATTTTAAGTGACTAAGTTTGTGATTATTTATTATTGAACCAATAGAACACACATGCAGGTATAATTAACAAGGCATGTCCCACCCATGCTCCCAAGACACAAGTATGAGGATCAGCATTGTTAACTGGAGCACCATGGATGTGGCTGGAAACAGAATTTCAAGGGCAAAATTCTGGACAAGAGAATAATATGCATATGAATATAATTAAAGCTTCTAAGATTCAATATTAAAACTTAAACTGCATATTCTCTGAGTCTTTCTGTTTTTCATTATTTTCTTGAGATTTGTGTACACCCGAAACTAATATAACATTGTATGTCAACTATACTTCAATAATAATAAAACACACTTAAAGTGCACAAAGGAAAAATCAGAATAAAAAGGAATTCATAGAGAAAGTAACTGGGCTTGACTAAAGCCTTCTCCACCTACACAAACACTATACTAGAAATAATGGCAATAAACATGGGCTCTTGGGACAAGACCCTTAAAAATTCAAGGTATAAAAGATTGCCAAACTGTGGAAAGAACCAAAATGCCCTTCAACAGACGAATGGATAAGGAAGATGTGGTACGTCTATACAATGGAATATTATGCCTCCATCAGAAAGGATGAATAT
>CM052810.1:51283717-51313879 GCA_028533885.1 Nasua narica | reverse complement strand
GGTTTTGGAGGGGAGGGGGTGGGGGGTGGGTGAGCCTGGTGGTGGGTATCGAGAAGGGCTTGTATTGCATGGAGCACTGGGTGTGGTGTATGAACAATCAATCTTGTAACACTGAAAAATTAAAATAAACATATTTGGGGAGAAAAAAGATTCACACACTGTCTTTTAACCAGATTGGTAGCTTCCTCTAATACCTAGTTGCCTGACCTCAGGTTAGCTTTCCTGGGGACAGATAATTGTTGTGTGAAACCAACTACAGAGCTAAACCCCTTAGATCCTAGTTAAGTTCTGTGTCCTACTAGATGACACATCCTTAGGGATGACAGCAGGATTTTGTTTTTGCTTTGCTTTTCTAGCAGAGTTCACATGATCAGAATTAAAGAGGAGAACAAAGGAAGAGATAATTTTGTCAATCTCCGCTGGGCTCACGACCACTTTTTGCCATACTTTCTTGAAGTTGAAATGGGTGCATTGTTTTCCTGCTGTTAATAGAGCTGAAGTATGTCAAAACCTGAAATTGCCCACTTTTTTGGAACAAGAGGTAACATGAGCATAAGAGGATTTGTTAATAAAGTGTTGGCAATAGATTTTCTCATGGTGAAGCAGGAGAGGCTTTCAATTCCTTCAACTCCTGGTGACGCAGGGGTTTCTCAGGAGACGCTTTCAATTCCTAAAGAAAAGTAACTTCAGGCTCTCGATTATTGTGCAATTTGACTCAGAGACTTTTCACTCTCTTTTGAAGGGTGTTTGCTTTCCAGAGAAAAACAACAAACCATTAATTAGAACTTCTTCAGAGCAGTGAAATAATAGACCTGTACAACTGGTATTAAGTCCTGAGTCTCTGCTGCTTACAGTCATTTCTAATGGATGCATCTTGGAAAAACGTAATATTTTTTGCTAAGGAACCCAACCAGAGAAAGAATAAAATACAGCAAACAACAGTTTCTCACTTTAGCATAGAAAATAAATTCATGTTCTCCACAGTTTTAACTTTAATATAATGATGATTTTCCCTTGAGGGGATTCAGAGTTGAAATCCTACTCTCTCCCCTGGCTTATAGGCTTCTCTGTTCTAGACTCTGAATAAAACATTCCCTTCTTTTTTAGAATTTGTCGGTTGTAAAAGGAGAAGCGTCATGCAACCAAGCAGGTAGGACACACTCAAAGCTTTACTTAAGAGTAATGATGAAACTTGAAACTAAAATTTGGTCTAGGTAGTTCCATCACTGACATATCAAGGAGTCAGGAGACACAAGGTTAGACACTCTCGTCTTTCCTTAAAGATGGTCACTTTAGAAAAGAGTTATTCATAGGCATTCCTGTTTTTGTTTACTTACATCCTGGAGCACACACACAGATCTAATCTAAGATAGCTTTATTGGTATTCATTCAGCACACATTTATGAATCTCCTCCAGTGTGCTAGACTCTGTGCTGACCAGAGTAGACTCAATGTCTTTCTTTATGGAGCTTACATTCTACTGGGGGAAACATACCAAAGAGATGTCAGCAATGATGAGTGACATAAATGAGAGGTCTTTGGTGCCACTGGGAATATGACAGGAGACTTATAGTTAAGGAAGCAGGCAGGGAAGACTTCTCAGAGGATGTGACAATTGAACTGAGAGCTAGAGGGTTAGCAGGACTCGATCAGGCAAAGAAACAAGAGTGGGGGTGGGGTGAGAATCCTGGGCAGAGGGAATAGAATGTGCCAAGACTGCTGTTGAGAAGGAGCATGGGGCAGTCAAAGAGCTGAAAGATATTTTGGTGCCATGTGGAGAGTAGATGGTAGAGAGGTAAGGTTGATGTGAGAAGCCAGGAGAATACGATGAGAGTAGATCTCACATTAAGTGTTTGTACCGCAATAAACAAAACAGACATTATGATAACTGATTCTCAAAGATGCAATATTGTTTGAATAAAATCCAATTGCACAAATACTAGAACAACATCTCAATCTACTGTTGATGTTATGTCATTAACGTACAAAATGAGCTAAACTGACAAGATTCCTTGGGAGATGTGTTGTCCAATACAGTAAACACTAGTCAAAGTTATTGAGCACTTGGAATGTGGCTTATCTGAAGCCACATTCAGATAAGTGTATATTTAGACTTCTATAAGTCTATTTATAGACTATAGTCTATCTATAGTCTATTTATAGACTTCTATAAGTATATTTATAACTTCTATAAGTCTAAATATACACTGTAAGTCTAAAATACACACTAGATCTTAAAGACAGTGTGAAAAAAGGTAACAATAATTCATTAGGGTTTTGAGTGCTTGGGTGGCTCAGTAGGTTGAGCGTCTGCCTTTGGCTCAGATCATGAAGCCAGGGTTCTGGGATGGAGTCCCATGTCAGGCTCCCTACTCAGAAGGGAGTCTGCTTCTCCCTCTCCCTCTGCCCACCCTGCTGCCCCCCACTCATGCACTCTCTCTCTCTCTCTCTTGCTCACTCTCTCTCAAATAAAAGAATAAAATCTTTAAAAAGTTCATTAGCAAATATCATTCTCAATGGGGAAAAGTGGAGAGCCTTTCCCTTAAAATCAGCAACACAACAAGGATGCCCACTATTGCCCTTATTGTTCAACATAGTACTAGAAGCCCTAGCAACAGCAACCAGACAACAAAAAGAAATAAAAGGTATTCAATCAGCAAATAAGAAGTCAAACTCTCTCTCTTTGCAGATGACATGATACTTTATGTGGAAAACAGAAAAAATCTCCACCCCTAAATTACTAGAACTGATACAGCAATTTAGTAATGTGGCAGGATACAAAATTAATACACAGACATCAGTTGCTCTCCTATACACAAACAATGTAACTGTAGAAAGAGAAATTAGGGTATTGATTCCATTTACAAAAGCACCAAAAAAACTGTAAGATACCTTGGAAATAAACCTAACCAAAGAGGTGAAGCATCTATACTCTAGAAACTACAGAACGCTTATGAAAGAAATTGAAGAAGACACAAAAAAATGGAAAAACATTCCATGCTCATGGATTGGAAGAATAAATATTGTTAATATGTCTATGCTGCCCAGAGCAATCTATACTTTCAATGCCATCCTGATCAAAATACCAATGGCATTTTTCAAAGTGCTGGCACAAACAATACTGAAATTTGTATGGAACCAGAAAAGACCCTGAATAGCCAAGGAAATGTTGAAAAAGAAAAACAAAGTTGGGGGCATCACGTTACCTGATTTCAAGCTAAGTTACAAAGCTGTGATCACCAACACAGCATGGTACTGGCACAAAAACAAACACATAGATCAACGGAACATAATAGCCCAGATATGGACCCTCAACTCTATAGTCAACTAATCTTTGACAAAGAAGGAAAAAATATCCAATGGAAAAAAAGACAGTCCCTTTAATACATGGTGCTGGGAAAATTAGACAGCTACATACAGAAGAATTAAATTCTACCATTGTCTTATACCGTACAAAAAGATAAACCATAAATGGATGAAAGACCTCCATGTGAGACAGGAATCTGTCAAAATCCTAGAGGAGAACATAGGCAGTTCTTCATAGCCTCTTCAACAATGGCCACAGCAACTTCTTTCAAGACACATCTCCAAAGGCAAGAGAAACAAAAGCGAAAATGAATTTTTGGGACTTCATCAAGATAAAAAGCTTCTGCACAGCAAAGGAAACAGTCCACAAAACAAACAGGCAACCCACAGAATGGGAGAAGATATTTGCAAATAACACTACAGACAAAGGGCTGATATCTAAGATCTATAAAGAACTTCTCAAACTCAACACCCGAAAAACAAATAAGCATGTCAAAAAACGGGCAGAAGACATGAATGGACACTTCTCCAATGAGGACGTACAAACGGCTAACAGACACATGAAAAAATGTTCAACATCATTAGCCATCAGGGAAATTCAAATCAAAACCACACTGAGATACCTCCTTACACCAGTTAGAATGGCAAAAATTGACAAAGAAAGAAACAACAAATGTTGGAGTGGTTGTGGAGGAAGGGGAACCCTCTTACACTGTTGGTGGGAATGCAAGTTGGTATAGCCACTTTGGAAAACAGTGTGGAATTTCCTCAAAAAGTTAATAATAGAGGTATCCTATGACCCAGCAATTGTACAACTGGGCATTTACCTCAAGGATACAGATATGGTGAAAAGAAGGGCCACATGCACTCCAATGTTCATAACAGCAATAGCCACAATTGCAAAACTGTGGAAAGAGCCAAGATGCCCTTTACAGATGAATGCATAAAGAAGAAATGGTCCATACACACAGTAGAATATTACTCAGCTATCAAAAAGATGAATACCCAACTTTTGCATCAACATGGATGGAACTGGAGGAGATTATGCTAAGTGAAATAAGTCAAGCAGAGACAATTATCATATGGTTTCACTTATTTGTGGAACATAAGGAATAGCATGGAGGACATGAGGAGAAGAAAGGGAAAGACGAAGGGTGGGAATCAGAGAGGAAGACGAACCATGACAAACTATGGACTCCGGGAAACAGAGTGTTTTAGAGGGAGGGGGGTGTGGGGATGGGTGAGCCTGGTGAAGGGCATGTATTGCATGGAGCACTGGGTGTTATACACAAACAACAAATCATGGACCACTACACCACAAACTAATGATGTACTATATGGTGACTAACATAACATAATAAAAAAATTAATTAGTGTTTTAATGCTGTTTATGTTTCTAATATTTTAGATATATTTGCTTCTTAAAAAATATATTAAGGTTAATTTCATCTCTTTCTTTTTATGCTTTTTAATGGGGCCACTAGAAAATTTAAAATAACACTAGCTTGAATTGTGTTTCTTTGGGCAGTGAGTATTGCCTTCGAGTGTGAGCCAGGTTTATAAAAGAAAATAATGGTACAGTCACTTTGGAAGATAGTTTGGAGATTTCTTATAAAACTAAGCACACTTTTATCATACAACTCAACAATCATACTCCTTGGTATCAACTCATGGAGTTGAAAACTTAGATACACACAAAAACTTGCACATGGATATTTATGACACTGTTCATAACTGCCAAACCTTGAAAGCACCCAAGACGTCCTTTAGTAGGTGGATGGATGAATAAACTGTGGTATATCCAGAAACAGAATATTATTCAGTGATAAAAAGAAATGATCTATCAAGCCGTGAAAAGACATGGAGGAATCTTAAATGCATATTACTAAGTGAAAGAAGCCAATCTGAAAGGCTACATACTGTATGATTTCAAGTATATGACATTCTGGAAAAGGCAAAACCATAGAGACAGTAAAAAGATAACTGGTTGCCAAAGACTAGTGGGGAGGTTGAGATAAATAGGAGGAGAACAAAAGATTTTTAGGTTCTAGAATGGTCAGCACATGTCATTATACATTTGTCCAAAACCATAGAATGTACAACACAGAGAGGGAACATTAATGTAAACTGTGGGCTCTGGGTGACAATGGTGTTCCCACATGGGTTCATCACTGTAACAAATGTACCACTCTGGTGGGGGATGTTGAATTGATGCCGATCTCATTAAAAGTATTTAAATAAAAATATATACGAACATTATAAAAACTGGTAATTCAGTAATTTTATTTGTAAAATTGGTACAGAAGAAATTTGTATGTTTGTTCACATTTATTGCAGAAGTTTAAAAAAGAGTGCATTGAAGCTTTTCATATTTGTGTTTTGTAAAATGTTGACAATGGTTTGAAATAGTAATCATGAGAGCATTTCTTATGACTTATTCCTTATTTGTTTTCCTCATTCTAAAAAGTTGAGTAAAATCTGATTTAGTTCCTTCTACATTAAAAAAACAAGGCTGTGGATAAGAGGAAAGAAGGTATATGAAAACTGTACTTTCTACTCAATTTTGCGATGAACCTAAAACTGCTCTTAAAAAGTAGCGTGTGTGCGTGTGTGCGCGCATGCGCACGCACACACACACACACACACACACACACACACACACACTAATACAAAACAAACCCACCCCTTTCATCATGATTTAAGTAATTTGTGATTCAAGGAACTTAATAACACACATACTGACACACATCCTAATTTGAGAATTTCTGATGTTGGTTTGACAAATAAGGGATTTTCTGAAGATTTCCAGCTCACTTGCCGCTCTCAAAGAGTCAGTCATCTGGACTCTCCCAGAAGTTACAAAACTATTTACAGAAATGCCTGGCATCCAGGGGCTGAGTTGAAAAGTGGAGATGGAGCAGCACCGCTTCCCTTCAGCCCTATCCCTGCTGCGGGAACTATTCGAGCATGGATATTCTCCCACAGCCCTGCCGCTCTCCCTCTCCTGGTCAGGAAGATGAAGGAGGCTAACATTTCTCAGGAATCCAGTGGGCATTTGACGAATGATAAGAATTTTTCAATAAATGTGTCTCTGGGAACTAATGGATATAAAAAAAAAAAGCCCTGAACAAACTCTGCTTTTTATAGTGAGCAAAAATTAGAGTAAATTAAGCTAAAAATTGTGACCCAAGTATAGCTATTTACAAAAATCTCTCAGTCATATATCAAACAAATCAAGGTCCAAGCTGAAAATTTATACACACTTTACAAAACCCACCAGCTCCTTGGAAAGAACCTAAATTTTCCACGTGTATATTATATATAAATCTCCCAAGCATAAGCAATGCATTTGTCTTCATTGAGCCTTCAACCGCTTCATTCCCAAGGAATTGCTTGGCTATTTAAATATAACTTACTTCTGGAGTAGTGCAGTTTCTCAGCACAATGTTTAACTTCCCAGAAGCCTGAGGTTTGAAAGGAAAATGTGTATAGTCCTGGGAGATTATGGATAAATTGTATTTAGGCTCATACGATTTTCACAAAGAGGTCATACAAATGACCATACATAGATGTATCCACGCTGAGATGGGTATGGGAAGGCCATTACACCTCTTCTCCTGCCTTCACATGGGACTCCACCATCCACTGGTCAGGGTCCTATTGGGTCGAACTTACAGGACAGTTTTGAAGTGGGACACTAAGGGGGAAGTTTGACTGCAGGCAGGGTACACTCAGAATGTTGAAACCACATAGGTATCTTAACAGAGAATTTTATATAGACAATTGTGAAGCAAGTTTTAGAGAATTTCAAAGACAGAAGGGAGACAATGAGGTCTCACAGAGGATGGAAACAAGGAGGCAGCTATGACCCCAAGAAATGAGGGAAGTAGATGGGATGAAAAGCTTGGAGGAGGAGTCCTATGGAATTGGGACCACACCTAGGAGAGAGGCTGCAGGCTGGAGCTGGCTTCTCCCAGGGGTGTAGCCAGGGTATTTCTGAGGGTGTGGAAGAAAGTGGTGGTGTGAAACCAAGTGCGTATGAAGAACCAATTCTGAAGTGACATTAACAGCAACAGGAAGCAATGTGGGAAGGAGTAACTTCCTTCTCCCTTCTTTCTTTCATTCATTCATTCATTCATTCATTCATTTTTAAAGATTTTATTTATTTGACAGAGAGAGAGAGAGATTATAAGTAGGCAGAAAGGTAGGCAGAAGGAGAAGGGAAAGCAGGCTACCCACTGAGCAGAGAGCTCGATGCGGGGCTCGATCCCAGGACCCTGAGATCATGACCTGAGTCGAAGGCAGAGGCTTTACCCCACTGAGTCACCCCGACACCCCTCCCTTCTTCCTTTTCGTTTCTAGTGAAGGACCACACAGAGAGATACATGGCAAAAAAAATCAATCACTCACTCAATCACTCAAACAATCACGTTGTGACTTATGGGTTTCAGCCCCAGGGTCCCAAAGCAGAGTAAGGAGGTGGGTTTGTCCTGAAAGCTAAAGACCAATAACCCGCCTAACGGCCACATGAAAACTGGTGAGGCTTTACAGTTGGGGCATACATCCATGTAACTCTGAAAAGAAGGTCTGTCTGGGTATAGGACAGCAGGACAGAAACCAAGAAATCAGTTGAGTTGAAATGTAAAGCTGGATTAGGGCGGTTCATGGAACACAGACAAGTCCAAGTATTCTGTCAGCACATAAACTACCGAAAGCTCATCTGTAAGCTTCCTCTGTGAAACCTTTCCCTTAAGAGGGGAGATAACTGCAGCAAAGTAAATGAGCTTGTCTCTCTGTTCCTTCTTTCTAAGGTATCTGCACCTTAAGCCAAAAAACAAAACAAAACCCAATGAAACAATAAAAAATGACTCAAAGAAACAGAAAACAAAAGCAGTTTTGTCTCTTATTAACACAAAGACCCTGCTAACATTTTGAAATTACTGCTTCAGGGTCTGTGGTGGTTCTTAGGTGACTGCATCCTTTCTCCCATCTCAGTGATTTTATTCTTCCAGGTGTATCTATCAGGAAGACCCCTTTGGAGACATTATGAGAAGGGGAACTGCTGCTCTCTGGTTTTCCTAAACACAGGACTCTAGACTCAGCAGGTGCAGGCAGGAGTAGACATTGGAACAGCATGTCCTGTCCCCCAGGACCTGGAGTTCTTCACATTCATACCAGAAAATGAGTCATGTATTCAAACACCATCATTGCTCTGTTTCCCTCCAAGTCATATGCCCATTACTGCTTTCACCCTAGCTCTCCTCCTGGGCTGCAGGGAAAGGGAAGTGAGGGAAGATTTCTACACCTCACTGTGAATGGACTTATATTTATAGCTACACGTTTAACTGTCAGACTGTCAGGAAAAAGGGACATTTCCTTCTAATCAGTATCTATCCCATTTTTCCCCAAACACATGCACACATACACACCCCCATGCACACAGTATAAATGATCTTCTGTAAAAAGAGGAGACCAATAAAATATGAATATTGTCAGAAAATACAAAAGTGAAGATGTAATAGCATAGCAATCAGATGCATATGGAGTGAGCTGATTATAAATGGTAGAGGCAAAGAGATAAAGAGGAAGTCATAGCCTGCTTCATCCATTCACGTCAGAGTAGAATGAATCATAGCAGCAACTGAGATAGTGACTCAAACAGTAATTTAAAAAGAAATTTTGCAAGGAGAGCATGAGAAGAGGAGCTGGGAACTCTGTAACCCTTGAGAGGATCTGTTCATGCAAAACCAGTGGACCTTACGTGGCCGACTGACCTGTAACAATGACCTGTCATCAGGTGTCTCTGCAAGTCGATATGACGACATTCCTCCTCATTCTAAAGACGGGTAAGAGAAGGTCAGTCAATGGTGGGTCTCTTTAAGCCACTGCTTCCTAAAGGAGATGCCAAGATACCCTGAGTTGGGATTATAAACCCAGAGATGTAACTAAGGGGTGATCTCTCACTAGAAGACTGGTTACCCCTTAGTAACGCTGAAAGAAACAAAAACAGCGACCAAATTGAGTCACAGCTGGTAGTTTCTGGAAAGAATGCAGGAAACCAGAAATGAAAAACCCTTCTAAGTCACAAATTCCTCAGAACTCCAAGCAAAGTGACTCTTCCAGTCATCTTTACCAAACAGGGGTCTGTGGAGGGTGCTTCAGCCCTTCCAGGATCTAGCACGGCTGTGGAGCAAGTCAGGAACACAAAACAGAGACGCGCAGGCATTTGTCTCCTTCACAAAACCTGGAAGGCCACATCTCGGGGCAGATGGCAGGGGAAGGAGGCACACAGAGGCAATGCTTTCCGGTGCTTAGGCTTCTGTCATCAACCACCCTAATCCAATGAGGCTTCCAATGAGATCCTGGCTTCTGGTTGTCAGTTTACTTCTACTGAAAGTGTTTCATCTGGAAGACCTTTATGAGAAGGAATGCTCACTGGCTGGTCCCAAGAGACACCAATGACCTCTGAGAGGGTGAAAACTCTTTCAGAATCGGAGAGATAGCTGATGGCTAGCAGGTGCTTCATTCCTATTCTCTGAGTACCGAGGCCAAAAGGAGCATTTGCGCGTTTGGTTCAACAAGCGATTCACTAAGGATTCCTTGAAAACATTCTTCTTTTGGCTTTTGTGACTTTAACAATATCCTTCCTATACTACAGCTCCTTCCCAGGATGCTGCACTCCTCTTCCTCCTATGGAGATAAAAGATGAGCTGCTCCAAAGTCCAATCTTGGGCCCCCTTCTCATCCTGTCCTTCTACCACAGTGCAGGTGATCTCATCCTATGGTTTTAAATAAATCCCAGAGACCAACAATTCCAAGTTTGCCTGATCTCCCTCCTGATAGCCACATACCTGTTTTCAACACTTATTCAACGCACCCACTTGAATAGCCAGCAAGTATGTCACGTATGGCTGAAACAGAAATCCTGACTACTCCCACTCCCTTCCCAATTTGTTTCTAGGGATTCCTCCCCGTCTCAGTAATAAATCCTATTTTTGCTCAAGGTGAAAACCTAGAAGTCATCTGTCACTCATCCCTTTATCAATCCAGCAGTATGAGTCTGACAGCTCTAAATATAACATAGATCTATAATATAGATCCAATCCGCCATTTCTCCCCATCTGTACTGCTCTTCCTCTGATTCCAGCATCAGCTCCTCCCTGGATTATGGCCATGATCTTAAAATGATCTTACTACTTCCATTCATGAAATCTATAGCCTACTTTCCATACAGCTCTGCTTGAATGATTATTTAAAACACAAGTCAAATGGCATTACTCGTGCTTTAAGCTCTCCGATGACTTCCTACCACACTGAAAAGTAAAATTAATGCTCCTTCCACTGTTTGCTAAACGCTGTGATATCTGGCCCTTGCCTCTCCTTCCAGTCTCACTTCACATTTCTTCCTCCCTTGGCTTTACTGCATGTCAGTACCATGGTCCGATATTTTTCCTCAAAATTCCAAGTTCATAACTATCCTAGGGCCTTTGCCTCACTTGAAGTTCTTTTTGCTTAGAACACTGCTTCTCCTTAGATCTTTGCACACCTAGCTTCTTGTCTGTTTTTGTGCTTTACCCTGAAGATCACCTCTTCAGAGGGGATTTCCTTGAAAAAACCTCTAAAGTTTTAAAGTTTTAAAACTTTAAGATTTTAAGCTAAAGAGTTCCTACAAACACAATGGGCAGAGAGGTTTCTTAACAGCTTGGTCCTGGGGACAGGACCTGGGGAGCCTCTGGATAACCCAGAAAGTGTTTGCTGCACATAAGACTAGAGATCAGAGGAATTTCCTTCTCTTAGGAAGTCTTCAGAAAGTTCCAGAAGTACCACAACCTCTACCACTAGAGTTTCTGGAAAAAGACTGAGACCCAGGAAAGTGCATGTTCCTATTACAAGGAGGAGGAGGTAAGAGTCAATGATTTGCATTGCAAAGAGATCCTACACTAGACAGGAATGAAAATAAAAGACGCAAATACAGAGGACCAGGATAGAGATCATGAAAAGTCTGGCCATGTTTATGGCCTAGTTAATAGAGGAAACAAAATGTACTAAAAAGGAGAGGAAGAAATTCAGGACACGGAAGATGAGAAGCCCTTCAAAAATAGTAGATAATTAGTATAAACTTTCTTCTCAATTTCTCTTGGTGCTAAAGGTAAATAAACGACAGCTTGACCTCCTGAAAAGAACTGCTGGCAACCGGAAAGCAAAGAAGAAAACTCAAAGAGCATTTCTCCAAATGGGACCAGCTACTGAGCAAAAGGCTGTCACATTAAATTAGACTGGGGAATTTATTTACCAGCCAAATACTATGCTAGAAGCAAAGAAGGAGCTGCTTAAATCAACGAGACTAGGTTTACTACAGGTAATGGAGCTTGGAGGGTGAATTCTGAAGACCTTCCCAGAAGGCAGAGTGGAACAGACACGAGAGAGACTGCGGGGATATCTGTTACCATCAACAGAAAATGACTGTGATTCTTTTAACGGAAGGACACTTGGGTGGTAAATCCTTCTGTCCGTATGCCAGAGCTCAGTCCAGCTGTAGCTGGGTCCAGGCTGTGGGGTGAGAAGTTGGCATGTCAAACAGGGTGGGTGTAAGTGATCAGAACATGGAATCTACTGTTGGCCTCATTCAAGGAGTCTGGTGTCTGGGACGACAGAGCAGGGAGATAACAACTAAGGGGCCCAATGTCAGCACTGTCCCTAAGGAGTAACTAAAAATACCACAGATGAGTGAAGCATCTTGGGTTCTCAACGACTATGCTCTTAGTGAATTAAAGTTCTAATTCTGAATAATTCCATTTAAAACTATGTGCATTTCATTTTTCTTAAAGGGAAAAAAATGTTTTTCCTCATGATAAAACTAACTCCTTGGTTAATACACGAGGGTGGGATTAATATTCTCCAATCCGATGCCTTGGTCTTTCAAAAAGTAAATAATTAAAACCGTGAAAGTGGAACAAAATTTCGGGGTTAATGTGTATGCACATTTGTGTGCTGTGGGCTGGCTATTTGCAATCTGGGCTCTTTTGAGACATTCTCTGTGGGGACATGTCATTCTCTGTTTACCCTTTAGGGTCGTGCTGCCAATAAAAATCCGTCTATGAAAATTTACAACACCAGCATAACAGATATAAGGAATATATCCTTTGACTTGGGGATTTGCCAAAGAAATAGGTGTACTTTGCAAACATAAAACTGTTAGTCTAAATTAACACACATGCTTAATCACTAAACTTCTGTATTTTAGACTGAGTCTCTTCTGAACTTGAAAAAAGGTAGGAATGTAGTTTGTTTTGTTTTTTTAACATTTCACATTTCAGTTGTGACTTCCTTGATTTGAGAAGAGATTCCTTGTTAGATTCCTTGGATTTCAATCTAAATTTCCCTCCCACTTTTTAAGGAAAGAACTCTCTTTGTGTCAAAAGCAGTGTTTAGTGTCTTGGCAGGTTGGTTGGAGAATTAGGCACTGATAAAAAGGGGAAAAATTGTAATGGCAACGTGCCAGCAGTTAGGAGTTGCTTGAAACTTTTTAAGCTTTGTAATAATTTTGGCCTAAAGCCACTACCTTCCAGCTTGGCAGAACAGGTGGAGGTAATAACTTCACAGCCATTTTCTGGTAGAAATCACAGTATGAAGTAATTTTGAAAGGATTATTACACATTTTATTTTTAAATAAAAAGTAAAAGGTGATGAAACATATGGTAGAATATCTAGGGAGTCTTACATGATTTTGCAACAGAATCGGGGAGGAATTTGTAAGTAAATTTGGCCTTTCATCTATTGAGGTGAAAAATGTGTTTACCTCATTCTCCCCCATAGATAAACTACCTTAAAATATAAAATTGTAGGTATGGGCAGGGCATACTATAATTCACACACCAAACTTTGGCTACTTGTATTCCGGCGGACAGAATCTCCTATGTTTCTGCATTTCTCTGTGCAAACACTTGGGACCAGACCTCAAAATGTCTTAAAATTCCATGAATATTTTAATATAGTGAACAAGGAAGTATAACTGAAATGTGCTATCTACACTTTTCTGTCACAGTGTGATTTTTGTGAACTCAGACCACACTGTAAAAGCTCATAGAGAAATTGTCAGATTTAAACTTTCTGGGTGAGAGTATTTATGTTATAATTGTGTGTCCAGTTTTTATACTTTTTAACTGATGTATTCATTTGTACCCCCTCAGAGGCTATAAATATTGACATTAGATTAAAATTTAACCTGAAAACCATTAATATAACAGAAACCTTTTCTAGTAATTTAATTGAAGCTTTTTAAATATCCCAAAGAGCATAGTTTGAGTTGGAGATGCTTTGCCCAAGTCTCTCTCTATCTCTCCTTTTTTTTTTTTTTTTTTAACCTTACTTTAACATCTGAAGTTTCTGAAGAGGGGCCCCTGAGTGGCTCAGTTGGTTAAGCGTCTGCCTTCGGTTCAGGTCATGATCCCAGGGTCTGGGATCAAGTCCTACATCACCCTCTGCCTCTGCCCCCACCCCTCCCATCTCCCATGAATAAGTAAAATCTTATTTATTTTTTAAAATGTTTTATTTATTTATTTGACAGAGAGAGAGAGAGAAAGAGACAGATCACAAGTAGGCAGAGAGGCAGGCAGAGAGAGAGGGAGAAGCAGGCTCCCTGCTGAGCAGAGAGCCCGATGTGGGGCTGGATCCCAGGACCCCGAGATCATGACCTGAGCCGAAGGCAGAGGCTTTAACCCACTGAGCCACGCAGGCACCCCAATAAATAAAAATCTTAAAAAAATAAAGTTTCTGAAGAATCACACTCCCTATTTGATGCTTCTGTACCCCCATGGCAGACTAGCAAACTAACGTTCCCTCAAGACAAATGGGCAAATGGACAACTATTATTTCCTGAAAGGTTTATAGCAGGGATGGCGGGAACAAAGCCTTCACAAAGAGATTAATTTTTTTTTTGAAGAGATGAATTTTTAAAATACCATTTAGTTTTTTGAAAAGATTTTATTTATTTATTTGAGAGAGAGAGAGAGAGAGAGTGTGCCAGTGAGCACGAGCTGGGTGGTGAGGGCAAAGGGAGAGAGAGGAGCAGACGCCCCGCTGAGCAGGGAGCCTGATGCGGCGCTCGATCCCAGGACCCCAGGATCATGACCTGAGCCAAAGGCAGACACTTAACTGACTGAGCCACCCAGGTTCCCCAACTATAATATTATAAAAACAAGGAGGGAAAGTATTGACTCTGAATCTTTCTGGAATAAAATCAACATTAAAAAGATCAATGACTTCATGAATGGGGTAATATGAAAATGGATTTTAATGTAAGGGATTCTAGTTGATAGGCTGAGGACCAGATTCTCTCACATTTCCCTCTGGTTCCCTAGGGGGAAATGTCAGGATTTCTTTCTTTTTGGGCAGCCAATGTTTGCTCTGATGGTGCCAGCATGGAAAATCGTTTGAATTTCTCATATTTGGGAATTAATTCCAAGATGTGTAGACATAAAGGTAAAAGACAAGAAAGAAATAACAGAAAGGAAAATAGGAATCACAATCTCTGCTCTGTTTGCAGGGGTGTTTTAGTTGTGTATCTACCTTTAATCACATTAATCTCACAGCCCAAAACCTGATGAAAGCACAACCTAAATGGATCATAGCAAGAGTGTTCAAACACGTTTGGTGATGATGTTAAATAGTGTAAATGTCAAATATACCAGGTATGGATACATTTGTGTATAAATAAGCATGAACGCAGAGTCTGGAAACATCTCATACTAAAAAAGAATTAGAAGCACAAGAAACAAAGCCTCCAGTAAGCTATGGCCCTCCAGAGTGAGTGGCCCTATCTCGAGACTCAGCCTGGTTGGACATCTGCTCCGAGGCCCACAGAGCTGAGCATACTTCCGCTGGGCAATGACAATAAAATTTACCTCACTGCAGAGGAGAGCCATCTCAAGAAAAGTAGCCCCACCACGTCCATCACATCACTCTGTTCACTGTTTCTGCACCTGTTGCTCATGGAAATATTTCTGTGTGCCTGCACGTATGTATGTGTTTCTATTCCCTACTCAGAGATTGCAAGCCCCAAGAAGCAGGGGCATCATCTCTCTTCACCACTTGACCTTCAGTTCCCAGAACAATGATTAGAGCAAAGCAGGTAGGTGTTTGCAGGATCTGTCGATAAGTGTTCTGGATTCACAAAACAAGGGGCACTTTTTATATCACCATAGTAGACATGAAACCCATTTTTTAAAAAGCCTGATTCACATGTGAAATTAAAACAGAGAGATACTGGTTGGTGCAAGTGAAGGCTATTTTGCAGTACAGGCAAAATGCAAGGTTTGAATATTATGTGAGGGGTAGGGAGGGGTGGGGTGCAGTTTAGGGAAGAATGAAATAGGAGGATGCAACTTTAAATAGGAACTTGATTGACCAATGAGCTGCCATTGTTCCAAGAAGGCAAGACTAACCAACAACCACTTCCTGCCTCCCACTGTATGTCCCATATGGTTGATATTGTTGGGTTCACTACCGGTACCTTCTTAAGCCACAGCAAGACCTGTCATTACTTTTCTGAGTTACTCAGTTTTGATGAAGAACTCTATTTCTCCTGGCATATTCGATGTGTACTCTAAATTTTAGTAGGGCGTTTCTGGTCCTTTAAGCATTTCTAGCCATGATATTCCAATTCTATCTTCCTGTGGAAAGTTTAGACAATAGATTGGAATACAAAACAGCTTCTTGCTCTAGCAAACTCTCACATTCCGTGGATTCTCAGAAAAAGAACATAAAACTCTGGAGTCTTGCTACCCCAGAATTTTCTTGCAGATAAGTCAGTGAGACTCATTTTCATTCAACTGGTATCTCCTGGTGAGCAACAAAACAGGAGAATTAAAATCGTTATAAGGGTACCCATTAAGATCATATTTTCCATGACTATTTAAGAAAACTGCTATGATACAATATATCATAACCATATGAGTGCTATAGGTGTTTTTTTACACTTTTCTGAATTTTTCAATTTTCCTAAAAAGGTTAGTTTAATTTAGAAAAAATAAATAAGATTTGAAAATTTTAGATTTATAAAGATCTGGAGGAAATCCCTGAAAGGAAAATCTAAGTTTGTAAATTAAAAAATACAATTTTAGAATGGAGACAAAGTCAAAATTGGTTTGATAATTTGCTCTTTTAAATAATTCCCTAATGTTCTGTTTTATTACATTTTTTTACTCAGTTAAATATCTTTTTGCTCTAAGTGTTGGCTGGAGCAATATGAAGGCAAGATGTACAATTCTTTATATGATTTTCATTAGTATTTTCTAATTTCAACAAACTATTTCTCTTGTTGTTCTTTGCCACTTATCACTGTTTATAACCTTATCAACTGCAAATAAAATCTATTGCTTCCAAGACAGTGTACTTCTCAAATTTTTTCGGTTTTAACTGCAATATTTTTCATGTTGAATTTGCTTAAGCCACATATTTTGTATTCAAGCAGATGTTCACAAAATAAATATTCATGTTGAGTTTATGTGGCTCATAATTCCGCGTATTACAGATTTTTCAGATGAGGCTACAGACCTCATTTTCTTCTCACTTAGAAAATGCACCTGGAATAATATTTAAATTACATTTACGCATCTAATAAAGATATACAGTCATTTTAGCAACCTCTGCACTGTCAATTATTGACAGGAAAATATAAGCTGACACGTGCTGGATTTATCTCTAACAGGCAAGATAAGTGCTAGAATTCTGTATTAGCACAGTCTTTTCCTAGGATATTATCTGCCATCAAGTTGGTTTTTTGTTTTTGGTTTTTGGTTTTTGGTTTTTAGATACTCTCCTGTCTCTTGTAAGGTAAAAACACAGCTCAAATATGTACCTTTTTTCCCGGTAGCAGTCAGGTGTATACCTCCATTTAGAGCAGGTAGTTTTAAATCCAAAGTAATGATATGATGATTGGGAAACGTGTTTTGAGTATCATATGAACTTACAAGATTAAAATTTAATATAGACCAAGGGATCTATCCCTTCCATGTGGTGAAATGCACTCTTGAGGGTGGCATCCGAGTCATTTTTTAAGTCTTTACTTTTTAGAGCACTTTTGTATTCACAGCAAAACTGCAAGGAAGTTATGGGGACTACTCATATACCCTGCCTCCACCCATGTACAGCCTCTCCCATTATCAGTGTCTCCCTCCAGAGTGGTTCCTTTGTCACAACTGATGAACCTGCATTGGGCATATCATAATCATGCAAAACCACAGTTTACATTAGAATTCACTCTTGGTGTTGTGCATTCTAAGGGCTTGGACAATCATATGTCTATCACAGTATCATACAGAATAAATTCACTGAAAATCCTCTGTGCTCTTCCTATTCATCTCTTCCCTATAACACTTGGTAACCACTGTTATATTCCTATCTTCATAGTTTTGTCTTAAAGAATGTCATTATAGTCAGAAGCATATAGTATTAATGGGTTTCTCCCATAATTACATGCACTTCAGTTTCCTCCTTGTTTTTTTATGGCTTGATAGCTCCTTTTCTTTTGGTGTTACCACTGTATGGATATACCACTGTTTATTCATCCATTCACTTACTCAAGGACACCGTGGGTACTTCCAAGTTTTGGGGATTATGAACAAAGCTGTTGGGGCAGCTGGGTGGCTCAGTCAGTTAAGTGTCTGCTTTTGGCTCAGGTCATGATGCCTGAGTCCTGGGATCGAGCCCCACATTGGGCTCCCTGCTCAGTGGGGAGTCTGCTTCTCCTTCTGTGCCTCTCTCTGCTGATGCTTTCTCTTTGTCTCTCTTTTTTTTTCTAAAAAAAAAAAGTCGCTATAAATATTATGTGCTTGTTTTTATGTAGATGTAAATTTTCAACTCATTTGGGCCAAGGAGCTTGATTGCTGGAGTATATAGTAAGAATATATTTAGTTTTGTAAGAAGTCACCAAACTACCTTCCAAAGTGGACCATACCATTTTGCATTCCCACCAGTAGTGAGTGAGAGTTCCTGTTGCTCTATATCCTCTCCAGCATTTATTGTTGCCAGTGTTTTGGATTTTTGCCATCTTAATGGGTATATAGTGTTATCTTACTGCTGTTTTTTTTAAAGATTATTTATTTTGGAGAGAGAATGTGTTAGTGTGGGGGAGGGGCACAGGGACAGAGAGAGATAATCTCAAGCTGACTCTGTGCTCAGGACAGAGCCTGATGTGGGGCTTTCTCAAGATCCTGAG
This sequence comes from Nasua narica, assembly GCA_028533885.1. Classification (NCBI taxonomy): domain Eukaryota; kingdom Metazoa; phylum Chordata; class Mammalia; order Carnivora; family Procyonidae; genus Nasua; species Nasua narica. The sequence goes on along the minus strand of CM052810.1, from coordinate 51,295,356 downwards.
ATCACGACCTAAGCTGAAACAAACAGGCAGACACTCAATAGACTGAGTCACCCAGGTGCCCCTATCTTACAGCTCTGTTAATTTGCTTTTCCCTAATGACATGTGGTGAGCATCTTTTCATATGCTTATTTCTTATCCCCTTTGGTGAGGTGTCTGTTCATTTAGATCTTTTGTTTATTTTTTAATTGGGTTCTTTTTTTTAAGATTTTATTTATTTGAGAGAGAAAAAGAGAGAGAGAGTGCGTGCACAAGCAGGGGAAGGGGCAGAGGGAGAAGGAGAAGCAGGCTCCCCACTGAACAGGGAAGCCCAATCTGGGACTCAATCCCAGGACCCTGAGATCATGATCTGAGCTGAAGGAAGATGCTTAACTGACCGAGCCACCCAGGCACCTCAGGTTCTTTATTTTCTTACTAAGTTTAAGAATTCTTAAATAAAAAAGATTTATTTAAATTACAGTTAACATACTATGTAATATTAATTTCAAGTGTAGAATTTAGTGATTCGTCACTTACATACAACACCCACTGCTTATCACTACAAGTGCCCTCCTTAAGGATTCTATATTTTGGATAATAGTCCTTTATGATCTATGTATTTTGCAAATATTTTCTCTAAGTCTTTGTTTTCTCATTCTCTTGATATTGGAACATTTTTAAAGTATTCTCTAAATATATGCACATACAGTTTTAAGTACGGAAAATAGTTTTTACATACATAATTTTATGTAATGCTCACAATAATCTCACAGGACCAGTTTAGGCTCAGTTTCCTTTCCTGTGAAATGGGGATAATAATAGTATTTACTCCAGAGGTGCTGTGAGAATTAAATGAGTAAATATGTATGTAAAGAGTTAGAATGGTATCTATACATAGAAAGCACTATGAAAGTGCAACATGTTATTATACTTGCTTTGCTAATGAAGAAAATGTAACTCAGAATGATCACACAACTATTGAGAAGGGAAGCCATGGCTTGGTCCCAGATGCTCCAAATTCTCTTTCAAATGCAGCACTGCAGACAGAACAGAGGCAAAGGCTCATGAAGTTGCCCTTCTCTTATACCGCATGGATGAGTGGGGCCTCTGCCCTCTCCTGTTGACAAGCTTTTATAATCAATAACTAATTCCTTTGTATTTATGAGGCTTTTTGCCTCTGATCTGAGTAGCACTATTAGCCTATTTTTCATTATTTGCTGGGGTATTGCTCTTGAAGATTTAAAATGATGGAAGAGCAGTTAGAAATTACCTCTCAGACTGTTTCATTGAGTGTCTAATAACTCTTAGATAGGGAAACTAACAAGGGCCAAGGGTTTGACTGACTTTTCCCATACTCCATTCAGTCATAGGCAGAAACATAACTGCAACTCGGGTCTCCAGGTACTTAATTGGGTGTTCTTTCCACTTCCCCATCTGTTTCTTCCTTCCTTCCTTCCTTCCTGCCTTTTCTTTTCTTCCTTCCTTCTTCTCCATTTCCCTTCCCTCCTCCTTCACTTCTTTTTCCTCTACTTTTCATTCTTCAACCTTTGTGTGTATGAAATGTAACTAAAGTAAAGAAATATTAAGGAGGGCACATGATGTGATGAGCACTGGGTGTTACAAGCAAGTGACGAATACTGAACATCTGAAACTAATGATGTACTGTATGTTGGGTGACTGAATTTAAATAATAACATTAAAAAAATAAATATGTTTAATACGCACACACATTCCTTATAAGGAAAGCAAGCCATGAAGTAGTACAGTATAACTGGACCCTCGTAAGCCACCATATATTGCTTCTTCATCATAAATCTTTCCCTCCTTCACCACACCCACCACTCTGCCTCCACTCAAGGTAAACACCGTTCTGAATTGTCAGGATCTTCATTAACTTACTCTTTTAGTTTCACTTTCTATGTATGTAATGTTTTCATAGTTTTATCATCTATGGGCACATCTATGTATTTGATATAATTTAGTCTTGTCTATTTTTACAGATGTATTGAGGTATAATTAATATACAATAAACTGTGCATATTCGGTAAATTTGATACATTTTGACACAGGTACACACCCCTGAAACCATCACCATAATAAACATAATAAACATATCCATCACCCCAAAGTTTCCTTGTGACTCTTTCAGGTCCCTCCTTACTCCCTACCCATCTTCCTCCCACACCTCTAGAGGGCCACTGATCTGCTTCCTGTCATTATCAGTTTGTTTGCATTTTCTGGAATTTCATATGTGTGGAATCAACAGACATGCACTCTTTTTTGGTCTGGCTTCACTCATTCTAACAAGTATGCAGTGATACCTTATTGTGGTTTTGGTTTTTATTGTCCTGATGATTAATAGTGTTGAGCATCTTTTCATATGTTTGTCTTCTGCATCTCCTCTTTAGTGTAGTGTCAAAGTCTTTTGTATATTCTTTATGGAATTATTTGAGTACTTCTTACTTAGTCATAAGTGTTCTTTATATATTCTATGTATAAGCCTTAGTCAGGTATATATTTTGCAAGTATTTTCCCTAAGATTGTGGCTTGCCTTCTCATTTCTGTAAGAGCAAACATTTTAAATTTTGATGAAGTGCTATTTCTTGAACTTTCTTTTTTTTTTTAATTTAATTTTTTCAGTGTTCCAAGAGCCCAGGACCTGAAGGATTCCCTGGGGAATTCTACCAAACATCCAAAGAAGAATTAATACCCATTCTCCTGAAGCTGTTTCAAAAAATAGAAACAGAAGGAAAACTTCCAGACTCTTTCTACGAAACCAGCCTTACCCTGATCTCCAAACCAGGCAAAGACCCCATCAAAAAGGAGAATTTCAGAACAATATCCCTGATAAATATGGATGCCAAGATTCTCAACAAGATCCGAGCTAATAGGATCCAACAGCACATTAAAAAGATTATCCACCATGACCAGGTGAGATTTATCCCTGGGATGCAAGGGTGGTTCAATATTCGCAAATCAATCAATGTGATAGAACAAATCAATAAGAGAAGAGAGAAGAACCACATGGTCCTCTCAATTGATGCAGAAAAAGCATTTGACAAAATTCAGCATCCGTTTCTGACTAAAACTCTTCAAAGTATAGGGATAGAAGGAACATTCCTTTTTAAAGCTATCTATGAAAAACCCACAGCGAATATCATTCTCAATGGGGAAAAACTGACAGCTTTCCCTTTGAGATCAGGAACACAACAAAGATCCCCACTCTCACCACTCTTGTTCAACATAGAACTAGAAGTCCTAATGACAACAATCAGACAACAAAAAGAAATAAAAGGTATTCAAATTGGCAAAGAAGAAGTCAAACTCTCTCTCTTCGCAGATGACATGATACTTTATAAGGAAAACCCAAAAGACTCCACCCCCAAACTACTAGAACTCATACAGCAATTCAGTGATGTGTCAGGATACAAAATCAATGCACAGAAGTCAGTTGCTTTCCTATACACTAACAATGAAAATACGGAAAGGGAAATTAGAGAAACAATTCCATTTACTATAGCACCAAGAACCATAAGATACCTGGGAATAAACCTAACCAAAGAGGTAAAGGATCTGTACTTGAGGAACTACAGCACACTCATGAAAGAAATTGAAGAAGACACAAAAAGGTGGAAAAGCATTCCATGCTCATGAATCGGAAGAATAAACACTGTTAGAATGTCTATACCGCCTAGAGCAATCTATACTTTCAATGCCAGCCCGATCAAAATTCTACCGGCATTTTTCAAAGGGCCGGAACAAACAATCCTAAAATTTATATGGAACCAGAAAAGACCCTGAATTGCTAAGGGAATGTGGAACTTTCTTGATAGTTCATGTTTTTTGGTACTTTGTATTTAAGAAATCTTTCCACAAACCAACATTACCAAAATTACTGTTTTCTTCCAGAAGATTTGTAGTTTTAACTTTTACATTTAGATCTATATTCCATTTTGAGTTTTGTGTATACTGTGAGCAAAGGATAAGGTTCATGTTTTTGTCTATAGCTAACAATTGTTAGAGAACTATTTGCTGAAAAGACTATTATTCTTCTATTGGACTGCCTTGGCAACTTCGTCAAAATTAATTTACCCTACGTGCATCTATTTCAACTTTTTCTACTCTATTCCATACATATCTATTTTATGCCAATATAACCCTGTATTACTAACTTTATAGTCTTAAAATGAGGAAGGTTGAATCCTCCAACTTGGAACTTCTTTTTCAAAATTCTTCTGGCTATTCTAGCTGATTTGCATTTCTGCACAAATTTTACAATTAGTTTGTCAATTTCTAAAAGAAACTCCTTTCGATTTTGGAATTAAACTGAATCTCTACATCAATTTGTAAAGAATTGATGCCTTAAACAATAATGAGTCTTCCAATCCATGAATGTTTTCTCTCTTCCATGTATTTAGGTCTTCTTTAATTTCTCTCAGTAACACTTTTTTTTTTTCAGTAACAGTTTCTTGATTATAATGTTCTCCAGCACTATTTATTCTGCTTGAGGTTCTTTCAGCTTTTTGGATCTCTATGTTTATAGTTTTCATCAAATTTGGAAGACTTTAAGCCATTATTTTTTCCAAGTTTCCCCTCTCCCCTACTTGTCTTCTTCTTCTGAGACTTCAATTTCAAGTAGGTCGAATTGTTATCTATAGGTCACTGATGCTATGTTCACATTTTAGTTTTTTTTTCCCTCTGTTAGCTTAATTTTGAATAGTTTCTATTGTTATGTGTTCAATTTCTCTGATCTTATCTTCCACCAATGTCTAGTTTGTGGTTAGCCCCATTCTTAGTATTTTTCATTTTGATACTGTGTATGTTTTCATTGCAAGAAGACCTGTTTCTTTTTGATTCTTTTATAAAAAAGAATCATTTCTTTCCTGATATTTCTCTCATCATGCTCATGTTTTCCTCTTTGTAAACTTGATGGAGTAAAATTTCATATGGAAAGGATTTTTCTAAGGTTAGATGCATGGATGTAGTTGTTCCTGGGGCCATTTGCAGACTTGCCATAGGGTAGAGGATGAGAATCTTGCCCAGGTCCATGATGAAGTTCATTGCTGGGAGATGGAAAATCCAAGAGAGTCCATAATGGTCTTAAGAGGATGGGGTAAAAACACTGAAGAGTTAAGGGTCTTTATATATATATGTCCAGTTTCTTTTCTTTTTTTTTTTAAGATTTTATTTATTTACTTGATAGAGAGAGATCACAAGTAGGCAGAGAGGCAGGCAGAGAGAGAGAGGGAAGCAGGCTCCACGCTGAGCAGAGAGCTCAATGCGGGGCTGGATCCCAGGACCCTGAGATCAGGACCTGAGCTGAAGGAAGAGGCTTTAACCCAATGAGCCACCCAGGCGCCCCTATGACCAGTTTCTTTAAGTATACAGTCTAAAATCACCTTAAGCCAAGGTTAAGGGTAGAAATATCTAATGATCCAGGCAAATCAAGTCTAGTTATCGTTTCATTTTATGCTTTTCATTCGCCTTTACACTGATCTTGTAACTTTTGAGTCAAGTTTATTTCGGGAAGGTCTGTAGATTCTATGTTATATGATTGACCTAGACATTGATTTCCGACCTTTTTACTTTATAAGATCAACAAAACAAAAATTTTTCAGGATGGACAAATCCTCACTGCAATATCCCCTTCAAATTCTTCAAGTTGCCTTTATCTCTTTTTTAAACTATCTATGGCAGTTATTGATGTGGACTCTAAATTTCCAGATACTCTTTATTGCTAGCTCTGCAATAATAGAATTGGAACCTCTATTTATAATAGAGTTGTACATACTTCTTTGCCAAATAGCGTGATTTAAGGTTTGACGGTAGAGAGTACTGGAGTGACGCAGGAAGAGGACAGAGTTTCTTTTTTTGGTTCCGGTGTGTTTATTCAAGAAGGCTTCTCCTATGTTTCTAAAATATTTTTGGTTTTGGCAGTAGCACGCACCTTCAGCAGAGCCCAGAGGTTGGTAGAAATTGGGAGTGTCCTATGTCAGGTCCCTCTGGCAGCCCCCATGAATCTTTTCAAAGCTCCATGCATGAATGGTTTTGCCTAATATTCCCTTGGTTAGCTTGGTTAATTTGGTGGCACCAGATCATGGGCAGCTTCCTTAGGCCCCTCAGAGAGCAGTTTCTCAATGAATACTATGGCACTTTTCCATGGATGACTTCCCTCAGAACCCCTCAGGCAGCTGTTTTACCTATACTTGGATGTGTCTAAGAATATGTGATTATATCCAATCTAATTTATTTTCAGCAGAAGTGTTGATCCAAATAACTAAGCCTATGTTTATAAGAGATTGAGACACACATTTTTTTCAAAAAGGTAATTTCTTGAACTTTGAGAGACAAAGGCACAGGAAAATAAGGCATAGTTTAGAATCCTGAGATGGAATCATGTCATTCTTCTAATAATTAAAGCCTTTAAAAAAAAAAACATAACTAAAGCCTTTTTTGGCTTTCCATTTGCCTCAAGATAGACTCTAGGCTCGTTAGATGGATGGTATATATGGCCTATCATGGCTTTGCCACTCAAGACTCATCTCTTACCACATTTCTACAATAACTCTAAGCTCCAGTCACTCTGAGTTCCTTGCATTTCTCTTGATGTACCTTGGCTTTTGCATATGCTACTTCAGCTGCTAGATTAATTCTTATACCTCAATTTATAGGTTGGACATGACATCCAAAAACTTCTTCTGGCCATATTTCTGTGCTCCTCTCTAGTGCTTCCATGAGCTACTTCTATTTGTACCTAACACATTTTTATTAATCCATTTATTCAAAAGGTCATTTATTCATTCAGCAAATATCTGTTTACCATCTTCCTCCTGCCTCTTCCAGTCTGAGAAAATGAAGATATAAAGATGAATAAGACAACCTTTACCCCAGCATTGTATTCTGATATGTATTTAATGGTCTGCATTCCTTAGTCTATTATGAGGTTGTTACCTTTTCAGGACCTGATAGTACTTGCACAATACCAAATAAATATTTCTTGAACAAATTAATGAGTACTATAGCAGACAAAGGAGGAATTAGGAAGTTCCAAAAGATAAAACTCACATTGAGATATGTCAAAATGTAAACAGTGGTTTAGCTATCTCTTTGTAGCAAGTTTTCAGATAAACTTTACTTTCTTCTTTATATTTTTCTGTATTATTTGATGTTGCCGTGATAAACACATTTATACACAGACGAATAAAATAATCAAAAGCTTTCAAAGACATAAAGCAACTCTGTAGCTATTCACTGCAAGCTCAGACATTTTTGTATTATTCTGGAACTGCCTGAAATCAACACACCATGCTACTTCCCTCAGTTCTGACAAATCAGTGATTGGAGGGTTCATTGTATTAAAAATAACTGAGGACTTTTGGTTAGCTACTTTAGAAGCTGAAGTACCAATCACTGTCAAAGAGGATGTGTGAAAAGCTGGTCACTTAAAGTGTATCTTTTTCTTAGTAATTCCCACAATCTTCTAAACCCAATTCTCTCCGGCAAAATTCAAATCTGCATTTTTATCATTTTCAAAAGTCTGACATTCCTAACAAATACTTGCAATAGCCCATTTCATCACTACCTAAAAAACAGCTAACACTCTTTCAGATGATGATATATTTTTAGAATACTGGCCTTTTCCCATGGGTTTCAAGGCTTTGCTTTTGTGCCTCCTGGAATGGAGTATGGCAGAAAGCCCTATGGTGCTGCTATCTTGAGCAGTTTTAAAAACTCTCCTGGGCTGTTCAGAGATAGACAGCTGCATCAGAAGCCACAGTGAGTGATTCATTTTGTCAGACTCTTCATCAACTGGTGGCAAAAGAAGAATTTGAAAACCCACTGCAGGGTTAGTTAACACTAGGGAAAGTAATGTTCCCAAATGCAAAGTGTGAATGCATGACATCTTGGAAGCACCATGACCCAATGGTAGGGGTATGGGCTCAAAGTTCAAACAAACCCTTTGTCACTTAAGGCTTATGTCTTTGTCTGATTAAACTCTCGGAATTTGGGGTGTCTGGGTGGCTTAGTTGGTTAAGGATCTGCCTTTGGCTCAGGTCACGATCTCAAGGTCCTGGGATCAAGCCCTGTGTTGGGCTCCCTGCTCAGCAGGGAGTCTGCTTCTCCCTTTACCTCTGGCCCTCCTCCTGCTGTCTCGCTCTCAAATAATATAATATAATTAATTAATTAATTAATAACATCCTAAAATAAACTCTTAGAATTCAATATTCACATCTATAAAAGGGGGATAATATTAATACTTATCTCAAAGGGATGTCATGAGGCTCATCCATTCCCAGCTTATTCACAAAATACATGTTACTTTCCCTTTACTAGTCAAGTAAATGAAGAAAAAAATCCTTAATAAGTGCATGACTTGGTGATTACTTAAATTCACTGTATTGATTTCCTGGATTTTTAGAATTTTTTTCCATGAGTATAGATTACTTTCATAAATCTTTTAAGTTTCAATAAAACAAGAAACACTGTATCAGAATCTGAAATAACTATCATTATCAACAAGATCACCTATTAAAGCCATTCGTAGGTTAAAAACCAACAATCCAAAGCTTTGAAGGTAAAACAACAAATTCAAAGAGCCTGACGGAAAGGAAAGAGAGCAACTTGCCAATCAATGGAGCTATAATCCAAGGGAGGAGAGGAACACCTCTTTCATGTGCCTTCCTACTCCATGTTCTCTCCCCTTTGCCCCCGATTCTTCTCCTGAAACCTACCACTACTTGAGTCCAAGGTAAGGGCAGGGAGGCAAAAAAGGTACTCCGGGGAGACTTTCTGTTTTGCTTTCATTGAGAGCAGGAATTCTGCTAGACCATAGAAGTGGGGCCATTTCATGATTATAGTTCAAGAGGGACATTTTCAAATGAAAAGGCAATTTTAGAAGAAAAAAATGAGTGAATGGCTGTTTCTGTACCAAGGAGGAAACTAAGGAATTGCAACTTCTCCAGCCTCCAAACTGAAGATCATTTACTCTAGATCAAGCTACAAATACATCTAAATGATGAACTCAATGAAGGCACATGACTGAGTTCAAAGAGAATCCCTTGGATAGTTTTTAAGGCACAGGTAAAATTGTGACAGGATACAATTTAGTGACCTTAATTGAGAAACAGAGTGTCAGCAAACAAGTCTCTGGAGAGGAATTTGGAAATAATAATAGGGAGCACTTTTTAAGATGTAGCAGAAGATTTTATAAGTGTTTGTATGTACACTATTTAATCATCACCATGATCTATGATCTATGTCCAATGTAGGAGCTCAGGCACAGGAAGATAAACAACTCGCTAATTTGCTAATTATCATGTGGCTAATAAGTGGCAGGGCTTGGATTCTTAACCACTAAGCTATGTTGCTTGCTGTATTTCAATCTAGTAAATGGGCAGCCATATAGGAGACTGGATAATCATTATGGCAGTCCTTGCCTGTTAAAGAAAGGCCTTAAAAGAAAGAGGTGGTTGTGAACTATTTGTTGTGAAGTGACCTTAGCAGTTTGTCGTATACATCCGTGCGGTCCTTTTTGGTATCTAGTTACTGCCTACCACCTTCCTACTCACTGATAACGAAATGAGTATTTAATCCAATTCTTCTACACATGGATACAAATTCATTAGCAAGGAATGCACAAAAAATTTCCGACATCATATTCGCTAACCTCAGTGAAATTTCAGCTTTCTCCCCTTGTATGAAAGTTTCACCAAAGAGACCAACAAAAGTTCTGAGGCAGGATTCTGTATCACTAAGTGATAGACATCCTGTAGTTAGATTTCTCCTAAGCTGCTGCTAGACACAGAACTGATTAGGACTCAAGCCACAGACTCCAGCCACAAAGGTGAGGGGTACAACCAGGGTGGATTCCTATACCTTTTTCTTGTAAGAATAGAAAGCATCCCTTAAGCAATTTTAGCCAACACACATGATCACTACATCCACAGAACTAGAATACCTTTATTTTCTTCTAATGAGAACGCACCTCTAATATTCATCATGCTTAATAATAAGTCACTGCTTCTGTGAATAAAAATCCATTTTGTCTTCTAGTATGCTAATTAGCAAGCTATCCATTTTTGAATGAGACATGACTTGTAGGAGCTGCCTCTGGAGTATGGCCCTTCAGGTATAAAGCCAGCTGATTTCTCTAAAATTAATCTTTAACTGGTGCAAACATAATGTTACACAGATTATGCTTAAATATTTCAAAGTAAATCACAGACCTTATAACGGAATTGCATATTTCTAGTTTGCACATTCTTTGGGGCTCTTTTGTTCTGTCTTTGGATTCCGCTTCCATGTTTGGAAAAGGAGTTTTCTTTCCTTGATAGACTTTTTGGTTTTGCCCATAAAAAACAAATACTGGGATGCTCTTCTGTGATGTATATGACATTGTATCTACAGTTACAAAATTCAAACCATTTGGATATTAATAACTACATTATTAAGTGCTTACAATAGTACCGGGCATTTTATTGGGCACTTTGGGGGTATTGTTTGATTTAAACCTCACAGTGATCCAATGATTAAGTTATTGGTTTTCAGGAAATAAATGTGAGGCTCCAAGAGATGGAATAATTTGGCCAAGGTCACACAGTAAGTGACAGCAACATTATTCAAACCCTGGTCTATAACTTCAAGGCTTCTGCTCTTAATCAATTCGCCACACTGCTCTAATGGGGTTATTTGAAAACACACGTTGTTACTTAGAGACAGTACATCATTTATCCCTAGTGGTTAACATTTTAACAAATGTTCAAGAGAACTATACGAGGATGAGGTATTGTGTGTCTTTTTGTGGTAGCTATAGGTAAAAATGCATGAAGACAGAGAGAGAGGTGTGTGTGTATGTATCTGTGTTTGCCTCCACTCTTAAGACAATTACAACATATTTAGAATATATTCTGTTATCCAGAGTAAGAATGGTTCAGGCTAGTAGCTCTTGGTAATTTTCATTTAATAATCCAGAAATATTTTTAATAACTGAAAAAGTGTTTCTCTCACTCCCACCTCATGATGCTTTTGTTGAAAGTTCTTTGGGCTCCAGACATGTAGAGAACTTCATTCTTGTGTTTATAACACAGGAAATAAGTACCTTAAGGATTTGTCAAGTAGCTTGAAGATAACTCTCATGCGATGAGTTTATCTTTGCGACCATGCATATAAATATTTGCAAATATGATTGGATCACTGTGAGATTAAAATACACATAAACCCCACAAAATGTTCCCAGATATTTGTCTTAAACTTTTATAGACAATGAAAAGGACTAACTAGATTTTTATTTCCTGCTTATGCTAAATCCAGTCAATCCTTGGCAAAGGTCACCCTGCACGCAATCATGCAGCCACTCAAGCAATGGAGATCTGCATCCAAAATACAGGACTTTTAAAGTCACCCTGGGCATTGAAATCCAGCCTAAAGTTAAGACAAAAGTGAAAACTGAGGGTCACATAGGTGGCCTATATGGATCAGGCTTGAAAGTGGGATATAATTTTTCCACTCACATTTCACTAAGCATAATTCAACTGCTTAGGCCCTACTTAGATACAGGGGAAGTTGGCAAATGTAGCCTCCTTATGGGTAGAAGCTTTTAAAAAGAAGTCTCTAAATTAAAAGTAAACAGAGGCATTACCTGTAAAGAACACTGGCCCCAGTCT
>CM052810.1:51264492-51283217 GCA_028533885.1 Nasua narica | reverse complement strand
AGACACAAAGATCAATGGAACAGACTAGAGAACCCAGAAATGGATCCTCAACTCTATGGTCAACTAATCTTCAACAAAGCAGGAAAGAACATCCAATGGAAAAAAAACAGTCTCTTCAACAAAGGGTGTTGGCAAAATTGGACAGTCACATGCAGAAGAATGAAACTGGACCATTCGCTTTCACTATACACAAAAACAGACTCAAAATTGATGAAAGAGCTAAATGTGAGACACGAATCCAACAAAATCCTAGTGGAGAACACAGGCAACAACCTCTGTGACCTCGGCTGCAGCAACTTCATGTTAGACATGTATCTCCAAAGGCAAGGGAAACAAAGGCAAAAATGAACTATTGGGGTTTCATCAAGGAAAAAATCTTTTGCACAGCAAGGGAAACAGTCGACAAAACCAAAAGACAATAGATGAAATAGAAGAAGATATTTGCAAATGACATATCAGATAAAGTTTTAGTATCCAAAATCCATAAAATTCAAACTCAATGCCAAAAAACAAATAAGTCAAGAAATGGACAGAAGATATAAACAGACATTTCTCTAAGAAGACATACAAATGCCCAACAGACACATGAAAAAATGCTCCACATCAGTTGGCATCAAGGAAATACAAACTAAAACCATAATGAGATACCACCTCACACCAGTCAGAAAGGCTAAAATTAATGAGTCAAGAAACAATATAAGTTGGTGAGGATGCAAAGAAAGGGGAACACTCTTCCACTGTTGGTAAGAAGACAAGCTGATGCAGCCACTTTGGAAAATAGTAGGGAGGTTCCTCAAAAAGTTAAAAATAGAGCTACCCTATGACCCAGCAATTGAACTACAGGGTATCTATCCCAAAGATACAAATGCATTGATCCAAAGGGGCACATGCACCCCATGTCTATAGCAGCAACATCCACAATAGCCACACTACGGAAAGAGCCCAGATGTCCACCAACAGATGAATGGATAAAGAAGATGTGGGATAGATATCCAATGGAATACTACTTAGCCATCAAAAATGCAATCTTGCCATTTGGAATGATGTGAATGGAGCTAGAGGAATCATGCTAAGCTAAATAAGTCAATCAGGGAAAGACATCATATGATCTCACCATATGTGGTATTTAAGAAAAAAAAACAGGATCATAGGGGAAGGGAAGGAAAAATCAAATAAGATAATATCAGAGAGGGATACAGACCATAAGAAACTCTTAATCATAGGAAACAAAGTGAGGGTTGCTGAAGGGAAGGTGTGGGAGGATGGGGTTACTGGGTGATGGACATTAAGAAGGGCATATGATGCAGTTAGCACTGGGTGTTAAATAAGACTGATGAATCGCTGAACTCTACCTCTGAAACTAATAATATACTCTATGTTAATTAATTGAATTTAAAGAAAAAATAATAAACATTTATAAACAAAATTCTTCTCTTTGGGAGGATAAACTTGTTCCATTGAATGTGTGTTCCAGGTGTCATCTTTCTGACTCTGTGCTTCTTGTGCAAAGTTCTTGGAGGGCATGTGTGAAGGGAGGGTAGTCCCACTTATCTAAACACAGTAATGGACCAGAGATCCAGGACACTTTGCAAAGAGCTTCATCTCTATTTGCAGAGCCTTGCAGAGTCTTTGACTAGCACCTTCCAGTGACTTACAGTTTCCATCTGAAGTCATCAAAGGCAGAGATGAAAGGGAGAACTCTCCTACCCTTCAGGTCCAACATTATGGTTTTAAGATATGGACTACAAGCTCCCAAACACATGCTCTGGGATGAAAGACCAGTTGTTGCTTTACAATCTGGCCCCTGTACTCAGAAAGGAAAGAGAGGCGAAAGAAAATAATAGGTCACTCCGAATTTGTAGGTAGCAGTTTTAACAAGCAAGGGACTTTAAGAGGCTGGTCTTTGATGAGTGCAGAATGCTTAGATTTCCACACCCACCCACCAGAATACCTAAAGCTATGTAATAGCCTTCACTGGCTTCAGTCACATATACTGTTCAGACGGGCTCAACAACATATTATCTCATGGCCATATCCCACTGCAGGAAAGGCAAGTGGAGCATACCCTCCAAGGAGCTTCTGATTGCTTGGGTACAGTTCATAGGCAACCTGTGGTCACATCCTCTTGATGACCTCCTCCAACATCAATTACTTCTGAATGTTACATCCAGAACTGATCTGAGAAGCTACACCTCATCCCATTCCATTGCAGTTTACTGGCACTTGAAATCCCTTGAACATGGTCTGTAGACTCTTGGAGAGGACAGAGATCAGCTGACTCTAAAGAGATTTTGGTGATAACATGAGGCTAGTCAGCATCCAAAGAGCAAGCCATACCCTATTTTAAACCTAACAGGCATCGCGAAGAGGCTGGGAATATGAAGATCAGTAACATGGGGCCCTTTATCTCAAAGGCTGTCTACTACAATGGTTCTCAAACCTTAGCATTCATAAGAATCAAAAGCAAAGTTGTTTATAATATGGGTTATTGCCCTTCATCCCAGGGCCTGGGAGAATTTAGGATTCCACATTTTTAATAAATGTTCCTCAGTGATTCCATATAAGATATACCCTGTAATGTGCTGAGCTAGAGGGAGGAATGTTAAAATGAAAGAGAGAGAGAAAAATGAGGGATGGAGAGAGCATGGGAGGGGGTAGAGAGAGAAAGAGAGAGAGAAACGATGATGAACAGGGCAAAAGGAAATATTGTATCGCATAATTACCAGCAATTACACCTGGCCAGAAAATGTTCTTTATCTGTCCTGGGCATATATGACATATAGTCACATATACAATTTACAAATTTGTCTTTCATTTGCTTTTGCTGAAGGAATGGCATGCCTGTGCATGCAACTAGTTCAGTTCAGGGGATTCCTAATTGAAAATGCATAACTCAGAGTAATTCGCAGGGATGATAATGTAGAAAGGGCGACGAGCCATATTTATTCTTTTCTCTTTTAACTACGTTTTTCTACTGGCAGAAGAGGAAGCACTAACATCTCAGGTATATGTGGTTGCCATAGGGACAGAAGTTGTGTTTTACTGGGGAACATTGCTGTAAAAAGCAATAAAACAGCAATTCAGTGGAGGTCAGAGGCACAAATGCACTGAAACTACAATCAAACCAGATAGCTTCTCAATCCATTCAACAGGAATTTTGCAGTTGCCACTGTGAGGTCGGTGGAAGAATGGTGAAATCAAACCGCATGTTTCACTCCTGTCTCCAAATGCCCTGAAGTCCTATGGCCCTGAGCTTTCAAGATGCTGTGCCATGAATTCTGGGTAGTAGAAAGGTCAGACAATAGATGACAATGTTGTTTTTAATCCAGTGACTCAAAAGTAAAAATTCAGGACTTCAGTGAGATTCTCCTATCTCATACCTGATGATCCAACATAGAGACAAATAGAATTATATATTGAAAAGAAACCTGGAGTTTGCTGTTCAAGGTAACCTATGAAGCCATCTCAGTCTTCCTAAAAGATACAACTTAAGTACTGCTAACAGATGGACATCATATGAATCATATCTATGTATGTGCACATAAATATATGTATGTGTGTATATACATACATTAAATGCATATAAGCTATAGCTATATTGTTTGAAGTGGAATAGGTTTAGCTAACAATGACCTGTCTCACTCTTCTGCCCCCTATCCTTTTTTTTTTTTTTTCCTGGAACGCAGTACTTGGAGGATTTGAGTCCAGCATGTCTTTCTGTCTTCTCCCTAATTTTCTAAGACAGGTGCCTGCAATCCTTACTCTGTTGCCTCTTAGCATTTTCTGTTTCAGTTTTACTAGGATTTGGTGGCACGGTGGTGGTGGTGCTCTGAAATGTGTATTTTAGACTTTACCTAAATATTTAACTTTTCTCTTTGATTAGCAAGTAGTAACTTTTTGGTGGCTATTCCCAAATGACGGAATATGGAACATAGCGTATGTCCTCTATGTGAAATAGGTGAGACAACACAGGAAAAGATTAAATGTGACATTGCCTTTTATAAAAATGCCACTTAAATATCGGAATGATTCCATTTAAGATGAGTGCCTTTGAAATGGGTAGTACGAGCTACGCTTTAGAATGTCTACTCCTTAAAAGCCCTCATGTCTAACAGGAGAAAGGAGGTTCCCAGATGCACATGTTTCATTTGCTGATGGTCTGGGTAAATCATTAGTTTGTACACATTGTCTTCTTTTGTCAAAGCGGGCAACTATTTTCTCCAGGCTCAAGCAAAGAAATGATAATTTGTACCAGTGTTGGAAGAAGAACTAGCTGTTTCGACTGTATGTCAGTCTCCGTTGTTTCGAGTTCTTCATTAGAATTGTATCTTTTTCTTTTTTAAAGTATCATTACATTTCTTTTGCTTATTTGTTTTTAATAAAGAGGTGAAGAGTTGAGTTACTGAGAGTGTAACACACTTTTCATTATTGTTCCTCTAGAATTTTATTTCCCTATTCAGGTAATTTGCATCATTAAGAGGTACTGACCTACCATCAAATGTCTTTTCTTCATTTATTTTGATAGTATAATTCCGTATTCTTATTCCATTAATGTGAATTATATTAAACAATTTTTGATGTTAATTTATCTTTTCATTCCTGAGGCAAAACCTATTTGATCATGATGCATTTTTAATACACTATTAAAATTGGTTAGTTAAAATTTTATTTAGAATTTTTATGTCTATAACCATAGTGGAGTTATATTCCTCTTTTTTCCTAGCTTCAACTGAAAGCTTAACATACTTGTTTCCTATTTTTCTTATTTTTTGATACATGCATTTAAAAGTATAAATTTCTAAGTTATTTCTTTAGCTGTGTACCCCAGATTTTGACATATACCTCTTTTTTACTTAATCCTAAATTTTCTCTCATATTGCTATTGATTTATTTTCTCATACCAGAAAATCTATTTGGTAGCATGTTTTGTAGTTCCCAGATAAATGTTCCTTTTTAGTTATATTTTTATAATTTTTTTAAAGATATTATTTATTTATTTGAGAGAGAGAGTATGAGAGAGGAGAAGGTCAGAGGGAGAAGCAGACTCCCCATGGAGCTGGGAGCCCGATGCAGGACTCGATCCTGGGACTCCAGGATCATGACCTGAGCCAAAGGCAGTTGCTTAACCAACTGAGCCACCCAGGCGCCCATATTTTTATAACTGAATTCCAATTTTATTGCATAATATACTCTGTATGATAGCATTTCTTGCTAGTATTGATGCTTTCTTTGTTGTTATTACATTTTTTCACTATTCCAATGTGATCATGAAGAAATGTGAGTATGTACGTCCACACATACATATATATAATATGTATATACACAAACGCATATATATGCACGCCTATCAATATGAATTTATCTTTCATGTTACTGAGATTTTTAATTATCTGTTTTTGGCTACTTGATCTTTTTAATTATCTGTTTTTGGCTACTTGATCTATCAATTTTTAAAGGGAGTGGTTATAATCGGACTATAATTTTTGTTATCCAAGTTAACATATATAGTTAAAATATCAGAATATACTATGAGTCCCCTGTCCTACATCCCTTAAACCTCATTTTCTTCCCAGAAGCAAGTAACTCAATGTTTCCTACTGTCTTTTAGTTACCATTTACCTGGAATATTTTCTCTCATCCCCTCACTTATAGCCTGTGTGTGTCCTTCACGGTAAAGTGAGCTTCTTGTAGACAGTTGCATCCGGTTTCTTTTTAATGCATTTGGTCCCTTCGTATGTTTTCAATGGGGGAGTATTATGTATTTACATTTAAAAATTTGTTGATAGGAGAAGCTGTGAGGTGAGGGTTCTCTTCATCACTGGTTTTGCATTCTCCCAGAGTGCAGTATTCTTTCAGTTAGTTCCTGGTTTCTCCCCAAAAGAATCTGTCCATGCATTGTAGCTGAACTGGTATGTTCGTGGGGGAAGGAAGGTGCAGGGCTTCCTATTCTGTCAGGCTCTTAATGTCGCTCCTCTCTTAGACTTTCCATTCAATCCATTCTCTACCCAGTAGCCAGTCTCACCTTCTCAAATACCTCAGCTAGCCAAGCTCAGCATGGCTCAGCAATATCAGGTCCTTGCCTTTCTCTCCAATCTAAAGACATGTTATTCTCTGTCCATCTCTCACTAAATTTGTTCCTAAAATGCACCCCATTCTTCAGTAGGTCTCTGTGCATGCTGTTTTGTGTGTGAAATGTTGTTTCCCCAGTTAGTTATTTCTCATTTTTTAAATGTCAACTTGAATAGTACTTCTTCAGAAAAGTTTCTCCTGACCATTTATTCTGAAGTGATTCCTCCCCAGCATCCTTTCCTCTAGTGTCACTTTCTTTTCCTCTATATCACTTACCACAATTACAATTATGGTGGCATTCTTTGTGTTTACTTTGTGTCTATCTCCCCAGGTAGGTTGCAAATGCCAAAAGGCAGGTGCCCTGTCTATTTTGCTCACCACTGCCACCTGAGGGTGCCTAGCATATTGTAGGGATATAGTGAATTTATGTGGACTGCTGGGAGTTCATTTCTCTGTAATTTGGTTGAATAAGCTGTGTCATGGGCATGTTGGTGTTTTCTACATCTTTATGGTCAACACTTCATCTTTCGTAACTGATGGAATTTAGAAAATGGAAACGAACAAAGGAAAATGGTTTCTATTTTATTTAAAGATTTTACTATTTATTTGAGAGAGTGAGAGAGAGGGAGAGGGAGCAGTAGATTCCCTGCTGGGCAGAGAGCCCAATGTGGGACTCTATTCCAGGACCCTGAAATCATGACCTGAGTTGAAGGTAGATGCTTACCCAACTGAGCCACCCAGGAAAATGGCTTTCAAAGTATCCTCATTTGTTATGTGAGTTTTGTGGAAGAGGAAAAGGAGAAAGTAGAAGGTAGGGTGCTTATGTGGTAATAAAATTAATTTCATGTATTTACAGGTTCCTGAAACGCGGAATAGTTTATCAATTCATTGAAAGCCTACTATGTATGAGATTCTGAACTAGACACAATAGAATATTTAGATCTACGTTCTGATCTCTGAGAATCTACATGTTTACACTTAAACATGTAATGATGTGTGTGGAGAAAAACAACTCTGTATGTGGCTATAGTACAAAGTGTAATCATTTAAGTATAGTTTATTCCCACAGAGCTCAGGACTGAAGCTGATGGAATGGGGGGTGGAATCAGTTAAGACTTGAGGACACAGAAGACAGCTTAGCACTGAAGCACGGGCAGGATTTTGAGAAGCAGTGTTTGGTCTTCCCTGCCTTTCCAATCATGTAAGCAATCCTGTACAACGGCTCAAACTCCATGGTCAAAATGAGTTTAACTGCATAGTATCTTCATGGGTATTGGCACTGCAGATGAAACTATATGCTGTCCAAAAATTGCACACAAGTTAAAATTTTGAGATACTTAATATGAGAATGAAAAGAGGTAATTTTATGCTAATTAACTGAATTTTTGTTTTGTGATTAGCCTAAAGGAAATTAAAACTTGGGGCACCTGGGTGGCTCAGTGGGTTAAGCCTCTTCCTTCAGCTCAGGTCATGATCTCAGGGTCCTGGGACCGAGCCCTGCATCGGGGGGGGGGGGTCTCTGCTCAGTGGGGAGCCTGCTTCCCCCTCTCTCTCTGCCTGCCTCTCTGCCTACTTGTGATCTCTCTCTGTCAAATAAATAAATAAAATCTTTAAAAAAAAATTAATCCGAATCATAACTTCTTCTCAGTGGGCCATTATGAATTTGAGACAAAAGTATTTTCAACACTCTCCATGAATTTTTAAACAAATGCAGTCTATGCATTTTTTTAAAAGCCTAGAAATCAAGTAATTCATCTACCAAAATATTTTTGTTTATGTAAACATAAACTTACTTCTACTTAGGACACAATGTGTTTCACTTTGCACATAATTTTTAATTTCCTTATAACCTTCCTTAGATCATACCATATAAAGCACAGTTAGTTGCTTCTGAGAATTTTAATGTGAGAGGGGACTTTCCTCCCCTCTCTGAAGGCAATTTGGTACGTAAATAGCAAAGGAGTGTTCTGACTCATGTAAGTCACACAGCAGTCTGTAAATGTTAGAACCTTTCTTTAAAGGTGAAATGATGAACGCAAAGCGACCCCTAAGGATTTAATAATTCATAGGGATCTGGTTTTCTGTTACATAATCTCCTTTTCCTTAGGAAATGTTTAGTTATATGCCCTTTACAATGGCAAATTAAATAGGAGGCCATAAAAAAGGAAACCGCATATGAAATTCTCTCTTTATCTAGGGCAATAGCGGTCTGCGATGTAGCAGGGGGCTCCCTAAGTGGTGACCAGTCTTATTCTACGTAGACTTAGCTCTAAGTCTAGATCAGCACAAGAGCCTTCAATTTCATAGTACTTATATTAGGAAACGAAACCATAATAAACTATACCCTGTAGTAGGAAAAAACAATGTCAATCAGAGATTTGATTAAAAAATTAAATTGGGGGGACGCCTGGGTGGCTCAGTTGGTTAAGCAGCTGCCTTCGGCTCAGGTCATGATCTCAGAGTCCTGGGACTGAGTCCCACATTGGGCTCCTTGCTCGGCAGGGAGCCTGCTTCTTCCTCTGCCTCTGCCTGCCACTCTGACTGCTTGTGCTCTCTCTCTCTGACAAATAAATAATTAAAATCTTTAAAAAAAATTAAATTGGGAAGTGAGAGAAATCAGGCTCTATGACAAGAAATTAAAAATTGTAAGGTATAAATTTGAAAAGTCTTTTTTTTAAAGATTTTATTTATTTGACAGAGAGAGAGAGATCACAAGTAGGCAGAGAGGCAGGCAGAGAAAGAGGGGGAAGCAGGCTCCCTGCTGAGCAGAAAGCCTGATGCTGGGCCTGATGCAGGGCTCCATCCCAGGACCCCGAGATCATGACCTGAGCCGAAGGCATAGGCTTTAACCCACTGAGCCACTCAGGCACCCTAAATTTAAAAAGTCTTAAAGTACCATCATTTTGCAAGATGTGTGGCCACATATATTTAAAGCAAACATGTCTATGCTTAGCCTCATGTGTAAGATATTTTCACATTTACAATTTTGAAATGAAGTGAAATGAAAGTTGATCCTGCCTGCCCTGCAAGGATCAGGAGCTCAGTCTCTAGAGAGTTCTAAGACACCCAGATCTCAGCCTACCTTCAAGGCTTGTAAAACACACTCAGGAAATAGAATTTATGCTTAACCTTGAACAACTTTTTTTTTTTTTTAAAGATTTTATTTATTTATTAGAGAGAGAGAGACTGAGAATGAGAGGAGAGAAGGTCAGAGGGAGAAGCAGGCTTCCCGCAGAGCCGGGAGTCAGATATGGGACTCGATCCCGGGACTCCGGGATCATGACCTGAGCTGAAGGCAGTCGCCTAACCAACTGAGCCACCCAGGCGCCCACAACTTTTGGTTTTATATGAAGTTGTTTATAGTCACACAAGATTCAGGAAATAGAGTGACTACATTCAGGCTCTGGATTCTCATTGAGATGTTTAGCGGATTCTGCTCCAATTTCTTCACAGAACTATGAAGCATCCACTGAAAGTAATCCAACACACATTTTTTTTTAAATAACAATCTGTTAGAGTAATTTTAGGCTCACACCAAGAATGAGCAGAAAACATAAAATTCTCCTATATTCTGTACCCCTTCCCAGCTTCCCTCACTATCATCATTCCCCACCAGAGTGGTACATTTGTTACAATCTGTGAATCTACACTGGCTTATCATTATTACCCATAATTTATATTAGTGTCCATAGTTTACATTAGGGTTCCCTCTTGCTATTGTACATTCTATGGGTTTTGACAAATGTATAATGACATGCACCTGACAATTAAATTTTTAAATTTTAATATGCAGGAAATTAATTTGAAACAAATCCACAGAGGCACCTGAGTAGCTTAGTCGGTTAAGTGTCTGACTCTTGATTTTGGCTCAGATCGTGATTTGGAGTGGTGAGATAGAGCCCCAAGGGGGGCTCCACACTCAGTGGGGAGTCTGCTTGAGGATTCTCTCTTTTCCTCTCCCTCTGCCCCTCCTCCATCAAATAAGTAAATAAATCTTTAAAAAAAAAAAAGGACCAAAGAGACAAATTTGAAATTCTGGTGAAAGAAAAATTGTAGCAGGCAAGTGAGACAGTCAAGGAAGAATTTATTGAAGACTATTGTAACAGGGGTCAAAATAGTTACAGATGAGATATAGATGAGAGAGATTCAACTCTCCTCCATTGAAATAAAAGGTGAGAGAGTTTCTAAGTGCTGAAATGAGGTAATAGAAAAGTACTGGAGGACATTAAGGGAGAGTTTTAATTAAGGGAATTTAATTTTAATTAACAGAATTCCTTAATGTGATTAGGCCATCTGTGTTTGCTAGTAGTAGATTACCTATGTTAGGTTCCTACCCTCCCTCAGAGACTGGAAGAAAGGGGCTAGGAATAGCCTTGATAATTAACATTTCAAAGGGATGACTCCCAGTGCCTAAGAAAGATGTTCCTGGGTTGTGAAGCTAGCAAGAGACTGGGCAAACATTTACATCTCATAGAAGCAGAGAAACTGCAAGTTTTCTAAAGTAACTGGTGTAAGGAAAGGGAAGTCAGAGGCTTATGGTCAGGAAGAAGTGTGTCTGAAGTTCAGACAAACTGAAGGGAATATTAACTTCCTCCTGGTCAGTTCCATGGAATAGATTTTCAGGTGATCACCAATGAATTGGCTTGCTGTCTCTCCTCAATTCCTTAAAAATGGAACTTCCATCTATAATGACTAAAGCTGACCTCAGAGTTTCCTAAATCAGCACAATTTCCAAAGACTCCACATTGGTAGAGAGCCCAAGGGATGGAGCAGTGAGTGCAGGAGGCAGCAGAGAGGGAGGGATAGAGTTGGCACTTCTGAAGAAAAGAGGTTGCTGAGGACTGGAATTGTAGGCTTGACAACAGCACCTTCTCCCTCTAATGTTTCCCCTGTGTCTCATAACTCTCAGTGACTTACTGCTGCTCTTTTATGTCTCTCTTTTCCGTCTGAAACTACCTTGGTTCCACGTGTGTGTATATTGGAGTAAAGCAATGACATAGTGAATACCAGGAATAGCCTTGTCTGTGCTTAAGTCCTTTATAATCAGATTCATGGAAGTGACCTTCTTTAGGGACTATAGAAGCCTCTCAATTCTAGTAGTAGCTTTAAATTCAGTGCAGCAAGTAATTAGTTGCTTTCTCAGATGAAACTTTAGGCTGTGGTAGTTTGGCTTATTAGGAGAGATGCTCTTAGACTCCAACTCTGAGTATCATGGTCTTAAAAAGAAATCAAGGCAATGGTAGTGTGCACACTGGTGCTGGAGAGTGGGACCCTAGACTCTGACCAGCTGGTTCAGCCAAACTCACCTCCTTGGGCAAGCATGGTCTCTTTGTACTCTCTTAGATCTGCCCATCCCTTCCGTGGGCTCAGAGGACAAGGGTTGAATTCACACCACTCATAGTATCAGCAGGGAGGTTGAGGTTTGGATGTGAAAGATCTCTTCTGGCTTTTACTCTCTGATTCCTGGCCCTCCTGATTTTGACATCTTCCTTAGAGATAGACCCAAAAAGCAGATAGCAGGCAGCATGGACAGTTATGAATTTTTTTTTACTCTTGAATTTGCCACTCTTTGTCCTCCTCTGCCTTCACCTCCATTTTGGTTTCCTTGTGGAAGGAGAAGACCCTGAATGGCAAATTTTTTTGGAGTGAGAGGTCTGCCTGACCCAGGCAACAACCTCGGGCACAACAAGGCCTTTTTCTGCATGGCGCTTGGTGTCTGCTTTGGCCTGGCCATCGGTCATTCTCATGCCTTCTACGCCCAGGTGCGTGGGAGTCCAGTTGATCGAGTAATGGACTGCTAAGTCAAGGGAAATGCTGCTGACCACGTGCCACCTACTGTGTGACCTTACCTACGGCACTCACCCCTCCTCTGATTGGACTTCCTCCTCTGGGCTAGGGAAGTGTGATGTAAATCATATGGTTAGTCCACTGTTTTAAAATGACCTTTCATCTTATATGATAATAAAGCTGGTCATCAGGAACCTTAGGTTTAATTATCACTTTTGAAATGAAGCATCGGAAGAATACAGTTGGAAAAAATGGAAAGGAACAGGGTATAACAAAGTGTGAGAAGTCTTTTAACTGAAGAATTGAAAGTAACAAGAAGCGATACAGACCAGTATGAAGTGAATTGAAAGGTCACAAATCTCAATCACAGTCACAGAACTAAAGAGCGATGTGTTTTCCTGCCAGGCACACAGGGGGTGGGGTGGGGTGGTAACAACGATTGTGCAGTTCATGGAGCCCATCAGCAGGGTTATTTGACCCAGGTATTTGAGAGGACCATATTTCCTTCTCCCTTACAGACTAAATATTACATTGGGACCAATAAGGTGAAAGTGTTATAAAGTGCTTACTTTCTCACTTCACCTCTTTTGCCCATTTCCTGATACCTGCAACTTCTTTGCCTAAAAACAAGACAGCATAGCAACTGAGAGTCATATTCCTAGGAAAATGACTGATACCAGGTCTCTTTCTGAGAGCATGCTTTGATAAGGAAGAAGGCAGCAGAGAGAGAAAGAGGGCACCAGACTAAAGAGAAAAATGAGCCTCATGTGGTAGGACTAACGGAAAGAACAAAACGATCCAGAATCACCTTAATAACTACTGGGGAAAAAAGATTTCTAAGTTTCTGTTGAATCTACTAAAGAATATGAGAATGAGAGAAAGAAGCATGTCACACTAGACGAAGAGCTTCCAAACAACGTACAAATTGTTGGGACTTTTAAGAAATGTCAGGATTATTACTCCCATTATGATGAAAAAATCGTAGCAAATAAGTCCAAAACAAGTTCAACCTCTCTTTATGTTAGGAATAAATAATCTGTATGTGTTTTTATTACTGAATATGTTTTCAATTATGCTTGATATATTAAAGTCTGAAAATTGTATTACTGCAATATTGAATTTATTTATATGAGTTTTCAAAGAGATTATTTTTCTGCAAGCCCAGGAGTTCTAACTTCAAGTAATTTTTTTTAAACTGCAAAGTAAAACCGGAATCTTACTTTGTGCAAAATAGCCTCATTTATAATTATTAGATTTATGTGTGTATTTATTTAGCTTTTAGGATGTAACAATCATTCCATTACCAAAGAGAAAGATGCCTATCAACTTTCTATACCGAAAAATTATGTATTTGTTTGTTTGGGGATGGCTCAGAAGGAAATGGTTAAGAATATTAAAAACAAGAGGGATGGGGCCCCTGGGTGGCGCAGTTGGTTGAGCGACTGCCTTCGGCTCAGGTCATGATCCCGGAGTCCCGGGATCAAGTCCCACATCGGGCTCCCAGCTCCATGGGGAGTCCGCGTCTCACTCTGACCTTCTCTCTCTCACTCTCTCTCTTTCCTCATAAATAAATAAATAAAATCTTTAAAAAAAAAAAACAAAAACAAGAGGGATGGATTTCCATTATTTTGCTACTGCTTTCACAATGAATGGAGATTAACCAGGAATTTCTCAGTTGTGGTGGGTTTCCAGTCACAGTTCTTCCATTTATGTAATAGGAGAGATTTGAGGCCATCATTGAAGGAAGAGTCCCATAAAGCCACACTCCTTATCCACACTGAACACATAATCCTTTTACCTCTGCTCACCAGTAAGCACCTCAAGGGGTGTTCCAGCAAGGAATATTACTCACCAAAACACCCTCCGGGCAAAGGAAATGTATAGAAACATATTGCTCTCAAATGAATTATTTGGGTCATAAAATGAAAAAAAAAAATGCATGGAAATTACATTTTAATTCCCTATTAAGCTATATGAAAGGTGTATTAGGCTCAGGAACCTAATATAGGCTAGCAATTTCACCAGAGGAACTGCTTGGAGGATACTGAAACAAATAATTTTGGTCATTTCAAAGAGTTTCGATAGATATGCACTGGATTTCTTTTTAATTATTCTACATCTGTTTAGAGATATGCAATTTCCAACTATGTAATTGGATTTTAAGTAATTTTTCATTACTATAAATAAAGTGTTACATGCAATTACATTGAAAAATCTGCAGTGCAAAAGCAAGCTGCAGCCCACAGGTTACAGCTCTTGAGCATATGGAGGATGTTCTTGTTATGGCGGGGGTGGGGGTGGGGGTGGTGTGGGGGGTGATAGCCAGATTCAAAAGGACACTTTACTCCTAGAGCTAGAGAATAGGCTGATTATATTTAGAGCACATACACTTCCCACAGTCATCTGGTAGGAAAGATAGCCCTCTTCAAACTACATCTCCTCCACTGGATAGTATCATGACTAGGAGGAATTATTAGTGGAAGAAAAGAATCAACCCATCCAGGATATAGGTCTAGAATGCTAATCAGAGTTTTGAAGAGATACACCTATTTTTGTCCTGCCTTCAAACCTGAGATCTTTTCCAGAACAGAATCTCTTACTTTTCGTCTGTAGGGGCAATAATGAGTAAAGGACTAGCAGTGATGTGTCCTTAGTGTAAATTTCAGCCTCCTCTGGCACCAATCTTCATCATAGGAGGCCTTACTGCACTCCTCTTTTTCCCAGTTTTAGCTGGTAAAAAATTCAGGCCTTTCCTCACGGCTGCTGGATAAGAGAAGCTGGTAATCCTCAAGTCTTTTTTTTTTTTTTTTTTTTTTTTTAAGATTTTTTTAAATTTTTATTTATTTATTAGGAAAGAGAGAGAGTGAGAGAGAGCATGAGAAGGGAGAAGGTCAGAGCGAGAAGCGGACTCCCCATGGAGCTGGGAGCCCGATGTGGGACTCGATCCCGGGACTCCGGGATCATGACCTGAGCCGAAGGCAGCCGCTCAACCAACTGCGCCACCCAGGCGCCCTCCTCAAGTCTTTTTAAGCGAAGTTTCTAGATTTAACAATCATTACAATTGACAGGGACCTTAGAGATCTCTTATAGATGAGGAAAGTGAGGAAAGTTCAAGGGATGCTGCTTGAGACAGAGCAAAACTGCAAACTCACCTGCAAACTCAACTCTCTTTCCGTTCTCTTCCCTTTTTATTTACCAAAACAGCCTCTCCGTTTTAGCTTTGTGGTACGCCAAGCTCTTTACCATTGCTCAAGCTAATTTCCTTCCTGCCTCCTGCCTCACCCTACACCATCTGCTGAATCATCCTCTCGCATGCCCTTTCCTGCTTCAAGAATCAACTCCAGTGTCCGCAGCTCCCACCAGAAGGTTTTCTTAACATATGATCTATTCTGATCTATGCAGCCTCAGCGGACACAATGTATAGTCTATACAATAGCCTTGCTTTAGGTGGTTTCCTGCTGTGCCCTCCCTGGGGCACCTCACCGGGTTCATAGTTTCTCCTTTAGTACTCTCTCTGGATCTGTCTTCTGGTCCCTGCCTACAGGGTTCTGACAAAATATGAGACAAAGGACTTCCAGTCAACTTTAGCAGGGAGAAGCAGCACGTTAAATAGTAAAGGTCCAGCCTGCCTGGGGTGACTCTGTGTCAGTGAGAGGCGTTCAGAGAAGGGATGGAGCAGGGAATATCAGGCTCCTTTGTATCAATCAGTTAGCCTCTGCTGATTGGAATCAATGCAGCACAACACTTTGAAGCCCATCTTCCCACAAAAAATAAATATTAACAAAAGCTCGCCATAACTTTGGGCTTTTGGATAAAAACATGAGCAAAACACACTGTGGGGGTGCCTGGGTGGCTCCAACTCTTGATTTCAGCTCAGGTCATGATCTCAGGACCTTGAGACTGAACCCTGTGTCATTGGTCTGGCTTTGTACTCAGCTGGGAGTCTGCTTGAGAATCTCTCGCTCTCTCTCATTCTCTCTCTCCCCTCCTTCCCGCACTCTTTGTCTCTCAAAATATAAAATAAATCTTTTTTATAAGATCATTTAAAGATAGGACAACCTGATTTTCTTCAAGTTTTGGAACAATTTGCTATGTGTCTAGATCCAATACTTTTTCGTGTGTCATCTTAAACATCTTTTTCATAAGCATGTATGATTGTCATTTTCTGTCCTTCCCAGAAAGCATGAATCATTATTTATTCCTCTCAGAACAGACATGGAAGCAGACTGAGAATTCTTTTGGGCTGTTTCCTTTCTTAGGAAATAATGGCCAGATGAGTGAGACAATGAGTTAAAATTCACCAACATGATCACTTGGAAGTGTTTTTTAGGAGCCTGTGTATGAGGCGTTTGGAAAATTAAATACCCATTTGCATTATAACATGTTACACATTTGCCTGCAGATTAAGCAAACTTCTACTGAATTGTATGTTAGGAACTTTAAAAATTGACACTTCATTTAACACCAATCAATGATAAATTTCGTCATGTCCAATTTTATATTTTAAATACAAGTCTTATCAGAGATTTTTTTTTTGTTTTACTCCAAGCCTGTGGCTTGTCTTTTCAGTCTCCTAATAAGGAGACTTTTACAACAGGGGCGCCTGGGTGGCTCAGTGGGTTAAAGCCTCTGCCTTCAGCTCAGGTCATGATCTCGGGGTCCTGGGATTGAGCCCCGCATCAGGCTCTCTGCTCAGCAGGGAGCCTGCTAACCCTCTCTCTGCCTGCCCTTCTGCCTGCTTGTGATCTCTCTCTCTGTCAAATAAATAAAATCTTAAAAAAAAAGGTCTGTAATGGAGTGGAAGTCTTTACTATTAGTATAGTCACAGTTACTTATTTTTTCCCCCCACAAAATTGTGCTCTTGATGGTGTATCTTCAAAAGCCATTGCCAGATCCCAGGTTATATAGATTTCCTCCTGCATTTTCTTCCAGAAGTTCTCGAGTTTTGCATTTTGCACTTAGGTACATGATTCATTTTGGTTTCATCTCGTGTAAGGTATAAAGGCTGTGCCTGGGTTTATTTTTATGCAAGTGGATGTCCAATTGTTCCAGCACCATCTGCTGACAGACTGTCCTTTTTTCATGGAATTGCCTTCGCTCCTGATCAGAAATGAGTTGACTAAAATTGTGTGGGTCTAGTTATAGGTTCTCCATTCTCATTCATTATCTCTGGGTGTATGCTTTTGTGGTTTTGCCCAATTTTAATAGATGAAGAAATCACCTCAGGGAAGTTAAATGATCAACTCAAAATCACACAGCAACTAGGTTGCAGGGTAGGAATTTCGAACTATGTCCTTTGAAGTCTGGTCTAACACCTAGCTTATGAACCTACAGCTACCTTTCTTCCAATGCAGAACAGAAAACCTGTGTGACTGTTAATCATATTGCAATAACCAATCCTTTTTCCTTGCATTCTTCTCTTTGGCCCCTAATACCTCCTGCACATTGGCCACAGGGGGGCAGAGCTGCCAGATAGAGTGGCTGCTGCTCTTAAGTCCCATCTACTTTGCAATCGGAACCTTGGCATTGTTTAATTTGAAGTTGATTGCTTTACCAAAATATGCACAGGTGCAAATTAAAAAAAGTTCCTTCACAATCTAAGATGGAAGATTCTTGTAACACTGTATGGGATAATGACGTGAGCTGCTAATGATGCAGCTGCGAAGGGCTTAGTTGTTGCTCCTGCTCCCCCTTTATAGAAAGAAAAGAGGGTGTAATCAGTTGAGCTGGGAGGAAATGTTCACAGAGCCCTAATTTTACCACTATAGGCATTTTTAGAGAAGAAAAGGTTTAGTTCCAAGATTTTTTTTAATTTTTAATTTTTTAGAAAGTACAATAATTTAGAATTATGTGAGGCTAGAATTCTATAAGATATAGTTATGATTTTTTTAAAAGTTAAGAAAGACATTGCTGCTATGAACATTGGGGTGCCTGTGGCCCTTCTTTTTACTACATCTGTATCTTTAGGGGATGTCCACGATAGCCAAACTGTGGAAAGAGCCAAGATGCCCTTCAACAGATGAATGGATAAAGAAGATGTTGTCCATATATACAATGGAACATTACTCAGCCATTAGAAAGGATGAATGCTCAACTTTTGTATCATCATGGATGTTACTAGAGGAAATTATGCTAAGTGAAGTAAATCAAGCAGAGAAATCCAATTATCATATGGTTTCACTTATTTGTGGAACATAAGGAATAGCATGGAGGGCATTAGCAGAAGGAAGGAGAAAATGAAGGGGGATAATCAGAGAGGAAGATGAACCATGAGAGACTATGGACTCCAGGAAACAAACAGGGGTTTGGGGTGGGGGGTGGGGGGTAGGGGAGTGGGGGGATGGGTCAGCCCAGTGACGGGTACGAAGGAGGGGACATATTACATGGAGCACTGGGTGTTACATACAAACAATGAATTGTGGAACACTACATGAAAAACTAATGATGTACTGTATGGTGATTAACATAACAAAATAAAAAAATGATAAAAAACGTTTTTAAAAAGGATAAAAAAAGTTAAGAAAGAGGTGGACTCTGTAACCTAGTGGCTGTGTGACTTTAAAATGATCACTTAACTACCTAAGGCCAGTGTGTCCTTGCTTTCAGGATGGAAGGACTTTCTGATCTTTGGCCCACAGAGTTATTCAACCTACAGTAAAATGAATTCAAGACTAACAATGAAAATATGGAAAGGGAAATTAGAGAATCGATTCCATTTACTGTAGCACCGAGAACCATAAGATACCTGGGAATAAACCTAACCAAAGAGGTAAAAGATCTGTACTCGAGGAACTATAGAACACTCATGAAAGAAATTGAAGAAGACACAAAAAGGTGGAAAAGCATTCCATGCTCATGGATTGGAAGAA
>CM052810.1:51203646-51263992 GCA_028533885.1 Nasua narica | reverse complement strand
TGTGTTATTAATAGTTAAGTTTTTGGAAGGTTAAAAGTTCTATGTGGATTTTTTTTTACTGTGTAGGGAATTGGAGTCCCTAACACTCAGTATTCAAGTGTCAACTATACTTTGAAACTCACATGCATAAAAAATTATATTTAATATAAATTTATCATTATTGTAAATTGTTTTCATGCTTATCATTGTTTCTTACTATCTTTCATTCTTTTAGTAAGAATCTATGAATGGCTAACCCTTTTTGTGTTTGTATGTCTCCACATATTATCATTTTACTCTAATTTATGATGGTTTAGTTAGCTATGTTAACTGTTATTTCCCATCAGTACTCTGAAGATAGTATTTTATTTCCTTTTCACTTGTGTGTCTATTTGTATGCATATATATGTGTATATATTTATGTATACATATATGTATTATGTATTTTGAATTTCTCTTCTATCCCTTTCTCCTTTCCCATTTTTCTATCCTATTCTGACTTTCTCGTTCCTAATCAAGCTTTACTCTAAACCTCTCTCTTCCCTCTTTACTTTTTTCTCCACTTTTTCCATTTATCAGTTTTGTAATTGTCTCCATCTGTACCTCTGAACCCCTTAATACTAGCTTTTATAATTCAGCTTTGAAGTTTCTGCCTGAGAGAATTTGTATATGTCACAGAACAAATTGCATCAGCTCCCAGTACAACTTCCTCAGTCATTATAAGGCTTTCTGTTTTCTTCTAATCAGCTTTTATAATTATGGGTAAGAATGCAGAATCATCATTCTTTTTAGCTGAAGATAGATGGTGCTTAGCCCCCGGATTTAAGCAGTGACTCCAACTTCCACATCTTCCCCATCTTTCCATACTTTCATCATCTTCCACAGTGTCTCAGCCCCACTTCAGGTAGAACATTTCTAGTTTCTTTAATTCTGCAAGACCAAAATCCAAGATACCATTGTCTGCTTCAGCATCCTGGGCTCAACACACCCCAGATTTCAGCCTGTTCCTGCTTTGACATTTTAATCCCACCATAGATGTTTATCTTTCTTTTCTAATCCAGAAAAATGCTTTTCCTTTTTTGCATGTGTGTGTGTGTGTGTGTGTGTGTGTATGTGCGCACATGTGCACATGCATGTATTATTGCTATATGTTTATAGCCAGTCTAAATTCACTTCATTTTAAATTGGAATGCTCACATGTTAGATGGTTATTTTATGCAAGTTATTTTATGGAAATTCAATTATAATGCCCTTAAAAAAGAATTCCTTATTGTACTACTGGGTATTTACCCCCCAAAATACAAATATGGTGATCCAAAGAGGCACGTGCACCCCAATGTTTATAGCAGCAATGTCCACAATAGCCAAACTATGGAAAGAATCTTGATGTACCTCAACAGATGAATGGATAAAGAAGATGTGGTATATATGTACACGCACACACACACACACACACAAACACACATACACACATACACACACACTAGAATACTATGCAGCCATCAAAAATGAAAACTTGCCATTTGCAAGGATGTAGATGGAATTAGACGGTATTATGCTAAGCGAAATATCAATTCGAGATAGACAATTATCATATGATCTCACTGATATTTGGAATTTGAGAAACAAGACAGAGAATCATAGGGGAAGGGAGGGAAAAAAGAAACAAGATGAAATCAGAGAGGGAGATAAACTATAAGAGACTCAATTTCAGGAAACAAACTGAGGGTTGCTGGAGGGGAGTGGGGGTATAAGGAATGTGGTGGCTGGGTGATGGACACTGGGGAGGGTATGTGCTATGGTGAGAAAAAAAATTAAATTAATAAATAAAAGAAATCCTTTAATTTTTTCTAAGTTTTAATTCTAATTCCAGTTAGTTAACATACAGTGTTATATGTTTCAGGTGTACAATATAGTAATTTAACACATCTATACATCACCCTGCGCTCATCACAACAGTGCCCTCCTTAATCCCCATCACCTATTTAACACATCCCCACTGGTAACCATCAGTTTGTTCTCTATAGTAAGAATCTGTTTCTTGGTTTGCCTTTCTCTCTCTCTATCTCTCTCTCATTTTTCCCTTTGCTGGTATGCTTTACTTCTTAAATTCCACATATGAGTGAAATCATATGGTATTTATCTTCTCTGACTTAATTTCACTTAGCATAATACTCTCTAGCTCCATCCATGTTGTTGCAAATGTGAGGATTTCATTCCTTATTTGGTTAAGTAATATTTCATTATATATATATATATATATATATACACACACACACACACACATATATACACATGTACATATACATATGTAAAATGTATGCAGTAAAATGTACCTATGTATATATAACATCTTTATCCATTCTTCAGTCAATGGACACGAGTTGTTTCCATCTATAGTAGATAATGCTGCAATGAAACCAGGAGCTGGTTCTTTGAAAAAATTAATAAAATTGATAAACCTCTAGTCAGATTTTTCAAAAAGAAAAGAGAAAGGACCCAAATAAATAACATTACAAATGAGAGAGGAGAAATAACAACCAATGCCACAGAAATATAGACAATCACGAGAGAAAATTATTATGAAAAACTATATGCTAACAAATTGTACAACCAGGAGGAAATGGATAAATTCCTACAAACATATAAACTACCAAAACTGACCTATGACCCAGCAATTGCACTACTGGGTATTTACCCTAATGATACAAATGTAGTGATCTGAAGGGGCACATGCACCCGAATGCTTATAGCAGCAATGTCCACAATAGCCAAACTATGGAAAGAACCTAGATGCTTAGCAAAATAAGTCAGTCATAGAAAGACAATTATCACATGATCTCTCTGATATGAAGAATTTGAGAGGCAGGGTGGGGTGTCGTGGGGGGTAGGGGAGGGAAATGAAACAAGATGGAATCGGAAGGAGACAAATCATGAGACTCCTAAACTCATGAAACAAACTGAGGGTGGCTGGGAGGTGGGGGTAGGGAGAGGGTGGCTGGGTTATGGACATTGGGGAGGGTACGTGCTATGGTAAGTGCTGTGAAATGTGTAAGCCTGATGATTCACAGACATGTACTCTGAGGCAAATAATATATTATATGTTAATAAAAAAAATAAACTACCAAAACTGAAATAGGAAGAAAGAGAAAACTTGAATAGACTTATAACCAGCAAAGAAATTGAATCAGTAATCAAAAAGCTCCCAACAAACAAAAGTCCAAGGCCAAATGGCTTCACAGTTGAATTCTATCAAACATTTAAAGAAGGGTTAATACCTATTCTTCTTCCCAAACCTTCTCAAAAAATACACAAGGAAGGAAAACTTCCAAATTCATTCTATGAAGACAGCACTACTCTGATAGCAAAAGCAGATAAAGATACCACTAAAAAAGAGAACTACAGGCCAATATCCTCAATAAAATGCTAGCAATGGTGCCTGGGTGGCTCAGTCACTGGGTGTCTGCCTTCGGCTCAGGTCATGATCCCAGGGTCCTGGGATCGAGTCCCACATCGGGCTCCCTGCTTGGGTAGCCTGCTTCTCCCTCTCCCACTCCCCTTGCTTGTGTTCCCTCTCTCGCTGTTTCTGTGTCAAATAAATAAATAAAATCTTTTAAAAAAATAAAAAATAAAATATTAGCAAACCAAATCCAACAATATATTATAGTGCACTTTCTAAAATCACTTTTTGCGATGATTCACAGACCTTTACCTCTGAAACAAATAATACAATACAAATAAATATACAATTAACATTATATGTTAATAAAAAATAAAATAACATCACTTTTTGTATTTTTCCCATTGGAGGGCACTTTAGAATTTTTGAATCTTTGTAAATTCATGGTAATTATTAACCATGGCTCTAATATGCCTAGATGTTACTGTCTCTCTTTAAAAATCAGTTCTAATATATGAGCAGAAATCTAGTCCTAAGTAATTTTATTTTTTTTAAGATTGTATTTATTTATTTGATAGAGAGATCACAAGTAGGCAGAGAGGCAGGCAGAGAGAGGGGGGGGAAGCAGGCTCCCTGCTGAGCAGAGAGCACGATGCATGTGGGGCTTGATCCCAGGACCCTAAGATCATGAGCCGAAGGCAGAGGCTTTAACCCACTAAGCCACCCAGGCACCCTAGTGCTAAGTAATTTTAAACATAACTTAGTATTTTCTAAACCCTAATGTCCACTTAGATTATTCACAAATCACATATAGTAAAAATTCACATATAGTAAAAATATTAGAATTTGACTAACAAAGAAATAATAATTAAACCTCATCAGCTTTTAAATTAAAACAAATCAAGACAAGAAAAATCTCTTGCGCGGAGCACTGGGTGTTATACGTAAACAATGAATCTTGGGACACTATATCAAAAACTAATAATGTATTGTATGGTGACTAACATAACAGAATAAAAATTTAAAGAAATGAAAAATAAAACAGAACAAAAAAAGAGAAAAATCTCTTAAGAAGTTACATGGTCTAAAATTAAAAATAAACAGAAAACAAATCTGTTGGCAGTGATAAAGTGGACTTAAAAAGCTAAATTTTATCACTGAAGTGTTCTATCTTTTCTTGTCTTTTTTTTCTAGTGCCATAAACAGATTTAAACATAGCCAAAAAATTTACAGGTCTTATATGCAGTTGAAGGAATACCACATTAAGTGAAGCTCAAAGGAAAGCCAAGGTCCTTTTGACCTCAGGGTTCCTCTGGAGGTTCTCCTCCTCATTCAGTGCTATGTCTGTATAAAGAAAAGCCTGATTCAACAGTCATACACAAGCAATGCTGTTATGTAGAATATTTGCTATGGCTTGTACACCTAGTTTTGTCTTCATGAGTTCTGAAAATGCTATAGGTTTTTTTTTTTATTTATTTTATACAATTCTTCAAAGAAACTCACTGAACTAAAGAGAGGATCATATTCTCCCTTTTCCCAATGACATACTTGGACATATAAAAATACACAACACATTCCTATAAAACTATATACCATTCAGTTCACAGACACAGGAAAAGATGCTCAGCATCACTAATTATCAGGGAAATGCAAATCAAAACCACAAAAAGAAGTCACTTTATATATGTAAGAATGGCTAATATAAAAAGACAAGAAATAACAAATGTTGGTGAGAATGTGGAGAAAAAGGAACCATTCTACATTGTTGATGGGAATGTAAATTGGCACAGCCACTGTGGAAAACAGTATGAGGGTTCCTTAAGAAATTAAAAACACAAATACCATATGAACCAATAATTCCACTACTGGATACCTAACCAAAGAAAAGGAAAACACTAATTTGAAGATATATGCACACCTAGGTTTATTATAGCATTATTTATAATAGCCAAGATACAGAAGCAACCTAAGTGTCTATTGATAGATAAATGGATATGGAAGATATGCATGTGCGTGCATATGCATGTACGCATGCGCACGCGCGCGAGCGCACACACACACACACACACACACACACACGGGAATATTATGCAGCCACTTAAAAGAGTGAGAACATGCCATTTGCTGCAACACAGATGGACCTAGAGAATATCGTGCTAAGTGACATAAGTCAAACCAAAAAAAGAAAAATATATGATTTCACTCAGGTGGAACCTATAAAAACAAATGAACAAGCAAACTCAAATCTGAATCAGACCTATAAATACAGAGAATAACAACCTGATGGTTGCTAGAGGGGAGAGGTGGGCAAAACTGACAGAGAATGAGAGATACAGACTTCCAGTTATAAAAATGAATAGTCATAGGAGTAAAAGACACAGATTAAAGAATATAGTCAATGATATTGTAATAGACTTGTATAGTGAGATATGGTAGCTACACTTGTGGGCATAGCATAAAGTACAAACTTGTGGGATCACTCATTCAGGGATACACCTGAAACTACTGTAATATTGTGTCAACTATACTCAGATAAAAGTACATTAATAATAAAATTTTAAAAAGATAGAACCATTCACACAACTAAATGTCTACTATAAAATTTTCCAGGTATTTTAGGGTAGGTATTTTATTTAACTGTTACCTTAAGATATTTATTTAAGAACCTCTTTAGGGCACCTGGTGGCTCAGTTGGTTACGTGTCTACCTTCAGCTCAGGTCATGATTCCAGGGTCTGGGATTGAGCCCCACATTGGGCTCCCTGCTTGATGGGGAGCTTGCTTCTTCCTCTCCCTCTGTCACTCCCCCTGCTTATGCTTTCTCTCTTTGTCAAATAAATAAAATTTTAAAAATATCTTTAAAAAGTACTAATTCTTATAAAGGCATTTTCCCCACTAAACTGAAATTTGCTTTTAAGTAGTTTCTACTGGCTAATTTTGGTCTGCTTTCCATAGCTAGATAGAGTCAGTCAAGTCCTATTTATGTTATACCATCTTAACTGAAATCCCCCATCCTTGTCAGCCAAAGTCTTTGGTTTCTGATTCTGTCATGTACCTACCAGGAAATCCTCCAGCTTCCTGAAATCTGCAAATTAGTTGGGCTTCCTTTTTGTATCCTCATCCATATTGCTGACAGAAACATTGATGATGACAGGAAAAACCTCTGCAGCCTGTAACTAGATAATTCTATTACATTGACCTTGCTTTTCATTCATGAGCCCTCACTCATCCTTCAACAAGATCCAAATCCATCTACCTATATTGTCAGCCTACATTTGAGTATCTTGTCCAAAACCTTTGCTGAATTCCAGGTATTCTCACTTTATGTCATTCTCTTTACCTACCAATTCAGGAAGTCTTTTTAAAAAATAAATGAGATAGGTCTGGAATAACTTGTGAACACATGAGTGTTACTGTTGGTGAGTCAGAAATGAGGCTGATCCCCTGATTGTGTTATATTGGCAGTGTTAGTTGAACTCCAGGAAGCATGTGGTCATCATGCTTGGATGATTGGAGATGTGTCTACTTTTCCACCTAGGCTTCTCATGGCCACAGCAGATCTTCCTGGAATTCTTATTCTTCCAGAACCCCAACTGTGGCATCTACTTCTTTCCCTTCTGTAACTTGTATACTATGCAACCTTAAAACCATAAATCACATGAAAAACTTTTTGCTGATGTCACAAGGTGAACAGGAACAGATTTTCTTCCTCTCTTAGTCCTCACACTCTTCCCTTTTAACTGGACAAAGACTGTGGTTAATTTCTCAGTTACTATTGTCAATTTCCTTAATCTCTCCAAGTGCCATTCTTCTCATATATCAAATAGGAATTTGATATATTTGCTATATTTCACAGGACTGCTGTGACAATCAAATTATTGCATGTTAAACGTTTAGATATATTCTTGGTGCATAGTAAGCTCTAAAATAATAATTGTTGTTTTAATTGTTATCATTGTTGCTTAAAGGATGTGGGCCTTCTCAGTTTGGAGAAATGCTGGTTGCCTGAGGGCTACAGTTCTATTTTGGTTAACTGAGGCTGTTCTATATACATGTTATTAAAATTATTTTCAATCATGGATAGTTTAGCTCAGAGAATTATAGAACTAGTGGCAAATGTTGGGTAATACAGTCCTGCTCCAGTAGGTACTGCTTTAATGATACCAGTAATGACTTGTTTTTACAAAGCTTCTCTCCACCTCACAAGCAGAAAGCACTCTATAGATATTAGCACATAATTTTGACAA
The DNA here is from genome assembly GCA_028533885.1 of Nasua narica. NCBI lineage: Eukaryota > Metazoa > Chordata > Mammalia > Carnivora > Procyonidae > Nasua > Nasua narica. The sequence goes on along the minus strand of CM052810.1, from coordinate 51,256,367 downwards.
GTTGCTAGGCTACAAGTACTATGTGATTGTTTCCATTTTGCACAGGGATTCTGAGTAACTTGCTTATGTTCACATAAAAAATTAGCAGAAGAAGGAAAACCCCATTACAAGAGCTTCTAAAATCCCACCTAGAGATTTGGGATCTCCAAGTACTTTGGGGGCAGTCTACATCAAAAATACTCTATATATTTAAGATTATTTGGTGTAAATAATTTTGCAATCTTAAATCTGACAGTATTTGAATATATCCCTGATATATTGAATCACTGATTGAATTTGGAATATATCCAGCTTGATTCAGTAAGTCTAGCCATCAATCATTAGGTGTACAGAACCCCAAAATTTGACAACTGAAAGGAAGAAGTAGTGAGACAACCCACTATTTCAGCCTATTTGACTTTAAATCCACTTTGACAACTACTATGTGCCAAGCACTGTGCTGCATACAACTGAAGGTAAAAGAATTCTTAGGGACTTATAGTCAAGTGAAATAGGAAACACAGATGTAGATGTAGATAGAGATGAAGATCTAGTCATTGCTATAGATACAGATTCATACTAATACAGGCTGTAATAGAAAAAGAACATTAGTAATTTAAGGAGATGTTCATTTTGATGGGGAATCTGGAAAAGCCTTATGGAAAGACATGATTTCAGTGAGGTCTTAAAGAATCATTAGGTCAGCAATTGTGATGACTATTTGGTGAAGGGAGAAGAAACACTATGTAGAGCTGGTGGAGGGGTACTTTGTTGGATATAGGTTAAAGGAAAGGAAAGCCTTTGTTGATATAGGTTAAATGGGCAATTATGTCTCCTCTGTATATTCTCCGGAGATAGTAGGGACTTCAAGTTTACTTTTCCACGAATTTAAGACCAGATTCCTATTAAGTTTTTGAAAGAAGAACAAAAGAGAGAAATGAAGGGGAAAACAGGGAAGGAGTTCCTTTAATTTTCCTTTCAAGTTTCTTTCAGAGGGAGATAGATAAATCACAGACCAAGAATGTCTAAAATACCAATATATCCTTAGCTGCCTTACTTCAGAAACTAACTTTGTGTGTAAATCTGTAGTATTTCTTTATTGTCTTGTTTAATTAAGAACTTGGTATTGGTGAGCTCTGTACTTGTAATGTCACCGATAAGGCATTAGAATACTGATGAGTCATACCAGCTGCAACCCACTGGTGTACCTACTTGGGAAGGGTAATCACTAATCAAGGGTACCTTCAGTCTCTTTTGCTACTACCTGAGATAGGGAAGGATAACAATAGACTCCTAGTATAGCCAATGTTTTTAGATGAAAAATGAAAAAAAAAAAAAAACAAAACCAGGCTTCAGGATAATTAAATTGGGACTTCTTTCACCAAATAAAATAAAGAAGAATAACATTTTAAAAAGCATTTTGGGGGCAGATACCTCGTTATGTTTTAGGAGAAATGCATGAGGTACTGAAGAGGAAAATGAAGACTATAAGAAGGCTGTAAATTGTCTGTTTGAGCTACAGAAAGGTGTCTTTTTGGCCTTTTGTATTTGTCTCAACAGACATGGTAAATTTTTTTTAAAAGCATTTATGACCGAATTTTCATAGTGTGAAAAATGGTATGGGGAAAAAATGGTGTGGGGAATACAGAGATGAATACAGGAAAACTTAAGTTTACTTGTTACTTCACCATGGCTGAATGCTTTACTTGGTCTGACTTTCACATACACATACAGGGGAAAAGAAGTCAAGTCAGAAAAATAACAGTTAATAGCACAGCATGGACATGAGATGAGGTCTCCTTATCCCAAATTCTAGGTTCATTCTGCTTCTCCAAGGAACTGAATATGTGCAACAAAACCTATGGGCTAACAGGTTCTCTATTAACTAGTAACATAGCCAGGAAAATTTCATTTGGGTATAGCAAATTTAATAGTACCCAACCCATTGTTTCAAAGGATGACTACTCCTAATTTTTTTTTTCATAAACCAGAAAAAAAATCAGGACACAAAGAAATAGAAAGCTCTCAGTGTTTCACTCAGACTTTCTTTTCCACTAATTATGGAACTCCCATAATTACTTATGGGTCTCATAGCACATAATAATTAAAGCAATATTTTTAAAGTATTTCATTATAAAAATTAAAAACATTTAAAAGCTAAGAGAATAGTGTCATCAGCTCCCATTTACTCAGCACCTGGCTTCAATACTTATCAATATTTTGCCAATCTAGTGTCAGTCATATCACACTACTTTCCCGATGAATATTTAAAACACCCAGATTTTGTATAATTTCACCTGTATGTCCAGTATGTACCTCTAACAGATACTGACACCTTAAATATCCATTATCACTCTAAAAACTATTAATATTAATTCTTAATGTTATCTAATATCTAGTCCTTGCTTATTTTTCCCTGTGTGAAAATGTCCCTTCATAGTTGCTTTGCTTGAATCAGGATCCCAGCAAGGCCCGCATATTGTTTTTGGTTAGATCTCTTAATATTTTTTCAGGTCATTTATTGGTGAAACTAAATCTTTTATCTTGCTGAGTATTTCAAATTCTGAATTTGGCGCTTTGCATCCTTGTGGTACCTTTTAACACACTCATCTATCTCCTGCATATATGGAGACACTTGCTTAAATTAAGATTTTTGTTTTGTTTATGGGCAAGAATCTTTCATCGATGGTATTATGTATTTCCCACTGTGTTATGGTAGGAGGCCCATGACATCTGGTCTTTTAGTGATGATAGAACACTGCAGTGAGCTCACATGGTGCCAGCCTAATCCATTCATCATAAAGCTTCCTCTAGGCTTAATGGTTTAAACAGTTATTGATGGTAATTGCCTACTAGATCCATTCTTTCATTAGAGGTTTCAAAATAGTGACTTCCTAATTCTATGTCTTCTGCTTTTGTTTACTAAATTTGTACTATTTAGACACAAATTTTCTCTAAATAAATAGGTGGTTATTTTTAAATAGTTTGTACAGGAAAGTAGATATGAAAGGTTTGATTTTCTAAGTTTCAGAATAATGACCTGGTGTCCTAGCAATCTTCAAAGGTAAGCAATTAGTTTGTCTTTTCTTAGTACCATTATGAATGAGTGGATTTTAGCATATTTATAGTCTATATCCTGACTAACTTTGCTTTAAAATGTACTTATTAATTTAGATACTATGGCTTTTTTTTAATCCTCGCATATATCTTTTTTAAAATTGTGGCAAAATAGGGGCGCCTGGGTGGCTCAGTCGTTAGGCATCTGCCTTCGGCTCAGGTCATGATCCTGGAGGCCTGGAATCAAGCCCACAGAGGGCTCCCTGCTCAGAGGGAAGCCTGCTTCTTTCTCCCTCTCCCACTCCCCCTGCTTGCGTTCTCTCTCTCTCTCTTTCTCCCTCCCTCCCTCTGTTAAATAAAATCTTTAAAAAAAAATTGTGGCAAAATATATATAACATAAAATTTACTCCCTCGGATATCCTGGGACTCCACCTTTCCCACCCTCAACTACTCCATTAACCAGCTAGTCTTATTCTCAGACTCAGGTGATATACATTTCAGTATATAAAGTCATGAAACCTTTTCCTCTTGAGCAAGGGCACCTTGGCAGATTTAGGTCAGTGGTCTTCTGGTCAGGTTGCATATCCATGTGAAAGTCTTGGACCAAAACCAACCACATGACAATGAGGGAGAGTTGCCAAGTGAGCAATGAGTGGCATCACTTAGATACACTTCTCCTCTTCCTTTCCCAGTTTCCACATCTCTAATATGCCTAGAGTGGGAGGAGATATAAAATTCTGTAGCCATATAAAGCTACTCTAAGGAAAACAATTAAGGTGAACTTTCCTGAGGTATCTCATTCTTGTCATGATTCAGTCATGTAGATGAGTCTACATGGCCATTTTTGCTGCATGGAAGTTCATGGTTGTCCAGGAATCCAAAAAGTCTCTTTTCTGACTTTTTTTTTTTTTTTTTGAAAGAAGACAATTTGCAATGAGTTCCTTGCATTAGACAGAGTAAAATAGAGAGTTTTCTTTGGCAGACGTATTTTTTAAAGGTCTCAATGATAGTACTCATCCTGCATACTTTTATTCAATGTGGCCATTGTGTGTGACCCATTCCTCTTTTCCATTTGTCTTGAAATTTGGTGGGCTCATAACCACAGGATCCAGTAGAGCATGGCAGGAGATGCTGCAACTAAGTCATAAGTGGGGTGCAGCTTCTGCCTTGTTGGCTGGGACACTTAGAGCCCTGAGCTGCCATGGAAGAAGTCTGGCCACCTTGTCACAGGCATCTGGGCTTCTGAGGATGCTCAGACCAAGTGGAAAGACCACATACGGGTGATATGACAGAAACACCAGCTGAGATCCCAGCTGATGATGAGTTTCAAATGAAAATATGTTAGTACATTTTTTTTAAAAAATGGTGTACACGTAATTGAATCTCCATATGCAAAAAATAAATGACCCATAACTCATACCTTATACCAGGTACAAAAATTAGCTCCTTGACATTAATCTAAATGGAAAAATTTTAACTATAAAACTTCTAGAAGAATACATAGAGAAAATCTTTGTGGTTTTAGACACTGTTTCTTACACAAGATCCAAAAAATTCAATCTGTGGAAAAAATTATATAGCAGACAGCATCAAAACTAAGAATTCATAAAAAAGATTAGAATTAAAACTTGTACTGAAAACCACAGTTTCTAATTCTGCAGTGCTTGGAAGGGCTAACCAAAGGACACAAAAGGCAAAACAGTTAATATTAGCTCAGGTAAACTGAGACGAAGGTTGGATCAAAAGGAACTAAAAATTGTGGATGTTATAAAAGAAGATCTGACTATAAAAGAGCATAAGAGAACTTTTTGGGGTGGTGGAAATGTTCTACATCTTGATTGTAGTGGTGGTTATGTACTGTATGCATGGTCAGAATCAGAACTGTACACTAAAAAAGTTTTTATTAACTATGAAATATACTTCAAAAAACATGATTTTTTAAAAATAGTAGGCATCATAGTTCAGATGTGACTTAAACCTTTGATAGCTGATCCACATTTCAGTGAAAAATCATCTTTACTTATCTCTCAGTAACTTTGGTCCCCACATGTGAAAATCATCTTTACTATATTTTCAAATGTTTAACAATGAAATAAAATTTACTCCACTGTGGTTAATGGGCTATATTTGGGTGTCAAATCCACCTTTTTCATTTCTCACCAGATTTCGATAACTTATAAAATCATTTCTAATATGGGCTTTATAAGAAAAATTTGCATCAGTAGGAAAGAGCCGAAAGTCAAATTAAAAAAAATGCTAATGTTCTGGTAATTGTGAAAGTTTAAGATAATGATCACATTACTCAGAGATTTGAGGAATATGCTCTAATATGAGGAATTTGCTCTAACGATCTGATGTTATTCTAGAATTCTTCCATGAAAGGCAGCACTCAATCAATTGTTGAAGTGCTGAGACTCACATCATTATATAACGTCCTCTGAACATTCTAGCAATGATAGTAACACTAATGATAAAGAAAAGTAACTTTTCAAGTCTCGGTGTGTAGAAAAAATAGGCAGTTTTGTGTAGGCTTGCACTCTGTAACCACACTTCATGAGCTAATATTTTAATGACACCTCCTGGATAATAATTAGCCATATCAGCTTCTTACTTGTCATCTGAAAACTACAGTCACTGTTTCAAGCTTACCAGATACTGTTTCCTTCTCCTTCTTTTCAGTGGATAAGATATTAATATTCTTCATTTGGAAAATTCTCCTCCCAACCATGGTAAAATCTCACCCTCATACAGAATTTTCCCCAAGACTTATCAGGTATACTTTGGTTGCAAGAGCAGACTGAAGTATAGTCACTAAAAATTTTGTTCAGTTTTTCGTTGAAATACATTCTTGAATAGCCTCTGGATTCAACCAGAAGAATCTGGCTAATAGAAGTATTTTATTAAAGAGCTTGCATTTTTTTTTTTCTAAAAAGCCTAGGATATAGATCCATCCTCTAATGGTTTCTTTTTATTTTTAAAACAGTAAAATCAAGGAGAAAGGGAAGTTTAAGCTAGCTCTAGCTAATTCCAGCACTGGACTTTACCGACAATCTTTTCAACGCAAATTTAGACATTTCTCAATGATTTTAATGCTAGAATAGGGAGAACTCTGGGCTCATCTAAATGTCAGGCTGTGACGAGGCTGGGTTCTGTCCCAAAGGACCCATTAACACAGGAATCAGAGCTGCTGCACTGGGAACCACGGTGCCCCTTTTCTAGTGCTCTCGGGGACAACTAAAGAGAAAGAAGGAAAATAGCTGGTACTAGCTAAGTTTCAAAGAAGATTGGATCACAAGTAACCACAACTGTGGTATATTACGAAACTAGTATTCTCCCCTGCCTCTCCATACTCCATATTCTTTGCTGGTGACTGCTTAAGTGTAGTAGAATGAGTAACAGACCGGGTAACAGAAGAGTGTCATAGGAGTCCCAGCGCAACTACTGCAGTCTTGCGCTCTTACGCATATTGGTGGTATGCATTCCGAATATCAATTCACTAATTTCCAAGATAAGAGCTTTGAATTAAATTATTTCCCTGGCTTCTTGTAGCTTAAAACCATGTTATGTTGAGGTAGAGGAAGAACTGACCTTGTGGTAATTTAGTATGTGCTAAGGCTAAAGATTTATTCACGGAAGAAAGATTACAATTCTAATTTAAAGAAATTTCCCTATTACTGGATCCATGATACACAAATTTCTTATTGTCTTTCTAGACACATCATAATTACATTTTGTACTCTGGCATTTTTACATTCAACAGACTGAATTTCACATCCATAAATGCCTTTAGACTTCCGTTCCTTACTCAAACATAAGAAAGAGGCAGTGACTTCTAAAGAAATGTAGGTTGGAGAGTTGAGCAAGATCGTGGGTAAAGAGCATATTCTACTTAATATTGACCAGGCTCTTTGACATACTGTATATAAAATGCATAACATAATGCTTGGCTTACATAACTGGTTCAGAATGTAAGCAGGCTATACTACCCTCAGCATTTTTTTAATTTTTTCAAAATATTCTATGAGACCATCAGGATTGCCCTATTATCTTCTACACTTTTCAAATGAGGAAATAGACTTAGCATAACTCAAAGAGGCATAGAACTTTAAATTTAAAGAGAACCTAAAAGGCCATCTTGTTCAATCTTCTCATTATTCAGACAAGATAATCAAGCATCAGAGAAATTGAGGAATCTGTCCGAGGCCACTAAGGTAAGTGACCAAAGTGGGCCAGTGTTTCTTCTGTACCAAAGCGCTGTCACTGACCAAGTTCTCCTTTGTTCTTAAAAAAGATAATTTGACTTGTGATGAGCACCAGGTGTTGTATGGAAGTATTGAATCACTGTATTGTACACCTGAAACTAATTTTACACTGTATGTTAATTAACTGGAATTTAAATAAAAATTTAAAAAGATAATTTGCGATAGGGAAATTGAGTTACTTGAAGTTACTTCTTGAGAGCATTACTAGGACAAGCTTGTAAAGACAGATATATTAAAAAAGAGAAGGTTCAAATTCAATTGAGATAAACACATATTGGCTTGTGCATCATAGGACTTGAGTTTTCTGGTTGACAGCTCTCAACACTTGGTATTTCCTAACAATATTTAAGATATTAAGATGCTTTTGCTGAGTTAATGGACTTATATTCATTAGAAAGACTTGGGTTGATACAAGATCCCAAATTCCTTGTTCCATTAAGAGTGAAATAAATCTGGGTTTTGGTATTCAGTTATGACCCCCATGAAAAATTTGTGTTCCATCCATATATATATTTTTTTACTCACGTATGAGATGGTTGAAGAGAAAACTAAGTTAACTTTCCTCGTTCTCAATAGGATCCATCAAGGGCTTTCTGCATATTGTGCATTGTAAGTACTGTCAGTTGAAGGTATAGTATACTACTATGTTTAAGATCATAGTTACTCCTAGAATTTTGGGTAATTTGCCAAGCCATTCTGAGAGTCTCTGAGGTTAATCTAGGTTCATCGGGCCTACCTGAAAGTGACAAATCTCTAACTAGAGTTTCACCCTTTCTCCTCACACTTCCGGGGGGTCTTCTGAAATGGAAAGTTCCCAGAGAAGAAATCTCTTGGTTACTTCAATCTAGAAAAAGCTCCATTCTCCTTCATAGGCCCACTTTGGTCCTCGCCTGCAAATCTGAGCCTGGATTAAATCCTCCTGTAGTCACGGTGATTGGACCAAAAAGGCACGGCCATGTTCCCAGAGAAATCCCACCCTACCTTCAGAAATCATAAGCTCCTTTAGCAGACGTGTCCAACATTGCAAATTTTGTAGGAATTGTATTCTTCCTGGTTCCTCAGGAAAACTTTGAAGAAGTAACTTTCATATCCCTTGGTAGAACCATAGATTTAATGATTTACAGGTTCTGACATGGTAAAATCATATTTCGAGCTGCCAAAAGTAAGTGGGGCAAGGGTATGGAGTCAGCGTAGGAATTCATACTGCATATACTGCATAAACACAGCACATACTGAAAACAAGCTGAATTCCAGGGGAAATGAACTCTTTTAAGGGTACTGTGACATTATCTTTGTAGCCACTAAAAATGTCAAAATAAAAAGTCAGTGTTGTTTGTACACTGTACACGGACAGGGTACCAAATGATTTATGTACCCTCCACCACAAAGTTTCTTTACCAATAGCAAAATACCTCCCTGGTTTCTAGAAAGCAAACATTTGGTGGGTACATAGGGCTACATATTCCTGTCCATGTCCTCAATTCTGATCGGTCGTATATGTTCAGTGCTCATTGCTAGGACAAATACATCTGTTGATTATTTCAGTCACTTATACATATGGGCCTACTAGACAAACTGTTGATTTGTATCCAATTTCAAAGGGGAAAAAAAGCTTATTAAGAAAATCTCTTCTAAAGATAATTTTAGGAAAGAAACTTCTCTTGGGTGACAGAGGAAGAAGAGCTTGTGTTCCATACACAGAACGGATATATTCTCCCCACACATGAAAGCATTCAAAATGTATGGTTCCTTCTTAGACTTCTTTAGAGGCAAAATGAATAATCTACTGATTGGGACCAAAATTCTGGGCCAAGTACTAATTTTTCCTATTTTATGGGTAAGAATTTCTTCTTATGTAATTGTATCTTTTAGACATGTGTACATGCACTTGTGTAACTTGAAACCCAGGATCCAATGGTTTCTGCCATGGCTGATCTCACATGATGGGTTACAGAGATCCACTGGACACATGACTCTCATTTGTATTTGAATATTCATGGTGGACTATACAGATGGATCTGTTAGTATCACTTTGTTCCAGTCATGGTGATGAGGATGAAGAGTTCACTTTCTCTTTTTAACTCTTTATTTAAGGGTATGGGTTGTAATTTATGACAGTGATGCTCAGAGCTCAGAGACTCCACGTTTTCCAGAAGTTTTGAAGGGATTGTAAGTGTTTGATTACATTTATTATCCTACAATCACAATTTAAAAACATGCCACTCATAGGTGATATACTGCATTTTTAACATGAGAAGAACCTCTAATTTGTTAAACTGTGGTGCTAGTAAATTGTGTGTTTGAATGTGTATATATGTGTGTATGTTTTCACGCTTAAGACTTGGACTAAGTCTTCTACCATTTCCACAGATAGGTGAACTTTCTGTAAAAGGGTGAGATCAGGGAAATTGTAGTACTTTCATGCAAATTCAGGTCTGTACGTGTCTTTTTACATGTAAATGTACAGAGATGTACATATTTATGTTATGTACAAGCCTCAGTGAATTAAATGCCACGGAGTACTTAGACATATCTTCTCAGTGGGTGCCCCGACACTGAATAATCATGAATGTATAATAACAAATGAAAATATGATCAGTTGCATCGCAGTGAAATTGAATTATAGATATTTTGGGGACTTTAAAGTTTTGGGTGCTTATTGTTTAACTTTCATGTTCATAATTTTCAACCTTTGAAAAAGTTTTAGAATCATGATTGCCGAACAATATCTTAAAGTTTCAAAGCAAGCTATTAAATTTCCACTTTTATAATGCTTATCTGTGTGAATTACATTTTTCTCATTACTATGCAAACCAAAGTATACAGGAATATATTGGATGTGGATTTTAATATAAGACTATAACTGTCAATCACTCTCCTGATTTCAAATTTTTGTTTGTCAAGATGATTCCAGTGTTCTCACTGAATGATATTAAAACAAAGATGTTTTGCATATTTTAAACATAAACTTTGTAATCAAATATCCCTTCTATTTTGTATATTGGGATTTTGAGTAAAACTTCCTTTGAATCAAGAATTTTGCTACTAAATATCTGGTACTAAAAAATCTGACTCAGGAGGTCAGTGGTTTGTACCTGTCTGATTTTTAGCCTTATGGCTTTGAAGATAGAATTTATACCTTGAAATTTCCAATAACAGACAACTTTATTTAATTCCTATAAAGACTTGGGATCAGGCTAAAATCTACTATCAATCGCAGTAGTTAGAACCAAAATAAAATGTAAATGTAAATGTAATTCTGCGTCGAGGATATTCTAATGAGGCAGGAGAGGAGTGAAGTTAGTAGATATTATATTTCAGAACTAAAATTAAAGCACAATGTGCTGGGATCCATGCAACATGTATAATGGAAAACACAGATAAAGGGGGAAAGCTGGTAATTTGAAAATGTTTACTCTTTGATTTGTGATTTTTTTTTCCCAGAAGATTTGTTTCCCAGTAGTATTCCTTGGAAGAATCTCAAAGCCAATTTCATTCCCTAAACATACCAGCAAATGAGTGGGAGATGAGACTAGAATTGAATATTTGCTCTATATAATTCCCAAGTGCCACAACGAACATATTTCAGCTTAGGGATGGCTTATTTCTGCCAGCCCATCTATTGCATACATCTCCTTTTATATCTCCCAATGCATGTTCCAAAAAGGATCACCTGCTTTGTCATCACTGAGATGTCCGAGTCAGAATACCAAAAAGCATATATGAAAACCACACAGGAGCAGTAAAACAAGTCACCATATGAGGTCTCACTTACGCCCTCCTGGCTCCCTTCTGAGTCACAAATAAGCCCACTGGTCCTTGCAGTCCCTGATAAGCCTCAACAATGTGCTTCTGTTGGATAAAGAGCTGTGGATTCTGTTGCCTTGAAATGATTCAGAGAGAGTCACAGAGTGCATAACCCTCCACTAGAGAAACACATTTGCGTCACTGAGGGTCATTTCAGTTGAGAGCATGTCATACCACTTAAATGCTTGTGTCAAAGGAAGTCACTGGAATTCTTTGCCAAACTGTCCTCTCTACTCCAAAGATCATGTTTTGATGGTCACATTCTCGGTCTGTAGGTTCTATCCAGGACCAAAGGAGGCTGAATCAATAGGTAAATATTAGAGAGTATGTAATAGAGGATGAGTAAATTAAGATCAATAAGTTTCACTAAACAGTTCGATGTCTTGTGGAGATGAGTGTTTCCCTTTTCATCTCAGCTCTAACTAACCGTGTGCCCTTGCAAAGCAGCTGAGCTTCTGTGAGTCAGTTTTCTCATACAAAGGGAATTTATTAAAGTGCACTAGGTGGCTCAGAACTGCTGACAGTGCTAGAGAAACAGACTCTACACTAAGCTTCCAAAACCAATCATGAAAACCATGCTGCAGAGGTGACCTCATGAAGACCTTGCTGCTGCTGCCTCCACCTGCTCCAAGAACCCAACCTAACTGCAACTACAGCCCATTCCAGGAATTTGACCTTCATACAACTGTTATTAATACTTTCAAAACTGGACTCTTCATGATCACCTATATCAACAATAAGTATCTTGCCAAGCTTTTACGTCTACATTGCTCACTTCCAAATAGAAATCTCATGATATACATGAGATTTATATTGAGATATACATGAAATGTATATGTATGTGGATGTATCTGATTGGTGGACCTGATTGAGGTATCTTGTCTGCATCATAGTGAAAAGAGAGGCTGGAATGGCCAATTGTCCTGAATCAATTCTGCTGTTGGAAGGCAGAAGTGATGACATGGAGAGCTAAAAAAAAGTGTAAGGCAGTTAGAGAATGCACAAGTTCCCTTTCACCCTTATCTGTGTCCCACAAGATAATTCTTTGTCCTCATGCAGAGTCACTTTGCTAGCACTAAGGAAATGGGAATGAGGTAAGAGAGATGATTATGTTCCCTTACTCCTTCAGGGGTATATCCTAGGAGAGGCACTACCCAGATTTATGATGCCAGGATGGAAGTCTGGGGATCAGAATTTGGTCAAGTTGGTGGTTTGCCTAGGGTCAACACAGATAAATCAACTCTGTCATCAAGGAAAGGCCAGAGCATTAGACATTACCAAGAAGGATGAGGGCCAAGTTGATGTAAGAAAGGAGTAGAAAGCAGTGTGTTATGATGATAGAAATAAGGAACTCAAAAGAATAACTGCGAAGGCCAAAATGTGGTCTATTATGGGCTGCCCAAGTGGATGGGACATCCTATGAAATGAAAATATTCCATTTGTACAGTAGTCTGAAGTCTATAAAACATTTTCACATTTTATACCTGTAATATGAAGGTAAGGTAACTGGTAATTTCCTAGTTTTACAGATGTCAAAGGATGGTAAGTAGAAGTGTAGTGGCTTTGGCCAAGGCTACCTGGTTAATCTGTGGAATTCCAGTTAGATGTTCACTCTTATTTAGGATCTTGAGCTGTGGCTAGCAGTCTACAAAACATCTTCATAAAGACAAAGGGCTGATATCCACGATCTATAAAGAACTTCTCAAACTCAACACTCCCCAAAAAATAATCAATTCAAAAATGAGCCAAAGACATGAACAGACACTTCTCAAAAGAAGACATATAAATAGCTAACAAACACATGAAAAAAATATTCAACATCATTAGCAACCAGTGAAATTCAAATCAAAACCACATTGAGATACACCACCTTGTACCAGTTAGAATGGCAAAAACTGACAAGGCAAGAAACAACAAATGTTAGAGAGGTTGTGGAGAAAGGGGAAGCCTCTTACACTGTTGGTGGGAATGCAAGTTGGTACAGCCCCTTTGAAAAACAGTGTGGAGTTTCCTCAAGAAGTTAATAATAGAGGTACCCTATGACCCAAAAATTGTACTGCTGGCTATTGACCCCAAAGATACAGATGTAGTGAAAAGAAGGGCTAAAAGCACCCCAATGTTCATAGAAGCAGTCTTTAATAGCCAAACTGTGGAAAGAGTCAAGATGCCCTTTAACAGACGAATGGATAAAGAAGATGTGGTCCATATATAAAATGGAATATCACTCAGCCATCAGAAAGGATGAATACCCAATTTCCACATCAACATGGATGGGACTGGAGAAGATTATGCTAAGTGAAATAAGTCAAGCAGATAAAGTCAATTATCATATGGTTTCACTTATTTGTGGAACATAAGGAATAACAAGGAGGATATTGGGAGAAGGAAGGGAAAAATGAAGGAGGGGAAATGAGAGGGGGAGACAAACTATGAAAGAGTATGGACTCCAAGAAACACACTGAGGGTTTTAGAGGAGAGGGTATGGGGAGATGGGTGAGCCTAGTGGTGCGTATTAAGGAGGGCATGTATTGTATGGAGCACTGGGTGTTATATGTAAACAATGAATCATGGAACACTGCATCAAAAACTAATGATGTACTTACTGTATGCTGACTAACATAATAAAAAAAAAGATTCTAGACAGAAATATGGGAAGACAAATGTATTGTGGGAGTTTTACTAATTTGACTTTACATAGGCTTAGATGGAGATGTTTTAAATTTGATCTCATGAATATTTTCTCTAGGGTTCTGATTGAAAATTCCAGAAACATGAAACTTAGGATTTGCACTTTAAATGATGTTTGGGAAGTTTTGTTTCAGACTTTGCTCTATTTAGCCCTTTCCACACCATCCTCACATTTGAGAGCAGGTGCTTGCAATTATAAGAAAGACCAACTTCTTTAAACCCTCAGAAATGTTTCCTTCTTTTGTGACTCAGCTTTTGAACTGAAAACAAATGACAAGTCTTAAGAGAGAGAGAGACCTTACACACTTGGTTGGCTCTTTCTAAATGATACACAGATTCAGAAAATTAACTCTTAGAGGTCTGGGATGGTCTTGGAAGTTTGGAGCCACTTCATGACAGTCCCCTTCCAATATTAACCTTCAATGTCTCTCACAAAGCTCCTGTTTGGATAAAGTCAGCCTCTGTAAAGGCACAAAATTAGTCAGATTTTTTTGTCGTATACAAAAGCTTTCTTGGTTTGCTTCTCTCTACCCACTCCCCTTTGCTTGTTTTGTTTCTTAAATTCCACATATGAGTGAAATCATACGGCTTTTATCTTTACCTGACTGCCTTTATTTCACTTAGCATAATACTGTCTAGCTCCGTCCATGTCATTGCAAAGGGGCAAGATTTAATTCTCTTTTGTGACTGAGTAATATTCCATTGGGAGGTAGATAGAGGGATGGCTTAAATCAGTAATGGGGATTAAAAGGAGTGTGTGTGATGATGAGCACTGGGTTTTGTACAGAAGCACTCAATCACTATATTGTACATTGTAACTAATATTATGCTATATGTTAACTAACTGGAATTTAAATAAAAACTTAAAAAAGCTTTCTACTGAATGATACATGTAAACCATGAAATTGTTCGGAGTTACTGTCTATATGTCTACAGAGTCTTTGAGAAAAGCATAAGGGTACTTAATCATTTAGTGGTTTTATCTACTTTCAGTTAGGATATATGGTTGGATTTTAGTACATGTCATACCTTTTTCCTTGGACTATTATGAGTAAAAAAAAAAGAGATACTATTTGTGAGAACACTTTGAAAACTGTAAAGAACCAAACAAATTATTGTGATTGTTTTAAAGGAACTGATAACTAAATTCTCAAACATACTTTCAGGCAGGGGAAAAAAAAAGAATATTCAGGAACATATAGCTGATTCTCTGTCTCTCTTACCACACCAATTTTAGAGACTGATTTTGTCATACATACATGATTGACTGAATATTACAGATGGTGCTGATGCACTGGCAAAATAAGTGTGAACCCAAACAATGTTTCAAAAGAAGCAAACTGATTCTAGTATCTACTATAAAATAGAAAACATTGATTTTTCCCTCTGAACCTTCTTAACTACAATTGGTTGTATCATTGAACTTGAAATGAAGACTGCGTAAGATTTTTTCCACTTGCAGTTGCTTAGCATTCATTCCAATTACAGGAGTTGGAGATGGGATAAGAGACTCGGAAACTCAGCAGTGATGTTTAAAGGCCTCCCTCAGCCATAATGCTCCTACAGGAGCAACACTGCATTCTTTTCCTGAATACTGCTTCTTGGGCTACTCTGCATTCAGCAATGCAGTATACGAGTCAACTACCTCCTGCTTCCAATGATTACATATAAATTGTTCATTAGAGCATTAATAATTACTCTTTTGGCATTAGGTACCAATCCCAATAGAATAGAAGAAATATTACACAATATAAAAAACGTGCTCCATCTAACTCAAAATTAATTCTGATTCAACAAGTTAGTCACATTCTTCCCAAAGCTGTTTGGTTTCAATGAGTTGTTCTTAATGAAATTTAATCCATGGATCTTTATCAGTAAATTGTCCTTCACAATTTATATAAGTAAATTGTGCTTCAGGAGTGAGCGTCAGAATTCTCTGGAGATCCCCCCCCAAAACAATATACTTAGTACTCTACCACAAAGTGACAAATCAGAATACCTAGGATTAAATCTGAGCATGTGGGTTTTGAAGCATCTCCTTAGGTGACTGTGCTATAAAGCTCTGATTAAGGACTACTCTTCTAAACTTTCCCTATGTATTTATAACTTAAACATACAATGAAAAAAATGCATGATTATCAATATGTACTTTCATTTTTTAAAGACCTACTATCCCTTTAAATTTTCTTCAAAAGGGTAACTTTCTCCAGTCTTTAATGAAAGTTCTGGCAGCTCCCATTGGCTTCTCTGACTTCTTATGTGATCTGTGGCTACTTTATTTTTTTTTTTTGTTTATTTATTTTAAAAGATTTTATTTATTTATTTGACAAAGAAAGAGAGATCACAAGTAGGCAGAGAGGCAGGCAGAGAGAGGGGGGCTGCGGAGCAGAGAGCCTGACACGTGGCTCGATCCCAGGACCCTGAGATCAGGATCTGAAAAGGAGGCAGAGGTCACCCAGGCACCCCTGTGGTTACTTTAAATGACAAACATGACCTCAGTTTGTAAGTAGAACATCCAGCTGCACATAACAACTAAAACTCTAAACATAACTTTGAGATACATCTCCTCCCTCCCCCCAGTTTGGACCTTTGGTTGTGAGCCTGCATATAGGGAAGGTGGGCTTGGCCTCCAGATGTCTCCTCTTAGCCTGCTTCCTCCCTCCCCTATATGCTTGCTTTTGTTTAGGACTTCTCCAATGTCTAAATTCAGGTGGGGAGTAGAGGTGAGGGATAAGGCAAATTCCTACCTAGCTGGGTGGTTTTGTGCTCATTGATCCTGGTAGCTGATTAAAACTGTCAGACCTGGAAGTGGCTCTGCATCTTTACCAATGTGATATTTTCATGGGCTCTTGAGAGTTTCCCTACAGAACTCTCCCTGCTGTAGTTCTTATGACCTAAAAGGATGTTTCTCTACTTTGGACAGTCACTAATGCCCCACCCTCGGCCCTGGGCATCCAGTACAAACTTACAGTCTCTTTTTGCTAAGAATTACTCTTCTCTTTAAGTGATTCTTTTAGGGAGGGCTCAAAACTTCCTCACACAGGAGTCTCTCCAATAAAGCCGACTTCTGATCTAAGCAAATACCCACATTATCATTTGTTTTTATCATCAGTAGCATGGAGGCTGATGCCAACAGTGTGGCCTCTCCTGGTTCTGCCCTCAAGGTTCCTTCAGCCCTTCAATTTCCCAAGATGAAGCCATGTCAAAGCCCTCTGAAAGGTCCCAGTGAAGCCTCCCTCATTTGTGGTTAGAAGGAAGTACCAGCCCCTCTTGCAAAGGGGTGGGGATAACTCACAGCTTGACAATAGTGATTTCTAAGCAAATTCTTTCACTAATCTACCCAACCTCTCTGAAGCCTTTTTCTATTCCTGATCAGGAGAGGAACCAGGAGTCATGGAGCAGGTTCTTGGGAAGATTTCTTCAGGTAATTTGCACATGGGATGGGAAAGTCTATCTTATGCCCACTTCAGTGTCCTGATCTCTGTCAAGTTGGCACCACAGCGGAAACCAATATAGGCAAATAACTTTTCAACCTTTTTTTTACATATATGTAGCCTGAATTGTAAGACTTCAGACACACCATAAAACCACTGGTCAGGGATATTAAAAAAGGATTGACCTGACTCCTTCATGGAGGAAGGAGAGTGGCAAGACCCCAATACAATTAGTTTCTTTTTTTTCTTTATGAGCTTTCTAGATAATTCATGTTGGGACATTATGCTTTATTCCATGTTGGGCTGAAAGCTAGTTCTGCTTCTTTCTCATTTACTCTTTCTTTAGGGTACCAGTTTAGGTAGCTCTAGACCACGAAAGGAACCTGTCTCAAGTGCTTGCAAGTATAATGCTCCATTCTCAGCTTCGGAGATCTGTGCATGAAGGCTTCCTGAGGTCCACGAACCTCCTGAAGTTGAACACCATCTCGCTCTATGGCTTCGAGCAAGACATTAACTTCAGAACAAACAGATCAATATCTAGCATTCTGCACTGACCAATCTTAAACAACCACATGTTCAGGATAACTGTCCAGGCCAGGTCAAACCTAAATGAGTTTCGTTTCTAGTTTCTTTGCCAGCATGAGATGAATACCTTGCATTAGTGTCTTCCCTGTGTTCTAGCTCTACTGCAAACATGTGCATGCACAAGAATGCTCTCAAATTGGTCCCTAAGAACAAGCAACAATTTTTTGCACAGCTACTCCAAATTCATATAGTCAAGATGCATTGTTCTCCCTCCAAATCTCTCTGAGGGATAAAGAACTCTGGCTCACATTTCACAAGTCACATTACCAATAAAACCTTTAACTTCCCAGTCTAAAATACAGACATTAGATTGGAGTACCTGGCTGGCTCAGTTGGTAAAGCAACTCAATTGCTTTACCACAACTTTGATCTCAGTGTTGTGAGTCTGAGGCCCATGTTGGGTGTAGAGATTACTTAAAAATAAAATCTTTAAATAAAATACAATAAAATAAGGATATTAGGCTAATGAAGACTTTGTATTTCTCCTCAGAAACAATTATTGGGTAACTTTTTAAGCTTTTTTTTTTTAATTACAAAACTCAGTTATGAATTACTTTTCTAGATGATATGGACCCTCTACCTTAAATGTAAATTCAAGTCTCATTTTGGATTCAGAAAATAGCTTGTTGCTTCAAATTGGAGGCACTTTTTTGTTTGTTTAGGCCTCCTGGAAGGAACTGTAATTACTAAGAAACTGACAAGAAGGTTTGGGTTCCCCTCCCCCTCTACTTGTCTACTTTTTGAAGATGCATTGTAGCTTTCTTACATTTGTTTCAACTCTTAGTAGCAAAGACTTTCTGAAACAAAAGCATGGGCTTTGAAACTTTTAACAAAGAAGCAAACACAAATAACTAGCTATTTAAAGCAGAAGAGCTAAAGGGTCACTTCTACAAAATCATCTCAATAAACCACTGTATAGAAGAAGTATTTGGGTACCCTTGGAAAATTTTGATTAAGAGATATTACAGTTAATACAAGAAAATATCTCAGTAAAACTTAAAGACTCAAAGTTAAAGAGACATGACTAAAATGAGTCAATATTTTGAGGAAATGTGAGAAATACTTCAATATGCCAGCATTTTGTCATTTTAAATAGAGATCCAAGGTAATCCTGTTTTTTTAAAAACAGATTACCAAGATTTGAAATTCTTTTTGAGAGCACAGAAAGAGTGCAATACTCCCCAGATTCTGCCAAAACCAGAATTGTCCACTTTAGAAGACCTAAAAAGAGCTTTGTCAACACATTCAAAATGAAGGGGTGACCAAAAAAATCACATTTGACTTATTTAGAATGATGCTTAAAAGCTAAACCAAGGAGGCGAGGCCCTGAATTATGCAGATGAATTCTATACTTTGCTTCTTCACTGTGCTTTGGAAGTTCAGATGCGGGCTTTCAGTCTTTGACTATACATTCTCTGGAAGATGTTTAAAAGCAACAGAATTTCAAAGATAAAGAAATACTGTCTGATCTACTAAGGGATTTGAATGTATAATAAATAAAAATAGTGATTGTGGGTTTTTTTTCTCTCTCAATTTCTCCGTACAGTGTATGCAATAGACTTTCCAACCAGTTTTAAATGAAAAAGAAAAACCACCACCACCACCATCACCACCAACCTAGATTGCTTGTGATTTTAAACTGCCCTATTTTAGTTCCTTTATTTAGGTTGAAGGCTGTCTGAAAATTTTTCTCCGTAACAGAAGGACCACGTAATGTTAAAATGTAGGAAAGATAGAAAAGCTATCATGGAAAAGATTCTTTAAACTGTGCTGGCTATTGCCTTTTCTAACTTAATCTTCTGTTTGGAGTGTTCTTCCTTAGGGCAGAGAAACTTTCCAGGATTGATCTGAAATGGTTTAATTCAGCACTATCAAGCTGTCTCATGACTCAGGGAAACCATTTATTTTTTTATTTTTATTTTTTTAAATTTTTAGTCATGGTGTCATTACAGATTTAAGCCTCTTTTATATAGTGACAATAATTACACATGACTATAAAAGATTATATTTTTAATTAAACTCTGAGAAAAAGAAATCTGTAATAAAGTTTCATTTAAAATGCCATGTAATTTAGCCTTTATGATTCACCATATTAGTTTCATTTAGTGGGTTTCTCTACCAATTAATATTTACTTTCACATAAAACAGTAATACAAATATAGTACACAGCAACTTAAATTTTTTTATCACAATGCAGATTCTTTTATTTGTTTTTTTTCCCTTCATCAGTAATCTGACCACACATGTAGAAGTTTATTATAGTGGAGTATTTATCATTTATATAATACTCTCATATTAAAAATGCTTACATTTTATCTTACTCTAAACATTTTAAAATGTAAAGGTAATCAAGTTATATTTTGTCATTATTACCCTCTTCTAAAAATGCTTTAAGTTACTAAGCTAGTTAGTAAATCACGCATCTGTAAGTCTAACTTCTAAGGCCAACACACTCAACTTCTAAAGTTATTTTATTTTTGTTTCTTTATATTTGATAATGTATATTCTTTTATTTTCCATTTTGAAAGTCACGTTTATATAGAATGGAAATAAGAGCTTCCAGAGTACTTTTCCTATAAGGCTAGAAGGCATATTTCAATAACTTTTTCCTGTGTATATTATTAGCTAATGTTCTTCTTTTAAGTTCTTTATTTAAATTCAATTTAATTGACATATATTGTATTATTAGTTTCAGAGGTAGAATTTAGTGATTGATCAGTTGCATACAACACCCAGTGCTCATTACTTCAAGTGCCCTCATTAATGCCCATCACCCAGTTAATCCATCCCTGCACAACCTCCCCTCCAGCAACCCTCACGGCCCAGCAATTGTACTACTAGGTATTAAACCAAAGGCTACAAACATAGCATTTCAAAGGGGCATCTGCACTCCAATGTTTATAGCAGCAATGTCCACAATAGCCAAACTATGGAAAGAGCCCAGATGTCCATCGACAGATGAATGGATAAAGAAGACGTAGTGTACATATATACACAATGGAGTATTACTCAGCTCTCAGAAAGAATGAAATCTTGCCACTTGCAATGACGTGTATGGAACTAGAGCATATTATGCTAAGTGAAATAAGTCAGCAAAGAAAGACGAAAACCACATGATATCACTCACATGTGGAATTTAAGAAACAAAACAGATGAACATAGGGAAAGGGAGGGTACTGTTCTTTTTAAAAACTGAGATGCCCCAGAATGAAATTTTGATTAATTACAAGATGCTATGATGTCCCCCTTTCTTGCTGCACCCATTCTTACTTCACTACCCTCGTTAGTAAGTAAACTCTCTTCCCAGATGAGAATGCCCTATACTTGTAAGTGCCACTACAAGTAGCACTGCTATTAAAATCCTAAAAACAAATCTAAGTGATTTATTTTTAATATATAAGATGCCAATATTAGACTGTTTAGCAATACCCTCATGAACTGCATTGTTTATGAGAAAGTTACTTGTTTATCTATGTCAATTGTGACTCTCAATGCAGGTATATTTGCTTATACACATTGTTTGGTTTTGTTTACATTTATATCAGAAGGCCAAATTCAGTAAACCTTTTAAAATTCTGAAGACTCTGATAAAACCTGAAGTCTTCTGAAATAGCAAACTCTTTTTACAGATCAACTCAAAGAATAAACAAACTGTCCTCTCAGTCATTAAGGAACTATTTCTGACTGGACAGTACCCATCTTAACCGAAATAAACCCACTCATTCTCTTATATCAGAATCCACCCTTATCCAACTCTACACAATTCTACCTCAGGTAGGTTGATTTCCCTCCTTCTCTTAGCCTTTATTATTAGTCTCTTAGTATTTATTTAGAATAAAGCTGGCTTTATTCTGTATTACATTTTCCCCCCAACAGGAACTGTCACAGTTTTCCTATCTGAGGAAGGAAGAGCTTCAGAATTCTTCATTTTAATATTAAAGATCAGTGTGCTTCCTGACCCATACAAGCTCATCTAATCCTCACTTGGAGTTCTTTTTTGATCCCTGGTTTCTGAGCACTGCAAGTTCTAGTCTCATCTCTTCCTACTCCTCATGGGAAAGGAAATTCTTAGGCTTAACTTGGTTCTCCCCACCCTCCTACTTGCTCTCTTTGCATGTTCTATAAGTGCAACTCTAGTATAAGCTTGTTTGAGTCAAAACTGGAATCTTTTTGAAAGCTATGGATGTGAATGGTAAGGGAAAGTGAATAATCAAGAATAAGAACACCTCCTCTCAGATGAGGAATGAATAACTGGTATGACACAGTATCCATGGATTCCGTGCCAAAGACTGAGATGGAGATGCCTGCAGGAGGGAAGGGAATGGAGAGAAATTAACAAAAGTTAATTAAATTAATTAACTTTTGAAGTTAATTAAATTAACTTTTGAATCTATTAAATTGGGGATGCCTACTGAATATCTAAGCAGAGATATTAAGTGCAAAACTGGATATATGGGAAGAAGCTGTAAATTCACTTTGTCAAGTGATAAATGTATTTCAATTTATGGACCTGGATGAGATGAGCAGGTGGAGAAAGGAGGAGACGGGCACAGATGGAGTTTCACATTTTTGGCAGTTTAGTGCTAGAGGCAGTGGCAGTCACAGGGATGGAGGCACCTGGAAGCTTGGTACTGACCTTCAGCCAAGAAAAGGATGAAAAGCAGTAGTTGGTGATTTATAACACACTGAGAAGAACTAAAATTCCACTGCATGCCCCTTGTAGAACTTTCTCTGCACTGTTAACCGAAAATGTATGACTTGATGATTTGCTCTGATTTAACTGGTTATGCAGCTTGATTTTAGCCACAAAACCAGTGTGATATAGAAGACCCTCAGTAAACATGTCTGTTGGCTCTCCTGAGAGCAAGGCATCTCTGCAACTGATTAGAGGCCAATAATCCAAAGATGAAGCATAGACTGTGCCACTGAGAGAGGATCCTGGAAACTCTATCTGGAAGTCTCAGAACTCTTAGATGTCTGCCTGCATTTTCCTTTTCCTGCTGAACTGTACCCTTACTTTTACTGAAGCCCTAACAAGAGTATACCCTATGAAGGTCCATGTGTCCTTTCAATTATCCAACTCTGTGTAATAGCACAGTGATGAACCCCCTCAATGAGACCTAAAAGCAGGATATCCCAGGCTATGGCAATGGTAGAAGTTAGGCAGACTGCAGCATTGCTCAAAATCTTTAGTCTGTTCAGACACTTCCTATTATACTGGGGAGTGGCCCTGTTGTTTAGAAGAAAGGATGGGCAAGAATGGAGCAATGTTAATATCATACACCTAGTGGAACTAGAACAAAGCCCCAGGTGAGTAGAAGGAAGGAAATAATAAAGATCAGAACAGAAATAAACGAAACAGAGACTAAAGAAATAATAGAAAAGATCAATGAAATCAAGAGCTTATTTTTTGTTTGCCAGGCTCATCGAGTAAAAAGATGACCCAAATAAATAAAATTAGTACTAAAAGAGGAAAAATAGCAACATGACAAAAATACAAAAAAATTATAGGAGACTACTATGAAAAATTACATGCCAACAAATTGGACAACCAGGAAGAAATAGATTATTCCTAGAAACACAAAATCTTTAAAAACTGAATCAGGAAGAAATAGAAAATCTGAACAGATGAATTATTAGTAATGAGACTGAATTGGTAACCAAAAAACCCCCAACAAATAAAAGCCTAGAATCAAATGGAATCACATGTTTAAGTCTACTAAACGCCTAAAGAAAAATTGAAACCTATTTTCCTCAAACTATTCCAAAAGATAAAAAAGGAAAGAGAGATTCCAAATATATTCTAAGAGGTCAGCATTATACTGATACCAAAACCAGACAAAGATGCTAAAAAAACAACAACCACCACAACAACAAAACTGCAGAAAATATCCCTGATGAACATAGATGGAAAATTCCTCAACAATTATTACCAATCTACATTTGACAATACATTAAAGAGATCATTCACCTCAATCATGTGGGATTTCTGTCAGGGATGCAAATATGGTTCAATACGTACTAATCAATCAACATGATAAAACACATTAACAAAACAAAGGGTAAAAATCATGGTATCATCTCAATAGACACAGATAAAGCATTTGATGAAATTCAACATTCATTCATGATAAAAACTTTCAACAACGTAGAGTTGGAGGGAACATATAACAACATAATAGAGACACAATATGAAAAACCCATGGCTAACATCATAGTCAATGGTGAAAAACTGAGGGCTTTTTTTTTCCAAGACCAACAAAAGATGTCTATTCTAGCCATTTTTATTCAAGTCAACATAGTACTGGAAGTTGTAGCCACAGCAATTAGACAAGAATTCGAAGTACGAGACATCCATATTGTTAAAGAAGACATTAAATGGTCACTATTTACAGATGACATGATACCTTTCATGGAAAATGCTAAAGACTACCAAAAACTACCAGAATAAATGAATTTAGTAAGGTTGCCAGATGCAACATAAATACAGAAATCAATTGTGTTTCTACACTAATATCAAAATAGCAGAAAGAGAAATTAAATTTAAAAATTCCATTTAAAACTACACCAAAGAGAATAATATACATAAGAATAAACTTAACCAAGGAGGTGAAAGACCTGTACTCTGAAAACTATATAACACTGATGAAAGAAGCTGAAGATGACACAAATGGAATGATACTGCATGCTTATGAACTGGAAGAATTATTATTGTTAAAATGTCCATACTACCCTAAGTGACAAATAGATTCAATACAATTTTTATCAAAATACCAACTGCAGGGCGCCTGGGTGGCTCAGTTGCTTAAGCGACTGCCTTCGGCTCAGGTCATGATCCTGGAGTCCCAGGATCGAGTCCCGCTTCGGGCTCCCAGCTCCATGGGGAGTCTGCTTCTCCCTCTGATCTTCTCCCCTCTCATGTTCTCTCTCACTCTCTCTCAAATAAATAAATAAAATCTTTAAAAAAATACCAACTGCAATTTTCACAGAACTAGAACAAATAATCCTAAAATTTGTATGGAACCACAAAAGACTTCAAATAACCTAGCAATCTTGAGAAACAATAACAAAGCTGGAGGTATCACAATTTCATATTTCAAGGTATAATACAAAGCTGTAGTAACCAAAACATAATGGTCCTGGCACAAAAAGAGACACATAAGTCAATAGAACAAAATAGAGAGTCCAGAAATAAACTCCTGATTATATGGTCAATTAATCTATGACGGAGGAAGTAAGAATATACAACTGGGAAAAGACAATATCTTCATTAAATGGTGCTGGGAAAACTGGACAGTTACATGTAAAAGAATAGAAATAGACCACTTTTTTTGACACCATACACAAAAGTAAACTTAAATGGGTTAAAGTCATAAATGTGAGACTTGAAATCATCAAACTCCTGAAGAAAACATAAGCATATCTTTAACATTTGGTATAGAAACATTTTTCTAGATATGTTTCCTCAGGGAAAAGAGAAAAAAGCAAAAGTAAATGATTGGGAGTACACCAAAAAAAAAAAAAAAAAGCTTTTGCACAATGAAGAAAACTATTGACAAAATAAAAAGGCAGCTTACCGAATGAGAGAAAATACAAATGGTGTTGCCAAAGGGTTAATAGCTAAAATATATCAAGAATCATATAACTCAACACCAAAAAATCTGATTTAAAAATGGGCAGATGACATGAATAAACAGTTTTCCAAAGAAGACATACAAATGACCAGTAGACACATGAAGAGATGCTCAATATCACTAATCAGGGAAACGCAAATCAAAACACAACAAAAAAAACGAGAAATCGTAAGTGTTGGTGAGGATATGTAGAAAAAGGAAACTTGTGCACTGCTGGTGGGAATACAAACTGGTGCAGCCAGTTGGCATTTCCTCAAAAAATAAAAGTAGAAATACCATCTGATGCAGTAATTCCACTACTGGGTATTTACCCAAAGGAAATGAACTAAGTTGAAAAAAAAATGTATGCACCCCTATGTTTATTGCAGCATTATTTACAATAGCCAAGATATGGAAACCACCAAAATCTCTATCAATAGATGGATGGATGCAGAAGATATGATACATATGTAAAATGGAACATTACTCGGCCATAAAAAAGAATGAGATCTTGCCATTTGTGACAACCTGGATGGTTCTAGAGGGTATTATGCTAAGAGAAGTAAGTCCGATAAAGAAAGACAAATACCAAATGGTTCCACTTGTATGTGGAATCTAAAAATCCAAACAAATGAAAAAATGAAACAAAAAGCAGAAACAGACCCCTAACTATGGATAATAAACTGATTGTTGCCAGAGGGGAGGATGGTGGAATTATGGGCAATATGGGTGAAGGGGAGTGGAAAACAGGCGTTCAGTTATGGAATGAATAAATCATGGGGGTAAAAGGCAGAGCATAGGTAGCTACAGTCAATCACACTCCCTCATACTGTATGGTGACAGATGGTATGTTGTGGAAAGCATAACACAATGTATAGAGTTGTCCAATAACTATTTTGCACACCTGAAATTAATGTAGCATTGTGTATCAACTACACTTCAACAAAACCAAAAAGAATGAGGCAATGTCATCTTTGTATATAGTATAGCCCCTGGTATACAGCAGGGACCTAGAGAAATGTTTTTGAAATAAGTGAATGAATAAACAAATGCACCAGTGAAGAGAAGTGGTCATAGAGTTTGTTTTCCTGCAGCTTTAAACTCCAGAGAGTGGCTCAAACAATAGCAGCTTGATTCTCCAGCAGGCCTAGCATCCTCCTGTGTCAGGGTCTGTACCTGCCTTTGCTTTTCCTCTTCTCAGATCACATCCCCTACACATCATCAAAGTTCACTCCCTTACTTCATTCAGGATAGTGCTCCACTCAGGATACCCTTGTTGGTCATCATATCTCACACAGTGCCCCCTAGTCTATCTCTATGCTGTTTCACATTCTTCATAGAACATCTCACCACCTGACCTTATATCATCTGTGTATCTGTTGGTCTGTGTATTTAAGGACTGCCTCATCAGAATATTAAGTTCCATTTGAGTAGGCATTTTGTATCTTGTTCACTGCCCTAATTCTAGCACCTAGGGCAGGGTCTGGCACAGATTACATGCTCCAAAAACATCTGTTGGATGAATAAGCTCTCATGCCCACACTGTGATTCTCACCCATATGGTTGGACATTAGAGTGAGCAACCATCCTGGTTGCCTGGGATTGCGAAGATTCCCTGGCTGTAAAATAGTGAAGTAAGTCATGCTACTAAACTTGTTTTAGCTTCTTGCTTTATTGTTCATTCTTTTGTTGATCAATATTTATTTAGCACCTATCACATAACAGGCACTGGCTAAGATACTGGAATCGCAGCAATAAATAAGTCAGATAAAGTTCCTTCTGTCATAAAGCTATATTCCTCAGCAGGAGCATTAGCCTGGACTAATGGCCCTTGGATACTGAGGTTCGCCCTTCACAGTGTGACTGACATTAAACCCCAGGAGGTGGAGGGTTGAAGTATCTGGCCAGCAGATGTTGTTCAGAAGAGATGCAAGCCATGGGTGGAGTGGAATTCGTGCTGTAGTGGAAGTTCTAGTAACTTCCAGCAAGAAATCTGGTGTCCTGGATTCTGGCCAACATCTTCATTCCGTCTTTAGCTAAGATATATCAAAAACCCACATATGTTTCAACTCATAAGTATTTTAATTTTCTCAGTTAACGTTATTAATGATAGTTAAACATCTGGTGACTGGAAGCATCAGCAGAGCTAGCCTTAGGCAAAACTGAAAGAAAGGCAAAATTCCTGCTCCCTTCCCACATCTAACCTTCATGGCAGAGTCATCATGTAACAGTATCATTTCAAGTCAAACTTAACCAGTTTGAGGCTTTCCTTTTATTCCCCAGATTCTTCCCGACTCAGAAATACCCCTTCGTCTTATTCCTCATTGTTCTGGGGAAAAAAAAATTCTTAAATTCTTGTAGACATATATGCTTGTTAGTAGATCATCAACCATCAGATAACCTATGCACATCTTAGAATCCTGAAGGTAATTTAAGCAAACTCTTGACTCCAGTGACTGAAATTTTGTGGGGTGTGTCATGCCTGCTATGGAGAGTGTTCACCCTTCACACATAGGGGGTTAGCCATGACCACCTCCAAGAGCTGCAAAATACATTTAAATTTTCTATTTCAGTTTTCATACATTTTATTTCCTCCTGAGTGGAACACCATTTTTTTCTGCCCTTGGGCCAGCAGGCCCATGATAAAATTCTTGATTTCATAAAATATATGCCAGGGACATTTTGTTTTGTTTTTGACATTTTGAATATTGGTATACAGCTTCCGTTTTCTCTTCTAATAGTTTAACAGTTTCCCTTTAAGAGTGGGGACGTGGGTAAGGATGGTATTTGAAGAATACTTGGCTCTGTGCATGGCTGTTCCACTTTCTCAGCATCCTCGTCAAGCACTTTAATTATGCAAATGAGCACTCCTTAGCAGAGAGGCTGGGGGAGGTGTGTCAGAGAGAGGAACAGTACAGACAAGTGCTAGACAGGAATTAGCCCAAGAATATCCACACTTCCTATATTGAGAAAGCTCCCAGGGATTTTTTTTTCTTTCCCACCAAGATGAAAAATAATTTGAAAGTCTGCTCTTTTAACTTCTTTTACAGTTTTCTCCTGTCCTACTTCCTGTGCCAAAAAAAGTGTAGATTTTTAAATGCTGGTTTTTGTTTTAGCTTCTTGGGTGTCTCTTTCTCCCTGTAAGAGAATTCCATAGTGAAATAACAGTGGTATGGTTCATGTAAATGTCTTTAAGTTTTACAGTATAAGAGTTTTCCTTGTTGCCTTCTTAGGATGAGTACATTCTGACTCAAAGATGGAATCTAATTTGGAGAAAAAGCATTTGATACAGTACAACATCATTCATGATGAAAACATTCAACAAAATAAGTTTAGAGAGAATATACTTCAACATAATAAAGGCCATGTGTAAAAAACCTACAGCTAATATCATCCTAAATGGGGTAAAATTGAGAACTTTTCCTCCACAG
The DNA here is from genome assembly GCA_028533885.1 of Nasua narica. Taxonomy (NCBI): domain Eukaryota; kingdom Metazoa; phylum Chordata; class Mammalia; order Carnivora; family Procyonidae; genus Nasua; species Nasua narica. Next base: position 51,227,511 of record CM052810.1, on the reverse strand, counting down.
TCAAGAACAAGACAGCAACATCCACTCTCACCACTTTTATTCAACATTGTACTAGAAGCCCTAGCCACAGCAATCAGACAACAAAAAGAAATAAAGGCCATCCAAATCAGCAAGGAAGAAGTAAAATTTTCACTCTTAGAATTTGACAAGATACTCTATATAGAAAACCACAAAGACTCCACAAAAAAACTGCTAGAACTGAGAAATGAGATCAGTAAAGACACAGGATACAAAATCAACATACAGAAATCTGTTGCATTTTTTTAAGATTTATTTATTTGCAGGGGGAGGGGGGAGAATGAGTGGAAGGGACAGAGGGTGAGAGATAGGGAAAGTGAGAGAAATTCTCAAGCAGAATGGAGCTGGATGCAGGGCTCGATGTCATGACCTCAAGATCACAACCTGAGCTGGAACCAAGAGTTGGGCACCCAACTGACTGTACCCCTCAGGTTGCATTTATATACACCAATAATGAAGCACCAGAAGAGAAATTAAGGTATCAGTCCCATTCACAACTGCACCAAAAACAGTAAGATAACCAGGAATAAACTTAACCAAAAATGTGAAAGACTTTACTCTGAAAAGTATAAAACACTGATGAAAGAAATTAAAGATGATGCCAAGAAATGGAAAGACATGCCATGTTCATGGATTGGAAGAACAAATGCTATTACTCAAAAATACCCAAGGCAATCTACACATTTAATGCAATCTCTATCAAAATACCAAGAGCATCTTTCAGAGAGCTAGAATAAACAATCCTAAAATTTGTATGGATCCACAAAAGACCATAATAGGCAAAGCCATCTTGAAAAAGAAATGCAAAGCTGGAGGCATCACAATTCCAACTTGAAGTTACATGACAAAGCTGTAGTACTCTATTTTTTGTACGAGTACAAAATATAATGGAATAAAATAGAAAACCCAGAAATAAACCTATAACTATATGGTCAATTTATCTTCAACAAACCAGGAAAGAATATCCAATAGGAAAAAGACTGCCTCTTCCACAAATGGTGTTGGGAAAACTGGACAACATGCAAAAGAATAAAACTGTATGTACCATTTTCTTATGCCATACACAAAAATAAATTCAAAATGGATTAAAGACCTGAATGTGAGATCCCAAATCATAAACAACTCAGGAAACACTGGATGCTGGTGTGAATGTGGAGAAAAAGGAACCCTTTTATACTGCTGGTGGGAAAGCAAACTGGTATAGCCACTCTGGAAAATAATATGGAGGTTCCTCAAAAGGTTAAAAATAGAACTACACTATGACCCAGCAATTGCGCTACTAGGTATTTATTTAAAGGATACAAATATAGTGATTCAAAGGGGCATATGCACCCTAATGTTAATAGCAGCAATGTCCACAATAGCCAAAAATTGGAAAGAGCCCAGATACCTTTTCACAGATAAATGGATAAAGAGGTAGTGTCTATAAAGAGGTAGTGTCTATATTTATGCAATCTCTACCAAATGTGCTTATTTAATAGTTAATTAATTTAATATATTTATATTCATATACAATGGAATATTACCCAGCCATCAAAAAGAATGAAATCTTGCCATTTGTAACGATGTGGATGGAACTCAAGGTAAAATGCTGAGTAAAATAAGTCAGTCAGAGAAAGACAAATACCATATGATTTTACTCATATGTGGAATTTAATAAACAAAACAGATGAAGATAGCAGAAGGGAGAGGAAAATAAAATAAGATGAAAGCAGAGAGGAAGGCAAACCGTAAAAGACTCTTAACTCTAGGCAACAAATTGAGGGTTGATAGAGGAGAGGTCGGTGAGGGCATGGGGTAATTGGTTGATGGACATGAAGGAGGGCACTTTGATGCAATGAGCCCTGGGTGTTACATGCAACTGATGAATCACTAAATTCTACCCCTGAAACTAAAGACACACTATACATTAACTAAATTGAATTTAAATAAAAAACTAAAATAAAAAATAGAAGCAAACACAGGCAATAAATTCTTTGACATCAGCCATGGTCATTTCTTTCTAGTTACACCTTCTGAGGGAAGGGAAACAAAAGCAAAAATAACTGGGCCTCATCAAAACTAAAAGATTCTGCACAGCAAAGAAAACAATCAACAAATTAAAAGGCAACCCATGGTATGGGAGAAGATATTTGCAAATCACATATCTGATAAAAGGTTAGTATCCAAAATATATAAAGAACTTAAAAACTCATCACTCCAAAACCAAATAATCCAATTAAAAATGGGCAGAAGTTATGAGTAGACATATTTCCAAGGAAGACATACAGATGGCCAATAGACATATCTAAAGATGTTCAACATCACTTTCATCAGGGAAATGCAAATCAAAACTACAATAAGATAACACTTCACACCTGTCAGAATGGCTAAATTTAGCACAAGAAATAATAGGAGTTGGTAAGGATGTGGAGAAAGGGGAACCCTCTTGCACTATTGGTGGGAATGCAAATTGGTACAGCCACTGTGGAAAACAGTATGGAGCTTCCTCAAAAAGATATAGAATGATCCCACGATCCAGCAACCACACTACTGGCTATTTACCCAAAGAATACAACATTAATTCAAAGGGATATGTACACCCAGACATTTATAGCAGCATTATTTTCAATAGGCAAATTATGTAAGCAGCCCAAGTGTCCATTAACTGATGAATAAAGAAGTTGAAATACACACACACACACACACACACACACACACTCACACACACACACTGGAATATTATTCAGCCATAAAAATGAAATCTTGCCATTTGCACTATGGATGGAGCTAGAGATTATTATGCTAAGTGAAATATGTCAGAGAAAGACAAATATCATATGATTTCACTTATGTGAAATTTAAGAAACAAAATAAATGAGCAAAGGGGAAAGAGAGGAGGCAAACCAAGAAACAGGCTCTGAACTAGAGAGAATAAAGTGGTGGTTATCAGAAGGGAGGTAGGTTAGGGAATAGGTGATGTAGGTGTTAGGGATTAAGGAGTGTATTTGTGATGAGCACAGGGTGATGTGTAAATGTTCAATCACTCTACTGTATACGTGAAACTAACATTACACTGTATGTTAACAAACTAGAGTTTAATTAAAAACTTGAAAAAAGATATAATCTAATGGTGTTGTTGGGGGGGATAGCAAAAGATCCCCTCTAAGTATTTCTTGTGCTCTAAAGCCTAAATGACCCAATAGTCTTGGGGCAGGACTGGCCAAAGCTGTCTAATCTGAGTGTAGCTTCCTTGTAGGGATGGAAACCCACAGAACAAAGGCTAAAGAGGGTAATTTTTAACAGCCAGGACCTAGCTGGGTCTTGGGAAGTAATGTAAATCTTTGACTTTATTGACATGTGTAATGGAAATTTCTCAAAATTCTTCTACAGTTCAACTATAATTAAAACATTGTATGATTACCTCAAAGTTTTAATGCATAAGAAAAATCATATAAATTTTCAGAGAACAAGTTTCCTCATATACAATGGGCATTAAGGAGGGCACAGGATGTGAAGAGCATCGGGTGTTATACACAACTAATGAATCACTGAACACTACAACAAAATCTAATGATGTGGGCTAAATGAATTTAAATTAACAACAACAACAAAAAACCCTTCCAACTCAACAGATATTTGTAGAGAACCTACTACTTAAAACTATGCTAGACCTTAGACACATGAGAATGAGTAAAACAGACATAAGTTCCCTAATAAAACAGGGCACTAGTGGTGGAGACAAATAGCATGCAACTACATAAGTAGAAATTATATAAGGTCAATGAAGTAAAAGAATGGTTTTCTATAAAAAACAGAAGAACCTAATATGGATGAGGTGGTCAGGAATGGTTTCTGGAGAAAGTAGCATTTGATCTGAGACTTGGGAAATGAGTACAAGCTAACTGGATAAAGAGAGAAGCTAAGAGAGTTCCAGGTAGAAGGAGCAACATAGAGACATTCTAGAATGGAAATGACTAATTACTAATTATTTGAAGCATTTTTGTTTTGTATTGTTTTTAGTTTCTCAGTATAGGAACTTTATCTTACTTATTTTTATATCCCAGACACTTAGCATGATACTTGGCATACAACAGGTGCTCAGTGAATGCTTATTGGATAACTATTGTTAACTTTTCTTTTTAAGTAAGACATGACAAAACAGAATTAATTCAGAACTCAATATGACAGAATTAAGCATTCATTTGGGAGTTATGGAAACATGTGGAACTAACTTCGGGAAGGATGGGTTGGACTGAGCATCAGGTGATAAGAACAGTGACGATTTCTAAGCATTCTACCCATATGGTTCCTCCTCCAGGTAGCTTCCTCTGACCCTTCCATGGGCATTAAGTATGTTCCTTTTGGCTCCCTTGGTACTCTACAACGACCCAGTGATAGTCACCATATATTATCTTACAATTTCAGTGGGCTTTCTGCCTTCCCCACTACACTATACTACACTGTATCACAGTGAGGGAATGACTCATGACTTTATTTCTTATGCAAAATAGGTATCTTATAAATGCTTGATGAATGAGTAAGTGGGATTAGGTTGGCAGGGATGAAGTGAAGGCCCTTACGAACACTTAGTGACATCTGATGTCTCCCGGCAACACGACCCTAAATATATCCATCACATTGAATATCCATTAAAATTCAAATATCCATGCAACACTTGTCCAGAAAGTGGTTTTAGTATGAAAAGGAAAGTATATCCAGCCATCTGAAATAAGTTCCTTTAAAATCAACATTTCGCTACCACTTAAGTGGGATGACTTTATTGGGTGACTAAGACAGGAAAATTCATAGATACAGGTAAAAAGGGCTTTGGACAGAAGGACATGTAGTTCTGCCTTTATAAGAACTCCTGCTAGAAATGCACATAGAAAATGCACCTGCTAGAAGGGACATCATAATAATTGCAGAACTAAGCATTAAAAGCTCTTGTTTCATAACTAATTTCTTTTAAAAACAGTAAAGTAGCTTACAGATCACAGTCCATGAAATTCAATCAATGTTTGTCATCACCCTACACAAAAGCCTTCGAGCCCACTGTTACTCATGTGTCATGATGCCTGTGCACATGCACACAAATACACATGTGCATATTCCATTTCTTACTAAAAGGCAGTGAATACATAGAAACCTTTAACAGATCACCCTGCAGAGGGATTGAAAGAAGACAACACAGCCAGCCTATACACACACACACACATATATATAACATATATATTATATATAAAATATATTATATATAACTTTAATATATAATATAATTATATACTTTAATATATAATTTATTATAGTATATATAATTATATAATTAATATAATTGTATTAATTATAAAATTATATATAATTTATTTGAGAGAGAGAGAGAGAGAACTCATGCATAGGGGGAGCGGCAGAGGAGGAGGGAGAAGCAGACTCAATAGATATTTGGCCAATTTTACCACACAAATCCATTTCCTCACCTTTTACTTGATCCTGCTACCTAGTGACTAGATAAGCACTAGTGACAGTGAAATAAATATGGGGACAGAAAAGCAGGTTTAGAGGAGAGTATGACAAATTTAGTTTTGCACATGATGAGTTTTTTTTTTGGAACAGTTAAAATGCACTTGGATTTATGAGTCTGAAGCTCTTGGACAGGGATGTTCTTTTAGCTCAAAATGTATGTCCTTGAGCCATCAGGATATTGGTAGCAATTCAAACCATAAAATATTACATGGCTGGGGTGCCTAGGTGGCCCAATCGGTTAATCGTCTGCCTTCTGCTCAGGTCATGATCCCAGGATCCTGGGATCCAGCCTGGGATAGGGCTCCCTGCTCCTTCTCCCTCTTCCTCTGCCCCTCCCCCTGCTTATGTTGCACCCACTCTCTCTCAAATAAACAATAAATCTTAGAGATAGAAAAGTTACATGGATCACACAGGATGAAGCAAGAGAGAGAGTGTGTGTGTGTGTGTGTGTGTGTGTGTGTATATATATAAATAATATCAAAGAGCTGTGGGCCAAATATTAAATTTAGGTAACACCAACAATTAAAGATAGGAAAAATAAGAGAAATGCACAAAGAAGATAGGAAAGAAAAAGAGGTATAAGATGAACGAGAGACATCCAAGGAAGAGAGGATTTTAAGATGTGAAAAAGGTAAATGATGCCAAAAAAATATCACAGTAATATCATAGTTGTTCAGTAAGAATGAGACTAAAACATGCCCATCAAGTTATACAATTATCAGGTCATTAATGACCTTAGCAAGAACAGTTTCATTAGAGTGGCCTTCGAGATGAACAGGTCTTTAGAAAGTAGAGACAACTGCAGGCTATTGTTTTGAAATTTTTGGTTGGCATGGGTACCTAATTTGCTACAGTAATTACACAGGTAGAGACAAGGAGGGTTCAATTAGATTTGGGTTTTAGATATGAATTTCAATTAGATTATTCAATGAATAATTGAAGAAATCAAATAAAATATAGGTAAAGCATTATCTAGTAGATCAAACCTCTTTAGTTTTTGAGTAACCATTTCGCATGTTTCTGCTATATAGAAGATATTGTTTTCCCTCAAAGTTATCTTCATCCTATTTCAGCTGAGGGCATAACTCCTAAATAGCCCAAAGATCACTGAATGTACTACCTTCTGCTATTATTTTCATTGTGAAAGATGTAGTCTTCAGATGTTCAGAATATCCAATTAATGGTAATGATGACCTATTACAGTGGAAGATACAGAATACTAAATATTTATTTCTATAGTAGTATGTTTAACTTGCTTTCATCAAAATTGAGGAAAAACAAGCTAAAGAAAAGCAAATCATGTCCCAAGGAACTTCCGGCAATACAGAGAAACCAAGTGCCTAGGGTCTATTATATCTATTATATCCCAAGCTGACATTTCTTCCGGTCAAAAAGGTTGCTGGAGACTTCTGGTGACAGAAGAGAAAGAGCAAAATTTCCATCATCTTGGAAGAAAAAAGAATTTGGAATCAAGAGAAGAACATTTTTAAAACAATGTTTTATATTTGTTAATTGTATCTTCTTTCTTTTGTAAAAATCCTAAAATTCTGAGAATGTCATATAGTTTTCTACCCTCTGGATGTGACTCATTTTCCTGCAAAGGTCTATACTTACCAGGACCAAGGTATTTTATGAAATTAAGTTGTGCCTGGTTATACTTCCAGAGCTTCAGTGACATAGACATTGAGGTGTTAACAAAGGATTGGTTGAGAAGTTAAAATGCCTTCAAAATACCAATTTGAATCTCAATGACTACAGGCTCTCAAAAGCAAATTTGTACTGCCAGATGGCAGTTGTTGGTTCATCACACCCTGGCTGGGCCCTGCCTGATACCCCCAGCCGGTTTTCTCATGGAGCTTTTCAGCTCTGATGATACTTTAGCTCGCTTTGGAAGAACAGAGATTTGGGAGCCAGAGAGATCAGAATTTGGCACTGCTATTTATTGTTTGTGACCTTGGAAAAGTTCTTCAGTCTCTCTACAATCATTAAAATAGGAAGATTAATAGTATCTATAAGGTTTGGCTAAGAATTAAATAAGAATGGTGCTTAGCATCTAACAAATGCCCTTGTATTTTTATTTTCATTCATATCATCCAATTACATGGAGAGGTCCATTTTTAAGATATTAGTCAACATAAGTATCATAGTCACCATCATCAGTATCATCATACCTCACTATCTTCAACCTCTGACATTAATTGAAGGCTTGTTAAGAACCAGACACATGGAATATACTGGAAAAAGCAAGAAATATAAAATGGCTCTTCAGATATAGACAATCTAATTGAGGAACCAGGGCATACATATTTTAAAAAGGGCAAATACCAATGAAAAAGGATTTATGTTTTCTGTCACATGGGCAATGCAGGTAAACAGTGACAAAGATACATGACAACTATGTCTGGGAGTGGCAGAGGAGGACTCCTCTGTAAGAGATGAACAAGAAGAATGCAGGACAATGAACGTTATGGATAAGGGGGAAAGCATGGGCAAAACTATAGCTAACAGTATTTTAAAAATGATACACAGACAGCCTATCTGCCGCAGAATATTTATATACAGCAAGTGAAGGATAAATTTAGAGAGACAGAGGCCTTTGCAATGACAAATAATTCTGGAATTTATCCTTTATAAGAAGCATTTCTTATCTGCATTGCCTACTCTGGACACCAGCATTTTTATTGTAATATTTAATCAGGGTACCTATAGCCTAGATATTTATAACAATATCTGGAGAATTCTTAATCCAACACTTTACAAAGATGTGATGAGCATTGGGTGTTATACGCAACTAATGAATCATGGAACACTACATCAAAAACGAATGATGTACTATATATGTTGGCTAATTGAAATTAAATAAATTTTTAAAAAGACCACTAAAAGAGTAAATTAAGAGCCACAACAAGGAAATGTACGAAAAAAAACACTTATTTGATGTAGAGCATACCTGAATTCAAATGCCAATTCTTTTATTTTTTATCTATAAACTTACATAATAAGGCTTATTTTGAGGAGTTGCAACAACTGTGTAGAAGTACGTGCTATGTTATAAGCTTCCAATTCCTCTTTGGAATTGGAAATGCCAATTGGCATTAATGCCATAAATGCCAGAAATATGTAAAAATGTTAGCCGAGCACATATTTCTGTAGTGGTCTGGTCTGTAGCTCTCATCTGGACTACTTCAGGGGCTACTGATCTTATTTATACTACGTGTTGCTCTCTTAGAATATATAGTTGCACTGGGATGGCCACTTCAGTCATACTGTTTGAGAATATTTTTGCTTACTACATCTGCATTATTACAGGGAATTTGTGCCTCTCCAATCTGGTTCACAAAATACCTATCGCTGATCATGAATTTCTCTCTCTTAAAGTTCAATAGTGTTCTTGTTTTTTAATGTGTCCTCATCTCTCTTCATTTCTTCCTTGGTCTGCTGCTATTTTCTGGCTGAAAAAGTGGCTGTTGTGGGAAGGGTATTAAGGGTAATCCTCTTTCTGGTAGGAAAGGTAAGTGCTTTACTGAGGGGACGTGTCACAGGAAGAGATGGGGAATGCAGAGAGGAGAAGGGATAGAGTAGTGGTCCTCTATATGTTTACTTTGTGTGAACACAGCTGGGATGTAACTCTCCTCTCATCAGTCTTTGGGATGACAGGAAGACCCATAATATGTGCAGGGAACTCCACCAAGCTTTGCCCAAAGCCTTTGGAATTCTTAAGGGCATGAGAAGAGTTGCCATTATTGAGAAAACACTGAAGCAGGTTTGAACTAGAATCATATGACCATTGTCCAGATGGCCATGATGCAACCATCTACCAGTTTTGTATCCTTGGCTGAGTCTCTTGATCTTTTTCTACAGGGCATGGTTCTCATTTACATAGGAAAATATAAGCATGTATTTTGCAGAGCTGATATTAGGGTTAATAAAAGCCAATCCAAGTAAAATGCTTCATATGTGCCTGGCCCATAAGTATTCTACATATTTCAGCTACTATTCCAATTTACAGGTGAAGTTCAGGGTAACTTGTCCAAGTCTACACAGTAGCAGAGAAGATTCTGAACTGAGAGCTAACCCTAAAATTGAGTTAGTTTTACAACACTACACTGCTAACTTAAATATTCTGATTAGTTCCAGAGTATAGGCTTTGACAGTTTATTTCATTGTTGAAATTTCACTAGGCTCCCCCATTTTCCTGTTTGTGCTTCCGTTCTTTCCTCAGAGTACTCTATTGCATTTCAAGTCCATCTGTCCATTCGAACAGTAAGCCAGATGCATCAGCAGTGGACTTGTGTATTTGAAAATTGCATACTATATCCAATTGTTTAAGCTTTAAGAAATACACACATTTAGAAGTCTTGGATATAAAAATTGTTGTTTATATAAGTGGGCAATACATACTCCTTACAAAATAAAGAAAATGAAAATGATACTATAGGAACTGAAAATGATATTTTTAGAATACAGTTTTAAACATTTTATTATTCAACTAGCTAATCTGAATATATATTATAGAAAACAAAATGTAAAATTTAGAAAAATTGCACATGGAAAAATTGAATTTTCCAGTCTATCCTGTCCTTGTTGAACATTATTAATAGCATTCATATTTAGATTTTTAGCCCTTTGTGGAACTCAAGAACTAAATGAAATTTAATAATTTTCTCAAATAAGTTTGGCCTTTCATTCCTCCTTTTGATACCAAGACAGGTTATGATTTTAATGGAATAAGTATCTTTATACTTCTACTTTTGATACCAAGACAGGTTATGATTTTAATGGAATAAGTATCTTTATACTATAAGTACTTTATACTTCACCTTACCCAAGGTTTCCACAGCATGATTTATTTAGTTCTCCCTGCAATGTTTCTTAAGTGTTGCTTTACATGCTTTTCTCTACTATCAGACAATCAGCTCCTTGAATGTTAGTAATTTAGTTTTATATGTAGAACTGTAGTATCTTCCCATATAATCCGATAATTTAGCTCCTAGAACCCAAGTGATTAAAAAATTTATTTCCACACAAAAACCTGCACACGCATGTTTATAGCAGTCTTATTCATATCCTTAAAAGCCAGAAACAACCAAAATGTTCCTAAATAGGTGTGTGGACCCATTGTCATACACAGACCACCACTCAATGATAAAAGAAAAAAGAGCTCTCCTACCACATGAAGACATGGATTAATTTTAAATGAATTTTTTAAGTGAAAGAAACCTATCTGTAAAGGCTATAGACTGAATGATTCTAATTATATGATATTCTGTAAAAAGGAAAAACTAGAGAGACAGTCAACAGAGAAGTACTTGCCAGGAGTCAAGGGTTGGGAAGGAGGATTGAATAGGTGAAGCACAGGGAATTTTTTCTTTTATTATGGGCAAAACTATTCCCTGTGATACTGTAATGATGGATATAGACATCATATGTTTGTTAAAACTCAAGAGCTCTATAGCACCAAGAATAAACCTTTTGAAACCATTATATATGTACAGTGAAACTGAACAATAAAGCAAATGTATAGTTGTGGCAGGAGCCATACATTTTGCAATGTTGAAATGAAAGATTATAGATAAATAGAGGGAAAAGTTGAAAAGATCAATATGGTAATGGATTAGAGTTGCAGACAGTACGAACTCTTGTTTAGCTTAATAGAGGTACAGATCACTACATACAGAAATACCTATGTGTATGGGCGCTTGGGTGGCTCAGTCAGTTAAATGTCCAACTCTTGATTTCAGCTCAGGTCATGGCTTCAGGGCTGTGAGAAGAAGCCCCACATCAGGCTCTGCACCGTGCAAAAAGCATGCTTTAGATTCTCTCTCCTTCTCTCTCTGCCCCTCCCTGCTCATGCATCCTCTTTCTCTCAAAAACCAAACACAAAAACAACATATGTATGTGTATACAGAAGTCAATATAAATACATACATTTCCTTGTTATGTCAGTGAGAAAGTGAGAGTGCCTAGAAGTAATAATACTCCAGTAGCAATGAGCACATCTAGCACTCAGGACACAGGTGGGAATACCTCTGTGATAATCTGAGAGTTCAGTGGTGGTGGTTCTAGCACTCTGTATAACAAAAAAAAAAAAAAAAATAGATGCAATGAAGAGGGTAAAAAGAATGGTTTCACCTTACCCATGTCATCCCTACCCTATAATCAGTGAGAGAGAACGCTTTCAGCCCATGATTTCTCCCACAGAGGTAAGCGAGAGTAGGTTGAGTGGCCAGCTTTTCCAGCCTTGTGGAACATCGCTTAAGAGGCGCACTTCTCTCTTGTCTCACCCAGATCATGGAGGGGAGCAGCACGTCTCAGTAGTGTGGGGGAGCTAGGGGCAGTAAAAGTAGCAGGAGCTCAGACCAATCATGTACGTATTTCAAAAACTGGCCACAGATCCTACTGACGGCTTGCATATTTCATCAAGAGGTCTACCCATTAACCCCACGGGACCCCTCACTTGTAGCTCCCCACCCCCAACTGGCAGACACATACTTATAGCTCTGTGAATGCACCCCAAGATCATACATATGAATCTCCACAGAGTCTTCTCGTTTTCTTGTAGATAACCCATGTGATCCTCAACAGATGGTGAGCACAAACCACACCACACAAACCTGGTTACAAATACTGGTGAGGATGTGAAGAAATGGGGACACTCATGCATTGCTGCTGGGAATGAAAGTTGATACAACCACTTTGGAAGACAGTTTGGTGATTTCTTACAAAACGAAATATACTCTTACCAAGCAAGCTAGCAATCATGTTTCTTATTATTTATTCAAAGGTGCTGAAAGCTTGTGTCTACACAGAAACCTAAATGTAAACGTTTATAACATATTTATTTATCATTGCCAAAACTTAGAAGCAACCAAAATGTCCTTCAGTAGGTGAATGAATAAATAAATTATAGTATATACAAATATAAAATATTATTAAGAGCTCAAAAAAAATGAGCTCTCGAGCTATGAGAAGATAAGGAGGAACCTAAAATATATATTATTAATAAAAGAAGCCAATCTGAAAAGGCTGATTTCTATGACATTATGGAAAAGCCAAAACTATGAAAACAATAAAATCAGTGGTAACCAGGCATGGGGATGGGGAAAGAATGAATAGGGAGAGCACAGAGCAATTTGGGTTAGTAAAATTATCCTGTATGATATTTTAATGATGGTTATATCATTATACATTTGTTCAAATCCATAAAGCGTACAACACCAGTAGTAAACCCTAAGGCAAACTATGGTCTTTTGATGATTAAGAGGTCTTAATGTAGTTTTATCCTTGACCACACAAGTACCATTCTGGTAAGTAATGTTAATAACGTAGAAGGCTATGGATATATGAGGGGTATGTGAAGTGTATGTAGTAGAATACACATTCTTCTCAAGCAATGGATCATATGTCAGGAAAAAAGCAAGTCTTAATAAATTTAAGAGGATTAAAATAAGTTCATATATCTTTCCCAACCAGAATGCTATAAACCTAGAAGTCATTAACAGGAGGAATAATACAAAGTGAATAAATACAAAATTAAACAACGTACTCTTGAATAACCAATGAGTCAAAGAGGGAATCAAAAGGAAAATATAAGAGGGGCGCCTGGGTGGCTCACTGGGTTAAAGCCTCTGTCTTCGGCTCAGGTCACCATCTCAGGATCCTGGGAAAAGCCTCTGCCTTCGGCTCAGGTCATGATCTGGGTCCCAGGATCAAGCCCCGCATCGGGCTCTCTGCTCAGCGGGGAGCCTGCTTCCCTCTCTCTCTCTGCCTGCCTCTCTGCCTACTTGTGATCTCTCTAATAAATAAATAAAGCCTTTTTTAAAAAAGTGAAATATAAGAGAAGAAATCTTAAAAGTTCTCATCCCCTCCAAAAAAATTTTTCCCTAACTATGTACCGTAATGGATGTTAACTAGACTTATGGTGGGGATCATTTTATTATATACAAATATCAAATCATTATGTTGTATTCCTGAAACTAATATGATGTTGTATTGTTAATAATATCTTATAAACATCCAAAAAAAGCAAAATAAAAATATATTTTGAAACAAATGAAAATGGAAGCACAACATACCAAAACTTATAGAATGCAGCAAAAGTGTTCTGAGAGGGAAGATTTTGTGATAAATACATTAAGAAAGATCTCAAAGGAATAATCCAACTTTACACTTAAGAAACCTGAAAAACAAACTAAGCCCCAAGTCAGCAGAAAAAGGAATAAGTATAAGTATTATAGCAGAAATAAATGAAATAGACTAGAAAAACTCAACAGGAAAAACCACCAAAAAAGCTTGAATAGACATTTTTCTGAAGAAGATATACGAATGGCAACCGGGATATGAAAAACTGATTAATACCACTAATCACTAATCATCAGGAAAATGTGAATCAAAACTATTATGATATATCACCTCACATGTGATAGCTATTATAAATCACATCACATTAGGATAGCTTTTATAAAAAAGAAAAAAACTGATGATAAGTGTTGGTGAAGATGCAGGGAAAAAGGACTCTGGTATACTGTTGATAAGATGAACTGATACAGCCATTAAGAAAAATAGTATGGAAGTCTTCTTCTACTCCTCCCACCCCCCAAATTAAATACAGAGCTACCATATGATCCAGCATTCTCACCTTTGGTATCCAGAGGAATCAAAATTAGGATCTCAAAGAGGTATCTACATTCCTGTGTTAGCATTGTGTACTATAATCAGGATATGAAAACTATCCATTGACAAGTGATTGGATAAAGAATACACACACACACACACACACACACACACAAAGAATAAATTTCCATACAATGGAATGTTTTTTAGCTTTATAAATACTGCCTTTTGCAACAACATAGATGGATCGGGACGATTTATGGACATTTGTGTCTCATTTTTATAATTAAACACATACAAATATTTTGAACTTTTTGAGATATTTTATGGCTTAGAATAAGGACAATGCAATTTTTATGCACCTTTTATTATTAAACACCCCACTCATGACGGGCTCTGGGCTTTCCTCCTTCATTCTAGAATTTTTGGAGAATGAAAAGCAAAACTCAAAACTAAAGGTTCATCAAGTGACCCCATGGAAAAAGCTGTCTCTTTGACCTTGTCTTCTGCCTCAGAAGATTTCTTAGTTAACAGTACAGTATACTTGTTATCTAATGTTTTAGTTGGAGTCCTTATTACTGTATATTTACCACATATATTTACTGTGTGTATTTACAGTGTGCATATATATATACATACACACACTATACTACCCCAAATGAATCTCATAATTTAATGGATACGGAAATTAAATAATTTGTCCAAGATTACACAAGTAGCAAATAGTGAATTGAAGATTAGACACTGGATGTGTTTTTTACTAAACTTTGTTGCCCACTGCTGTACTGGCTTTTATTTCTGCTAAAATTACACCTGCAATTGGACAAAGTAGATGAATTTGCTATGGGAGTGGTCTTCCTTCAGTTTTACTACTCTACTTGGAGAACAATGGGTTCTCAGCCAGACTAGGAGAAAGTACTAATGTTTCAACTTTTGTACTAAAACTCCTCCATGACCCTGCAAGGGTCCATGAAACTATATTTCATTATACTGTCTCAAACATTTTTAAGCTCACAATTAACCTCTCCCATTTATATTCTGGGGGTGGGGAAAAGTATGAATTCAGAATTTTACCTCAATTTCTCTCAGAGAAATGGACTGGCAAAGTGAAAGATTATCTCTAAATTACTTTCAGTTTCTTAGAAGGAAATTAGATGTGGAGCTTGGAGCTCTCATGATTTCTTTTTGGCTTTAGGTTTTTTCTGTGTGCTTTTTTTAAATTCCATGATGGAAATTCATATCCACTGGAGTGTGGCCAACTTTAATTTTTAACAGTTTTCATTTTGTGACTGAGGTTTCATGACTAATAGATTAGAAAAGTACTTTCTCAGAGAGAATATAAAACTATGGTATGCCAAATACAACTTACCTCTTACTTATATGGTGTCTTTTGTTGTTAGCATATAGTCAAGTTTTTCTTATAAAAAGCTTTCATTTCCATGGAGAATAGTTTCTGTTTTTCTAGTTCTCAGAAAGTCCAGAATAGTGCTGTAAATATATTAGATATTCTATAGGTACCTACTGACTCTGGTTAGATTTGATTTTCAATTCAACTACCAAACTAAAATATATGTCCAGTATCTTGTCTAATCTGCTTTATTCCTGTCTTCTTTGCCAGCAAGTCTGACTTGATGAGTCATAGGCTTAACTGCATCAGCCAGAAGGCCAGGTTACGTTTTCCAGAATCAATCATTTCCTTTGGGACGGAGATAAAGTGGAAAAGTCTGAAGTAAGAAAAAACTGAAATGTGAGAATGAAATTGAAAACGAATGGGATGCAAAGGTGTCAAGCTCAGAGGGATGGAAGTGCAAGTCAGAGAAAAGAGTATTTCAATTTCTTACGTTCAGTTTTAATTGCAGCTTTTAGAAAATATATTTGATTACTCAAGTACATAGTCTAATTCTGGAAGCAGTCGTAGATTTAGTACACATCAAAAGCCTAAAAAGTGAGTAAGCAAAATTTAGAGGAAGTTAGAATATGACATAAATATAGCAAAAATAAATATAACAAATTGGAATTGGAATTCAGGACACCTCAACTGTAGTGCTGGTTCTACAGTAAATAACTTCAGTAAATAACTTCTGAGTTTCCATGTCTTTTTCTGTGAAATAAGTGAATTTATCTTAGGTTTCTTGCCTCTTGCTCCAATGTGCATGTCACTATACCAATCTCAGGCTCTCCTTTGTTATTTCTAAGGGCTGTGTATCCACCCTAATATTGTGGCTTGTGGATTTCTCTCACATCATCTCTTTCATATTTCCTCGGGCTTTCTACATTTGTTTAGTTGTTTGGTTGTTTCCATTAATGTCCCTGCCCCCATTAATTTAAACAAAATAGAGCTTTATTGGGAAGAAATGGAATAGCCAAGACAACTTGAAAGGCTATATAATCAGATTTTAGGAAGAACACTTTTCTCAAACATTTCATTACCAAGAAAGAGAGGCTGAGTGTGTGAGCTTAGGTCACATGTCTAGGGTAGGTAGGGGAAGAGGCTCTATAATTATCAATCCCATCAAGACTGAATGCAACGGGAAAGTATTTTTTCAAAGGAAAGAAAAAATGCTCCTCTTAATGTAGGCTAGTAAGCAAAAACAAAGCTATCTACACACACACACACACACACACACACACACACACACACAAGTTATTTATACAATGATTCCATGATTTGGGGCCTATTCTCCTTGATTTTATGTGCCCGGTGGGTCAATCATTTGGTCTCCTCAGCGGGTAGAACCAGGCTAATGGCATACATTTTATGATACCAGGATTGGTTTACAACATGTGCATACAATCCTCTGTAAGGGATATGAATCCTGGTAAAACATATCAGTTTAATGTCCTAGGTTGTCTGTAGTGATATGATTCTACATTAATGAGGAGTTTACTCTGGTGCTTTGGCCCATTATAATCTACCAGCAATTTTTTTTTTACTTTTAAAATATATTTTTAATTTCTGTTTTTATCCTTGAAAATGTTAACAATAATTTGTAAAAACTGCTGACTTTGCTTTGATTCATAGCAAAACAAACAAAAAAACATATTTTTGTGAAGTAACTTAAAATCTACCAGCAATTTTCACACTTGAATGAATCTCCTAGCTCTACCAACAACAGAGTCAAATGAATAACTCTGAGGACTTGAATTATAATGGAATCTGACTTTAAAAATTACAAATTGGTCAAAGGAAAGTGAGCCTTGCCTATTAATTTATCTTCTCATTTTTGAAATCACTTATGTAAACTCATAGCATTTACATACTCAGAACAAATAGTTCTGAAGGGCTCTGAACACTTTTAGAAACTTTACTAACCTGTTTATTTTCTCTAGGAGATAAGTTGGTTGTCAATAATAATATTAAACTTTTTGAGAAAATTTCTAAGACAAAATTCATGAACATAGAGAGAACCAGTAATTATCTACATCTTAATGATAATATAGAAAAATCAGAACATTTACCACTATGGAAATAATAACCATGATATTGGCTAACTTGTTTGGGTCTTCATTTGCATTTTCAAAATAAATAGCTCATTATTATCACCCTAATCAAAACTGTCTATTGAATACCTTCTTGCTTATAGCACTGCTTAGAGCTTGTTAAACAGGCATAAATCTCTCCATTATCACCAAATATTAATATTTAGCAAGAGACCTCTTCTAGATTTTAAATGAATAATTACAACACTTAGAGCCTCCCCAAGTAAATGATCTTGGTTTTATTTTTTTCAAGAGGAAATGGGGTTCAGGGTGCTGAATTAAAGAGATATTAAGGCATGCTGATTTATTCATGTGTATGCCATCTCTCAGATTTGATTTTTAAACTCTGAGCATCAGCACTGTCAGCCTCTCAAAAGACAGACAGGTTGGCAATCATAGCCAATCCTGCTTTTGTTCATATTCAATGGCTCAGAGACACATTCTCCCCTTGCCAGCTTTATGAAGAATCGAACATAATTTTCATTTGCCTGCTTAGAGGATAATCATTTGATGTTCTTCAAGTGAATTTTACCCACAGGCATAACATTAAAATAGAATATGACTCTCTATATAGATCTAGTCTCATTAACCACATCTCCAGAACATTTTACAATTCCGTGCTAACAGTTTAGCTTCCACTTAGGGTAAACATAGATTCCACTCTACGGTGTTTTCTCAGAGTGGGAGTTGTATTGTCGGACTCCCACTCTGTCAAATGGTGAAGACGTACTTAAAACCCCAGCTACCACTTTCCTAAATTCAAGGCATCTCTAAGCAAGAGCTGCCACTGGACCTGGAGTACAGAAAACTTTGGAATAAAAAAAATTCTATCTATTATTTGGTGACTTAATGCCAGACTTTGAGCACGGGACAGAATGCTCTGCACTGGGCATCATTTTCTGTAACAGAAGGGAATCCAGGGATATTGTCAATAGCAAACAATAACAACAAAAGCAACATTCTGGCTGGCAGGCTGTAGTCATGCCTGAACAGACAATTGGCTGTTGAGACAGAATTCACCATCCCCGGTTGCACTGTCTGAAGGACAATGACTGTATCTTAAATATGTGTCTAAGTTAGTATTGGGGCGCTGGTGACTCAGTTTTATAATGCTGTAAGGTTTCACATGAACAGTTATTGAATCCTATTACAACTGTGCCTTCCTGTCTTGTCATAAGTGATGACTGACAGCTGTGTTTTAGGAAGTTCTGCTTCATTGGCATTTGAAGCATTTCCCTGATTAACTTCCCTCCCCCCCAACCTCTCCTCACTCTCTTTATATAGCTTGGTATTCTAGAATTGTTTTTATGATCTTCTTGCCCCCCCTCCTCTTCAAATGAACAATCTTAACCATACAGTCTAGGATTAGTTTGGTCTTAATCATAAGGCTGATGACTTTGAAAAAGATTTAAGAAGTTGTTTCTTCAACACTTGGTGTACAGGCTTGTACAGGGCCTGGAATATGTGTTCAATTAATATTTGGTGACTGTCAATTAAAAAATAGGTAATAATTTTGCTTCTTTATTAACGTGTGTACTATTTAAATACATAAAGTGTGAAAGAATAGGAATGTGGGTAGTTTTCCTGCATGTAGGCTCATGATAAACACAGGAGCACATAAATCTGGGGATTTGTTATACCTCCACTTATGTTACTTTAGAGGCTTATGGTGTTGCTCCTTCCTATACAAATCATTTTCAATAACAACTATTCAAAATTCAGGTTCATAAAATGGAGACTTAATCTAAATATCTGGTGGATCAACTACACTGGTTGACTAGAAAATTAAAATACTGAAGCTTTTATGGCAGATGAATTGGAAGAGTTAACAATAAAATGACAACAAATTCTGCTATATCAGTTAATGCATAATCTGCCTCACAAAAGTGTATCTTGAAGTATTTTTTAACTTCCTCCCCTAGATTTATTGAGATATAATTGATTTATTGAGTTACAATTCCAAAATAGTTAGCAATCTATCACTTCGCATAATTACAATGTGTTTTGTATGGAGGGGACAATGTTTAATATTTACTCTCTTAATGTTCACGTATACAATATTGTTAACTATAATTACCATGCTGTACATTATGCTCCCAGAATTTATTACTCTTGTAACTGGAAATTTATACCCTTTGGCCAACACCTTCCCATTTCTCTACCCCTCAGACCCTGGCAACCAGCATTCTGTTTCTATGAATTTGGATTTTTTAATCCTTGATTTCACATGTTTGAGATCATAAAATATTTTTTTCAGCATGATTTACTTCATGAGTAATCTAAATATGTTTAAAACATGTGATTTTATTCTTTTTTAAATTTAAATTCAATTAGCCAACATATAGTAAATCATTAGTTCAGATGTAGTGTTCAATAATTTATCAGTTGTGTATAATACCTAGTGCTCATCACATCACATGCCCTACTTAATGCCCATCACACAATTACCTCATCTCTCCACCCACCTCCCCTCCAGGAACCCTCAGTTTGATTCCTGGAGTTAAGCAGTCTCTCATGGTTTTTCCTCCCTCTCTGATGACTTCCCTTTTAGTTTTTTCTCCCTTTCCCTATGATCCTCTGTGCTGTCTGTTACATTCTACATGAGTGAAATCATTTAATTATCTTTCTCTGTTTGACTTATCTCTCACAGCATAATAGCCTCTAATTCCATCCACCTCAATATAACTGGTAAGTATTCAGCCTTTCTGATGGGTGAGTAATATTCCATTGTATAAATGTAGCACATCTTCTTTATCCATTCATCTGTTGATGGACAGCTCTTTCCACAGCTTGGCTATTGACATTGCTGCTATAAATATTGGGGTGCAGGTGCCCCTTCAGATCACTACATTTGTATCTTTGGGGTAAATACTTAGTAGTGCAATTGCTGGGTCATAGGACAGCTCTATTTTTAACTTCTTGAGGAACCTCCACACTGTTTTCCAGAGTGGCTGTGCCAGCTTGCATTCCCACCAACAGTGGATGAGTGTTCCCCTTTCTCTGCATCATTGCCAACATTTGTTATTTCCTGACTTGTTAATTTTAGCCATTCTGACTGCTGTGAGGTGGTATCCCATTGTGGTTTTGGTTTGTATTTCTCCAATGTCACATGATGTGGAACATTTTCTCATTGTCTGTTAGCCATTTATATGTCTTCTTTGGAGAAAGAAGTTCATGTCTTCTGTGTCTTGACTGGATTATTTGTTTTTTTGGGTGTTGAGTTTGATAAGTTCTTTATTGGTTTTGGATACTAGCCTTTTATCTGGGATGTCATTTGCAAGTATCTTCTCCCAATCCGTAGGTCGCCTTTTAGTTTTGTTGACTGTTTCCTTTGCTGTGTAGAAGCTCTTTATCTTGACAAAGTCCAAATAGTTCATTTTTGCTTTTGTTTCCCTTGCCTCTGGAGACATGTCTAGCAAGAAAGCAAAAAGTTGCTGTGGCTAAGGCCAAGAGATTTCTGCCTATGCTCTCCTCTTGGATTTTGATGGATTCTTGTCTCACACTTAGGTTGTTCATCCATTTTGAGTTTATCTTTGTGTATGGTGTAAAAAAAGGTCCAGTTTCATTCTTCTAAATGTGGCTGTCCAATTTTCCCAACACCGTTTATTGAAGAGAGTGTCTTTTTTCTACTGGATATTCTTTCCTGCTTTGTCAAAGATTAGTTGACCATAGAGTTGAAGGTCCATTTCTGGGTTCTGTATTCTGATGCATTGATCTACGTGTGTGTCTCTGTGCCAGTACCATGGTGTTGGTGATGCCACTAGCTTTGGGCTTTTTTTCCAACATTCCTCTGGTATTCGGGGTCTTTTTTGGTTCCATATAAATTTTAGGATTGTTTGTTCCATTTCTTTGAAAAAGTTGATGGTATTTTGATAGAGATTGCATTAAATGTACAGATTGATCTAGGTAGCATAGAAATTTTCCCAATATTTATTTTCCCAATATATGAGCATGGAACATTTTTACCATTTTTGTGTCTTCTTCAGTTTCTTTCATGAGTATTCTATAGTTTTCTGAGTACGGATTCTTTGCCTCTTTGGTTAGGTTTATTCCTAGGTATCTTATGGTTTTGGGTGCAATTGTAAATGGAATCGACTCCTTAATTTCTCTTTCTTCTGTCTTGGTGGTGGTGTATAGAAATCCAACTGATTTCTGTGCATTGATTTTATATCCTGCCACATTGCTGAATCCTGTATGAGTTCTAGAAATTTTGGGGTGAAGTGTTTTGGGTTTTCATAAGGGAAACCTTATGAAACCTAATCTTAGGGAAAAAGTTCTCAGTTTTTCTCCATTGAGAATGATATTTGCTGTGGGCTTTTGTAAATAGCTTGTATGGTATCAAGGTATGTTCCTTCTATCCCTACACTATGGATAGTAAAATGAGTGATCTTAGAATCTGAAACTTGAGAGTTTTGCTAAGTAAAATTATGGATTGTCACTGAATATCTAGATCAGTTCTACATCAGAGAAAATAATGAAACATCACTGAACATAGGCTTATCCACCTTTGATTTCTTACTACAGAGAAACTTAAGACATCATTAAATATCTTTTGTGCCACACTGAAAAGTTCAGAATGAGAAAAAAAATAGTTCCAGAAATTTTGAACTGTTTTTAATGAAGCGTTCATTCCATTTATATTTTGTAAGATTATGGATATTGGGTTTAAATCTATAATCTTGGTATTTGCTTAGTATCTGTCTTATGTACTTTTGGTCAGGTGTTCTTTCCTTGAGTTTTCTTTTATATTAATCAAGCATTTTTTTTTCATTTTATTTCACTATTGCCTTATTGGTTGTGCTGGGTGTCCCCAAGACCACCCTATGTTTGATGATTTGCTAGGAAAATTCCTAAGACTTACCATGTAGTCATATTCATAGCTATAATTTATTTCAGTGAAGTGATACAACATAAAGTTAGCACAGGCAAAAGACATACAGAGTGATGTTCAAATAGGGCAAGTTCTCTCTCAGTAGTCACATAAAAAGCATTTAATCATTTCACCAATGAAATGTAACAACACTTTTGGAATGTTGTCTACCATGGAAGTTCTTTAGAGTCTCAGTACCAAAGGATTTTACTAGGATCAGGTTATGGAGGCACCTTTTGCCTGATGTGTTCCAAAACTCTAGGTTCCCAGAAGAAAGCCAACTGTTTAGCATATACCTTGTTTTCACACTTAAGGAACAGTGAGAACCCCAACAAAATCCAAATTCCAAGACAAGCCAAGGGCCAACCTTGCAAGCAGGAGTTTCTAAGGGTATGTAGGAATGCTGACAATACTGACTTTATCTTTGGCCCTCCATCTTGTTCATGTCCACACAATGACCTCCCTCTGGGCTATCTGTTCTAGGTCCCACGGAGGTTAATGTATGTTCTGACTGGAATGAGGGAAGGCTTGTTCTGATTTTCCCTAAAGTGGCAGACAAAAGGTGCCACTTTACATAACCAGTAGAGATTGTCTGGTATACAGATGGCCTCACTTTAGATAACTACCTTGTGACCACATGATCATGCCCTTCACTCTATAACAGCTGGAGATTAAGTTCCTAATGCAGCAGAGAAAGGGGGCTAGAGAACAGCTGTGCACTGTCTGGATCATCTGTCTGCCAGATCCCCCCATTAGTACGTTACCCTAAAGAAGTCTCTGTGTAAAGAGAGTATGGAGTGGTTTGCTTCATTTTCAGTATTTAAGTACCTTCTCAGTCTGGAGGATATTTTACTGGCCCTCCTCCACCTTCTAACAGGGTACCAAACAGTCTCAGGTCCACTACGTTACTCTTTTCTACAAACCCGTTATAACCCTTTGATCAATCTTTTTACTGACTTCTTTTATGGTAGCTATAGGTATTACATAGGTATAGATATTATAATAAACATTTGTAACTTGTCATAGTCTATAAGAACTATCTGAAAATATAACCCCGTTTATCCTATTTCTTGTATTGCTATTATATATTTCTACTTCCGTTTTAAATTCCCAAACTATTTTTTAAATTTTGCTTTAAGCCCTTTATTGACTTCTAAAGAAATTATGTAGAAATTAAAAAAGAAAAAAAAAACTACCCATGTATTGACCAAACCTAAAGTTCATCATCCCTTTTTACAGAATTGAGTTTCCATTTGGCATCATTCACTTGAAGAACTTGTTTTGTCTTTCTTATAGTGCAGACCTGCTGGCAACAAATTTCCTTAGGTTTTATTTGTCTGAAAACCTTTTTTATTGTCTTCATCCTGGCTCCCTAGTTCTCC
>CM052810.1:51170405-51203146 GCA_028533885.1 Nasua narica | reverse complement strand
TTAGCAATTCGGGGTCTTTTCTGGTTCCATACAAATTTTAGGATTGTTTGTTCCAGCTCTTTGAAAAAAACTGGTGGAATTTTGATCGGGATGGCATTGAAAGTATAGATTGCTCTGGGCAGTATAGACATTTTGACAATGTTTATTCTTCCAATCCATGAGCATGGAATGCAAAATCCACATTCTTAGCAGACAAGCAATCCTTTCTGCACATCTCTCAAGGTTGGAAGCCTGAAATGAGTACTTCCTCTTCTCTGAGTCAGTTATCATCAATGGGAATTGGAACACACGAATTTACTATTGTCGTCCCTGACTACCTTCCACTCATTCTCCAAGTCCAGCTTTGACATCACCTCCTGTAGGTGGGTAAGATGCTCCTCCAGTATACTCCCCAAATACCCTATACGTCCCTGCTTATGACTTGTGCCCAGATTTGATACTGTTTTCTTGTCAGCATCCATTTCCTGGGCTTTCAGTATTTAAAGAATGAGACAATGACTCCTCAGGAATTCACACTGTGCATGACACTCATCAGTGATGAATAATGCGATAGATGCCTGAATAGGAATCATAGCGTAGCTGTGTTTGCTCAATGCAGGTGCACATGAATACACCTATATTGTTACAACTCTTCTGGGCCTTGTCTTTAAAATGAACAAGGTTATCCTGATCTTTAATTTATTTTAAGTACTAAAATGAGACATCTGTGCTTTATAAAAAATAACAAATATGGGAATAGTTATTGATTTCTTTTGAGAAGAAGAATGGGATGTTTATTTTCAGAGAATAAGGAGGTGGCCTGGAGGTATCACAGCACACTAAATATTGCTTTCCCATCAACCCTTGAGGAACCACTACCATGAGGGCAGACTTTGGTTGTTGCTCATTTCATCCTTGAGTGTATGTAATGATACCAGAATTACTGAGTTTTGAAGAACTCATATTATTGCGCCTTATCATACTTAAAAGAGTCATATTCTTCAGATCACTTTGATTCCCCTAAACACATTGTAAAGTACCGAAAGTGAGAATGTACAAGAAGGCCAAGGATTGCACTGGCATTCCAGGAAAGTAAGAATCTTTGTGGGAGGCAGTACAGGAAACAGGGCGTAGTGTGGTTTAAAGTCAAGAGCAAGGTTCCAGAGTCAACTAGACATTGGCTGAAATTCTAAAAGGCACAGGCCTCTTAATGACCTGTGTGATCTTGAACAAACCAATTACTCTCTCTTAACCTATTAAATGGAAATCAGAATTCTTAGAAATGTAGTGATTAAGTCATATATGAAATATAAAGAACCCAGTACATAGTAATATTCAATAAATGATAACTACTGCTATTATTATGGGCACAAGTGGTTATAGATTCACAGGTTATAAGAACGTATGTGGGTTGTCCATCTTGATGAATTTAAATAACATGTTCATAATATCAATTTTATCATTGTTAGGGTTTATGAGCTGAACTCTTCCATTGATAATAATACTTTTCATCTGAAGGATGAAATTTTATTCCAGTGTACAAACCAAATGAGAGGTTCCAAAAACCCTCATGCTAAAACTTACTGAACAAGTTACTTGGACCAACCTTTTCTTGGGTACAGCTATGCACCAGATTTGATTCCTTTCAAATGCTAAAAACACTTTTCACTTCTCTAATTCTTTGTTGACCTTAGAAACCAACTAGCAGTTTTCTTTCTGTTTCTATTTTTTGGTGTGGTGCATGAACAATCAATCTTGTAACACTGAAAAAATAAAATAAACATATCTGGGGAAAAAAATTAAAAAAATAGAAACCAGCTAGCAGTTACTTGATTAACTAGTTAAATTGCATGGGTTCTTTGGATATATATACCCTTCAAATATGGCAATCTGTGTATCTTAATATTTTCCATGTATACTGCCTCTAGCACCAAGCTGTTTCAACAAGGCCTTAATGACTTTGCAATTTTCCTCAAATTTTATTTTCTTTTGCCTAAGACAGATTTTGAAAAAGGAATTCTACACAAATTAATGAAATAGCAGCGAAGGAGAAAAAAAATGTTCTTTGGATATAATTAGTGAGCATTCATTATGCAAGAAAAGTATAACCAGCAATGGCAGAAGCCAATAAAAGCAAGTCACCAGAGAAATAGTCCCTTCTTCCTATGGAATCTGTTCACACTAGCCATCAGGACATAGCACCATGTGCCTATTTATCTAACAGTTACCGCATCATTTAATTTGGTCTCCCTGCTGTATGAAAACAAGTTTGGACCTCTTCTGATAACAATAAATATGGACAGCAACTGTGTTTAAGTAAATCACAAACTGAATAAATATTGAGGGACTGTTCTGTTAGGTACTCCAAGGAAATCAAGATGAATAAAGCAGAAGTAAGCTTTTCTTGAAAGAGCTTACTTTTTAAAAAACATTTCATTTATTTATTTGAGAGGAAGAGAGAGAGAGTGAGCTGGAGGGAGAGGGAGAGAGAATCTGAAGCAGACTCTGCACCAAGTACAGAGCCCAACGTGGGGGGCAAACCCACAACCATGAGATCACGACCTGAGCAGAAACCAAGAGTTGGAAGCTTAACTGACTGAGCCACACAGGTACCCCCAAAGAGTTTACTTTCTAATAGGAAAAAAATTAGATACAAAATGCTGTAATACAAAGAATGAAACTAAAACAATAAAAATAAGAATTGAGATTTAGTTAATATCTACTAGTGCCAGGAATTGTTCTAGATAATTTATAGGCCCTGTCTCAGGTGATTTTGTGGTCACCCCTTGAGAAAGGCACTCCTTTTGTTTTATAGGTAGGGAAACTGAGGCACAGAGAAGTTAACTATCTTGTTTAAGGTTACTAAGCTAATAAGTGCTAAGCCTAGGATTTGAATTTTGATAGACCCCTAAGCTGATGCTTGTAAACAATATCTTTTAAACAATACCTTAAACTATAGACAGAACGAATGCCAAGGAAACAGAGGGGATGGAAGAATTATTTTTCTAATCTCAGCATCCTCATCTGTAAAATGGAGATAACTATGATTCGTACTTCCTATGAACGTTATGAGATTAACCAAGAAAATACTCCAAGCAAACTCCTTCAACACTAAAGTTTACATCTGAGCCACATGGGATCCCTAGTAACAGAGTAGGTATCAACATTTCACACCTGGTTGAACAAGTTTACCTAACTAGGGGCACATGCATCCACCCTAGACAAGACTTACCCTGGGCACTAAGCATGTTAGGATACTAATCAGATTTCAGGGACAGTGGAGGGAGTTTACACTGTCCTAGGCATGTATCCAGGAGAGCACTCCATGATATTAGCTATTGGTGTGCCAACTCCAGTCCACCATCTGAGATGGATTATAGACCCCTGAATTAAAAATAGGGCTCTAAAGAATCCTGGAAGCTTTTCTCACTGCTGAGTTGGAGAGTTTCAAGGGGAAACTTTAAAATGCCATTGAGATTTATACATTAAATTAAGTTGCTTCAGACACATATTTTCAAATGAACAAAATTTCTTAAACCCTTTCTAGAACAAAGCAAAACACAAATAAGAATGAATAGGTGAATATATCTTCCCTTGGAAAATAGTAACTATAGCGTAGAATACTAGGATACAGATGTTAAAATATCAAACTTCTCAAACCAGGATATACGTCATCTTTCTGGGATAAATCCTATTCTGTTCAATAAGATACCATGAAATTATTAATGTGGGGGAAATGTCAATACTGTTGGATACTACTATATTAGAGACAGTCACAAAATCTAACACTGAGATTTAAAATAATTTCAACACTTAGCTGAGAAATCAAGTAGAAACTGCAAAAGTATGACATGAATAATTATTTCAAGAACTCAAAAGAAAATTAAAGTTCTCTGACTGTAAATCTACTAGAAGAGACCAGATGTTTAAGGAAACCACAAAAATTAAAGATGTCCTTCTAAACAGTCTACCAGCTTGTGTCCTATAATTACCCTAAAGTATACCCTTTCCTGAACACACTGAAGACTGGGAAGGTGATGGTCTACTCATACCATGATCCTTATATCTTTATTTTGCATTTGGTGGTATTTTTAGTATCAAAGTAAAAGTGCAGAATCAGCTTTGAAATCTGACAGATCCCTTCACACATACCCACATTTGCTTCAAAACAGAAAGTTTTATTTGGATTAAATCATATCTAAAATGTTAATATATTTCATTATATCCTCCAAAAAGACTAACATGTTACATAACTTCAGAATTAATATTTTTGATGATACTGTTAATTACTGTAGTAGGCTGAATAATAATCCCCTAGAGATCCATTCCTAACCCTTGCATCTGTAAAATACTACTTTATATGACAAAAAAGACCTTGTAGATGTGTGTGTGTGTGTGTGTGTGTGTGTGTGTGTATATATATATATAAGTGCCACATCTTCTTTATCCATTTATTAGTTGATGGACATTTAGGCTCTTCCCAGAGTTTGGCTATTGTTGATAATGCTACTGAAAACATCGGGTGCTTGCACCCCTTCAAATTTATATTTATCCTTTGGGTAAATACCTAGTAGTGCGATTGCTGATGTAGCATAGTTCTATTCTTAACATTTAGAGGAAACTCCATACTGTTCCCCAGAGGGGCTGCCCAGTTTGCATTCCCACCAACAGTGTAAAAGGGTTCCCTTTCCAACATGTGTTGTTCCTTGTGTTGTTAATTTTAGCCACCTCGACAGGTGTGAGGTGGTATAACATCATGGTTTCTAATTCCTTGATGATGAGTGATGTGGAGGGTCTTTTCATATGTCTGTTGGCTATCTGTATGTCTTCTTTGGGAAAATGTCTATTCACACCTTCTGCCCATCTCTTAATTGGGTTATTTGTTTTTTGGGTATTGAGTTTGATAAGTTCTTTGAAGATTTTAGATACTAACCCTTTATCAAATATGTCACTTATAATATATTCTCCCATTCTGTAGGTTGCCTTTTAGGTTTGTTGATTGTTTCTTTTGCTGTGCAGAAGCATTTTATCTTGATGAATCTAAATCTATAGATATAGATAGGCCTAGATATAAACATAGATAAATATGTATGTGTGTATGTATGTGTGTATACACATACAATGGAATATTACTCAGGCTCCAAAAAAATGAATTCTCGCCATTTGCAATGACATGAATGGAGTTAGAATATATTATACTAAGTGAAATCAGTCAGAGAAAGACAAATACCATATTACCTCATTCATATGTGGAATTTAAGAAAGAAAACAGATGAAAACATGGGAAGGGGAAAAGAAAAAAAAGGAGAGAAAGAACAAGCCATAAGGGACTCTTAACAATAGAGAACAAACTGAGGGCTGATGGAGGGGATGTGGGTGGGGATGGGGTAGATGGGTGATGGGTATTAAGGAGGGCACTTGTGATGAGCACTGGGTGTTGTATGTAAGTGATGAATCACTGAATTCTACACCAGAAACCAATATTGCACTGTATGTTATCTAAAATTTAAATTAAAAAAATAAAAAATATTTATGACACTGGGTTAGGCAAAATATTCTTGATATGACACTAAAAACAAACCCGAAAGGAAACAGAATGGGCTTCATCTCATATTTTCGGATTCTATTTAAGCAGAAGGAAGAGAGAACTGGTGTACATTGAATAAATGGAAATCTTTTTGTGTCAGTAATCTTTTTGTTCATCCTCTGATCTGGACTAATAAACCCAGTAGTTACCAGTAATTATACCCAGTAATTACAATTACTGACAATGG
Organism: Nasua narica; assembly: GCA_028533885.1. Lineage (NCBI taxonomy): Eukaryota > Metazoa > Chordata > Mammalia > Carnivora > Procyonidae > Nasua > Nasua narica. The sequence goes on along the minus strand of CM052810.1, from coordinate 51,197,393 downwards.
TAATTGTAGTAGTTTCTTATGGCTGCTATAACAAATGATCACAAAGTGTAGTTTAAAATTAGGAAAATGTATTATCTTATAATTCTAGAAGTCAGAAGTCCAAAATCAGCCTCACTGGACTAATGGCAAAGTGTCAGAAGGGCTGGTTCCTTCTGGAGGCTCTAGGTCTCTTCCAGCTTCTACCGACCACCTGCATTCCTGTCATAGCAACTTTTTACAAGACATCTCACTACAGGCAAGGGAAACAAAAGCAACCACGAACTATTGGTACTTCATCAAATATATATATTTGATATATATATTCAATTGTGTGTATGTAAATATAAATTAATATATATGTGTGTGTGTGTGTGTGTGTGTGTGTGTGTGTGTGTGTGTATTTATTTATTTATTTTTCAGAATTGTTTAGCCTATTTGGAATCTTTTGTAGTTCCATACCAATTTTAGAATTATTTGTTCTAGCGCTGAAAAAAAAATGCTGGTGGTATTTTGATGGAGATTGCATTAAACGTGTAGATTACTTTGGGATGTACAGATATTTTAACAATGTTTGGTCTTCCTATCCACGAGGACGGAATGCTTTTCTATTTTTTCTGTCCTTAATTTTTTTTTTGTAAGTGTTCTATTGTTTTCAGAGTATCATCTTTTACTTCTTTAGTTAGAATTATTTCTAGATATCTTATTGTTTTTGGTGCAATTGCAAATGGGATCAATTCCTTGACTTCTTTTTCTGCTGCTTAATTACTGGTGTACAGAAATGCAACTGATTTCTACACATTGAGTTTATATCCTGCAATTTTTCTGAATTCATGTATAAGCTCTAGCAAATTTTTGGTAGAGTCTTCCAGTTTTTCTACATCTGCAAACAGTGAAAGTTTGACGACTTTCTTGCTATTTGGATGCCTTTTATTTTTTTAAGATTTTATTTATTCATTTGAGAGAGAGAGACAGAAAGAGAAAGAATGAGCAGGGTGTGGAGGAGAGGAAGAGGCAGAAGCAGGCTCGATGCAGGGCTCGATCCCAGCACCCTGGGATCATGACCTGAGTCAAAGGCAGATGCTTAACAGACTGAGCCACCCAGGCACCCCTGGACGCCTTTTATTTCCTTTTATTGTCTGATTGCTGAGGGTAAGATTTCCAGTACTATGTTAAGTAGTAATGGTGAGAGTGGATAGCCTTGTCTTGTTCCTGCTTGTAGGGGAAATACTGTTTTTCCTCACTGAGGATCATATTAGCTGTGGGTCTTTTGCATGTGGTCTTTATGATGTTGAGGTATGTTTCATCTATTCCTATTTTGTTGAGGTTTTTATCAGAAAAGGATACATTATTTTGTCAAATGCTTTTTTCTGAATCTATTGACAGGATCATACGGTTCTTATTCTTTCATTAATATGGTATATCATGTTGATTGATTTGTGAATACTGAACCATCCCATCAGTCCAGGAATAAATCCCACCCGACTGTGGTGAATCACTCCTTTAATGTAATGTTGAATTCAACTTGCTAGTATTTTATTGAGAATTTTTGCATCCATGTTCATCAGGGATATTGGCCTGTAATTCTCCTTGTTAGTGGGGTATTGGTCTGGTTTTGAAATTAAGGTAATGCTGGATTTATAGAATGAGTTTGGAAGTTCTCCTTCCATTTTTAGGTTCTGGAACAGTTTGAAAAGAATAGCTACAAACTCTTCGTTACACATCTGGTAGCATTTCCCTGGGAAGCCATCTGACTCAGGACTTTTGTTTGTTGGGAGAGGTTTTTTTTTTGTTTGTTTGTTTTAAGATTTATTTATTTGAGAGAGAGACAGCAGGGTGGAGGGACAAAGGGAGAGAGAAATTTAAGCAGACTCTGCACTGAGTGTGGAGCCTGACATGGGGCTCAATCTCATGATCTTGAGATCACAACCTGAGCCAAAACCAAGATTCGGATACTTAGCCAACTGTGCCACTCAGGCTCCTCTGTTGGGAAATTTTTGATTACAAATTCATTTTCTTTGTTGATTATGGTCTGTTCAAATTTTCTATTTCTGTCTCAGTTTGGTAGTTCATAAGTTTCTAGGAATTTGTCCATTTCTTTGAGGTTGCCTACTTTGTTGGCATATAATTTTTCATAGCATTCTCTTATAATTGTATTTCTGTGGTATTGGTTGTGATCTCTATCATTCATGATTTTATCTATTTGGTTCTTTTCTCTTTTCTTTTGTCTGCCTAGAGTTTATCAATTTTATTAATTCTTTCAGAAAACCAGCTTAGTTTAGTTAATCTATTTTTTTTGGCTGTTTCTACATCATTGATTTCTGTTCTAATTATTATTTCCCTCTTCTGATGACTTTAGGCTTTATTTGCTATTTCTTTTATAGCTCCTTTAGGTGTAAGGTAAAGTTGTGTATATGAGACTTGTCTTGCTTCTTGAGGTAGGCCGCCTGTACAATATACTTCCTCTTAGGATTGCTTTTGCTGCACCCCAAAGATTTTGGGCTGTCATGCTTTCATTTTCATTTGCTTCCATGAATTTTTTAAATTATTCTTTAATTTCCTGGTTAATCCCTTCATTCTTTAGTGGGATGTTCTTTAACCTCTATGTATTTGAGGTCGTCCCAATTTTTTTTTTGCAGTTGACTTTCATAGCATCATGATAAGAAAATATGCATAGTATGATCTCGATCTTTTTATACTTGAGGGCCAATTTGTGACCCAGTATGTGATCTATTCTGAAGAATGTTCCATGTGCACTGGATAAGAATGTGTACTCTGCTGCTTTAGGATGAAATATTCTGACTACTTTAAGTTCATCTTGTCCAATGTGTCATTTCAAGCTTCTATTTTTTTGTTGATTTTCTCCTTAGATGATCTCTAAGTGGGGTATAGCTGCTGTAAGTGGGGTATAAAAGTCCCCTACTATTATTGTATTAACATCAATTGGTTCCTTTATGTTTGTTATTAATTGACTTATATATTTGAGTACTCTCAAGTTGGAGGCATAAATATTTACAATATTAGATATTTTTAATGGATAGACTCCTTGGTTATGATATACTGCCCTTCTTCATCTCTTGTTACAGTCTTTGGTTTAAAATCTAGTTTGTCTGATATAAGCATGGCTACTCTGGTTTTCTTTTGATGTCCATTTGCATGATAGATGGTTCTCTATCCCCTCACTATCGATCTGCATGTATCTTTAGGTCTAAAACGAGTTCTTGTAGGAAGCATGTAAATGGATATCTTTTTTTTTTCTTTTTTTATCCATTCTGATACCCTATGTCTTTTGATTGGTACACTTAGTCAACTTACATTCAGAGTGATTATAGAGAGATATGAATTTAGTGCCATTGTGTTAACTGCAGCATTGGTGTTTCTGGTGATGTTCTCTGGTTCTTTCTTGTCTTTGTTGCTTTTGGTCTTTTTTTCTCCATTCAGAGTTCCCCTTAAAATTTTTTGCAGGGCTGGTTTAGTGGTCATGAACTCCTTTAGTTTTCATCTGGGAGACTCTTTATCTCTCCTATTTTAAATGACAGTCTTTCTAGATAAAGAATTCTTGGCTGCATATTTTTCTCTTTCAGCATGTTGAGTATTACCTTCCACTCCTTTCTGGCCTGCCAAGTCTCCATAGACAGATCCCCTGTGAACCTGATCTGTCTTCCCTTGTATTGTAAGGCCTTTTTTCCTTTGCTGCTTTCAGGATTCTTTCCTTGTCCATGTATTTTGTGAATTTGACTACAATATGGTTTGGTAATGGCCAGCTTTTGTTGGATTTAATGGGAGTTCTCTGTGCTTCTTGGATTTTGGTGTTTGTGTCCTTCACTGTATTAGAGAAGTTTTCAGCTACAATTTGTTCAAATAAGTCTTCTACCCCTTTATCTCTCTCTTCATCATCTGGAACTCCTATGATACAAATGTTATTACATTTTACATTTCTCTATCTTTGTGGTCCATTACTTTTCTTTCTCTCTTCTTTTCAGCTTCATTATTTTCTATAATATTATCTTCTATATCACTGATTCACCCCTCTGTTTCTTCTATCTTCATTTTTATGTCCTCCATATGGGTTTGCTTCTCAGTTATAGCATTTGTAATTTTTACCTGTCTAGATTTTAGTTATTTTATCTCTGTAGTAAGGGATTCTCTAGTGTCTTCTATGCTTTTTTTAAGCCAGCTTAAAAAAATCCTTATAACTGTTGTTTCAAAATGCAGACATCTTACCTCCATCTGTATTGATTAAATCCATGACCTTGAGTTCCTCCTTATATTCTTTCTTTTGGGATGAATTCCTCAATATTGTCATTTTGTCCAGAAAAGAAAAGAAGAGATACAAGAACAACAAAAACAACAGCAAAAAAATAAAAGAACAACAACAACAACAAAAAATAGACCAAAAAAATGGGGAAAAAAACCCCAAAATACATAAAACAAGAATCTCCCTCCTCAAAAAAACTAGATCCTGGGTGTGTTTTGGTCTGCTTCTTAAAAGAATCTAGATCCCAAAATAAAATAAAAGTAGACAAAAGATTTAAAAAACCATATAAAAAGTGTATATATATAAATTTAAAAATAAAACATTTAAAAAGGAATTGGAAAATATAAGAAAATAAATGAATAATAAAAAGTAAAAGAAATAAAGGATAAAAGGAAAGCAGAAACTCAATCCTATTTCCCCTAGAGCTGAGGCTTTGTGGCCCTCTATGACCAATAAACTTGGTGTTAGTGCATTGATTGCGCTGGTCTTCTGGGGGAGGGTCCTGCTGGGTTGATTCTCTGGTTGACTTGTTTCAGTGGAATACACAGGGGGTCGGGGCTTGGCGTACATGCCTCCAGCCTCCACTAGGTGGCACTGTTTTTCTCCCCGAAGGCTTTCAGGGATGAGCAGGATGAAAATGGTTGCACCCTTCTCTCTAGCCTCAGAGCTGTAAGTTCATGCCCCTTACTCTTCAGTGAGTCCTCAGAGAAAAGGAATCAATCACCCTATTTGTTTTCCAGTTCCATCTGAATCCTGTTTGCCCTACCCATGTCCAGCCTTTTTATCTAAGGTGCTTGAATGAGTTTCAAAACTCCAAATATTAGGAATGCTAGAAGCTTGGACCCACACTATTCCTCCAGGAGAGGTTCTTACCATGCTTGCCAACCTGTCCTAGGAAAGTGGTCACATGACCACAAAGAGGTTTGCAGTTTATTGCAGAAAGCTGTAACCAAGACCCAATACTCTCTGCTGGATTCCCAGCTTCTATGCTTAGAAACAGTGAGGCACCTTGGCACCATCCATTCTTCTTGTGACCCAGGGGACCATCAGACCACTCTGCCACTCCTGGGATTCTGACCCTCTTTGCCAACCTGAGCACCATTAATCTAGGTACCTCCCCCATGGTAGCAAACTTAAAAGTTCAGATTTTGTGCTCTGTTGCTTCTAACAGTTTGCAGTAGACTCCATACCCACCACTATATCCACAGCTATGTCTCCCCTAAGTGAACTTCCACAACTCCTACCTTCTAAAAGATGGTTGCTTTTCTACTTATAGACTACTTCTACTTTCTACTTATAGACTTGCGATTTTTGTTCCCTCACTCTGATTGACTTCTTGGGTGTTCAGTCATAACTATCTACCTGTGTTAGAGGCACAAGAGAAGCTCAGAGTCCCCATCTTAACTCCTCTCTCCCTCTTTTCATCTAAAAAGTTTATACATTTATCTCCTACATTTAGGTCCATGACCACTTTCAAATTCTGTGTATGGTGTGAGGTTAAGGATCTAAATTAATGTTTTTCTATGTAAATATTTAATCATTCCCAGGCCATTTGTTGAAGGGATTATCCATTCTTGTAATAAATTGCTTTGGCAATTTATTTTAAATATAAGGGCTTATTTCTGGACTCTCAATTTTGTTCTATTCATCTATTTGTCTATCCTTATGCCAGCACCATACTGTTTTGATTACTGTATTTTATAGTAATTTTTAAAATTTGAAAGTGAAAATCCAACTTTATTCTCCTTTCTAATTTGTTTGCCTAATCTGGGTTCTCTATATTTCCATATAAATGTTTGAATTAGTTTCTTGATTTCTGCTGGCATTTTGATAGATTTTTGCATTCAATTAATTTAGGGAGAAACGTCTCCTTTCTTAAACTTGGCTTGCTTAAGGTTTAGATAGATCTACATGTACCCAGTCATCTAATTAGTATTTGGCCCCTATTGTGTCTTATTATTGGCAGGACAGAGATGTGAAATCTTTTCCTGGAAGAAAATTTCATTTTCAATTACTGATCACCCTGTTTCAATCATATAACAATTTGGCAGGTATGGTTATCCATTTTGCACCCTCTCCTCCCACCCCCAGCTGATTCCTTTCCCATGTCCACTCAGCATTGTTCATTCTTGTTTTGGCTTCATTCCCACTGAGCCATTCTTCTACTTTGGCCCTGTGCCCCATTCATTTTTAGACTCTCTGTTTGCCTCTCCCAAGAGAATGGTTTGGTTCTAAGTCCTGTGATCCAGAGTCCCTTTAGGAAAATATGAGCATTTGCCTCTACCTGGTCTTGTCCAAAGGACGAATGAAGCAATTGTGGAACACTGGATGATATTTCAGAAGATGTGGCTTGTCTCCCTGACGACGTCACATACCACCTGAGTGATCACAGGATTGTTTAAACTCCCTACACTGGCTTCCTCATCCTCATTTTCATTAATATCCTCATCCTTAAAATGAGGATATTAATAGTTGCTTGAAAGTCAAAGTAGATAACATATTAAAGAAGTTCACTAAAAGCAGCAAAATACATTATAAGATAGTGTTTCCTTAAGCATTTAAAACCTATATATATAATTTTCTCCTCAACTAGATTATATATTTCTGTGGCATCTAACATATTATGAGGCATATAGAAGGGATTCCACAAATATTTTAGTTAAAATAATAAAAATCTATAAAGTAGTTAAAAATAAAAATTTGGATACGAGACAGGACCATGTATCTTATGTGAGCACATGCATATGTGTGAGTGTATTTGTATGTGAGAGAGAGAATGAGACACACTCAGAGACAAAGACACAGAGGCACAGAGACAGACAGAAAGAGGTATTTCCTTTCCTTTTAGTTAACATCTTAAGACAGTCTAGTGTCTTCAATGAGCTACCACCTCACACCAGTCATAGTGGCTAAAATTAACAGGTAAGGAAATGACAGATGTTAGTGAGGATGCAGAGAAAGGGGAACTCTTCTACACTGTTGGTGGGAATACAAGCTGGTACAGACACTCTGGAAAACAGTATGGAGCCTCCTCAAAAAGTTGAAAATAGAGCTACCCGACAAGATCTAGCAATTGCACTACTGGGTATCCACCCCAAAGACACAAATGTAGTGATTTGAAGGGGCACCTGTTTATAGTTTATAAACCCCCATGTTTATAGGAGCCATATCCACAATGACCAAACTATGGAAAGAGCTCAGTTGTCCATCAAAAGATGAATGGATAAAGATGTGGTATATATACAATGGGATATTATTCAACCATCAAAAAATGAAATCTTGCCATTTGCAATGACATGGATGGAACTAGAAGGTATTATGCCAAATGAAATAAGTTAATCAAAGAAAGACAATTATGTGATCTCACTGATATGTGGTATTTAAGAAACAAAACAGAGGATCATAGGGGAAGAAAGGAAAAGTAAAATAAGATGAAACCAAAGAGGGAGAAAAACCATTGAGACTCTTAATCTTAGGAAACAAACTAAGGGTTGCTGGAGGGGAGGGGGTCTGGGGGGATGCGGTAACTGGGTAGCGGACAATAAGGAGGGCATGTGATGTAATGAGCACTGGGTATAATAAGACTGGTGAATCACTGATATCTACCTCTGAAACCAATAATATATTATGTATTTATTGAATTTAAAGTAAAAAATATAAAAAAAATTAAAGAAAAGACAGTCTGGTGTCTTGTGAAGCAAACACTGGTATAGTTGGTCTTGAAAATAAGCATACAAAAGTAAAGTTTGTAACTTAAAGGGAGTCACATTAAAGCTCCACATGAGGGGTTTATAGTGAAAGATGATCATTCCCCCACCTCACGAAAAACAGCACAATTTTCAACAAACCAAAAAATAACATTTCTTTGCTTGTGTTTCATTGTTCCTTAGGAACACAAAAGGATATAGAAGGAGACAGAGGAGAAAGCTATAGCAAGACATTGGTTCTAATCTTCTAATCTAAATATTAGAATCTAGACCTACTCGGGTTTAAAATCATTACAGTAATTAAACCTTAATTTTGAAGATTTTACCACAGTCTAAGTGTATATTACCAAATGCAGTAAACTCTCCCAAGCCATTCCTTGTTCTTTCTTCATATTGAGATAGATATACTCTCCAGAGTTCTGCAAGTCTGACCTCATTTCCCATTTCCTCCTCCAATAGACTGGTCAGAAGAGCTTCCTAACTCATCCTATATGCTCTGAATCCTACATGGGGCCTGGGCTGCACTCCGTGCTTACTGAATTGAGTTGGCCCCTGGACATGCTCTTCCTTTTCTCTTTTCTTCCAACAGAACTAAGTCTTCATTCATCCTTCCTCACACATATGTGCTTACGCCACACGGGACTGTAGAGGGCACTAAAAATATATTAAAATCTGTAGAGCACTTTGTCTTATTGTTGTTCATTGTCATTTATTTTTTTTTTAATTTAAATTTTAGGTAGTTAACATACAGTGCAATATTGGTTCCTGCCATAGAATTCAGTGATTCATCACTTACATATAACACCCAGGACTCATCATAAGAAGTGCCCTCCTTAATACCCATCACCTATCTGCCTACTTTATAATTTATAAACTGATTATTCTTGAATTGTTAACTGTAGACCCCTGCTATTCACTACCCTTCTTGGAACAAAGTAATCTCTTGCTTAGAAAAGTTGCTATCTTAAACTTCAAAGAGCCCCTCCAGCCTCCAAACTGTGGTCAGAATAAAGTATATGTCCATATCCCTCAGCCCTGTATCTCCTACATTTTTCTGTCATAAAATCCAGAGGAATTATTATTTCTCTGCATGAAGTGTGGTTTCTGTTAGTGCAAAACACTGGCTAATGATGACAAAGACACTTAGTGAAAGTAATCTGGCTGTGCTGGATTTTCTGGCTAATGAGTCCAGTAGGGGTGAGGGCCGGTGGTGATTACTGCCAAAACAGCAGCAGGAAGAGAGAGCTGCAAGTGTTCAAGGATATGGGTTTGCCTCTCTTGTCTTCATGGATGACTCACAAAAATTGGGAAAGCAAAATATACTTCACCTCACTAGTCTTCTGTTACTCTCCCTTCCTCTCTTCCCTGACAATACAGAACTACAATAACCACAGAACTGACCAGTCATCATTTTACCATTGATCCCTTTCATTAACTATCTTCCATCAAAGAGACTGATGGGACTTAAATAAATTCTGTGATGAAAACCAATAAAAATGTTTATGGGGATTCATTCTACATTCATATGTTGTAATTCCGGTTCTATGCTAAAAGCTGAGGTTACAAAGATAAAGGGCATTTTTCTTCAAAAGGTTTAAAATGTAGATGATGAGACAGAAAACACACTATCATGTATCATGACAGAGGACATGTAGGTGCCATGACTGCATGGAACATAGAGGAACTCTAAGATCACCAACTCTAAGATGGCCAGGTAGGGCATCCAGGTAGGAAGTGGGGTTTTAGATGAATCTTCATGGGAATGAGGACCAGGAGGAAAGGGAGGAAGAAAGTATTCTAGGTTAATGAAATGGCTTATACAAGTGGAATTTGGAATTTATAATATTTTTCAGATTTCATTTCTGTCCTTTTTCTAAAATAGTATTGTTGAAAGATACCTTTCTGAATCTTCCAGATTGATCTAATTATTTTCTCATTTTTCAAAACAAAAACCAAGATGGTTAGTCTCATCTCAAGTTTTATTTAAATTTCTTTCAATAAGAACTAAATTCATCATTAGTAGAAAAATTGTCTGGCAACTAAGAACTCTGTAGTATCAAGTTATGGGAAATAAGAATTCTAATTCACATAAAATCTATTCTCAGAATTGTAGCAGGAAGTAAGACAAAATTATTTTCATGATATAAGATGGCGTGCCTCCCTTAACAGGCATTGAGTGGTTGATAGCATGGAATTCCAGCTCTGACACTAACTCTGTGACCTTGGACAGGTTACCCTCTCTGTACCCTACTTTCCTAATTTGTGAAATAGAGATACAAATAGTGTCTATCCCATAAGGTGGTTAATAGGGAATGAATACAATCATGCATGCAAAGTGCTTCAATAGTTCCTACTGCATGGTATATGTTCTTGGGTTTGTTGTTGTTACAGGCTATCATTTAGTTTGTATGTTCCAGAATATTTTTTGTGTCTTTTGCATGTTTGAGATTCATTACCTATTTGGATGGCAAGGCTTTTGAAGATAGGTTTTGTTTTTGTTTCTGAGTGTGTGTGTCTATGTGTGTGTGTGTGTGTATCCTCACACCATATCATACAGAGCTGCTAGTAAAATTTTCACTTGCTTCCTTCTAGGGTTAGCAGTTCCTAAGGTCAGCACCATCTTCACTTGATAATACCAAGTATCATGCAGTTGTAATGAAATCATTACATGCAAATCTAAATTCTTTCCACTAAACCAAGCTCAAAATGTGAAAACTAAGACTTCTAACATGCAGAGCTACCAAACACATCGTTTGCAAGAACCTATTCCCTTTGATCTTTGTAGGTTTTTTCCACTTATTAGTCTCTTTAAATTGGGAGTGATCCCAATTCATATATGAGAAAACTGAAAATCTAAGAAGTTAATTGACTTAATAGAGGTTAGATAATTCATTAGTGGTAAAGCCAGGACAATGATTCCCTGCTCTTAGACCAGAGCTTTCTTTACTTAACCAAATTGCCACTCTAATTTTATGAGGCAGACACCCAGGAAGGTATCTTGTCACCAAGACATGACATGTCCCCAAACCAAAAGTAAAATATTGTCACTTGGGACATAAACTTTCTAGAAAAGATGTTTGGCCTAGAGCAAAAGTTCTAGGAGCCAGATACTCTATTTACTATAAAACTTCAGCTCTAAGGATTTATATACCACAGTTTGACAGCTGAGACGACCTATTTAAATAAAAGCTGTCAGTGATTATAACCCCTCAAGATGCTAAATAAACAGATTAGCCACTTTAATTATTTGAAATAAATACTTGCAAGGGCGCCTGGGTGGCTCAGTTGGTTAAGCGTCTGCCTTTGGCTCAGGTCATGATCCCAGGGTCCTGGGATCCAGCCCCATGTCTGGCTCTCTGCTTAGCGGGGAGCCTGTTTCTCCCCCTGCCTCTGCCCCTCTCCCCTGCTCATGCTCTTTTTCTCTCTCTCAGTTCTCTCTCTCAAATAAATAAAATCTTTAAAAAATGAAATAAGTACCTACAATTTGAGCTTTTATTTATTTTGACTATTTAATCCTGCACCAAGATTAAGGATTTACGTTTATGATTTGTTTATTGCACTTACGCTATTTTCAAATCACTGTAGCATCAATGTCATCTGCTTTTGCAAGTGTGGCAAGGGTTTACTACTATTTTTGTGGATTCATTTATTTAAGCACACTATTTTATGGAGTAGTGACATATATAAGTTATGAGTTAGGTGTTGTGCAGTATATACTTGATGGCAAGGATGCTGCGTATACTAAAATGACAACACGAGGATGACTGAAAGATACCAGGTAAAGTAATTACAGTAATTAGGGTCTTACACTCCCCCAAATACCAAACCTAGTCCTCTTCCAGTGAATGTTTCTGCCACCTTCTATTCTATTATTCAAGTCAGAAAGCCAGGAGGCTCCTTGTCTTCTTTCTCCCCAATAGCCCCCATGTGTAATCTTGCATTATGTCCTATTGATGTTACCTCCTAAACTGGTCCCAAATCTGCTCATCTTTCTTCACTTCTACCATCACAATCAGCCCTCAAGTCCAAGAAACCATCTGCTCCTACCTAGACTACTTCAACTGAGCTGTTGCATCCACTCATGTCATTATCATTTACAATTTCCACCCTGTGTAGAGCGATCTTTGTGAGTTGCAAATCTGATCATCGCATCTTCCTGATTAAAATACTTTAATAACTCATCTTAAGATAAACATTTGAATTCACACTACGGTCTGTGACGCCCCACTGACAATTTAGTTTCTGCCTGCTTTATCTATCCCCAGGCTGCTCCTATACACTGGCACACCAGCTTTCTTCCATTCCCTCAAATACCCCGTGCTCACTACTGCTACTGAACCTATGCATAGCCTGTACCCTCTGCTTAGACTATTCCCTGTTCTCACCCTCACCTAGCTCTCATCAACACTGATAGATCAGTCAGGAAAGCCTCCCCTGGCCTTTCTAAGCAGGTTAGTTAGTTGAGCTGTGTGCTGTAGCATTATGTATTTCTCCTTTGAGACTTTTGCACAACTGTCATTTCAAGAGTAGTTACGCGATTCTAATACCTGCCTCCCTCACTGAATTGTAAGCTGTGTGAAAGAGACATCATTTCTTTTGGTCTGATAGCTGGCACACAGAAGTTCTATGTAAATATGTGTTGAACGAACTGATGGATAAATAGCAGAATTCAAAAAAGGGAGAGAGAGAGAGAAGATTGATTCACTTAATGTGATAGTGAGTTCCCCTTCTGGAGGACAATTGTTTTTGGCCTGTGTTTTGAGGGACAGATAAACTTCTAATAGATACTGTGAAAAGAACATTTTAGGCAACAGAAGTGGCATGAAAAGTGCAGAAATAAGAAGATGTAGGGTGTTTTAGAGCATTTGGTTTGGCTTTGGAGAATAAGTAGAGAGAGATATACTAAGAAGGTAGAGTTAATGTAACAAAAAGCTTTACTAGCAAGCCAGCCTACACAAGATGGCCTGTGTATGGTAGGAATGTGGAGGAACTAAACATTTCCAAGCAACGCTGATGTTCTGCTGATGCATTGGATTGGGAATGAAGGTGAAGTCCTGGGTGAGAATGTAAGGGTTGTGATAAATAGTGGGTATAATGGGAGCACACAGTGATATGCAGGAGTGGACAACTAACTGGATGTGGGAGGTCAAGAATCAACTGTCCGGTAAGTTTCCTGAGGTGAGGTCTCATATCATGCTCATTTGTTGAACATTGTTTCCTACTGTACCATCATTAAGCATGCTTGACAATTAATGTGTTAAACATCCAGGTAAATACTAATGATTTACGTGGAACCTGGTATAGGTTGTGGAGATACAAGACAGAGTTCCTGCTCCCAAAGCAGAATGAAGCTGAATTCTGGTAGAGGAAGACAGATTAACAAAAAATAGGTTATCAAGGTATAATGGCAGGGAGGGAGGGGTTACATTGCCTAGAAAGTCAAGGAAGGCATCTTTGAGGAAGAAATATTTGAACTCTCAATTTTAAGTACTTGTGAATTTGCCCTTCTGAATTTAGGATGCAAATGACTCAGCCTTAGGCTATAAATTAGAGAAGGAGGCATTTATAGATTCAATAAATAGACCACTCTTACCAATCAATTCCTTATTCACAAGCATGTAATTTGCACAGGTTCTCACTCATTCACTTTTCAAAGCTAAGAGTTACAACTCAGAAGCCTCATGCTCAGATAGAATTTATGGCCATATTTTCTTCAGCTCAACTCTCAGAAGTTTGATCCCCACCAAATGATATATTCTGACTCACAATGTAAGTCTCTACAGATGATATCTTTCCTGGTACTCCCCCTCTTTGGTCTCTTTGAAACCGTGCAGTTGCCCACCAGGGCACTGGAGCCAAACTTTTCTGGGAACATTGATAAAACTATGCATTAGCTAATGGAGTCTTAAGATAATTAAATTGAATTTCTCTTTCCCCAATCCAAATACTAAAACAGAAAATTTTTCTTTACATTTTTATTCCAGGATCTTATGTTTCAGCTCAAAATGAAATAATAAACTGCCTGTAGACATGGCTGCTGCTTAAATTCATCCATGTCCATCTGATCCTTCGATTCATCAGAAATATACATGAGTCTACGTTAGACACTGGTCTGCTTGCACAGCAGGAAATGAGGAAAGGAGACAAGGAAAGGAGAGAAATAAAGAAAAAGAAAAGGAGGGAGTAGAAAGAAAGGAAGGAAAATGGGGAGAGAGGGAGGGGAAAAGAAAAAGAAAGCACCTATTACATTCTGAGCTTATCTGAGCACCATTTAAGTTAAGTTGTAGGATGTAGCAATATTTATTTACCAATATACTTTGATCAGAAGGTCAGATTCCCTGTCAGGACTGAGAGCACTATTACATTCATACAAGTCACTCTACATTTATATAAGCAGCAAGGAGGAACAAAATCTTTATATCGTATATTTGAATGAATAAACAAATATTTATCCACCTCCCCATCCCTTTTTCTGAAAAATAAAATAAAACAAAAAACATTTTTGAGTCATAAAGCAATTTTACTCCAATAAAAAATACCCCTCAGGAGAAATGTCACATCACCGGCAACTTCAAAAGTAATCAATGTTTAAGAATTAGGATTCATTTCTGATATTTTAGAAAAAGAAGGCATTCCTCCCAAGAGAATAAAGCAGGTAGCAGGAAAGAATAAAGGTTTCTTGTTCTCCCTAAAGAACACCCAGATGGGTGTGGGAAGAGAGAGGAGGAGGAAAATAAGGTTCTTAGAAGTGCACTATAGACACAGTTCTAGGGTGTTGTCAGATGTCTGACAGCAGCGTCTCAATGCAACTTGAGAGTTGTCAGAGGAGATTGTTAATGCAAGACTCCCACAGGCAAGGACCTTGGACCGGGGAACTGGGGATGGCACAGAGGATCACACACACTCAAGTACAACTTGTTAGTATGTATTACTAAAAGAGAGATAAATTTGCCAGCATATACTAAAACTACAGGGGAAAGAAATTCTGAAAACTTTTTAGGGATCAGGACATTATGGACCTAAATTAATAATATGTCTATCATACTAGAATGGAAACAGTAAGTCTGGTTGATGCCTGTGTTTCCCCTGCTCCCCTGCCATCTTCCAAAGAAAGGTCAGTCTTCCCCAGATAGGTTCTGTACACAGAAAAGTGAACAAATTGTAAACGTTCAGCTTGATGAATAGTCAAAAAGTGAATCTACCCATTTCACTGCCACCTACTATCACAAGAAATGGATTATTAGCAGCACCAGATAACCTCTGTGTGCCCTTGGTTAGTCATTATCCCACCCCCCCTACAAAAGTAAACACTGTCTTGTGTTTTACGATTCTTCTAAACTTTTTATAGATGGAATTATATAGTCTGTACTACTCCATGTGTATCTTCTTTTGCTCAACATTACATCAGGAAATTATCCATCCATACACTAATCATTCATTCCTATTGCCATGTAATATTGTTATATGATTACATTATCATGTATTTACTGTTACAATTAGGTTGCTCTCAGATTAGTGTTAATAGGAATAGCACTGCTATGAACGTTGTTTAATAAACATATGAACATACTTTAAGGAGCACATGTTCATCTTCCTAGGAAGGGAATCATTGGGTGATAGGGCAGCTTTAATGGATTATAAAACACTGATATGCTAACTGGCATAAGTTCCAATTTGTTGGCAATATTTAATATTGTTCATCTTTAATTTTAGCCCTTTTGCTGTTTAGTGAATTATTGTGATTTTAAGTTCTATTTCCATAATCATTAATTAGCTTAAACACTTTTTTATATGCTTGTTGACTATCTGGATATTCTGTTTGGACAGTGCCTGTTCAACTCTGTTGAAAATTTTTCTAGTGGGCTGTCTTTTTCTTACTGAGGTGTAGGTGTAGGAGTTCCTCACATGTTCTGGAAACATGTTCTCTGCTACTAACCATGTATATGTAATGAAAATATTTTCTCCTACTCCATGGTTTGACTTTTCAGTTCACTAATAGTGTCTTTTTTTTTTTTAAGATTTTATTTATTTTTTTGACACAGAGAGAGATCACAAGTAGGCAGGGAGAGAGGGGGAAGCAGACTCCCTGCTGAGCAAAGAGCCTGATGTGGGGCTCGATCCCAGGACCCTGGGATCAGGACCTGAGCAGAAGGCAGAGGCTTTAACCCACGGAGCCACCCAGGCGCCCCAATGAATTGTGCCTTTTGATAAAAATTTCTTAATTTGAATGTAATTTATAAAACTTTCCTTGTAGTATGAGTGCTCTTTTCTATTCTGATACGAAATCTTCCCCATCCCAAAGTCACGAAGATCTCTTGATTTCTACCTCCTATTCTACCCCCAAATCAATTCCTGGTGACAATGTACTCAAACCTTGTGCCCATTTTGTATTGGGTTGTTTGCTCGTTTGGAGTTATGAGTTCTTTGTATATTTAAAGTGTAAGTCCTTTGCAGATATATGTTTTGCAAATATTTTTCTAAAGTCTATGATTGCCTTTTCCTTTTCTTTGTCTTTTGAAGAACAACTTTTTTTAAAAGATTTTATTTATTTGACAGATCACAAGTAGGCAGAGAGACATGCAGAGAGGCAGACAGAGAGAGAGGAGGAAGCAGGCTCCCCGCTGAGCAGAGAGCCCGATATGGGGCTCAGTCCCAGGACCCTGAGAACATGACCTAAGCTGAAGGCAGAGGCTTAACCCACTGAGCCACCCAGGCGCCCCGAAGAACAAATGTTTTTAATTTTGATAAAATCCAATCTGTTGATCTTTTGTTTTATAGTTTGTTTTTTATGTCATATTTAACAAATCATTGCATGGGCACCTGGGTGGCTCAGTCAGTTAAGCATCTGCCTTCAGTTCAAGTCATGATCTCAGGGTCCTAGGAAGAAGCCAGGTATCTGAGCAGGGAGCCTGCTTCTCCCTCTCCCTCTGCCCCTCCCCACAGCTCATGCTCTCTCTCTAGCGTGCTCTCTCTCTCTCTCTCTCTCTCTCTCTCTCAAATACATAAATAAACTCTTAAAATACATCATAGCCAAGCACAAGGTCACTATGATTTTATCCTATATTTTCTTCTGGAATTTTATGGTTTTCATTTTTATATTTAGACCTACGATTTGAGTTGCATTTTGTATATTATTATAGGTAAGGATTTCTATTTTTGCATATGGATATCCCGGTGGTTCAGCACAATTTGTTGGAGGAATTATCCTTTCATCATTGAGTTGCTTTGGCACATTTGTCAAATATCAATTGACCATACATTTGTTCATCTATTTCTGGACTTTGTATTTTATTTCATTGATCCATTTGTATATTTTTATATCAATGCTGCACTGATTACTATAGCTTTACAGTTAAGTCCTCCAGCTTTTTTCTTTTTTCAAAGTTGCACTGGCTATTCTAGTATTTTGCATTTTCTTTAAAAATTTAGAATAAGCTAGGGGTGCCTGGGTGGCTCAGTGGTTTAAGTGGTTTAAGGCAGGTTTGACCTGCCTTCCGCTCAGGTCATGATCTCATGGTCCTGGGATCTAGGCCTGCATCAGGCTTTCTGCTCAGCAGGGAGCCTGCTTCCCCCTTTCTCCCTGCCTGCCTTTCAGCCTACTTTTGATCTCTCTCCTGTCAAATAAATAAATAAATAAGATTTTTAAAATAAAATAAAATTTAGAATAAGCTTGTCAGCTAAAAAAAAGTCTTCTGAGATTTTGATTGGGACTGATTTTTGGTTCAGCAGATCAATTTGAGGAAAAGAGACATATTAACAATATTGTGTCTTCTGATCCATAAATAAATCTGCATTGAATAGCTTTTTAATATTTCTCTCATCAACATTTTTGTGGCTCTCAGCATACAAACTGTGGACATCTTTTGTCAAATTTATCCCTAAGTATGCTATGGTTCAGATGCTCTGATAAGTGTGATTATTTTGAAAATTTCGATTTCCTCTTGCTGTTTGGTAGTCTATATAAATACCACTGGTTTTGTTTATTGAACTAGAATCCTACAACCTTGTCAAAATCACTTACCATTTTAAGTAGGTTTTTTTTTTTATAGTTTGGGGGCTTTTTCATGTATGTGATCATACCGTCTACAATACAGTTTACATCAGCCTTTCCAGTCTGCATGTCTTTTTAATTTCTGTTTCTTGCCTTATTGTATTAGAATATCCAACTCAGCAGAAAGAAGAGGCATCCTTGCTTCTTCTCCCTAATATCATGGGGAAAACATTCAACTTTTTATGGTTAAGTATAATATTACTTGTTGGTTTTCATAAATACTATTTATCAAGTTGGAGGAGTTTCATCCTGTTCTTAGTTTGCTGAGATATATTTTTAAATCATGAATGGATACTGAATTTTATTAAATGCTTTTACTTTGAATTGATCAAACTTATTTTTAGTCTGTTAACCTGTAAAATACATTTATTGACTTTTGAACACTGAACCAATTTGTATCCTGGAATAAATCCCTCTTGGTCATAATGTGATATCATTTTAAGCAGATTTCCAGATTCAATATGCTAATACTTTGTTAAATTTTTTTTTATCAATGTTCAAGAGGAATGTTGATCTGTAGTTTCTTCTTAAAGTATCTTTGTCCAGTTTTGGTGGTAGGGTAATGCTGGCTTCATAAAAATATGCTGGGAAGGGTTTCCTTATTCTGTTTCCTGGAACAGATTGTAAATCTTGCGTTTTTCAAGAAATTTGTCCATTTCCTCTAAGTTGTTGAATTTATAAATGTAAAGTTTTTTTGTCATATTCTCTAAATATGCTTTTGCATGTCTGAAGATCTGAGTGATATTTCCTCTTTTATTCCTGATATTGGTAATTTGTGTCTTTCTTTTACTGCTGTTTCTGACAATAATTTCATCAATTTTATTGATCTTTTCAACGAACCAGGTTTCTATATCATTAATCTTCTCTATTGTTCTCTGTGTCCAAGTTCATTCACTAATTTTTCCTTTATTTCTCAAAGATGTATTACTCATTAAACCTTAATATAAATTATTTATTTTTATTTTTGTTATTGTTTGCTTTCCTTAAAGAATATAAGCAAGGCTAGACTCTTTGTCTTCTTTGTTCACTGATGAATTCCAAACACCTAGAATAGTGCCTCGTACAGACTTGTCAGCAATCAATACAGTTGGATGAACTAATGAACTTTGGTCTAGCATATATTTTATGCTAAATATTAGACTCAACATTTCAAATAGTTAATTGGATTCAGTAGACTGGCTTAGAAGAGTGTAACATTATGATTATTATGGCTATTAATATCCAGAATTTTACCTAAATCATTTCTGAGTAACATTCATTCCAAGTCACGAAAAAGGCATTTTTCCAAAAAAAAAAAAAAAAAAAAAAGCTATTGAGAAATCTATGATTGGAAATAACTTATAAGGTATAGGGAATTAATTTAAAAAGGCAGTTAAGGTTTTGTTTTTAAGGAAAGAATTACAGAAGGTCTCTGTTTCTAGAAAAAACCTGAATGCACAGATGTACCTCATATCATGGCAGATTTTGAAAATTACTATCTTTATGTTTTGGACATCTTGTCTTCATTTATCATGACATATTGACTAGAATAAGGATTTTCCATGGCAGTCTTTCTAACAAAGTAGGCTCATTAGATTACCCACATTCTCCCCCAACTTTTTTGGCAGTGAAAGTTGATTACAATCCCAGAACCCTTCAAAGTGTGAATAACTAGCAACATACTCTATTCATGGAAGTCTGTGGATGTCTGCAAAGAAGATTCCCAACTTTTAAAGGTCAGTTGTTAAAATACTTCAACTTCCCCTCTGAAAACTTCATCTGATAATCTCTTCATCAATCTGACCTTAAAATGAGATTTTCTCTAATTGTCTTCTAAGTACTTATCTACTGAGAACTTTAATATCAATTTATGAACAAAAACTACTTTATTTCTTTATCTAATCCACTCTTTCAACATCTTCTCTGAGAGGAGTCATTCATTCACTCAACAAATAATTATTGAGCACTTATAGGCTACCAAGCACTACTAAAAGGTTCTGGGGGTAAAGCAATGTAGAAGGCAGAAAAATCTCTGTTCTCATGGAAGTAGTTCCTGAGGTCAAATCTCCTGACCCAATTCTCTGTACTTCAGTCCTAGTTGGGGCTCTCTTACTCTCAGGTAGATTGGTCAGGCACAGAGGTCCTCAACTAGGAGAAATTTTGTCCCTTGGGAGACATGGGGCAATATTTGAAGATAATTTTGATTGTCATAACTGGGAGGCAGTGATAGTGGTTCCTAAAGGTTAGAGGCCCAGGATGCTGCTAGCTACGTTACAATGAACAAGAATGTGCTACAACAAAAAAGTATTGGGTTTAAGGTGTCAATACTAAATCTTGAAATGTAGTAATTGAAAAACCCTGGTCCATCAGGCACACAAATTTTGTAGTAATGTCAGCGAGATTAATGCTGGAAATATTCAAAGCCAAGTTCAAAGCAAAAAGGAATGAGTTTAATTTTCTGAACCTGAGAAATATTTGTGAGCATATTTATCATCAACTATTGAAAGCTTTTTTCTATAATATAGCAAATGCAAAAACAAATACCTACAAACTAACCTTCATGTCATTTTTTACCATCATTTGCTTTCAAGAGACATCACAGAGTAAGGATATTTTAAATCTTGCTGTTCAAGTTATACTGTTAAAAGAAAGAATATGCCATCCAAGCTGAGCCAATTTATTCAGCTCTTAATAGTTTTGGAAAATGCTGGAACAGAGAATTCTCTTGCCCTTGATTCATATATAGATGAGACCAATGTGTCCTTCCTTGTGACAATTTCTCCTTCAAATCCATCCTAATTTTTATCATTCATATCAATCCTCAAAACTTGATACTTTTAAAGCATCTATCATTTACTTATCATTTCCAGTGATATAAATACCAAGGATGGATGTGCTTATGACACAATACATCTGGATTGGAATGGTTACTTTTTTATGGAAACTTTCTCCAGGAATAGCAATCTGAATCAAATTCAGAATATATTTGGTTATATATTTTAATTATCACAATATTGCTTGACTACTCATGATTTGGAAAAATTTTATATTCCTAAACTATAAGCCAAATCGTAATATTCTCCAAAACAAATAAGCCTCTGTGCTGTCCTTGACTCCATTGTCTCCCATTTCCTAAGAAAATGTAAGACATTTTAGTCTCATATTCATATGTTCTCTGATCTAAGTACAAACTAACTTCTAGGCTTTTTTTTTTTCTCCCTTCTGTTTCCTCCTCTTGGTTTAAGAAGATATAAGAAGATTCATACTAATTACTAGTATGTCCCTTGTGTTTAATATATTAACAACTTGTGCATGCTAGCCGTGAATCAATCCTAGTTGTGGATGTGCTGGCCATGAGGAATGATGGAAGGAAGACTTCAGTGGTGGAGGGTGGCCACATTTTCAGAGTAACTGCCAGGAGGTTGAGGCAGGACTTGAGGCAGAGACTTCCTCGAGAGTCCTCACACATTCTGAAGGCCTTTAATAAAATGCTAAAAAAAAAAAAAAAAAAATGTCCCCACACATAAGGCCTTAGATGAGATTCTGGAGGCAGCCTCCTAGAGAGTTGCTGAACTAGAAGTTTAGGTAAGACATTCATAATGACCTATCACTCCAAAAGGCTATGTAAAAAAGAGCTGAGGGGAGCTAGAAAACTAAAGGCTGAGGAGTGGTTGGAAAGAGAAGAAGAATATTCCTCAAAGCTTCCTATATCAGTAATCCACAAAAATTTACAAGTTTACTTAAATTTAAGGCCATTTCAATAATAATACAAATAATGTAAACATATTTGGGAGAATTTGGATGAACAGTGACTTCAATGTGCATTTTCCTTATGCCTAATGATTTTGAGCATCTTTTCCTGTACTTCATGGTCAGCTGAGTATCTATTGCTGTAAAGTGTTCAAAAGCTGTTCTCATTTATTTATTTTGCAAAAGTTGTAGATTCACAGAAAGATGTGTTAAATTTATGTGTGCAGACTTGGTTCTTATTATTCCTTTATTATCCCTTGATGTCTATAACCTTATCTCTTGCTTGTTGTAATTTTGTCTCATTCCTGATATTGGTAATTTGTAGCTTCTCTCTTTTTTTTTGGTCTCGATAGATTTTTCACTGATCTTTTCAAAGAACCAGCCCTTTTCAAAAAAAAAAAAAAAAAGAACCAGCCCTTTTCTTAGTTGATTTTCTCTATTGTTTTACTATATTCTATTTCATTGAAAACTGCAAATATCTTTCATTATTTCCTTCTGCATGCTTCAGATTTTTTTTTAATATGTTTATATTGAATTGAGACTTTTCCCCTTTTCTAATATAAGCATTTAGTAGCATAATCTTAGCCTCAACACCACTTTAGCGCATCTACAAATTTTGATATGTTTTTAATTTAATAGTTTTTTTAAATTTCTCTTGAATTTTATGGATTTTTAAATAATTTTTAAAAAAGATTTTATTTATTTATTTGACAGAGAGAGAGAGTTCACAAGTAGCCAGAGAGGCAGGCAGAGAGAGCAGGGGAAGCAGCCTCCCTGCTGAGCAGAGAGCCTGATGCAGGGCTCAATCCCATGACCCTGAGATCATGATCTGAGCTAAAGGCAGAGGCTTTAACCCAGAGCCCACCCAGGTGCCCCAGACCTATGTGGATTATTAAGAAGTATCCAGTTTTTTTTCCCAGTGTTAGAGATTTTCCTGCTACTGATTTCTACTTTGATTACATTGTGGTAAGGGAACACATTCTATATGATTTAACTCTTCTGAATTTGTTAAATTTGCCTGATGGCTTATTGTAAGTCGCAAATAATAAATGTTCTATAAGTGCCTGAAGAGAATACTATATTGTTGGATGGAGTGGTCTATTAAATTGATTGGATGCTAACAGTGTTGAATTCTTCTAAATCTTTGATTTCTCTGTATTCTATAAATTTTGGTGAAGTCTCTTTTCCAAGTTCAATTAAAACTTTGTCTATTTCTCCTTTTAGTTTTACCTGTTTTAGTTTTACAGGTTTTACAATGCCATTTCTTCACAGATTGATCTTATTAGGTAATATCTTTTCCCTTCCTGATAATTTCTTTTGCTGTGAATTCCACTTCATCTGATATTAGTGTGGAGTCTTCAGCTTTCTTTTGCTTACTGTTCGCATTATATATCTATATATATATATCTACATAGACATATATTTACATCATTTTACTTTCAACTAGCCTATATTGTTATATTTGAGATGAGTTTCTTATTGATATAGGATAATTTCCCCTCCACTCTGACAATCTTTGTTTTTTAATTATTGCATTTCAATAATTTACATTTGATGTAATGACACAGCTAACATTTTATTGTTTTCCTGTTTGTTCCATTTTTTCTTCTGTTTTCTTTTTCCCATATTACTGCATGTTACTTGAATATTTTTGGAATTTCATTTTTATTTTTCTAAAGACTTTTTTCTGTAATATATGGATCTTTATGTATACATATTTTTAGTGGTTGCTATAGGTGTTATATTATGCAGATGTAACATTATAATCTATTAGTATTGACATTTTACCAATTTAAATGGAATTTAGAGGTCATATATCTTTTTAAATTCCTTCTACTATTCCCCATTTATATGATCTTAAATAATTCGAGAGGACAATAAAATTACATTTTATTCACCCATATTTTCCCTCTTTTCTTCTTTTTCCCTTCTTTTATGATATTCCAAAATTCCTTCTTTTACCATTTTATCTGTTTCAATAATTTCCTTGGGGTGCCTGGGTGGCTCAGTTGGTTGAGCATCTGCTCAAGTCATGGTTCCAGGGCTCGGGGATGGAGTCCCACATCAGGCTCCTTGCTCATTGGGGAGCCTGCTTCTCTTTGTGCCTCTCCTCCCCACTCATTCTTTCTTTCACAAAAATTAGTAAGTAAATACTCAAGAATTTCCTTTAGCAATTATATTAGGACAGGTATGCTGGATGCAAATCGAATTCATTTTCTTTGATCTGAGATTATCTTGGTTTACTCTTCATTTCTGAAGGATATTTTCATTGGGTACAGAATTCTGGGTTGATAGGTCTTTGCTTTCAGCCCTTTAAAAATCTTGTGTGGTGTGCCTGGGTGGCTCAGTTAAGTATCTGACTTCTGATTTTCGTTCAGGTCATGATCTCAGGGTCATGGGATTGAGCCCCATGTGAGGCTCTGTGCTCAATGGGGAGTATGCTTTAGATTCTCTCTCTCTCTACATCAAGAACTAATGATGTACTATACAGTGACTAACTGAACTAATAATAAAAAGATTCTTTCCCTCTCCCTTTGCCCCTCTCCTCACTCATTTGTTTTCTCTCTCTCAAATAAATAAATAGATAAATAGATAGATAGATAGATAGATAGATAGATAGATAGATAAATCTTTAAAAAAAATCTTAGGTCACTTTCTTTTGGCCTCAGAGATCCACTGTTATTCAAATCATTTTTTCTCTATAGTTATGGTGTTGTTTCTCTTGCTGCCTTCAATTTTTTTCCTTGTTGCCTCATTACTGCCAGGCTTGGTGAAGAATCCAGGTTCCTCATATGGTCTCTGTTTATATCCTGAGAGTGATTACAACTTACAACTCCTCTCCGCATTGCCTTCACTAACATGAAAAGGTGAGGACAGTACTTGTTACTGCCCAGTAGGCATGAAAGTCCTACCCACCAAACCTCGTCCTCCCCCATTCAGACTTCTCTGACTCCATTCTGGTGCCTCATTACAGCCAGACAAGAGTGGAAGTCCAGTTCCTCTCACTTGGTCTTTCCTGATTGTGATTAGTTGAAGTCACAGTTTTTTCTGTAGTGTTTGCTTAAAATAGGATAGTTATTGTCTAAAAGTTTTCTCTCTTGCTACACTGAATTTCTCTTGATCCTTTGATTTAAGAGTACACTTTTCTTAAGTCTTTTCTACCTGAACCTCTTGGTGTTTCCAGTAATTAAGTACACATGCTGTGATATATGAAGCAAAAAGAAAACCCTGGGAATTCACTGCTATGTTGTTATTCAGGGTCTGAAGTCCCTGGTTGGTGTGCCTCCTTCTTGCCATCTTTTAGAGTATTGTAACATTTTCTAATATGTAATGTCCAGGTTTTTCAGTAGAACTTAGTGGGAGGAATGAGAGGAATTCATTTATTACATCTGTTCTAGAACAGAATCCAATTTCATTTAAAAATCAAGTTGTTCAGAGGAACCTGGGTGGCTCCGTTGGTTAAGCATCTGCCTTTGGCTCAGGTCATGATCCCAGGGTCCTGGGATGGAGCCCCACATTGTGCTCTCTGCTCAGCACGGAGCCTGCTTCTCTTTCTCCCTCTGGCCACTGCTCTGCCTGCTGCTTTGCCTACTTGTGCTCTGTCAAATAAATAAAATATTTTAAAAAATTAAGTTGTTCATCTATTAAGCAATTTTTATTCTCATTCAGCAATTTGAAAAAAATTGATATTTTAAAAATAAGTAATCTAATCCATAAGCATACTTTATATCTTCATTTATTTATATCTTGCTGAGTTTGTCTCAGTAATGTTTTATAATCATTGCAGACATCTAGACATTGGTTTTATTTTTATTTTATTCTCTTTTTCTTAGCACACTTATTTTAGACATTGTATTTTCAGTTCTTGAACTTCCAATTTTCCTATTTCTTTTTTATCAGAGTACAATTAACATACATTTCATTTTTATATTAGTTCAGGTGTACAACATAATGGTTCAATAATTCTACAATTAGAATTGTAGGCTTCTTAATTCCATTTATCTGTTAATCTTAATACCATTTATCTGGTTCACCCATCCCTCACTCACCTCCCCTCTTGGCAGCCATCAGTTTATTCTCTGTATTTAAGAGTCTGATTTTTTTTTAAAGGATTTTATTTATTTATTTGACAGAGACACAGTGAGAGAGCGGTGTGGGAGACACAGGCAGGGGAGTGGGAGAGGGAGAAGCAGGCTTTCTGCTGAGCAGGGAGCCCAATGTGGGACTCAATCCCAGGACCCTGGGATCATGACCTGAGCTGAAGGCAAACACTTAATAACTGAGCCATATAGGTACCCCTGATTTGTTTTAATCTCTTTTATTCTTTGTTCATTTGTTTCACAAATTCCACATGAATGAATCACGTGGTATTTGTCTTTTTCTGACATATTTAACTTCTCATAATACCTTCTAGGTCTGATCATGTTGTTGCAAATGGCAAGATTTCATTCTTTCCTATGGCTGAGTAGTAATTTCTATTTTTTAAAAGTTTTTATTTCTCTCTTGAAAATCACCATCTTTTTACCTATTATTTCCATTTCCCTTGAAATTGGTAGACATAATAGTATTTTTCATTTTTTTAAAGATTTTCTTTGAGAGAGAGAGAGAGAGAGTGCAAGCGCACATGTATGTGATCAAGGAGCAGAGGTGAGGGAGAGGGACAGCAGACTCCATGCTGAGTGAAGAGCCTGATGCAGGGATCAATCTTAAGATCCTGAGATCATGACCTGAGCCAAAACCAAGAGTCAGAAGCTCAACTGAATCAGCTACCAAGGCACCCTTAAACATAATAGTTCAAAATATTTATCTGCTTATGTCAGTATCTAGATTATGTCTGTGTCTCCCACCTGTTTGTTTTTCTCTTGGTAATGGATTACATTTTCATGTTTTTTCTTTAAATGTGTATCAACAGTTTTTAGGTTTTGTTCTGGATATTGTATTTTAAGGAATAGTTTAGACTTTGATTTGTTTGTTTTTATTTTGCTTTGTTTTTCCTAGACTGTGTTCTCTGACTACTAGGGTTAAGACCCTGCTTCTTAAGATTCCAAAAAGGGTCAAGGTTAGCCAGTACTAGTCCACAGCTTTAATATATTTGATTCAACTCTGGTCAGCACAGTTTCCAACCTCTCACACCACTGCCATCAAGTTTTGATCTTTTCATTCTCAAGAGTATTTGAGCTATACAGGGATTATGCTATAGCTTCAGATAGGTTGGATTAACTTTTGGATTCAACCCCAGCAGAATTCGAGAACCTAAGCACATTAGA
>CM052810.1:51140777-51169905 GCA_028533885.1 Nasua narica | reverse complement strand
AATGAAGAATAATTTAAAGAAGCTTCATAGGATGGAAAGCTGTCACCTGGATCCCTGAAAACAGACCTGCATCCCCTATTTCTTGAGCCTCAGGCCATCACACTCCAGTAGAGTCCCAACAGGTTGAGAGGGAATGAAAGAACATGCCAACCCTTGCTCTGTTTCTGGGATCAGCATGGTGTAGAAGTAATAAAAAATAAAATAAAAAAGAACTCTGGGAATTTTCTCAGCAGATGGACCCGAAATAGTCCACAACTTCCCACAGACTGTGGAGCATGCCAAGAACCCAGGAGTTGTTAAAATTGGTGTGGGGAACTGGAGGAGGCCCAAAGTCAGAATGAAAAGGTTGTAAGTCAGAGGTTGGCATATTGTGGCCAGTGGGTCAAATCCTGCCAGTATTCATTTTTATGACCCTAAGTTAAGAATGGTGTTTACAATTTCAAAAAGAAGAGAATAATGATGAAGATAAGGAGGGAGAAAGAGAAGGCAAAGAAAAGAAAAGGGGAAAGAAGAATACCAACCATCATCACCACTACAACCACCACAGGAAGAACAAGAAAAAAGAAGAAAAATATACAATGGAGACTGTATGTGGCCTGCAGAGCCTAAAATATTCACTCTCTAGAGGGCCCTTAACAGAAAATGGTTGGCCAGCCTCTGAATATAGGGTATTCATAATGAAGGCAGAGCTCAGCCACCACCAACTTCAGCATCTAGAGCCAATAGAATGCCAAAGAAGTCCAAGCTGGAGTAGAAACATCCTGATGGATGCCCACATAGGCACCAGAACAAACCGACCACACCACCATGGGAAGAAAGGGAGAGCAGGGAGAAAAACTGTACCTTGGAGGTAACTCCTTATAAATGCAAAGTAAGTAAGGTTCATCCTGAACCCATTGATGGGTCTCAGGAAGGAGTAGAGAGGCGTAAGCTCTATTGAGAGAGGTGTACGCTCTATCGAGAGAGGAGAAATGGTTATGATTGGGAATTTCACCTTTGAATGAAGTATCACATGAGGCTGAGTTAACCTGAAAATGGTGGCCTTAGCTTAAGACTTAATGTAGGCAGTTTACCTTGTTTTCTGGTATATTAGAATAGAACTCCAAGACAAAATAAGAATAGTCATTGGAATAAAAGATTATTTTTTATTTATATACATTTATGCTGTTTACATGTTGACCCCAGTTGCATTATATTTATAAAAGAATCTTCTGTTTAAGAAGTTGTGCTATATTTAACTAACTTGAAATTCTCAGCGGCTTGTCACAACCAAAAGCTTATTTCTCACTCATTACTTGTTGCTGGTTGGTGAGCAGAGGGCTCTGCTGCACATGGCCTTTCAGAGACCAAGGCTAATGGAGGCCATGCCATCTTGTAGCTGTGCTAAATGTAGTCTCTGAGGTCACTACAGAGGGAGAAGAAGAGGGTAAAGGGGGAATATCTGCTCTAATTGTCTCAACCTGGAAGTAAATACATTATTTTGTTCACAGCCCATGGGAAAAAATGAGTAATATGATAGCCACTTAACTGCAAGTATTGGAAATGTGGCAGAGGGAAAGGAATAGTTGATTCCACTCACCCTTTTCAAAAATTATCATAGATTTTAAAAAATGTACATGCTTTAGAAAGTATGATAAGTTGTTTACAGAGACAAAAGCTGATAATTTTAGAACAGTTTTAAGGCAAAATAATGAACAATGTGAAATAATAAGCTTAAATAATAAAAAGTTAAGACAAATTAAAATAATGAAAAATGAAAAAAGTGAGCTTAGGGAAAACGTAATTTGATTTCCCAAGATTTATTTTATTTTTTAGAGTCAAAATACACATGTATATATTTTTTCTTTTTTAAAATTCCAGTTAATATAGTGCTATATTAGTTTCAGATGTACTATACAGTGATTGAAAAATTACATATATCACCCAGTGCTTATCTCGATGAGTGCACTCCTTCATCCCCATCACCTGTTTAACCCATCCCTCTCCTCCTCCCCTCTGGTAACCATTAATTTGTTCTCTATAATTAAGAGTTTTATTTTGTGGTTTCTCTCTCTCTCTTTTCCCATTTGCTCATTTGTTTTATTTCTTGAATTTCTCATGTAAGTGAAATCATGCGGTATTTTTCTTTCTTTCACTTATTTTGCTTAGCATTGGTCTCTAGCTACATCCATGTCCTGGCAAATGGTAATATTTCATTCTTTTTTGTGGCTGAATAATATTCCATTTCATATATATGTGTATGTGTGTGTTTATGTATATATTTGTATATGTATATATGTATGTAAATATGTGTAAATATATACATACACACATATGTGTATATATTTACATATATACTATACACAGACACAGACACCACATCTGCTTTACCCATTTATCAATCAATGGGCACTTGGGCTGCTTCCATAATTTGACTATTAGAAATAATGCTGCTATAAACATAGGGATGCATGCATACCTTTGAATTAGTATTTTTTTATTCTTTGAGTATATACTCAGTAGTGATATTGTTGGATTTTAGGGTAGTTCTATTTTTAACTTTTTGAGGAATCTTCATACTGATTTCCAGAGTGACTTCACCAGTTTGCATTCCCACCAAAAGTTCAAGAGGGTTCCTCTTTCTCTACATCCTCATCAACACCTCTTGTTTTTTGTGTTACTGATTTTGACCATTCTGACAGGTATGGGGTCATACTTCAGTGCGGTTTTGATTTGCATTTCCCTGATGATGAATGGTGATGAGCATCTTTTTATGTATCTGTTGGCCATCTAGATGTCATTTTTAGAGAAATATCTGTTCATGTATTGTGCCCATTTTTTAATTGGATTATTTGTTTTGGGGTTATTGAGTTTTATAAGTTCTTTATATATTTTGGACACTAAGCATTTATTGGCTTTGTCATTTTGCAAATATCTTCTCCCATCCAGTGGGCTGTCTTTTAGTTTTGTTGGTTGTTTCCTTTGCTGTGCAGAACCTTTTTATTTTGATGTAGTCCCAATAGTTTATTTTTGCTTTATGTTTGCTTTTTATTTTCTAGATAGGCCTCAGGAGACCTATCTAGAAAAATTGTAACAGCCAATGTCAGAGACTTTACTGCCTATTTTCTCTTTTATGATTTTAATGATTTCAGGTCTTAACATTTAGATCTTTAATCCATTTTGAGGTTATTTTTGTGTATATTAGAAGGAAGTGGTCCAGTTTTATTCTTTTGCATGTAGCTGTCCAGTTTTCCCAACACCATTTGTTGAAGAGACTTTCTTTTTCCCATTGCATGTTCTTGCCTCCTGTGTTGAAGATTGGCCATATAATTGTGACGATATAATTTTCTATGCCTCCATGCATAATGGCATTATTTACATTGCCAAGACATGGAAACAAACCTGAATCCATTAGTTGATGAATGGATAAAAAAGTTGTGATGCCATAAGTATATCGCATTATGATAAGTGAAGTAAAAGAAATACTGTATGATCTCATTTATACGTGCAACAAACAGAAACCCCAAAACAAAAAAACAAACTTATAGAAAAGGAGATCAGACATGTGCTTACCAGAGATGAAGGGTGAGGGAGGGGGGATTTGAGGAAAGTGACCAAAAGGTACAAATTTCCAGTTATAAGTATTAGGAATATAATATACAACATGATAGCTATAGTTAACACTGCTATGTGATTTTTAGGAAAGTTGTTAAGAGCATAGATTCTAAGAGTCCTCATCACAAGGAGAAATTTTTTTCTTTATATTGTATTTATATGAGATTATAGATGTTAGCTGAACCTGTTGCAATAATTTAATAGCGTGTACAAACCTAATCATCATTAAACTTATAAATTTATGTAAATTATTCCTCAATAAAACTAGAAAAAAATTTAAAGGTAAAAAAAAGACTATATACCGTATCCTTCACTTATATGGCACTCTTAAAAAAGATTAAACTAGAAATTGAGAATACGTCAGTGGTCTTCAGAGATTGGGGCAGGATGAAAGAATTTGGGGAGTAATGAAACTGTTTTGTATCATGATTATATTATGGCTACTGAATTCTGTGCAGTTGAGTAACAAACCATAGAACTATACACCACAAAGTAGAATTTTATTTTATGTAAATTTTGAAATTTTTAAATACTAAAAAATAATATAAAAAGTATTTTCTATGAAGTAAGAAAAAATGGCACTGAGGACCATTCCCTCCTTGAAATATAAATGAAGGACAGCTAATCGTAAAAATATAAGGTGAAATTTAAGAAGTTTTTCAAACAAAATCTCAGGGAATTCACTGCTCCCAGACCTACCCTACAAAGAATTTGACTTCTTTAGGCTGAAGCATAATGAGCCCAGGTGAAAGTACAAAACTGGGAGAAGAAGTGAAGAGCACTGGAAAGAGTAATATGGAGGAAAATATAAAGGAATAATGGTTATTTAAAGCAAAAATAACTGCAATGTATCATGGAGCTTATAATATGTTAAAATGGAAGTCCTAGCAAAAAGTGTTGAAGGACTACATGGAATTAAACTGTTTAAGGTATTGGAATGTTTGGGAAGAAGTAAAGGAACTTGTGGTAGACTAAAGTAATGGATTTATAATTACAACAGAAAAAGACAAAAGATGTAATGGGAAAGTTAAGTGATAAAATGCAATAAAATAAAATTTCATGATTTTCCAAGTAGACAAATATCTGAAATGGTGCTCAGTATCATCATTCGTCAGGGGAATAATCAAAACCAAAAAGAGATATTAGTATATACTTACCTGTTAGAACCTGCCTATAGCTAAGAAATAAACCACACCAAAATTTAGTGACCTGAACAATACCAGTAATATTTTTCCCAACTCTTCATCTGGCCTAGACTCTATTGGGCAATTCTGCTCCATGATGCTTTTACTGGAATTAGA
This sequence comes from Nasua narica, assembly GCA_028533885.1. Classification (NCBI taxonomy): domain Eukaryota; kingdom Metazoa; phylum Chordata; class Mammalia; order Carnivora; family Procyonidae; genus Nasua; species Nasua narica. Next base: position 51,165,010 of record CM052810.1, on the reverse strand, counting down.
ATTTCCAATGTGGTTCTTCACTCACAGGTCTGGCACTTCAGTGGGGACGGCTGGAACAGCTAGGACCCAGCCAAGCAATCCATCCTAATGTTTCTACCTCCCTTCTACCTGTCCATGTAGTCCCTCTAGCAGCATAGCCAGACATCTTTATTTAGTGGATCAGGTCTCTCAGAGTGAGTGTCCCAAAAGAATAGGCCCCAATGTGCAATTGTTTATCAAATTTCAGTTTATGTCATGCTTGCTAATATCCCATTGGCTGAAGTGAATCACATGGCCAAGACCAAAGTTAGTGTCGAAGGAGACGGCACAAGGGAATGAATATTGGTAATGGTAGACTATAACATGGCAAGAATGACTGAAAAATTGACCTTCCAAATATTGGTAAGGCAGTGAAGCAACTAAAACTTTTGTAAACTACTAGGAGTATGAATTGGTGCAACTATTTCAGAAAATTTTGGCGGTATCCATTAAAATATATCTGCTACGAGCTAGCATTTCTTCTAACAAGAGAATTGAGTAATTATCTCCACAAAAACACTCATATGACATTGTTGTTAGCTTTATTCATGAAAGTCAAAAATTAGGAACAAATGTACATCAACAGGATAGTGGATTAATACATAATAGAGTAGTAATGAAATGGAATAATACACAGCAATGAACAAAACCTTGTTACACGTAACAGCCTGGATCAAATCTCACAGACATTATGTTGTAGAAGACAAAACAAATGAATACATATTGTCTGATTCAATTTAATGGATGACCAAACTGTGCCAGATTTAGTACTAAAAAGTCCATATCTGGGACGTTCCTTAGTTCCAGGCAAACTAGGATGGCTAGTGATGCTACATTTGTATGAAGTTTAGGGACAAACATAATCCGTGTTTATAGAAGTCAGGATAGAAGTCACTTCTGTGTTGCGTATTGAATGGAAAAGGTCAAGAAGGAACTTCCTGCAGTGTGTCAACTTTCTATATCCTCAATTAGATGGTGGTTACATGGGCGTATTGTAATATTTCATTAGCTACAAGATTAATATAGTTTATGCACATTTCTATTTGAATGTATATGTCAGTAAAAATTTAAAGATTAAAAAAAACTCATTTCTACTACTCACTGGCTGTGTGATCTTAGCAGTTTCTTAAAAGTTTGAGCTTATCTTTCTCACATATAAAGTGAAAATAAAAGGATCTGCCATGGTGGTTGTGATGTTAAATCAAATGATATTTATAAAGTGCCTGGCAGATGGTAGTCATTCAAATAATACTGGGTCACGTCTCTGCACATCTGAGTCCTTCCCAAGGGAAGAGTTTCTGTTTCTAGAATTTAACTTCAGATAACTTTCCATGCTTGAGTCATGCATTAGCTTGTGACAAGTTATTTTCTTGAACAACTTTTCCTCTCAGCAGTCACCACCTGTGATGAAAACACAGAACAGGAAGCTACATCCCAGCAGCTAAGAATAATAGGCAATCTTTTTAACTCTTTGGCTTGAGGAAAGGATAAAAAGCTATTGAGTCATGAGAATGGTTCACCACATCACGATGTATTTCCTACTGTTTTCTCAGGAGTCCTGTGAGATATTCCCAGGATACTTCCTGAAAGATAGGCAATTGATGTGAGCTCTTGCGACCATTCTCTTGCTGAAAGGTAAAGTAGTGTTCTCCTTTTGGCAATGTAGGATTGCAAAAGGTCTCATTTTCTTCTCACATGTCACAAATGGCTTCAGCATAGCTCTCAGAAAGAATGCCTGCCTGAAAGGAACTCTTGCAGTTCTGTGTCGAGCAGCACATCTTTTTTATTTCTTTTCTGTACATTTTAATCAACAAACAGCATGCTTGTAAATACAGTGCGTCACATCACAATGCTTGCAGGTCCTGAAATTTGTGATCTCACTTCATTCACTTGCTTTTATGCCTTTATGGAAAGAAATTTTCAGGTTCCTCTTCAGTTGAATTCCTGAGCTTCCAGAAGGTCTACAGACCTAACTAGGAATTCTTGTGACTTTCAGATGCAACTTGGCAAGGGGACAGGAAAGCAGCATGTCCCTGCCGTCCACTTCAGTATAACATTCTATTTGATTCTTCATTTGTCTCTTTATGTAATTTCTGGAAAAAGTTCACATTATAAGCAAATATACAGAAACATGTTCTTTGTAGAGCTCTTCTGAATAATAATTGGTGGATATTAGCATTATTCAAAAGAGATGTGTAGTTAAGGAATATGTTCCCCTACGTTGTTTACAATGAGGACAATTCTAGTTCCCATGAAATAATGTGGACTTAAAATTCAAAAGTTGGGTTTGACCTTATCTCCACTCTATAAAACTGTGCAAGCATGGACAAGTCACCTAAATTCTGTGTATTTGAAAATGTGGAGTATTAAAACTGGCCCCTGAAGATTGCTGTAAAGTATCTGTAAAATCAGGCAGTGAAAGGAGCACCGTTAAACTAGTTTTCATAGTGAATGCTTCATTAATAGCAGATTCATGTTGGTCCCTTAAAGCATAGGAGGTCCATTCTGAGAGCAGACAGTAGGGACAAGGGTTGGAACGATAATATCCTTCACCTCATCCACAGAAACCAGCCAGAAGCATGTATGTCTTCAGCTCCTGCTAACATTTCCACCTTCCTCCTGTGGTTTGGCCTTTATCCAGTGCTCTCCCCATGGGAAGGGTTCTTCACAACAAATGCATAATAAGCCCTTCAACATTAAACAATTGTCGAATAACAAATGTTAAATAACAAAACCATTAATTGCCTCAAGGAATTAGCTGTTTCATACCATCCTTGCTTGTTTCTGAGAAAATCAATACTTTCTTGCCAGGTTTCTGACATAAGGGAACTGAGCTTTCCAGAGCATTGAAGATATTAAAGGGCTTTTTTTTTTTTCTTTTTCATTCTTCTGCCTTTGTATCCCTATGTTTCAAAAAGAAATTATGCAGATTAGAGATACCAGCCCAGAGCAAGAATGGCTTGTACATTATGTTGAAATAAATTTCTAATTTATTTTATACAAAGACTTAGCTACAGGTTTTTTAATAGTTTGAATTCTATTCGTAGCACTTAATCTACTGATTTGATGCTGGAAATGATATAAAAATTTAACTTTTTTTGAAACTTGTTGCTTGAATTGAAAGCATACTGGGTCATTTGTAGCCTCTGTCAACTTGCTTTTTTAGAATGCCTGCTAGTAGAATGATTTCAGTGTCAGCATAATTGCTTAGCTTTCTCCCTGGGGCTGGGTGTTGAGTGTGGCAGGGGAGCGGGTATTGTGAGCCAAGTGAGTAGTTGAGAACAGAGAGGTAGACTTTGTGGTGTGATTTCAGGGAGTCAGAATCACTGAGGCATCCCCTCCATATCCTTCATAATGCCTGAATTCTATAATTAAAACTCAATTCCTTCACTTAAGACCTTGTTTCTTGACGAATAAATAAATCCCCCCAACCCCCGCTTGTGGACACCTCGATTCTATCCCCAAGCCCTGGCCAGCAAGCACTCCCTCTCAGGTGATAGTGAGTGTCATAGAGAGCATTCGAGGGTTCAGCTCCCTATATCACTTGGAACCCACAGTCAGCACTTCTCTGGAAGAAGGAATAATCTGCATTCTCCCAGCCCTGGCTCCTGAGCATATTAGTTTTTGGGGTTTTTTTGTTTGTTTTGTATTGTTTTGGTTTTTGCTGTCTACACAGACTCACTTTATTTTTTTTCCTTTTTAAAATATTTTAAATTCAATTCAATTAATTGACATATATTAGCTTCAGAGGTAGAGTTCAGTGATTCATCAGTTGTCTGTAAGACCCAGTGCTCATTGCATCACATGCCCTCCTTAATGCCCATCATCCTGTTACCCTATCCTCCTTACCCTTCCTACCCTCCAGCAACCCTCAATTTTTTTCCTGTGATTAAGAGTCTTTTATGGCTTGTCTCCTTCTTTGCTTATAGCAAATCTTATAAGGAATGTATAAATAAAATATGTCAGGTATTGATACATTTAATAAGGACAAAGCAGGATTTTAAAAAAACAGTGCTAGGTTGTAGGGAGAGTATTGCATTTTATTTGGGGTATTCAGAGAAAGCATCATGATAAGACAGTATTTGATCACAGACTAGACGGAAGTGAGGGCGGTAGCCATGTGCATATTGAAGGAAGACCCTTTGAGAATAAGGAAGCGGTAAGTAAGTGCAAACCCGAGATGAGAGCACTCAGGTCATATTCAAGGAATAGTGTGGAATGTTAAAAGAGAGAAGCTGGGGAAGGGAAGACCAGTTAGAAGCCCTATTACAGTGGCTCACTTCTGAGAGGACAGCAATTGTGCAGACAAGGGCAGTAGACCTGGGTAAGGGGTGGGGGTGGGGGTGGGCAGACTTGAAAAGGCTATGGTGATGCTTGGATTTAGGGAAGGAAAAAAATGAGTTAAGGCTTTGTATTCATAATTAATATACAGAGGACTAGGGGTTGTAATACATAAATCACGGCGTGAAAGAAAAGCACAAATTTAGGGAATATCAAGATAAACTAATAAATTAGGCTTTTTTTTGTGTAACTTGAGTCTGTGCAACTGGAAGGATTTGGGTAGAGATATTCAGTATATAGGGAAAATGTGTGCCTGAAATCAAGGAGAAAGTGGTGCTAAAGATACCGATGTAAGAGTATTGATAGCTGATACTATGGATATGGACAGGTTGACTTAAGGGAAATGTGTAAAGGGATTAAGAAAAGGCAGCAAGGACAGAAATCTGGAGCACACAGCATTTTGAGAGGGTCAGACAGAACATATTTGTGACTGGGTAGGAAAGCGATTCAGTTTGTGCAGATCATCTTTGCTTCTAATTATTTCTTTCCTCCTCACCCTTATCATGCCCCACACCAACACAGTGGATAAAGTAGGCTCCTTTGCTTAAGCCAATGGATTGTTAGCAGGAATAACAAATACCACATCTGAGCAAAAGCTTTAATTAATGTGCATGGAATGGCTTTCTTTTGTTGCTGTTCCTCACTAGGAGAACAACACAGACCAGATGGTAGCTAATCATCATGTGTCCTACTCTGCAACCCTTATGTACTATGAATAAGAAATAAACATGTTTTATAAGCCATTGATTTGGGCAGTTGGTTGTTGGTGCAGCCAAAGCTGACCGATACGGTGAAATTAAGTGAGTTGTTTTGGGAACAGAGATAGTAAGATAGCATGAAAAAAGGTCGGGGGGTTACAGAGTATAGGAATTGGAAGAAGGTATTGAATATGGTATGGTTCAAATACATGAGTACTGTAAGATGCTTGACATGTATCCAGGATAAGGGCTTACCTTGGCTAGATAATGAGGTTTATTTCAGGCACACACCTTGGTTATCCAATCCCTCCTTGTTATTTTTCGTCCTCCTCTCTCCTGGTATTCCTTAGAAACAGAGTGCTTTTCTTTACTAAGCTGTTCTTTGTATTAGGGTCTCCCAGGGGTCCAAGAGACTTTGAGTGTAAAAGATGTTCAGATTCTGTAAAAGACGGTGGGTGGATACTGGTGCCTGCCCAGAAAGATGTTCTGCTCTTGGTAGAGGTGCTTATCACTTATTATTCCTTATTCTTTTGAGTTAATGGGGTCTTTTTTTCATATTTAAGATAGCACAAAATCTGAAGGGTCAACTAGGCTGTATAAATTTTGTCTAACCACTTCTAATGAAATAAGTGCTCGAATTCTTTAAGTGGGGGCATAATAACGTGAAGGTCAGCGCCTTGTCACTATCTGCAGAGGACAGCCATTGTAAACCCAAGCTTTGGGGTTCTATTTGGGCTAGTAAATTCCTAGATTTGTGAATATGGATGTATCTTTTGCATAGTGTTTGATAGTAAGTTAAAGCAAAAATTACAAGGCATTTAGCACAGTGTTTGGTATGCAGTTCGTTCTCAATAAATGTCAGCTGTTATCATATTCATAATGCTATTTTTATTACTGCCCTGTTTCTTAAATTCTTCATATATGTAGTGGAAGTCCTGACTTTTCTCTAAGCTGGGATTTCACTGTGTTTGGATAGGAACTAGCAAGGCACCTACTAGGGGTTAATTTGAATGAGGATTTTAGGTGAAAGAATGAGAGAGTATATTCTTGTAATGACAAATGTGTGAAGGGAGACATCTCGGCATCTTCTTCCTGATAGTGGTTCTTCAGCATGGCCTAGCCTGGCCAAGCCCACCTGAATCAATTCCAAGAACTGAGGACTGACATTTATAGAGAGGTAGCTATACTCTAAATCAATGTAGCTTCTCATGAGGCATTGTTCTTACAGGGGATTCTTCTGGATACGAGGGCGCAGCAACCGTGTTCACTCAAGAATCTGCTGCTTGTAGGAGAGTCTTTTTCCTCCCTTCAATCTGGAACAGAAGCTCCAACCTAGAGAACATTCTGCTAGGGACCCCACACTGCGATCTCAAGGCACTTGGACAGCTTGTAAGTACAACATCCTTGCCAGGAATGCCAGCCTCCTCAGTGCGACCGTGGCTACAGAGGTAAGTCTTGCTTCACATGGGTTCTCAGGCAGTGAACACCAGTGATGGGGGGAATCAAGTACAGGAGTATGAAAAGACTACTTGATAATTCCCACAACACTCCTCAGAGACAAATATGGGTAAGTCTTATGAATTAACCACATTTTACGTCCTATCTGCTGTAGCCTAAGAGCATTTAGAACTCAAGCCTGGAGCCATGTAGTTGAAAAGTGGGTTTATTTTATTTTATTTTATTTTATTTCATTTCATTTCATTTCATTTCATTTATTTATTTACTTATTTATTTTGCGGGTTGATTTTAAAAACACAATTGTATTCCCTCTTGGTAGATTGGTTGAGTTCCCAATATCTCAAAATTTCCTTTACCTCATACAGTGCTTGTGTGAAATTCCATGTAATGGTTACATCTCTTTATTTCTGGGATTAAAAATATGTATCTCCTAGGGGAAAAACTCATAACTTTTATTAGAAGTAGTTTTGAGTATATGACAATGATAAAAGATTTTCAAAAGGTGGCAAGTGTGACAAGTGTGAACATATGTATTTGGTTTATGAAGTAGGTAGGAAAGTGGCTGATAGTGGGCATAGCAAGATGGGAAAATCACAGAACAAAAGTTGAAGGCGAATTCTGTGAACTTCACAGGTCTGTTCAGACTGCATTAACTCCCAGTTTAATGAAGTAGGAATATTCATTACAGTGCATAATCACTAGAGACTTTTTTATTCAAATGTTAGGCATGTCTAAAGATTGTGTGTGTGTGTGAGAAACAATACAACTCGTTGCTGTAACAGGTAAATCTCAAAGTTAAAATTGTTCAGTATAAAGAGTGGAAGGTAGGGATGCTGGGCTGGACTCAGCCATGTTTAGCTTGCGACTTGGGAGGTCACTCTTCGTGGTAGCTGTGGAGATGAACCTTCCAGAGGCCTCTTCAAAGAAGGATGTATTGCTCCAGTTGTTGGATGTGCTGTCAGATGTTATTGTTTTTAGGGAAAGCCTCAGCTTCAGAGAGCTGCCTGATAGAGGGTCGCTTTCTGGAGTAGTGTACATCCAGTAAATGACTGAAGGACGTATACTAGTCATTTTAGCTCAATGTGAGCTGCCTTTCTTGGGCTATTTTACCTCCTGAGTTAACTGACTCCCACAGGGTCATCCATGGCTGTCGTCAGGCCTGCTTCATAGCTCAACTTATCCCCTTATGCCCTCCTGCTGGCCCCTTCCTTTCCACAGGTATTGGTCCCTAGTCCCAACCTAGTATACAGGTGGCTCGGAGTCTGCTTGCTACAGATTCCAACCTGGGAAACTCTGAGAATTGGCTTGCAGCCTGCAGAGAAAACAAAGGAGGTCACCCACAAAAGGTTTGATTTGAAAGGGGGCACACATTCCTTTCACTCACAACATGAGCTAAAACTCAGTCACCTGGGCAAGTCCTTCACTTCTTCATTCTGTGAAGAATCAGAAATACCCAGAAGTGTTGGATGTCTTACCCAAGATGATACAACTCATTCTATAATTCAGATCACTGGATTCCTTGTCCTTCTGAGGAAATAGTATGGTTTTATTTTTCCCTTCAGATGAGGACTGTGTCACTGTCCATCTCTTTTGTCTTTGTTTCAGAAAGTTTAGAAACAACTTCAGAAATAAATTATAGCAAGTGTGTAATCCTTTACAGAATACATTTCTTTATTTTGTTTTCCATGATGTCATGACCTGCTCTTCTAATTTATCTTTGCCCTGAACTGTTTTTTTCATTTTTCATTTATATTTTATCATGTTATTGTGTTTCTGTTGCAAATCACCTCAAATTCTTTTTTTAGAATGAGTCAGAGTGTATGTAAATCAGTGAATAAATAAATACATAGAAGCAGATTCAGTATTCTTTATACCAGAGCATCCTATCACAAACCCTTCCATTACAGTTGGGCATCATTATAGGAACATTTCCATCTCATTATAAAATGAATTGACTAAACATACAGAAAGTCTGCTTTGAATAAATATTATGTTTGAGGCACCTGTTAAATAGCTACTGCCTATTAGAACTTCTCATTTCCAGGTGGGAAATAGCAATGCAATTTATGATTTATGATTCATTTGTAAACTCTTCTTTAAGAGTGAATACCTATCTGGCAGATGAAGTTTAATCATCCTCTGAGGAATTTTCTTTTTTTGGCTGCTAATCCTGTCATGTGTTATAATCCTCCATTATATGGTTAACAATATTGGGTTTAGAGAGGTCATTGCTCATAGCTCCACACCTACGCAGGAGCAGCAGAATTGTCCTCCTGGTCTATTTTTTCATTAAACTCTCTGTCTAATTTAGAAAAAAGTCTCAATATAGCATTTTAGTGCCATTGTAAAAAGAATATGGTCGCCAGTATCTGTGCATTCCCATCCTAACTCCCTTTGATATATTATCCATCACACGCAGGCTTTTCTCTTGAATTAGGAGCTCTGACGTCTGAAACAATTATGACTCTTGCTCCTCCTCTCTTCTCTTCCCATAGTCCTGTGAACATTCTCCACTCAAAATTCTGTCCCCCTTTGCCCTATCTAGTGATACCCTCAAGCCCACACCCTGTGATTGTCTTCATGGCTCACACTTAAGACCGACACTGGGTCTTGTCCAATTCAGCTCTCTAAATTAAAGTTTGGCATGTGTGTGTTACCCAGTGATAAGAGCCCCAAAAGTGTCCCAGGAAGCCATAACAAAAGGTGCAGGGCCCTCTGCAGCTAAGCCCAAGCTTGAGGCTCAGATATCTCATCCAAGGTGAACTGTTCCCTGATAAGCCTTTGGTGTATAATGCTTTCTTATCTTTCCAGGGCAGCACGTATTTCCCTAGAATTTGGTTAATAGGCATCTTAGTTGGTGCTTTTTTTTTTTTTTTTTTAAATCATTACATTTAACACCATATGTCCGGAAGACCACAAGCTTCAGCTGGGCTCTGGAAGAGGTGGCGTGTTGATCTATATTCCCAGTAGAGAGGGTTCAGCCCTGGTGTCCACTGAGAAGTCATTTCTGTGCGGTGACTGATAGCTTTCTAAAACTTACATGCATGATCTATCAGCCCAACCTACCTCTCAAAGATGGCTCACTTCTTCCTAGTGAGACAGATAGTCTTCTCAACATGATAGCTAAGGTTGTGGTTCCTGAAGTAATTTATTCCCATTGAAACAAACGTTGTTCCTTCATTCATTTACTTATCATTCATGTACTCATTCAATAAACATTATTTGAGGATCTACTAAGATCCAAATGCTGCAACGTTAACTCCATGATATCGGGGGCCCTGCCAGTTTGTTTAAGGCTATCTCCCCAAGTCTTAATCCAGTGGCTATCACTGAATAAGTTTTTAGTAAATTTAATATAGTACTGATTGTGGCAGAGACTACTAGTTGCCTACTCCAGTGTCTTCTCTTTCCTTCCTCCTTAACTAACAGGACTCTGATTTTGATCTAAGCACACTGTCACTTAACTTTTTTTGCAGCTCATTCTGGCTATCTTGTTTTGTTTAGGCCTGTTGTATTCAGAGTACCTGCTGTGTGATATTAAAGGGAACTGCTCAAAGGGGGTTGGTTCAGCCAGAAAGAGTTCCATTTATCCATCCCTTTATCTCCTCTTCTAGCTTGCAACATAGGTTTTTCCCAGGTTATTACTGAGGAGTAATTTACATGGAGGAAGGTGTGCACATCTTAATCCTGTAGGTTAATGAAATTTTACCTGTATATACATTTATGAAACCATATCCAGATTAAAATATAAAATATTCCCAGAACCCTGGAAAGTTCCTTATGACTATTCCAGTCAATAAACTTCCCAGAGGTAACTAGTATCACCATAGATTAGTTTTGCCTAATAATTTCACGTAAGTGGAATCACAAGGTCAACAGACAGAGTCTCATCAGAAGATGGAAACCACACCGGTAATTTTAACAGAGAAAATTTAATATAATGAATTATTAATGACTAAAAGGTAGTTAACCACAAAAATTGGTAAAGGGATTCTCATAACAATGTAAAATACAAAGTACTAGTACAAAAATAGCAAATACAAATGGCAGCTACTACCTCTGGGGCTTAGAGTGATCAAGGAAGATGATAGGAATTTAAAGAAGGCTCCACCCTCACCCCTGAGGTTTGGACCTGGTTGGAGAGGCTCTCGTAGGAACACACAGCCTGCTGGTGGCTGGGAACCTTGCTGGAAGTTAGGGTCTACTACTAGTGGGGAGCACAGACCTGTGTGGGGCTGTGAGGGCTGCCGGGGTGAGTGCTACCAGGACACCCACATGCCAATGGGCCAGCTGCCATGCATACCAAAAACAGTGTTCTGGAACGAGAAGGGGAAGCTCCTTCTTTCTCCTACAGATTTGCAGTGTTCCCACAAAACCATTTACCTGTAGGACCAATACTGAATGAACTGACAAAGGGGAGTATTTACAGGATCAAGACCCAATATCACAAAGCAGATTTGGAGCTGAGAGGTGATAAATTGACAACTGCCACATAGAACATATGATCTTTTGTGTTTGTCTTTTTTCATTTAATATTATATGCATACTGGATTTGATAGTTGAAGCTCTTGTAACCATCCAAAATTAGTTAAATGGTAACTAATACACCTGCTTCAAACTGGTCACAATCAGACTGAGACCATCATGTAAGTAAAATCATTATCAGAATGAGAAAGATATGTGAAAGAACTAGAATGGGTCATTTTCTTTGTGCCAAGGCCCCACCATGCTAGATACTTGGGATCCTGGGGACATTCAGATCATTCTGTCATTTCATTTTGTGACCAAGTGTTGTATTAACTATCACAGATAAATTTGGAGTCTAGGTTTTGTGACTTCTAGTTTAGTGCTTTATTATTTAATAACCCGTATGTCATCTCTGATCACCTCTCCTCTGAAGAACTAAAAAAGTTTTCCTAAATAGCCAGTTTTGTCCTTCTCCCCTCTTCTTGAAGTCTAAAACCTTTCCTAAAATTTCTGTCAGTTTAACAGTTGGTGATGGAGAAGGGTGAAAGTGGTTGTGTAATGTGTTTAAGTTCTTACAATTATCCCTGGTTATGAACTGCTGCTTCAGTTCTTGGGTCAATTTTCTGTCCTATTAGTTCATGTATTAATTTTCAAACTGTGTCAGATCAACTTTGAAACTCACCACATTTATCAATTTCTACAAAAATACCCGCTCACACAAGTCAGTATTTATGTGTAATAGTCTTTTTTGAAGCATAACGAAATAGTAGCCCAAATAATCACTATTTTTAAAATTTTTTATTTGAGCAAGTCTTTTGAAAATATACTTAGATGATTCTAAAAAATGTCAAAGTGAGGAATGATAAATAGATGACCCAATTTTCTGTTGGGTTGATGGTCTTTATTGGTTGGTAGAAGCTCTTAATATGTTAAATGAGCCCTTTATGATAAGGTTGCAAATCTCTTTTCTCAGTTTGTCTTTTTTCTTTTGGCTTTTCTTATAATGATTTTGCAATGAATATTCCCAATTTTTATAGGCACTCTGTTCAATCTTTTATTTTCATTTAAAGCTTCAGAATACTGTCTTTTAATTATAAAGGTCTTTCATGCTCCATGGTTATAAATAATTCTCTCAAGGTTTCCCCACCCCTAGTAATTTTAGGGCGCTCTCTCTCTCTCTAAATATATATATATATATTTTTTTAAAGTCATTGATTTATTTGGAATTTATTTTTGTATGAAGTGTTGGTTCAGATCTAATTTATATTTTTCTAGATGGCTATGTAACTATCTCAATACCATGTAATTCTTAATATTTTCCCCATTGATTTGAGATACCACTTTTATTATTTATTGAATTACTACTGGCATTTGTTTGTATTGGTGGATTCTATTTTGTTCACCTGTATCATGTTGCTATAACTAAGCATATGCTTTAATAATCAATAGAGCTAATTTTCTTCATTCCTCATATTTTTCATAATGTTTCTGACTATTCTTGACTTGCTGATATTTTCATATGATTTTATAATCACCTTATCTAGTGCAAGAACAAAATCCTGTGGTATTTTTATTTGAATCATGTTAGAGCTACAGATTGACTTTGTTGAATTTATTTTTTTAAGATTTTATTCATTTACCTGACAGAGGGGAGAGAGCGAGAACAGGAACACAAGCATGGGGAGTGAGAGAGGGAGAAGCAGACTCCCCGCTGAGCAAGGAGCCTGATGCAGGGCTGGATCCCAGGATTCTGGGATCATGACCTGAACCAAAGGCAGACTCTTAAATACTGAGCCACCTAGGTACCTGACTTTGGAGAATTTAAACCCTTTTGGTATCAAGTCTTCGTAAACCACATATCAAGCTTTTCTATTTTTTGTGACTTCTGTTTTCCTTCTGGAATGCTTTATAGTTTTGTTTCCATAGGTCTGATACATTTTTTATTTTTCAGTTGATTCTTTTGAGTATCGCAGAGTATTTCATATTATCTTTAACTAACTATAACTTTGCTTCCTCTTTAAATTATCCAGCCCCAAGTATCAGCAGCATTGATGTTGAAAACCCTCTCAATACACTATATTGTCTTCCATCCAGACCAGCCTTCTTTTTGTTCTTCAAATATGTCAAACTTCCCCCTTCTTAGGACATTTGCACTTGGTGTTTCCTCCCCCAGAAATACTTTTGTTGTCTCCAGATTTTTATCTAGCTTTCTCCTTCTTGTCATCCAGGTAACAGCTTAAATACCTCTTTAGAAAGGCCTTCCTTGACTAACAGTTGCTTTATAGAATTCATCACTTCTGGTATCTTAAAAATAGATTGGATTGCAATGATTCCTTCTGTTCTTATTTATTAGTGAATCTCTACTGCTGAGAAAAATTCTGGGTTCATTGAGTTAATTTCTTAATAGCCATTCTTTCCCTCAGCCCTTATACATTTTCCCCATTATATCTCTGATACCACACTGCACTCCTGGCCATCAACCCCTGAGTTTAGGAAAATCCCTTTCTCACAACTAGAAAGGCCCTCTAGCTCAAACGAGAGGAATGAGGCCTGGTGCACAAGGTCATGCTAGAGTCTTGCTAGATAAAGTCCAGGTGTTTGACATATCACATGGGTTTCTTTCTGTGCTCTCTCTACTGTTCTATTGATCTAAGTCTTTTTTGTGCCTACCATATTGTTTTAATTACTACAGCTTTATAGTATATCTCAAAATCTGGAATTGTGATACCTCCAGGTTTTTCTTTCTCAAGATTGTTTTAGCTATTTGTGGTTCCATACAAATTTTAGTATTATTTGTTCTAGCTTTGTGAAATATACCATTGGTATTTTGATAGGTATTCCATTGAATTTGTAGATTACTTAGGGTGATAGGGATATTTTTCAATATTAATTCTTCCAACCTATGCAGTATAAACTTGTCTAATCACTATGTTATACACCTGAAACTAACATAACCTTGTGTGTCAACTATGCTCTAAAAAGAAAAAAAATCCCATTGTTGAACCCATTCCTCTCCTAGAGGGATTAGTTTTGTATGGATGAAGTCTTGTGACTTTACAACTCTCATCAGGCTTTGAGACTGTCAGCTTGATGGTAACTTGTGTTGTGAGTTAGGAGGAAGTATGTTTATTGGTCTCAAAGCTCAAATCCCAACTTTTGAGCCAAACTAGAGAGGAAAATTCACATGAAATTTCTAATATATAGTTAAGAAAAGATGTGGCTGGATCTGGACTCCACAGGATCTAGGTTCCATGGCAGACTCCATCCATTATTCCCAATAAAACTTTGGGAAAGCACATAAACTTCTCAGACTCTCATCTATCTTCATGTTGCAAATGAAGACTTTGCTGATTTCGCAGAATTGTGAGAATAATATATATGTAGAGTCACTCTATAAGTTGCAAAACACTATACTTAAAATAAATCTCTCAAGTAACAAAATGGGTGATGATAAATACCATGATCATGAAAAAATAAAGTCCTAACAAAATGCAATACATTTATAATCTGAACCATTCATTTTTTTGAACCATTTATTTCCTGAAGTAGCCAGAAATAATTTGCACATTCTCCATTTCATATATGTAGAACTTATTTTCTCTGAAAGTGTTCCTTCAAAGAAAAAAAAACTTATACATTTTAGAACACCACTGCAATGTCTGACAGAGCAGGGTAGCTAGGAGGCATTCCTTAAATGCATATAGTATTTGAGGTATGGGGTTGAATCATGGGGCAAATGAAAATGGGGTTGAGGAATTTGAGGAGGGGAAGCCTGGAAGCAGCATTGGAACTGGAGCCTTTGGTTCTTGAATTCGTAAGTCTGAAAGCAAGTTTAAACAGATCTAGAATTGGCTTCCATTTCTGAGTCCTGCCAAATAACCCTTGCCTTCAGACTTCTGACAGACATTAAATAAACATAGACAACTGAGTGAAGTGTGGGAAAAGAATGAATTTTTCAGGGCTTTCTGGAGTGGCTTTCAGGGCTTCCATTCTCCCTCTCTCATTCAAATAAATAAAATCTAAAAAATAATCTTAATTGCATCTTCAAAGTCCCTTTTGTCATGTAAAATAAGATTCACAGGTTCTAAGGATTAGGATTTGGACTTTTGGGTTCCAAGTGGGGAATGCAGAGGGGCTTCTTTCCCACCAAACCTTTAGAAAGTTCACAGCCTTGATTTGCACAGGTTCATGTAGTTGAGCTTAAGCTGGACTGGCTCTATCAGTTAGGACAGCCCGGAAGAATCAGCTACATCTGGACATTTCTAGGATGTATTAGTTTCCTATTGTTGCTAGAATAAATGTCCACAAATTTAGTGGCTTAAAAGCACAATTTTTTTTTAATCTTACATTTCTGGAAGTCAGAAAACTAAAATCAGTCTCCATGAACTAAAATCAAGGTGTTGGAGGGCTAGTTCCTTCTGGAAGCTCTAGGGCAGAATCCATGTCTTTGTTTTTTTCTAGCTCCTAGGGGCCCCCCACATTTCTTGCCATCCCACATCTCCTTCTACTACCATCATCCTATCTCTTTCTGATTTTGAATCTCTAGGTCACTCTCAGATCCCTGTGATTACATTGTATATACCCAGATAATCCTAAGTAATTTCCCTATCTTAAGATCTTTATCTTAGAGCACCTGGGAAGGCTCAGTCAGTTAGGCTTCTGCCCTCGGCCCAGGTTGTGGTTCTGGGGTTCTGGGATCGAGGCCTGCATTGGGCTCCCTGCTTATCTGAGTGTCTGCTTCTCCCTCTGCTCCTCCTCCCACTTGTACTCTCTTTCACTCTCCCTTTCTCATCAAATAAAATCTAAAAAATGATCTTAATCACATCTTTGACATCCCCTTTGTCATGTAAAATAAGATTCACAGGTTCTAAGGATTCAAATCTAAGGATTAGGATTTGGACTTTTGGGTTCCAATAAATGACTCTGCCTACAACAGCAGCCTAAGAACTCAAAAGAGAAGGAGCCAGGTGCTGTCTGAGATTTAATGTAATGCCCCACCTCTAATTTCTTGTGGTCCAATGACTGCTGACAGTCAGTCAGCAGTTTCCCCAAATCTTAATCAAATTAGCCACTTGCTCTGAGGATCAAGTTCAGATAATGGTAGAGAGGATCTGTGAAATAGCTACTGTTCCCTTCTGAGGAAAAAGGCATATATCTCCTCAGGGATGTACAGTGGTTAGAGATCGTTCCCTAGGGAAATGAGGGAAGGAGTTGCTCAATCCCATGATTACCTTTTTTGTCATCTCTAGAGCCAACTTTGAAAATGGTGGACAGGGGTGCCTGGGTGGCTCAGTGGGTTAAAGCCTCTGCCTTCGGTTCTGGTCATGATCTCAGGGTCCTGGTATTGAACCCTGCATCAGGCTCTCTGCTCGGCAGTGAGCCTGCTTCCTCCTCTCTCTCTGCCTGCCTCACTGTCTACTTGTGATTTCTCTGTCAAAAAAATAAATAAAATCTTTAATAAAAAAAAAAAGAAAATGGTGGACATGTGTACACATGTACACAAAACGAAGACCACAAACCACAGAGCACTTCCCACTTCATCATCTTCCTTTCTCCCTTGCATTAACCATCTTCTGCTTTCTCTCTATTCAAAATCTCAGGGAGAGAAATAGAACAAAGAAGGGAGAATCAGCAACAACATCAAAATAACAAGGAAGCGGAAAGAATGAGGAACATGGAAGAGAGAGTTAAAAGAAGAGTTGTCTAGGGGAGAAGTGGAGAAAGGAGAAGCTTTCAGCTCCCAGAGAGAGCAGTCAGTGCTGTCCAATAGAAATATGTTGATGAAGACCCTGCCCTGGGTGGCTCAGTGGGTTAAAGCCTCTGCCTTCAGCTCAGGTCATGATCTCAGGGTCCTGGGTTCGAGCCCCACATGAGGCTCTCTGCTCAGGAGGGCAGGGAGCCTGCTTCCCCCCCCCACCTTCTCTCTCTGCTGGTCTCTCTGCCTACTTGTGATCTCTCTCTCTGTCAAATAAATGACTAAAATCTTTTAAAAAAATATGTTGCAAGCCACAAATAGAACTTCTGCATGGTGTTTTAAATTTTCTAGTAGATATAAAAAAGTAAGAAACCCATTATACCAAGTTGTTATCATTTTAATATGCAATTGATAAAAATACTTGGTAACGAGTTACCTTACGTTATTTTTCCTGTGTGAAATACTTGGAATTTGTTGTGTATTTTATATTTGCAGCACATCTCAATTGGGTTAGCCACATCTCAAGTTCTCAAAGGCCACACATGACTAGTGCCTGCTCTATTGGACAACATAGCTCTAGGAGATTCCACTTCTCTTTGATTCAGTTTTTGGGGAGGTAAATTAATTCCTCAGAAAAAGCATTGAGGATTCATGAATGAAATTTTGACTAAGAGAGTTAGATAGAAACTAGCATTATAATTCTGATTTCCTCCATAGTCTATTGGGCAAATAATCTCTGTTTCCTGTAAAGAAAGATAATTCTGATACTGAATTTTACATTTCCCACAGTGCGATCAGCAGCAATGAGAATACATTCTGAAAGGCATTTTGCACTTCCTGGAAACAGATGTTGCATTAGGTATACTTAGTAGGTGGATCTGTTTATTGTGTTGTCTTGCTAAATGCAATGTTACTGTTAATACCTCCTGTGAGTTTCAGTACTTGATACTGGTTATGCCACTTGATGTTGACTAAAGAGGTAGGAAAGGAGAATTAATGTGTTGCTACGGCAATAGAGTCTCATGGAAGTAGGAACGGGAATAAGTAGCAAGACTTCATTTTCTCACACTACTATATTCACATTTGCTGTGTGGTACCTCGTTTTATCTCGTCTTATTTGCCTTACTTATTTTCTAGTCATGGAATGAAATTTTAATTGTGGTGTAGCTGGTTGTCTCCATGTTAAAGATACATAAAAACAGACCAAAGGGAAGTCATCTAGAAACTGTTCTTTTAGGTAATGCTCACTAAAGCAAATGAAGATACCAAGCAATTATCTGGTGAGTGAGATCAACGTAGACAGTGAAATCAGATTATTCATTCCTTGCTACACAATGTTTTCCCATTATGGGGCCAAAACCACGAGTGAAAGTTGCAAAATCTTCACTGTATGCTATTCCTATAGGTTCTGTGTTGTCCTGACTAACTCTTTTAGGACCCAAAGACTCTCTTGTCTTTATCATGTCCCAGCACCTCATGGCATCAGCAGTAAAAGGCTATTTCTCATGCTAGTCAGGGACAGCAAAGTATTTTGATTATAAACTAAAGTTTATCAAAATTATTACTAAATATGTTCTATAATAGATCCAAGGCATATTTGCCCATGTAACAAGATTTCCCAGATTTATAGTTAAGCCCTCAAACTGAGAATATAAACTAGTACATGCAACAGTGGCTCCACCTCACCATACATCAATATAATGAGAAACAGAGAAAGGAGGAAGGACACTGTATTAGTGGGGAGTACTATACTAATAGAGAAGCTACTACTAATTTTATGTGGGGGAGGGAAAGGTGCACTTTCCTCTTCTGGAGATGAGTTGACTAAAAGGAGATTGGCATCTGTTTTCTGGCTGTATTCTTGTTGAACTACCAAGGTACTTCCCATATTTGCTGCCTCCTGAGTGGGATCTGGTAAGACAGCTCCAGGGAGAGCTCCTGAGTTCCAGGAGTAGGGCTGCACGTGGTCAAGCAGCTTGTATGGAGCACACCTCTAGGTGCTCAGCTCACATTAGAGATGCTTGTTGTTATTCCTCTTCCTTTCTGTGGGAAAGGAGGAACTTATTATGTATCCTCTGAAGTTTGAGGGTATACTTAACCAAGACAGTGGGCTTCCTTCTAGATTGGACATTTCTAAAGATGAAAGACCTGTTGTATCCCAGGATCCCACAGGCTTCAAGGGTTTGTGCAGTAATGTTCTGAGAAAAAAGTGGAGTCAGCCTCTACCCATTCCAGTTCTCTGGTCTCTCACTGAGAATATGTGAAAGGGAAACCATCAATTCCAGGATCTACACAGAGGCTGAAGGAGAGGTAGTAACCTTGAAACTGTACTGGTTGCTGTTGGGCCAAATGAAGGACCTTCTAGCTGGGAGAAGCAATGAGGGCGGGTCCCAGTTTAAGATTGAAGGGAATCATGGTGGCCCCTCTGGAGAGGATTTTTAGGAATGGAAGGAGGTTTAACAAGATCCCAGGAAAACCATACACAACATTTATGTGAAAGCCAACACACCAACAAAAGCCTGAATGTCTAAACCAACCAGGGCACCTTTCTAAATACTACCCAACCACTGGACAATTCTAGGAGTGAATATTTTAGGAAGTGCATCAGTCAGGTTCTCCAGAAAAAGTCAATAGGATATGTGTATATATATATTTACATCACATCCACAAAATATCTTTACAGCTATAATTAGACTAATTTCTGACTAAACAAGTGAGTACCATAGCCTAGCGAAATTGACAAATAAGATTAACCATCACAGGAAGTAATCTTTGAAAAAAAATATATCAAGCTAACATGTTGAGAGTCCTTGATAAAATGGTTGCATATCTTAAATGAGAAGTAGGAGGAAGAGAATGAGAGAGATGAAAAGTGTTGAACATTCCAATAAATAAAATTGTTTATAGGTACATGTAGTTGTATGTTTGCATATATGTGAAACAAAAGATACAGGGAAGAATTATATATTTTTCTTTTTTGTGGCTATTTCCTTCAGAAACATGGCAAAGCTGTGCAGATCCATTAAGGGTCTGGATATTCTAGGTCAGGTTTGCTCCACTGATTCACACATTCGGGCATAGGATGGAGCAGTGAATGGGACTATCAGTCACTGAAAACCTAGCCAGGTGGGGATGATGATGACTGGGAAAACATGACCTGGGGAAAGAAAAGACTCTTTGCTTGGGGTGTCTGGGTGGCTCAGTTGGTTAAGCATCTGACCTTTTCTTTTCCCCCTAGAAAACTTCCTGTTTTTATTTATTTATTTATTCATCCATTCATTCATTCATTCATTCATTCATTTATAGTTTTTTTATTATGTTAGTCACCATACAGTACATCCTAAGTTTTTGATGTAGTGTTGCATTATTCATTGTTTGCTTATAACATCCAGTGCTCCATGCAGCCCATGCCTTTTTAAATACCCATCACTGGGCTCACCCATTCCCCCACCCCCTCCCCTCTAAAACCTTAGTTTGTTTCCTGGAGTCCATGGTCTCTCATGATTCCTCTTCTCCTCAGATTTCCCGCCTTCATTTTTTCCTTCCTTCTCCTAATGTCCTCCATGCTATTCTTATGTTCCACAAATAAGTGAAACCATATGATAATTGTCTTTCTCTGTTTGACTTATTTCACTTAGCATAATCTCCTCCAGTTCCATCCATGTTGATGCAAATGTTGGGTATTCATCCTTTCTGGAGGCTGAGTAATATTCCATTGTATATATGGACCACCCTTCTTTATCCATTTGTCTGTTGAAGGACATCTTGGCTCTTTGCAGTTTGGCTATTGTGGACATTGCTGCTATGAACTTTGGGGTACATGTGGCTCTTCTTTTCATTATATCTGTATCTTTGAGGTAAATGCCCAGGAGTACAATTGCTGGGTCATAGGATAGTTCTATTTTTAACTTTTTGAAGAACTTCCTTGATATTTTCCAAAGTGGCTGTACCAATTTACATTCCCACCAATAGTGTAAGAGGGTTCTTCTTTCTCCACAACGTCTCCAACATGTGTTGTTTCTTGTCTTGTCAATTTTTGCCATTCTAACTGGTGTAGGGTAGTATCTCAATGTGTTTGTGATTTGAATTTCCCTGATGGTTAATGATGTTGAACATTTTTTCATGTGTCTGTTAGCCATCTTATGTCTTCTTTTAAGAAGTGTCTGTTCATGTCTTCTGCCCATTTTTTTACTTGATTATTTGGTTTTGGGGTGTTGAGTTTGAGAAGTTCTTTATAGATCTTGGATACAAGCCCTTTATCTGTAGTGTCATTTGCAAATATCTTCTCCCGTTCTGTGGGTTGTCTCTTTGTTTTGTTGACTGTTTCCTTTGCTGTGCAGAAACTTTTTATCTTGATGAAGTCCCAAAACTTCATTTTTGCTTTTGTTTCCCTTGCCTTTGGAGACATGTCCTGAAAGAAATTACTGTGGCCAATGTCGAAGATGTTACTGCCTATATTCTCCTCTAGGATTTTGATGGATTCCTGTCTCACATTGAGGTCTTTCATCCATTTAGAATTTTCGTTGTATATGGTGTAAGAGAATGGTAGTTTTATTTTTCTGTATATAGCTGCCTAGTTTTCCCAGCACCATTTATTGAAGAGACTGTCTTTTTGCCACTGGATATTTTTTCCTGCTTTGTCGAAGATTAGTTGACTATGGCGTCGAAGGTCCATATCTGGGCTCTTGATTCTGTTCCATTGATCTGTGTGTCTGTTTTTGTGCCAGAACCATGCTGTATTGGTGGTTACAGCTTTGTAATATAGCTTGAAATCAGGCAACATGATGTCCCAGCTTTTTTTTTTTTTACTTTTTCAACATTTCCTTGGTGATTCAGGGTCTTTTCTGGTTCCATACAAGCTTTAGGATTGTTTGTTCTAGTACTTTGAAAATGCTATTTATATTTTGATCGGGATGGCATTGAAAGTATAGATTGCTCTGGGCAGTATGGACATTCTAACAGTGTTTATTCTACTGATCCATGAGCTTGGAATGTTTTTCATCTTTTAGTGTCATCTTCAATTTCTTTCATAAGTGTTCTGTAGTTTAGAGTATAGATCCTTTACTTCTTTTTTTAGGTTTATTCAAAGGTATCTTAAGGTTTTTGGTGCTATTGTAAATGGAACTGATACCCTAATTTCTTTGTACAGTTACATTATTAGTGTATAGGAAAGCAACTGATTTCTGTGCATTGATTTTGTATACTGCCACATTAATGAATTGCTCTGAGTTCTAGTAATTTGGGGGTGGAGTCTTCTGAGTTTTCCACATAAAGTATCATGTCATCTGTGAAGAGAGAGTTTGACTTCTTCTTTGCCAATTCGAACATCTTTTATTTCTTTTTTGCTTTCTGATTGCTGTTGCTAGGACTTCCAGTACTAGGTTGAACAGTAGTGGTGAGAGTGGGCCCCCTTGTCCTGTTCCTGATCTTAAGGGAAATGCTCTCAGCTTTTCTCCATTGATATTCGCTGTGGGCTTTTCATAGATGCTTTTTATGAAATCGAGAAATGTTCCCTATCTCTACACTCTAAAGTGTTTTAATCAGGAAAGGATGCTGTATTTTGTCAAATGCTTTTTCTGCATCAATTGAGAGGACCATATGGCTCTTGTATCTTCTCCTATATATGTGTTCTATCATATTGATTGATTTGCAAATGTTGAATGACCCATGCATCCCAAGGATAAATCCCACTTAGTCATGATGGATAATCCTTTTAAGTTTCTCATACACACACACACACACACACACACACACACACACACATACACACACATATATAATTACTTAGTTATATATATAAAGAATATAATTTTTTATTGTTATGTTAGTCACCATAAAATACATCATTAGTTTTTGATGCAGTGTTCCAAAATTCATTGTTTATAATACTTTTAATGTACTGTTTGATCCTATTAGCTAGGATCTTGTTGAGAATTTTGGCATCCATATTCATCATTGGGCTGTAATTCTCCTTTTTGATGGGGTCTTAGCCTGGTTTTGAGATCAAGGTAATGTTGGCCTCATAGAATGAGTTTGGAAGTTTTCCTTTTGTTTCTATTTTTTGAAACAGCTTCAGGAGAATAAGTATTATTTCTTCTTTGAATGTTTGGCAGAAGTCCCCAGGGAATCCATCAGGCCCTGGACTCCTGTTTTTTGGGAAGCTTTTGATCATTGTTTTGATCATTGTTTCAATCTCATTACTGGTTATTGGTCTATTCAGGTTGTCAATTTCTTCCTGTTTCAGTCTTGGTAGCTTATAGTTTCCAGGAAGGCATCTATTTCTTCCAGGTTGCTTAATTTATTGGCATATAGTTGTCAATAATAATTTCTAATAATTGTTTCTATTTCCTTGGTGTTAGTTGTGATCTCTCCCCTTTCATTCATGTTTTTATTAACTTGGGTCCTTTCTCTTCTCTTTTGGATAAGTCTGGCCAATAGTTTATCAATCTTATTAATTCCTTCAGACAACCAGCTTCTGGTTTCATTGATACGCTCTACTATATTTCTGGTTTCTAATTCATTGATCTCTGCTCTAATCTTAATTATTTCTCTTCAAATGTGTGGCTTAGGCTTTCTTTGTTCTTTCTCTAGTTCTTTAAGGTGCAAAGTTAATTTGTGTATTTGGAATTTTTCTGTTTTTTTTTTTTTTTTTTGAGTGAGACTTGGATGGCTATGTATTTCCCCCTAGGACAGCTTTTCAGTATCCCATAGGTTTCAGACCAATGTGTTTTCATTCTCATTGGTTTCCTTGAATTGTTTAAGTTTTTCTTTGATTTCCTGGTTGGCCCAAACATTCTTGAGCAGGATGGTCTTTAGGTTCCAAGTGTTTTAATTTCTTCCAATTTTTTTCTTGTGATTGAGTTCCAGTTCAAACCCTTATAGTTTGAGAATATGCAGGGAATAATCTCAGTCTTTTGGTATCAGTTGAGACCTGATTTGTGACCCAGTATGTGGTCTATTCTGGAGAAAGTTCCATGTGAGATCAAGAAGAATGAGTGTTCTGTTGTTTTAGGGTGGAATGTTCTGTATATATCTATGAGGTCCATCAGGTCCAGTGTGTCATTCACAGCTCTTGTTTCTTTGTTAATTTTTGCTTGGGTGATCTGTTGATTGCTGACAGTGGAATGTTGAGGTCTCCTACTATTAATGTATTATTATCAATATATTATATTGATATAATATATTGATATATTATATCAATATAATAATATTGATATTATTATCAATAATAATAATAACCATTATTATTATTTTGGTTAACAGTTGGCCTATATAGTTGGCTGCTCCCATGTTGGGGACATAGATATTTACAATTGTTAGATCCTCTTATTGGATAAACCCTTTAAGCATGATATACTGTCCTTCTGTATCTCTAACTACAGTCTTTAGCTTAAAATCTAATTTGTCTGATTCAAGAATTGCTACCTCTTTCCTTTGAGGTCTGTTGGCATGAAAAATGGTTCTCCATCCCTTCACTTTCAGTCTGGATGTATCTTTAGGCTCAAAATGAATCTCTTTTAGACAGCACATGGGAGGGTCGTGTCTTTTTATCCAAT
>CM052810.1:51119247-51140277 GCA_028533885.1 Nasua narica | reverse complement strand
GCTCAGTCAGTTAAGCCTTTGCCTTTGGCTCAGGTCATGATCCCAGGGTCCTGAATTGAGCCTGGCATTGAGCTCCTTGCTCAGTGGGGAGCCTGCTTCTCCCTCCCCCCCACTGCTTCCCCTGCCTGTGTCTCTCAAGTGCTCTGTCAAATAAATAAAATCTTTAAAAATTTTTTCAATAAACTTCATATAGGAACCCTCAAAGACAGTAGACTAGATATAGGAGTAAAACTATTGAAAGCCAAACATGAAAAGGAAATTCTGAAAGTATCCATCATCTTAGAGAATATACAAATTATCATAAACAGAATGGCCCTAGAAATATGAACAACAATGGTGATTCTAGGGGTTCTTATATGGAAATAAGGAACAGATTATTCAACACTGGAGGAAAAGCAATCCTGGTTATAAAGTGGCAGAGAACCTGTTTTCCTGTTGGGTGGGGTACGGAACTTGTAAATGATAAACTTGGATATTTAGCTGAGGAGATTACTAAGCAAAATGTGAAAAGTGAAGTCTTGTTTCTTCCTGCTCCTTGTAATCAAATGTGACAGAAGACAGATAAATAGAGGAATAAACTATTAAGCAAGAAGGAACCAACCAGTACTTGAGAACTTGGAAAAACTTAAGCCTATCCAGACATAGTATTCTGGAAACAGATCCAAGGGTATTGCTGACCATTTGCTAAAGAGATGAGGTGTGACACCTAGGTCCAATCAGTCATTTCAGCAGAAACCAGAAATAGAGATATGGTTAACTAGGAAAGAGCTGTGGAGGACTCTCTTGTTGATATCTTGGACTCCCATAAATTACATGGAACAACAAGATTTTTGAAAGTTGTATACCAGCAGTAATACTGCCAGCCTGGACTGAAAGGAATAGAAACAGGATGAAATGAAGGAAGGATAAACCTGAGGTCAGAACCGTGGATGCAGAGGCCTGCCAATAGAACCTCCTAAGGCTAAGAAATTACGGCCAATGTCCCAGTGAGCTTGAAGGGTGAGACTGCTTACCTTCAGGACAGAAAGACAAAACAATGAGCCAAAGAGGATTATTCTCAGGTCTCCATCTAATGGAATTTGCCCTGGTGAACTTTGGACTTGAGGGCCCTAACTTCTTTCTTCCTTCCAATTTCTTCCTATTGTAATATAAATGTCTACCTTATGCTGATCCTATCATTCTGTTTTACAAAGAGATAGCCTGTCTGGTTTCATAGGCTTATAGATGGAGAAGAATTTTGTTCCAGGATGAATAATACTAATTCTCACTCACAACTAATTTAAATGATTTAGATTAAGAGTTTAGACTTTGAACTAGTAATATTGAGACATAATTTGGGACTTAAAGTGATTTTGGAATGGTAAAGATTTGGGAGAATTTTGGGTTATAGTGAGTATTTTGCTCTTGAGAAGGACACGCATTTGGGGGTAGAGGACTAGAGTACAGGCTGTTATGGGTTGAACTGTGCCCCCCACCTCCAAAAAAAAGATATGTTGAGATCCCAACCCCTAGTACCTCAGAATATAACTTACTCGGATGGCTCATGACAGATGTAATTAGGAAGGGGTATACTGGAGTATGATGGGCTCTTAATCCAATATGGTAGGTGTCCCTTTAGGAAGAGGAGAGAGACACACAGGGAAAAAGCAATATGATGATGGAAACAGATTGGAGTGATGTATATACAAGCCAAGGAAGAGCAAGGATTCCCAGCAAAGACCAGAAGCTAAAAACAGGCAATAAATTATTTTCCCCTACAAATTTGAGAGAGAACATGGCCCTATCAACATTTCATTTCAGACTTCTGGTCTCCAGAACTATGAGACAATAAATTGCTATTGTTTTTAGCCACTCAATTTTTGGGACTTTGTTACAGCAGCCTTTGGAAAGTGATAGACAATTCGATCATCAAAATATTCTTTTTTTTTTTCAAAAATTGTGATGATAAAACTAGATATCCATTTCCAAAAGAAAAAGTTGAAGCTTACCTCACTCTATCTATAGCACTTAACTCAAAATAGACCATAGACCTAAATATAAGAGTTAAAGTTGTAAAACACTTAAAAGAAAACATAGGTGTAAATCCTCATGACCTTAGATGAGGTGATGGTTTCTTAGGCATGGCTCCAAAAGCACAAGCAACATTAACCAAAAAGATCAATGGAACCAAAAAGATAATGAAGGCCATTAAAATTCCAAAATTAACATCTTTCTTGTTTCAAAGATACCTTTAACAATGTAAAAAGACGGGGTGCCTGAGTGGCTCAGTGAGTTAAAGCCTCTGCCTTTGGCTCAGGTCATGATCTGAGTCCTGGGATCGAGCCCCGCATCGGGCTCTCTGCTCGGCAGGGAGACTGCTTCCTCCTCACTCTCTGCCTACTTGTAATTTCTGTCAAATAAATAAATAAAATCTTTTAAAAAAATGTAAAAAGACGATCCACAAAATGAGAGAAAATATTTTCCAATAATATATTTGATAAGGAACTTGTACTCAGCATATATAGGGAACTTTTACCACTCAGAAAAAGACAACCCGATTTTAAAAAAAAGAATAAAGTAGTTGCTATAGGACCAAAAATTTCAGTCCTAAGTACATACCAATGAGAACTGAAACAGATGCCCACACAGAAACTTGTACATGTATATCCACAGCAGTATTATAATAGACAAAAAAGAAAGACAGAAAGACAGAAAGAAAGAAAGAAAGAAAGACAATCCAAATGTCATTGACAGATAATCCAGAGAATGGATTGTCATTTGGCAATAAAAAAAAAACGTAAAGTACTGATATATGCTACAATATGGATTAACCTGGAAAATATTATGCTAAGTGAAAAACAAAACAAAAACTGAAACACATTGTATGATTCCATTCATATAAAATGCACAGAATAGGAAAATCCTTAGAAAATACAAGTAGACTAGTGTTTCCCTAGAACTTGAGTGGGGAAGGAATGGATACCGACTGCTCCTTAGTGTGGGTTTTCCTTTGGAGGTGATTTTAATGCCCTAAATTAGATGATAGTGATGAAACCAAAGCTGCAAATATACTAAAACCACTAAGTTATACCCTTTTAAACAGTGAATTTTATGATATATGGTCATATCATTGTAGCCTTTATAAATATGCTATAGTGAAATATATGGGTCCACTCTATATTTTGAATATAGTTACTATGTGTAAATCACACTACTTATTAGTTGAGCATAAAATAAAAATAGTTCTGGAGAAATGAAACAAGTCAGTTCTATGTCTTTTCTAGACCTGTTTCCCATCCTTTGTCTCTGAAATACCAGTGCTATTGGATATTAGTATTATTTAATAAATAGAATCAATTGATCATATGTCACACAGACAAAAGTCGGGAAAAGCTAAATAAGAAAACTCAGGATTTTTCTGCAGTACTTTTCAAATCCTTTATTGTGATAATGTACTCAAGAATTTCCAATGAAGTTATATAGGCTGCATATCCCTAAATTGGTCATTCCAGGCAACAATGCTCCATGAGAGGTTTTAAATTACTCTTGATCTCTCATTCCCTGAGATCAAGGCAGAAGTAAAGTCATTAAAATTTCTGCTCCCTATAACTGAACAGGTAAGTTTATAATGAAGCTCTCCTGAAATTAAATATATATATATTTAATTTCAGGATATATATGTATATATACACATATAAATATATATGCATATGTAAATATAAATATATATTTAATATATATTGTATATATGTGTATATTTATATATGTATATAAAATATATAATTATACATAATATATATACAATATATATGTATATTTTTATATATTTATATATAATTTCAGGATATATATATTTATTCTATCAGATGTGTGAGATAACATGTAAATTTTAGAACTGGAGGAACGTTAAAGTAAAGTCTTGGTCTCCAGAGGCAATAATATATGTTAGGGGAAAGTTTCTGGAAAGATGTCACCCAGTCTGTGTCAGTTAGAGATCATCTGAATATTAGGGAGGGTAGATCCTAATATTGTGAGCTTCAGTTCACTCATATTTATAGATTAAAATGGTGCCAAACTCTTTGAACTGTTTTTAGGATTTGATTAGATAACTTGTGCCAACTTCAAAGTGACTGCTATATATTAAGAGCTAAATAAGGATTTTTGTTGTCGATATTGTTATTATTCTCAACTAGAAGACCCTGCAAAAAAAACAAAAACAAAAACCTTACTATCAACATAAGGATGTCAACTACTCTATCTCCTTATTCTATGCAGCTTGTAATTTCTGTAAAATTTAAAAGAGCTTCTGAGGGGTCCCTGGGTGGCTCAGTTGTTAAGCATCTGCTTTTGGCTAAGGTTGATTCCAGGGTCCTGGATTCCAGGGTCCTGGGATCAAGCACTGCATTGGGCTCCCTGCCCAGTGGGGAGCCTGCTTCTCCCTCTCCCTCTGTCTTCTGGCCCGTGCTCTAGCTCTCACTTTCTATCTCAAATAAATAAATAAAATCTTTTAAAAAAAAAAAAAGCTTCTGAGAAAATATTAGGGAAAAAAACGGGAATTTAAGAGCAATTAAATTATTATTCTGGATGACAGTGTAATGGTGGATTCATGTCCTTATACATTTATCCAAACCCATAGAATGTACAAAGCAGAGAGTGAACTCTAACATAAGCCATGAACTTTGGTGATAATAACGTGCCCATGTAGGTTCATAACCTGTAACAAATATACCACACTAGAGGCAAGATGCTAAAAATAGGAGGAATGTGTGGCATGAGGAGGGTAAGAGAATATCTTGGAACTCTTTTCCACTCTAACCTTTCTGTAAATTAAACCTGCTAAAAAAAATAGTCTATTAATTAAAAAAAAAAACAAAAAAAAGTGAAATTAAATATAGTTTGGCCATATTGCCCCAAAATAAACAACATCATGTCTTTTTGTTTGAAAATCCAATAAAGAATGTCATTCTAGCACATTATGTGTTGCTTAGTAAATGATGTTAAGCAATTGATCAATCAGACATGCTAAAGGACAGCTAAAGGACAGAACAATCTGTATTAGAGATAAAGGTTTCTTTCTGCTGATACCCATAAGAATAGAATTCAAACTCTGAACTTGTTTCCTAAGTCCCTTACAGAACTTCACTTCAGTGCCTATTGGTAATGCTTACAGGTAGTCTGGCAAAGACATTCTGTCTTGCATTTATACTTTCTTACTCCTCTTTCAAGAAGCATCACAAGCCTATAGCATTCAGCGCTGCTCCCATGTCATCTTAGAATGCCTCTCACTCACCTGAGCCTGAGGATGATTTAATATTGCTTAAGTAACTCTCAGACACAATTATGATCACTAATGTGAACAATTTTTCTTTTGATGTTGAATTTATAGTTATCATTAGATTGTCCTAAATATTCATTAGTCGCACCATTTGGTATCAACAGCTTTGTTTTTTTTGGATGCTTTGTTTTCTAAATCAGGTAAATACGAAAGATTAAAACAAGATACCACATCTTTGTTGGTGAGAACATGCTTCTGAATGTCTCAAGTAAAAGCAACAGAGTTGGGGAAAAGTCAAGAATCAAAGTGTTCAAGATGTCAGAAGCTGTAGCCTTGGACACAAGAAAGATATCGTATGGCCCTTAGGGGGGCTGTTGCTCCAGTGTAACTAGCCTCTGAACAATGACTCCTACTTTGAGTCATTTGCTAAATTTTCAAAGACTCAAATCCCTAAAGGGAGTATGTGATTTGCCAGTCAAGCTCCATTTGATTCCATAATGGAGACAGCAATGGAAGGTGGCAATAAGAGGCTGGCACCAAGAACTAACCTTATTTAAGGAAACACAAAATGGAGCATTCTCTTCAGAGGGAAATTGGCAGGCTATTGATAAAGAAGAGAAGGGTAGACATGAATGCCAGACACTCTCCTCCCAACAAAATGATAAAAATTTCCTATGAGTAGTGGTAGTGATACTAAAAACAATCTTCTTTAACATTTTATAACTTTTAACAACACAATCTCATCAGTCACCCCACCAAACCTGTGGGCTACGTATTTTTATGTCCATTTCATTAAGTGAGGTAATAGATGCTCAGGTAAGGTGTCTTTCCCATGGTTATGTGGCCCTAATATGATTAAGTCAAAATGCATACTATGCAAATAAAGGACTCTCTTCACTAAATACCTCTTGCATAATCAAATGAATGAATGCTAACTTTCTTCATAGAATCGTGTAAACACATCACCTCTTGGAGCTAGGTTCACAAATGGAAGAATTCTTTAAAAACATTTAGTCCAACACTGTTTTCCTAAAACTCAGGAAATACACCATGAATTAACATGATTTGCATAAGACAAAACAACCAAGATTGGAATTTAGGCTTACTGAATGAAACTCAGTAGCTTGTTCCTATCCCTACATCATATTTCCTTCCCCAGGTTCCCTCCTTGTACTCAACTGAGTATCACTGTTACCATTCCATGAAAGAAAATGAGAAGCATAATGTAGACCAGGCTCTCTGTGAGCTCATGGGCAACTTGAAAGTTGGTGTTTCTTGTGCATCAGACCAATCTAAAAGGAATTACAGGATGTGTTAGATGCTGCCACAGGAAGTGAGAGCTTGTAAACCTCCTATCTGCCGCCCTTCGAGAAGCCATCCCTGGAGAGCCCTCAATCCCACATAGCTCCCACCTCTGGAATCCTTGTTATACATTCATGAAGGCCACAATGAGGCAGTCACCCAAGGGTCTTTACCCAAAACCTCTAGCCATCAGGTCAATATAGAGTGGGAAAGTCCCAGCTAAGTGAACAGGCTTTCTCTGTTGGTAGTGAGACATATATGCCTAAATGCAAAGAATTTCCCATATTAGCAAGCATATAGGATGATTAGCTCTATTCAACTAGTTGATTTACAGTTAAGTACAGTACAGATAAGCCTTGAAGTCCAGACTAGTCTATCAATTAGCTGGCTCTGAATTGCAACCACCAGAGTATCCAACTAAAAGTGGCTTAAATCTTAAGGATTTATTATGTCCAGGGGTGTGATGTAAACGTTTAACAACAGATTCTCCAGAGGACTCAAAATCTCTAATTTGTACCATTTGCAGTTCCCATGGTATAAATACTCTTGACATGGCTGATTTCATGCTATGAACACACTAATGCAGAACTGCAAAGAGATATACACAATCGATTCCTACCAGGAAAGCTAGTTCCAGCCAATCACATGACAAGAAATCCACTGTGGAGGATTCTGGAATTAAAACCCAGTGGTAGAACAAAATAATCAAGGACCCAGCTCTCTTTGCTTTCCTCTTCTGCTATCCTCAGTATAAGGGCTATTAATCTCAGGCTCAGCAATTCATGATTCCAAGATGGCTGCCTCTGCCCATACAGCATGTTCTTGCACAGCTCCAACTAAAGACAGGAAGAGCAGATTTGTTTACTTGTTCCCTTCTTTTCCTTTTCTTTTAAATCAGGGTGATAACCATTTCCAGAAGTGCCTCAACCTATTCATTGGCCAGGAATGACTCAAAAGCCACTCCCTAACCACAGGAGAGGCTAGAAAACGTTTTATTTGGCACTTTCAGCCCCTATACAGGAAATGGGTTCCAACCATCATAGAATCAACAAACTTCGGAAAGGAAAAGTGGGTATGGGCTTTCAGTCTTATAATAAACGGGTCTGCCACAACTGAGAATTCTATCACCATACACCACACAGTTTTTATTTGAAAATGAATTATCTAATTTAGAAGACAAAGTATAAATTACATGTTATCTGTGTCTTTGATTGCATTTGGGAGGGGACACATGGGTTCACCTAGTGCACGACTATTGAGGCTACTTTTTTTGGTACTGTTTTTATTTTATTAGTAATTAATATCAAGTATCTTCTTTTTGGTAAATATTTGTTCCTATTAGTCAGCCAGCCACCTTCTCTTTTCCCTTAGGGTACTGTTAACAGTTTCTCTTGTCAGAATTTTCTAGTTTTACAAGTTATTAGGGTTTTTATTAATTTTCTATGGCTTTTAAAATGGAATTCTTATAATCTCTGATTGTAATTAAAAACTGGAAATACCTGCTTTCCTAGAGGGTAGCCATATGCCCATTACTAGGTACCAATATTATCAGTTACATTTTCCCTAATACCCACGGTTTGACCATTTTCTGCTCTCATTAAGAAAAACAGCTACCTGGAGATTCTGGACCATTTGAGTTGAATGAGTATGTGGTAGTATAGACAGAACTATGCACTAAATGCTTGGAGACCCCAGCTCTGACTCTAAGCCCGCCACCAACTCCCTATGCGGCTTTGGGCAGCTTACTTAATCTTTGGAATCTTGGCTTCTTTATCTCTGAACAGAGGTCATTTTAAAAAACAATCCCTAAATCCTTTCCAGGTCAAAAGTGTTGTGGTTCAAATTATTAGTAATGCCCAAAAGAAGTTTACTAGTAATGTGGGCAAACTAACCTGCTGGTTTTGGTTTTTTTTTTTTTTTTCGGTCTTGGTGTCTTTATTCACAAATGCACCTAATACAGTGAGGTGTGTATGTACCTGCCTATAAGGATAAATTACATAAAAGTGAGTTGATGCATGGAGAAAAAAAAAATAACCAGTTAATAAAAATAGAAACTCACTGTACTGATGATGGGTTAGAGACTGTCATCTATCTCCAAAGACAGGCCTAAGTCAGGCAAGCAGTAATCAGGTGAAGCAGAATGAAATCAGGCAGAACTAATCTTTTATAAATCTACTTCCAAGAGATAATATGCTTCAGTATTAAAGGGAAGGATCCAAAAAGGTTTAGTAAAAACAGAAAAAGAGATATAATTTATTTGCATAAAACAACTATTTCATTGCAACTTATGGATTTTTCCAAAAGCCCAGGTATACATAAGATTTTCAGAACTCAGAAATTAATGTTATACATGGGATTGATTTCCCCAGATAGACCATAGAATGTTTTATTTTTGTATTTTTTAAAGATTTTATTTATTTGACAGAGAGAGAGCGAGCACAAGTAGGGGGAGCAGCAGGCAGAGGGAGAAGCAGTCTCTCTGCCCAGTGCGAAGCCGATGTGGGGCTCGATCCCAGGACTCTGGGATCATGACCTGAGCCGAAGGCAGATGCTTAACCATCTGAGCCACCCAGACACCCTGCAAAAAATGTTTCTGGCCACAATATACACATGGGAGAGTCTGGCACTTGTGAACACAGGTAAGGGTGGCAGAGACAAGACTACAAGTAGCTGGCATGGAAATCAAGCTTTGTTGCTAGAACAATAGTGAAATCAGGGGCATTGCAAGCAAATGCAATGTCTTGATTTTTTATTAGTGTTCCTCTTTCTAAGTCACTCTAGGTTCTCATTACCCATGCACTGGCTGTGTACCAGAATCTGTGCCGACCTCAGGATCCCCTTCTCTTCCTGTCACTTAAGCCAAACCTTAAGTTGCCAGGTCTTCCCGGCTCTATCCTCTGACTTGGCCCTACTCAATCAGTCACTGCAGGGAGCACCTCCAAACTCCTGTTCCATCTTTCTACACCAGCTGTAGGAGAGGGAAAATGATTCTGTGCGCAATCTATCACACAAGGAGGTGACTTGTTTCCTTCTTCCCTCTGTTTCTATCCTGTGCATGCTATGCAGCTATGCCCTACTGCAAACAGATTTCCCTTCAGAGAGTAAGAAAAGAGATCTGTGTGGTTATCAAGAGGAAATCCTTCAGTTGGTGATAAAACCCACTGGAAATAACCATGGCAAAAAAGAAAACTGGGACATTGTAAATTGACATTCTCTCACGGAAGCCTGCCAGGGTATAGCCATAAATAGTATTTCTGTTCACTTAGTCTCCTGTAAGAATGAAACATTCAAACAATATCAAGGGTAGGCATATTTATCAACTGAATGTCGGGATAGATTTCAGTGAAAAATAAAATCCTTTGTTTCCTTTGGTTTTTAATTTCTACACCTGTTTTGCAAAAACATCCTTGAATTTATTGGTCTACTTTCCTTAGTGTCTAGAGTATAAAAAGAAAATTGAATGTTGTTTATGGGACAACTTGCTGGTTCCTAGGTTATTCAAACCTACAGTTGTTCTACTTCCCTCTACTCAATCTTAGAGATGTAGGGAAGGCTGTGCGTAATCTGTATTTCTTCTAGAACTTGCCTGAAATACCTTCTTGAACATCTCCTGTGTGATGGCTCTGCAAGAGAGGTGCACAAGATATTCCAACTAATCAAGATCTTACTGTGCAACTGGACTCTCCAAACTGCCAATAATGGTGCCTGATTTAAGGAACACAACTAAACAGAACTCATAGCTCCTTCTCCAATCCCCTTCAGAAGAATTTTCTCTTCTGTTTTAGCACCAAATCAATACAGTGTAATTCTAGGGCAGGTTTGCTTTTCAGATTTGTCTCTATGCTTCTGGAAACTCTCTGTCCTGATTTAGGATTGGTAAATAAAATTCAAGGTGATGTGTGCCCTAGCTATCCAATTAAAGTCACCAGGAGAAACAGAATCTACTCCTGGATATGTTATTTTAGTGTCTGCCAACTACGAGCAAACAGCTTAGGCAATATAACCCACTCAGTGGAGACATTTAATTTACAATATAACTTCCTGTTTTTGATGGTAGTGTTTATGCTGCTTTTACAATCTAAACACCTAAAATGACAAGCTGATGAGTCAGTAGCTAAAATTATAACTGAATGAGTTTAGGTACCATTTGTCCTTCCCCTCTCTCTGGCCACTATTCTGTTATCCTCACTTCCTCCTTGAGCCTGGCTCACTTAAATTTCTCCATAGTTCTCCACTGAGTCATCCTGTGACAGCACCAGCCATCTCTCCCTGCCTCCGACTTCCCATCCCTGTCCCTTACAGACTCCAGCCCAGGAGTTTTCTCAGATTTCTTGTTTGTTTTAAAATCACTTTATTCAGGTAAGATGGACATGTAAAAAGCTGTATATATTTAATGTAAAAAAACTCAATGTGTTTGGAGATAAGAATACATTCATGAAACCATCACACATTCTGCGTGCGGTAAGAACACTTACCCCAGCATATCTATCCTCTGCAAATTTTAACTACATATATATATGCTATAGGCACTAAGTTGTTTAGATCTCCTGAATTTATGTTACATAACTGCACCCTCTAATCAACTCCCCTGCCTCTCATTCTCCTTTCCTCCAACTCCTGATAATCATCACTTGCTCTCTGCTTCTGTGAGTTTGACTATTTCAGATTCCACATGTAAGTGACATCATTCAGTATTTGGCTTTCTGCATCTGATTTACTTCATTTAGCATATTCTCCAGGTACATCCATGGTGTCACAAGTGGCAGGTTTTGTTCTCTTCTTTAAAGTGGAAATAACAATATGTTTAATAGCATCTTTTCTTTATTCACTTATCTGTTGACGGTCTTTTAAGGTTGTTTCCACATCATAGCTGTTGTGAATAATGCTACAATGTACATGGAAGTGCAAATAGTTCTTCAAGATCTTAATTTCCGTTCTTTGGTGTAAATACCTAAAACTAGTACCGCTGAATCACAATTGCTCTATTTAAAAATTTTTAAGGATCTTCCATACTGTTTTCCATAATGGCTGTATTATTTATATTCCCACCAACAAAGAGTACACCAGGATTTCCCTTACTGCACATCCTCACCAACATTTGTTTTTATAGCCATCTTAGCAGTTGTAGGTGATATCTCATTGTCGTTTTGATATGCACTTCCCTTATAATTAGTGATATTGTTAACTTTTCCTATACCTGTTGAACATTTGTATGTTTTTTTAAATGTTTAACAGGTGTTTTGACTATTTTTTTTAATTTGGTTTTAGCTATCAGATATATGGTTTGCAAATATTTCCTCCCATTCCATAGGTTTCCTTTAATTTTGTTCCTCCCATTGCTGTGCAGAAGCTTTTTAGTTCGATGTACTCCCACTTATTTATTTTTGCTTTTGTGGCCTGTTCCTATGGTATCATATCCAAAATATTGTTGCTGAGGCCAATGTCTAGAAGCTTCCTCTCTATAGTTTCTTCCAGAATTTTTATGGTTTCAGGTCTTATGTTTTTTTGGTTCACTTGGAGGTGGCTTTTGTGTGTAGTGTAAGAAAAAGGTCCAATTTCATCCTCCCACATGTAGATACCCAGTTTTCCTAAAACTAGTGAAGAGTAGTATCCTTTCCCCATGTGTATTCTTGGCACTGTTCTTGAAGACTGTATGTGTGCATTATTTCTGCACTCTCTCTTCTGTTCCATTGATGTATGTTTTTTTCCAATATAGTGTGAAATCAGGAAGCTTCATGTCTCCAGCTTTATTCCTCTTCTTTTAGATTGCTTTGGCTATTTATGATATTTGGTGTTTTTATATGAATTTTAGGATTTTTTTTCCTATTTCTATGAAAAATGCCATTGGAATTTTGATAGGGACTGCATTGAACTTGGATTAAATCACTGTGAGTAGTATGGATATATTAATACTAATTTTTCCAGTTGATGACCACACGGTATTTTTTCATTTATTTGTCTTCTTCAATTTCCTTTACCAATTTTCCCCCGAATTTCCTTTAACAATGTTTTATAGTTTTTAGTGTACATTTTTTCCCCATTCTGGGTAAATTTATTTTTAAGTAACTTTTGGCTGATACTATTGCAAACAAAATTGTTTTTCTGAATTTATTTTTTAATACTTTGCTGTTAGTGTATAGAAATACAACTAATGTAATTGGTTTTGTAGCATGCAATTTTACTGAATTCATTTATTATTTTTAACAGGTTTTTTTGGTAGATCCTTTAGGATTTTCTACATATAAGACCATGTCATCTGCATACAGTTTTACCTCTCTTCCATTTTGGATTCGTTTCTTTGTCTTTCCTAATTGCTCTGCCTGGAGCTTTCTCATGTTTATTCTTAACTTTCTAAAATGTTAAAGCTGAAGAGGCCAGAATGACTTTCTATTTTGTGTGTGTGTGTGTGTGTGTGTGTGAGAGAGAGAGAGAGAGAGAGAGAGAGAGAGAGAGAGAGACAGAGACAGACAGAGACAGAGAGAGGAGCAGGGGAGAGAACACACATACTAATATTTACTGAACATTTTCTAGATTCCTAGGTACAAGTAAGTACTTTATCTACACTGTTTCTTTTAATCCTTGTACTAACCTATTTACATTTTACAGATAAAGAAAAACTTAGAAAGCTTGTGTAATTTGCCTAAAGAGCTAGAAAGTATGAGCTCATATTCAAATCCAATGCTCTTATTTCTAAAGCATATGTCCCTAATTATTCCATGAAACTACTCACAAAGAGGCACCCTCAGTTAAGGTGCAGAGTGTGTAGTCTCCAAGATGGATATAAGTTGAAGACCACACACTGGACTTAACCTAATTACACGTTTGCATTCAGAGACACATGAAAGTTAACTTTCAAACTTTCCCCATAACTCTGTTTCTGATGTATCTCCTCATGCCTAATGATCCGGGCAATTCCACAATTAAAGTTTTATTTCTTTGGTTAAAGTTTTCTTATTGCCTGCCTAAATGAAAATGTGAGAGTATCACATTCAACTTAAAAAAAAAATCTATTTGCACCTCTATATGACAAAGTTTATTAGAAAATTTCCTGGCTGAGGATTACAATGGGAAGAGTCAGAATGGAGAGAATATGAGGATACTGGTCAGTGAGTAGAGGGAAAAACTACCTGGGAAAGGATGAAGGAATGGGGAAATGAGGATTTAGTGTAAGAAGAAGGGTATGCTAGTAGGCATATGCTATTGCACATTTTGGCTTTGCCCCAATTCTAAATTTGCATGCTGCACTAAAAAAATAAACTGAAATACATTAATTTAGGATCCTCTCACTCTATCATTTCAATTTGTAAGTGAGATATAGCTGAGGTGTCTTTGGTTTATAAAAATAACCACTTGTATATAGAATACAAGACAGTTATTTCAAATTGTGTATGTATCATATGCAGTGTATTTGCATAAATGATTTAATTATTGCCTTTTCCAGATGTCCACATAACCACCAAATAAACTTTTTTGAAATACTTAAAAAATATTGAGGGTTAAACTTAAGTATCTATCCTATTGATTCTTTGGGCTACAGAATTTATTTATGAGCCAGAAGTGGGTATGGGTGGAAACTATGCATATTTAGGAAATGGGTGAAGAACTTACCTGGTGTCTATAAGACTGCTGTTACAGTCTCACTTTATTATTACCAACATGGTAACAGAGTAATTAGAAATTTTATTGTTCAGTTACATATTCATTAATTCAATCAACAAACATTTATTAAGCAATTATTGTGGTACTTTCTCAAGGAGCCCTTTTAGTCATCACTAGCCTAGCAAACAAATTTTCTTCATGATAGTGAAACTAAGAGTATATTAGGAGGTTATTTTAGCTAAGAAATCCAAAAATATTTAGAAACCCATTATGAACCAATCATTTCGCAAGACAGTGGTAGAGAGGATACAGACTGGTGATGACCAGTAAAGTAAGGTAATTAATTCTCAGTTTCCATATTTCCATATTATTTCCATAATATTTCCATATTCCACTTATTTTCCCACTACAAACACAGAGACATGGTCTGGACCACACAGAATAGTCATTTCTCCTATTGATAAGTCAGACAAAGGGTCAAAAAACAAGAACCTCTGAAGCAGAGGAAACGTACTTCAGTTCTCAAAACTCAGTCTCAGAATACATCATGCCAGACTGATGAAAGGGATTACTACCAGTGCCAGAAGAAAGGGAGTAAGAGAACTGAGTGCTTGAAATAGCTCCTGTATTTATATCAGTGAATCTCTAACTATAGAAAAGTGGACCCAAACAATGGTCAGGAGTATTCCTCTTCCTTGAAAGAAAGAAGAAAATAAAAAGGAGAAAGAGTTGAAGCAGAAGGAAGTCCTGGGCTTACCCCAGAACACAGCACCATGCATTGGTATATGCTTTCCCATGGTACCGTGGTGTGTGCTATTCACACAATGCTGGACCAGACACTCCCTGAAAGGGGAGAAGAGAATGTCTTCCAAACAAGTAGATGATATGGTTCTTACCCCAGTAAAAACAACTAACACACAAGGAAAAAGAATTTGGGGTCAAAAAAATCATTAATAATCATTCAAACCAACTCCAGAAAGGTGAAGAAATTTCTGCAAGATGAAAGCTCTTCAGTGACAAAGACCCAGAGAGGACCAAAGATGGCCTTTATAACAGCAGTGTTTCCACAGTAATGCCCACTGCATTAGAACACAGGTTGGTTTGGACTTCCAACAGACAGCAAGTGAGTCCCACATGCAAGTTGACAATATGCAAAGCTTTACTTAGGTTACAGACTTTTGATTTTTTTATGGTACTACATAAACCCATTCTTGAGGTAAAATCTGCATGAGAATTTGCTACAGAGCTGACTTCAGGACTTTGTTTCAAATATAGATGAAATCTAGCATAAACCTTCTATAAA
This sequence comes from Nasua narica, assembly GCA_028533885.1. Lineage (NCBI taxonomy): Eukaryota > Metazoa > Chordata > Mammalia > Carnivora > Procyonidae > Nasua > Nasua narica. The sequence continues at coordinate 51,124,819 of CM052810.1, read as the reverse complement.
TGGTTGGAATGTTTCCAAGATTCTCCCAATATTCGATATCTCAAGTCCTAGGTCCCCTATGTCTTCACACTCAAGTCAAAACAAATACATAATTTTAGATTACATAGTAAAACCCAATGAGAACTCCAAAGGTTTGTCAAAATTCAAGAGTCGTGTTCAGTGAGGTAGAGAAAAGGAGCACTACAATCCTTGATTGGGCTTAGTGGCAACCTCAAGGCTTCATGTTTCTGCTTCATTGATTCTGAACCTTGGTTGCACATAAAAACCACCTGAGAGGATACTGAAAATCCCAATGCCCAAACGTACCCCAGACAAAGGAGATTAAACTCTCTGGAGATGGGGTCCAGCTTCAATATTTTTTAAAGGCCTTCAGTGATTCTATGTGCAACTAAGGTTCAGAACCAAAGTTAAAACTAGCAGTTTTAGATGGTTACAGCTGCCTAAGCATTATGACTCAAAGTAGGGGGAAATGGTCTATGTCTGTCACTGGTGATTGTTTCTCTTACAATATTGTTTCCAATAGTTGAAACTTATGAATGCTTTTAATTTGCCTTCAACCATAGCACATTACAGAAATTACAAAGGTTTATTTAACCCAAGGAAATTGGAACAAAGTTCACATCTAAAGAAAGAAATCATAGTTCTCTTACTGAGGTAAGAGATATCTCAATGATAAGAGACATCTCCAAATAATAATATGCATCCTCATAGTCAACCTCTACATTTCCATGCAGGCTTAACCTGATCTTACTGCAGAACATTCCAGAATACCTGCAATAAGTAAGCTTTTCTACAGGGTTGGGCACCTCTTCTCCCATCAGCTAAGATAGGCGCTTGTGAGAAGCTAGTTTTATCTGTTCCTTCCCATTAATATCCATTATAGCTGTTACCCTAATTAATTTTATATTTAATAAATCAAAACCAATTTACATGTGTGCAAAAAGGAAATTTTTCTTCTGTGAAACTAAAATGCTTAGAAAAACTTGATAAGAACAAATCACTAATATGTTATTGATTACATATATCTAGGAATATATTTAATATCACTACCTATATTATATATACTTATACATATATATTTATTATTTATATATTATGTATGTTTTTATTACTTATACATTACATATTTACTTGTATTATATTTACACATAAATAGGTATAAACATATATATGTAAAGTAAATGTGTATGTACCTATATATGTAAATATGTAAAATATGCCAGACAAATTCAAAGGCTTTTTTAATTCATCAACCATTAGTTGAAATCATGAATTAGGGGAAAAAAAAGTCTTCTATTAAAAAATGATGAGTGCCGGCCAAGGATGTCAGAAATCATGCTTTCCTTTCTAGTGTGCATAGGGACAGTTTCACTGAAGCTCTGTTCTAAACACAGGGAGAGGGATAAGAGCAGTCTTGGGAATCAAACAATTTAATTTCCAATGACTACCCTGACACTGACTAGCTCTGTCATTTGGGAAAGTTATTTGCCCTCTCCGAACCTCATTCACCTTACTTTAACATAAGCTTAATAAGAGGACAATGAGTGGTTAACAAATAAGGTATTTGGAGAGGAGTGTATGATACAGTTAACAGCTTGGAACCTGGACTCAGAGATTTTTTTTAGTTTAAATCCCTGTGATGCCATTTATTTGTTTTGTAACCTTGGGCAAATTTCTTTAATTTTCTGAGCCTCCATTTCCTCTTGTTTAAAGAAGAATGACTTCTAGAAAAACCATATTGTATACTTTAAAAGGTTTTTGCAGGACTCAATAAAAGAATGCATATAAAACACTTAGAATATTGTCAAGGACTTAGTAAACCTAGACAAATATTAATTATTATCACTGTCAATAACATCAGGCACCTAGTTAGTGCTTAGGGTGTTATATAATTAGTAGCTACTGTAATTATTAACATTATTATTAAAATTCTTTTTCCCCGGTTTTAAGATAATCTATGTTAATTTGGAATATACTGTAGAAATTCCATTTGCTTTGACTCACCTCCTCCACAAAGGGAAATGCTAAGGTCCTACACCAAATAGGAGTTTAAGCAATTAAAGCATGGCCTTTTGAGTTCTGTGAAGACAATCCTACAGTATTTAAGATGAATTTGCTGAGTAATGGCTGAGGAGTTTTTATCTAGCTAAATGCTCTGTGATTAAAGCCATTATATCTTCGAACTAAATTGACAGTAAGGAGATTCTGATTTAAAGGCATGGTTTTGTGATAATTGGATGCCGGAGTTTAGAAAAAACAATGGGAAGTAATTACAAGGGAGGTAGTATGGAAAAGAGAACTTGACTATACCTATTTCTTTTTAAAAGTGTGACAAAGTTTTTAATTACCACCTTTAAACAAAATTGAAAGGTTACATAAGTTTTCTTTCTCTCTTAAATCTCCTCTTCCTCCCCTGACCTCAGTGAATTCTTACTCATCCATCAAGATCCAGCTTTCATTTTACATGACTCCCTTTCTGTTTTAGTATGAAATAATCAGAACTCCCTTTTCTCCAAGAAATAAATTTATTCAAAATTAATTGGATATAATAATAAAATCCAACATAGGTTTGGAAATCATTTCTTAAAGATGAATTATCAAAAAACTTGACATGGATGAAGATAGAGAGCATAACACTAAACAAAATAAGTCAGAGAAAGCCAAATGATTTTTCATTTTTCAAATGAAACCATATGATTTCACTTGTATGTGGAATTTAACAAAACAAGCAAAGAAAAAGAGAGACAAACCAAGAAACAGACTTAACCATAGAAAACAAACTGATGGTTACCAGAAGGGAGGTGGGTAGGGGGATAAGTGAAATAGATGATGAGGATTAAGGAGTGCACTTATGATGAGCACCAAGTGATGCATGGAGTTGGTGAATTACTATATTGTATACCTAAAACTAATATAATATGTTAACTATACTAGAAATTAAAAAATTTTTAAAAACTGAAAGAACATAACACTAAACAACAAATGGACCAATGAAACCATCAAAGAAGAAATAAAAAAAAAAATAGGTTGAGATAAATGAGAATACAATTGTCCAAAATCTCTGGGATGCTGTGAAAGCACTGTCAAAATACAGTCCTATCTCAAAAAACAAGAAAAAGCTCTAAATAATCTAACCTTATATCTAAAGGAACTAGAAAAGAACAAACGAAGCCCAAGGTAGTAGAAAGAAGGAAATAATATCAGACCAGAAATAAATGGCATAATAACAGGAAAAAAGAAAAGGAAAAAAAAATCAGTAAATCCAAGAGCTGGTTCTTTGAAGAAATAAACAAAATTTATAAACCCTTAGCCAGACTCATCAAGAAAAAAAAAAAAACTCAAATAAAATCAGAAATGAGAGATGAAGTTTGACATCACAAAAATACAAAGAAATATAAGAGATTACTATGAAAAAACTGTATATCAATACACTGGACACAACCTAGAAGAAATAAACTATTAGAAACATAAAATCATCTAAAACTGAATCAGGAAGAAACAGAAAATCTGAACAGACTGGTAGCTCATGACAAAATAAAATAACCAAAAAACTACCAAAAAATAAAAGTCCAGGACCAGATGGAAATACATATGAATTCTACCTATATTTTAAATTTGCTAGGCTTAGAGACTTTGGAAAAGAATGGCAGAGTAGGAAGAGCCTATGTTTACCTTGTTCCACAGATACACCTAAGTAACACATTAGTGTAAATAATCCAGAAAACCACCCAAAGACTAGCAGAATAGTTTCCTTGTAGCTAATCATAGAGAAAAGGCCACATTAAAAAATGGTAGGAAGGGCAGACACACAATTGGGAACCAAGGTCACTTGTGAGACTGTCTGCAGTGGGGAGGGAAACCGCAAACATGGAGAAGAGAGAAGAACAGACTCCACACCAGGCACCAGAGGCATGGGGGATCTGCGCCGGGAAGATTAATCCCTATAACATTTGGCTTTGAAACCCAGACAGGCTTAACATGGTAAGTTTTTACAACCAGCAGGGCTTAGCAAATGGAACTTTAAAAATCAGCTAGCTTGGCTCTGGGATAGCCTGGAGGGTAAAAGGAAACTGAGTCCTTGCCCTTAAAGAAACAGCATAACAAACAGCCCCACTGAGATATAGCACAGAAAAAGCAATTTGAAAAATGCGAAGAGTATACAGGAACGACATCTATTACTCATCTCAGAATGTGTGTTGGAAGGGCAAGGATCTTTAGGAGACTTCTCCAAGAACAAAAGAGCTGACAGGTACCATTTCCATCCTCTGCCTCCTGCCCTACATATGCAGACACTTCCAAGAACCAGGACAATGTGAACACCTATCTGCTAATAGTGTAACCTGCCTCCATATACTGCTATGGACTCATGCCTTCAACCCACCCTCAGCAGTTCTCCAAGCTGTGACATGGTCTCTCCCACAGCAGTCTAGGGCGAACTTTGTCAACCCCAAGTGTCCCACTCCGGTATTCTCCTTTAGACTTCTTCCCGCAACCTGTCCTAGGCAGCAGTCATAGTACCACAAGTCTGGCATTGTGCAATCAGCCCCAACAAGGGCCAGCACCACTCCAAAGTGACTCATGCCACAGGGAGTGGGGAAAATAACCATACACACCAGTTCAACTGCAGTCCCAGCAGTGGCCTGGGTGCACACATCTGATCTGACTATAGGCCCCAAATTCTAACAAGACTCCAAGAGGCCAGCACAGTTTGGTGCTACCACAGCTCTAGCCAATACATGGTCTGACCCAACTCAAGCCCAAAGAAGCCCTACATTGTACCACTTACAAAACAGGGAATAAACCCTGCCCACAACAGGCAAAGAAAGCCACTACAGATGACTGGACTGAAGGCAAAAATGATTTGACCACTACAACAGGGCATACACAATACATATAGTACAAACATAGAAGACAATCCTGAAGAACCAGGTTCTGGTAAACATGGGATATTGCTCTGCAGGGCACTATAGGACCTCTTCTTCATATGCCACTACTTTCAAGAGCAGGAGATGTAGCTGACTTTCCTAAAAGATATTAACAGTGAGAGAGAGTCACACAAAATGAGGAGAACAAAGAATGTGTTACATGTGAAAGAAAGGAAAGACTGTAAAGTAGGAATTAGTAGGAACCATGAAAGTAGTAAAAATAAGTATATGTGTAAAAATTAGTCAAGGGATTCACAAAATAAAAGGATGTAAAATATTATACCATATACCTAAAATGTAAGAGGAAGAAGAGTAAAGAATGAGTTTAAATTTAAGCAACCATCAGCTTCATGTAGACTGCTATAGGCATAAGATGCTATATACAAACCTAATGGTAATCACAAATCAAAAACCAGCAATAGATAGGTAAAAAATAAAGAACAAGAAATTCAACAAACCATGAATTTGGAAAGCCAACAAACCATGAAAGAAGAGAACAAGAGAAGGAACAGAGAACTACAAAAACAACCATAAAACAAGTAAGAAAATGACAATAAGCAAATCCTATTAATAATTACTTTGAATGTAAATGGAATAAATGCTCCAATCAAAATACATAGTGTGAAAGAATGGATAAAAAGCAAGAC
>CM052810.1:51091873-51118747 GCA_028533885.1 Nasua narica | reverse complement strand
ACTTTTTTCCATCAATTTATTTCAACTAAAGATTTTATGAATCCTTATGCTTTAGAATTTATCACTTCCTAAATGCATGTATTAGTCTCCTTTAAATAGCATATATGTGAAATTATTTTTCAATCTAGTTTAAGTGGACAAGTTTAGTCAATTCATGTTTCCTAAGTCACAAAATAGTTGAACATTTTCCTACCCCTTTCATTTATTATTTTTCCTACTACTTACATGCATTTCCTACTTTTTCTTATCTTTGAGGTAACATGCATATAAAATTCATGATCTCAAGTTTTTTAAATTGTACACTAAGTGGCTTTTAGTATATTCACAATGTTGTGCCACCATCAACAGTTTCCAGATTATTTTCATCACATAAAAGGAAACCTTATGTTCCATTAGGCAATCATCTCTCATTGGCACCCATTCCTGAGCTCCAGTAACCACTAATCTAGCAGCCATTGAGTGTCATAATTTCTATAGAGACCATTTTCTGACTCTATAGATTTTCCTATTTGGAGTATTTCATATAAATGGAATCATACAATATGTGGCCTTATGAATTTGGTTTATTTCATTTAGTGGAATCCTTCTGAGGTTTGTCCATGTTGTACCATGTATCTATTAGTACTTCATTCCTTGTTAGTGCTGAATAAATTCCATTGTTTGTGTGTGCATCACATTTTTTAAATCCAGGCAATAGTTGATGGACATTTGACTAATTTCCAGCTATTCACTATTGTGAGTAGTGTGAATACGACACTTCATTAACAAGCTTTTATTTGAACACCTGTTTTCAATTTATTTCGCTCTAAATCTAAGACCGGAATTGTTGAGTCATCTGATAATTCTATGCTTAATGAGTTTTGCAGAACTGTCAACTGTTTTTCAAAGTGGTTACACCATTTTACATTCTTGCCAGCAATGTATGAAAGTTCTGATTGCTCTGCATCTTAACCAACACTAGTAATTTCTGTTTTCTTTTTAATTATATTTAGTATAGCCATTCTAGAGTGTGTGAAATAGTATCTCAATGTAGCTCTAATTTGAAATTCCCAAATGAGTAATGATTAACATTTTTTTTTTTTTTGGTGAATCAAAGGGCACAATCGAGAAAGTAAGACAACCCACAGAATGGGAGAAAATATTTGTTAACCATATACTTGACAAAGACCTAGTATCCACAATACATAACAAACTCATACAAATTAACAGAGAGATATAATCCTATTAAAAATAGGTCACTTGTATAACTTGCTTCAGTGAAAAGTCAAATTATTTGCCCATTTTTTGATAGGGTTGTTTGTCTCTTTGTTAATTTGGATGCATTTATTTGTATTCTGGATGCTAGGTCTTTATCAGATATAGGATCAGCAAATATTTTCTCCCGTTCTGTGGGCTGCCATTTTACTTTCCCAGTAATGTCTTTTGATTTACAAAAGTTGTTACTTTTGAAGAAGTCCAATTTATTTTGTTTTATTGCGAATGTTTAGGCATTATATCTAAAAATCATAGCCAAATACAAGATCATGAAAATTTATCTCTGTATTTCCTTCTAAGAATTTCTATGGTCTTACTTCTCACATTTAAGATCCTAATTAACTTTGAGTTAAATTTTGTATTTGGTATAAGAAACCCATTTTATTCTTCTGCATGTGGATATCCAGTTACATCAGCACCATTTGTTGATGAGACTATTTTTTGGACCTACTGAATAATCATATCTTATAAAAAATCACTTTACCATAAAAGCTTTTGCACAGCCAAGGAAACCATAAACAAAACGACAGGGTCCCCTACAGAATGAGATAACTATCTGCAAGGGATATAACTGATAAAGGGGTTAATATCCCAAATATAGAGAGAATTTATATGACTCAATACCAAGAAAACAAATAATCTGACTTAAAAATGGGTAGAGGACTGGAATAGATATTTTCCAAAGAATACATATAGATGGCCAGCAGACATGAAAAGATGTTCATGTTCACAATGAGACATCACCTTACACCTGTCAGAATGGCTAGAATCAAAAGGACAAGAAATAAAAGTTGGCAAGGATATGAAGAGAAAAAAATCCTCCTGCACTGCTGGTGGGAATGTAAATTGGTGTGGTTACTATGGAAAAGAGTATGGAGATTGCTCAAAAAGTTAAAACTACCATATAATCCAGCAATTCCACTTCTGGGTATTTATCCAAAGAAAATGAAAATACTAGCCTAAAAAGATGTATTGCAGCTTTACAATAGCCAAAATACGAAAAGGACCTAAGTATCCATCAGTATGTGAATAAAGAAAATGTCATATGTATATGTAAAGAAGGGTTATTTACACATAAACAGGAAATTAAGTGTCTACTATAAACGACCATTTAGACAAGTAGGGGCTAGTGTAGAATGGCATGGCGAAGGGTCAGAAGACTTAAAAGCAGAGGAAATAGCCTATAAAAAAGCCAGGAGCTATGAAAATAGCAAAGAAATAAGTTGTGTGCTTGGAAACCTATGAGAAACTAAATGTTGCCGGCTACTGGACTTCTTATCTTTAGAGACTTATTTGCCATTCTGGCTGTTGAAAATACCAGTAATAACCCTTTCCTTTTCCTAAACCCATATGATGGAGAAAATAAAAGCAATGGCTTAAGATCATGTACCAAATGAATCAAAACAATCAACTTTGAGTTGAATAGGATTATCAGATATTTGATAAGGCCCAAGGAAGGGAGATTTAGTGGACTTGTGGCTAACATTCTATAAGTGAACCTGAACAAGAAGGTGTCACTTGGGAGGGAAGCTTGACCTTCTTCTCTTAATCTCACTAGTGTATAAGTAAGAATAATAAATAGCATAAAGTTTTACTATATATTAGGCAATTGACTAAGTACCTCTCATATATTCTCTTTTAACTTTGGATTTTGGCTTCCTTATTAATGAGACAGTCAATCATGAGGGGTTGACATCTCCATAACAAATACTGAGGTGTTAAGAACAAAGGTGCTTAGAAAGTTATTTCCATCTCTACCCTTAGCCCCTAGGAGCCTACTTACAAATAGGAAGGCAAGGATCAGGCAACACATAACAGGTAAGACTTGACTAGGTAGTGGGTGAAAAATGTATGTAGGCAGTTGAACATCTTACACTTCTCAGATTATGCCATACAGGTGACTACTGAGGATAAATAATTAGCCCTACCTCTTGATATAGTACAGTGGTAAATATTAAAATTCTTATGGTTGGGTTGCTTGGGTTCAAATCTGAGCCCTATCTCTTTCTGGCTATGAGGATTTGGACTTAATCTCTCTGAGCCTCAATTTCCTCTCCTACAAAACTAGGATGTAATAGCACTCCCCTCATAGGATTGTCAGGAGAATGAAATTAAGTAATTTTAATGAAATGGTTAGCACAGTGCCTGACACGTAGGATGCACTCGAAAAAATCAGTTATCATTCTTCCTACTGTACTTTAAACTAATTGAACTGAGTAAGGCTTTCTGTCTCACGTCTACTACTTCATATAAGAGGTTTGTGGAAATAAAAGGAAACCCAGGTATACAGTAAGGTGATTTAATTTTATAATTCCACATGACCCTATCCACCCCTTCTGCATGACTTGGTCATAGTTTTTCCCTGAGTTACTGGGTAGTTTGACATTCTTTCACTCTTATTTGATGTAATCACAGTTCTTGGAAGGTATTATAAATGCTCAGAATATCATGAAACAACATCTGACTGGGAAAATGTTGATTTCTATAGATCTCTACAGTTGCTGGGATTTCTCTGCATTTCTCTGTTAGAATATTTCTAAGGCCAGAAGGGTATATTTTACTAGATCACTCCCAAACCCATGAAACACTGGATACTAAATGGGCAGTAACATCCATGTATAGAATAACCACACTTTTGGCAGCAGTTCAAGGTAGGAGGTGGGCACACGGGAATATGAGAATCTCAAGGAGGAGGCTGCTTTATTGGCACACAAGAAAATCCAAGTGTTCCGGTTTTTACTCTGTAAATAAAGATAGCAAGAAATCCTTGACAAATAGCAAAATGAGAGGCACTAGAAAGCTAAACCACCAAAATGTAGTCATCAAATAATCCAGGAGACCCAGAAGAAGTCATAATGTCTTTAAGAACAGCACCCTACTTCACTTCCTATCCCAACATAATTTTTTTTTCTTTCAACTATTATTTGTTTCCTTTCCCTGTTGACTTGATTTCTAAAAAGGATTTCTAAAAAGTCAAAATGCCAGTCGGTTCAAAAATTGGCTCGAAGGAGCTTTGGGAATTTCATGTCTCAAAGAGATTTATCTCCGCAAGCAGACCCACACTGCAGATGGGAACATGAATATGAAGATTAGGGTAGAGACATCTGCCTCTTGAGGTTCTCAAAGAGTTTGCACACACAAAATCTCAATATGGCATTCTAAATTCCACAAACCACAAAAGCTTCAAATATTGTTTGTAGGTTTTCCAGAGATATATGGTGTTCTGAATAAACTGTGATATTAATGTAAGTCATGTTGTGCTATCATGCATCAAATACCTTCCCAAAGTATAAATGATATATGCTTGGCCTTCTGGAGGAGACAAAACATTAGGAACACATTTATGTATGGAAAAGCTAGAGAAGAAGTTCTGGTTTTGGCCTGATATCTCAAGAGCTTTGAAGTCACACACCACCCTCACAACAGCAGTAACTAAAGCTAAACCAACTGAAAATCAAATAACTCCCCTTAAAGAATTGATTTCATAAGGCAAACTGTTGTCCAGAAAACTAGAAAAACAGGTGGATACAGAGAACCACAACTTACTGAGAGCAGAAGTTCCCACATGGAGCCAGTAGTGAAGGAAAATTAATTTTAGTGGCTCAAAATAGACTAACTTGAAAGTTAAATACTCCAGAGGGGCCCCCAAGTTTCATGAGTTTTAGAAAGAGAAATCACAGACCAGTAACTTTCATGTGGAAGTAAAAATCCTCAGCAATATATTAACAAATTGAATACAATAATATATAAAAAGAATTATTTATTTGTCAATTATACCTTAATAAAAAAAATTACGCATCATGACCAAGTAGGGTTCATCTCAGGTACATAAAACTTGTTCAACAACTAAAAATCACTTAATGCAAACCATCACAGCTACAGGCGAAAGAAAAATAATCATATAATGTTATTAATAGATGCAGAAAAGTCATTTGACAAAACTCAACACCCATTTAAGGTAAAACTCTTAGCAAACTAGAAGCAAAAGAGAACGTTCTCAATTTGATAAAGAATACCCACAAAAAAAAAAACATAGCTGACATCATTCTTTATAGAAAGAAAATAGATCTTAAGATATAGAACAAGACAAGGATGGCCCTTCTTACCATACTATTTAATGTTATACTAGAAGTCCTAACTCATGCAGCCAGATGAGATAAGTAAAAGATACACAGATTGGAAATCAAGAAATCAAATTATCTTTGTTTGAGATGAAATGGTTGTCTATGTAGAATATCTGAATGAATTGACAAAAAAAAAAATCCTAGAGATAATAATTATAGCGACTTTGCTGGACACAAAGTTAATACACAAAATGCAATTTCTCTTCTATAAACCAGCAGTGAATGATGGAATTTGAAATTAAAAAGAACACCATTTACATTAACACGAAAAAAAATAAATACTTTCATGTAATATGTATAAAGTATATGTGGGAAAAAGTATAAACACTGATGAAAAAAATCAAAGATCAAAATAAATGGAGAGACATTCTATGTTCATGGATAGGAAGATGCAATATTTTTAAAATGTCAGTTCTTCCCAAATTGATCCATAGATTCATAGAAGACAATCTATGACATAGATTGTCATAGAAGACAATCTCAATCAAAACACAAGCAAGTTATTTGGTGGATATTGACAATCTGATTCTAAAATTAATACAAGCCCAAAAATATATAAACACTTGAAACAGAGTATGAAAACAAAACAATTTAAAAATGAACAAGATATGGAATAGATCCTCTCACCAAAGAAGACATAGAGAAGGGAAACAAATAGATGAAAAGAAACTCAACATCATACATCATTAGGGCAATAAAAATTTTAAAAAATGAGATACCACTATATACCTATTAAAATGACTAAAATCCAAAACACTGACAGCACTATGTACTGGTGAGAATATACAGCAAAAGGGACTTTCACTCATGCACAGAAGTGCAAAATGGTATATCCACTTTAGAAAACAGTTTGGCAGTTTCTTATAAAGGTGAATATAGTCTTACCTTAGTCTTGCTTTCTATGTATTTAAGCAATTGAATTAAAAACATATGTCTACATAAAGACCTGCACATAAACTTCTATAGATTCATAAATGCCCCCAAATTGGAAACAACCAAGATCTACTTCAACAGGTGAAACAATAAACAAACCAAGGTACATCCATAGAATGTGATATAAAGAAAGGGATCTCAAGCCACAGAAAGACATGGAAGAACTTTAAATGTATAGTGCTAAGTGAAAGAGGTCTGAAAAAGCTGTACACTGTATGACAGCAAATATAGAACATGCCAGAAAAGGCAAAGCTATAGAGATAGTAAAAAGAAAAAAAAAAAAGTAGTTGCCAGGAATTTGGAGCCAGGAGAGATGACTAGGGGGGACAAAAGGATTTTAGGGTAGTGAAACTATTCTGTACAAAACACGATGCTACGTATTTTTCAAAACCCATAGAACTATATAGCATAGCAATCCTTAACATTAAGTATAGAATCTATAAGTATAGAATCTATATAGTAATAATTTATCAACATTAGTTCATGAACTGTAACAGATACGACACCAATTCAGGATATTGATAAAGGAAATTGTGGGTGGGTATAGGTACAGGGGAGAGGAATAGACAGGGTATATGGGAAGTCTCTATGCTTTCTGCTTAACTTTTCTGTCAATCTAAAACTGTTCTAAAAAATAAAATCCATTAAAATAAGGGTGGGGAAGGAGGCAGGAAAGGTTGTGTAATACCTCTTCTTGCTCTAGCCCAAATAGTTGCTTTGAGTGTTCTATGTGGTGGGTGTCAGAGCTCAAGTGTGATAGGCTGAAGAGTATTTTCAGTATTATTAATTTTTGCCTCCCTATAAAACAATGTGACTGAGGACACCTCGTAACTAGTTGTTGACTAATCCCAATGTATCTTTTTTTTTTTAATCCCAATGTATCTTAATCAGGTAGAACAGTGAATGGAGATATGAGAAGGGAGTTATAAAGAATCTTCTATTTTTTTAATAGTTTTCAACATTTGTGCAGATGTGACATACTCAGATATAAAAATTCACATATGCAGATAAACATGTAAGTATAAGCTATTCATTAAGTATTGCTATATAGTAAGATGTTGTACTGCGACATGTGCACTGTGTGCATGATGGAGGGTAAGGAGGGAAATTTTAAATATTATAGTCAAGGTAGGTCAGTTCAAGGAGGTGAAATTTTAGTCAAGTAGGAGAAGTAGTTATCTACATAAAGAGATTAAGAGTATTCCAGATAGACAGTACAGCAAGTACAAAGGCTCTGAGGCTGAAAGGAGTTTACTGTTGTCATGTTTTGTTTTTTAAGAAAGGTGCCCAAAGCAACTTACATGCATATGCTCAAATTATTTTCTAAACATACACAATATATAATTGTTACATCATGCAACATCTTTGCTTTTTTGCGTTTCCCAGCCTAGAACAGTTCTCCTCTTACGTATCTGTTAAAATTTAAGACCCAACTCAAATGCTTCCTACTCCATGGCATCTCTTATTTTACTGTTTTGATCTCCCAGCCAAAATTATATACTATTATCCACTGATTATAATTAGCTATTTGTATGTTTTTTCTTCAATGGGTAAAATACCATATGGCTTTGGATCTTAAAAAAAAGTTTATTGAATTTAATTGAATTGTCCTACTCTTACTGATTAGTTAGGAAACTTTCATAAGACCCAAAGGATCAAAAGAGACACCATCTTTTTCTTCTTTATTAGGAACAGTAACATAACTAACTTATTAAGAATTTCAAGTACAAGAGATCTGCTGTACAACATTGTGCCATGGTCAACAATATTGTACACTAAAAATTTGTTAAAAGGGTTTATCTCATCTGTTTCTACAATAAAATAAAACTTAAAAAAATAAAAAACATTTACAGCACATGTATTAAAAAAAAAAAAAAAGGATATAACTTCCTGGCAACACACAATAAAAAATTTGTCATCACAAAATGGTATCTGGTCAATAATCTCTACTGAAGCATATTTCAACTTCTCACTAAAATACTTACATAAAAAAGATGGGAACCCATAAGGCTACCACATATTGCAACGAAAGAAAGCTATAGAATTTGGGAGGCCCTGGCCTTAATTTTAAGGTAGATGGACATGAGACGAAGAAAAATCTGTTTTTTAGTTCATGGGAGATACAGAATTTGGTTATTGAAATAGAAGCTGCTGCACAAAAGTTAGGAAGACTCTCTACCTTCACAATCTGGAAAGCTAGAATAGCATTCTCCCCTTCTCTCCACTGCTTCACAGTAACATGGAAAAAATGCACTCTACCTTTTTCCTCCCACTCAATTTCCTAATGTCATCATTCTTTTTTTTAATTGAATTATAATTGACTTATAATATCTTATTTTCAGGCATACATCATAATGATTTGACATTTTTATATATTATAAAATGACCCCCCCAATAAATCTAGTTTCCACCTGTCACCAAAGTTATTACAAGGTTACTGACTCTATTCCCTATGCTCTACATCATTCTTTAAAATGGTGTTCATCATGAAATATACATACAAATAATTTCAAAGAAAAATAATAAAATTAAAATACTACCACCCAGCCTAGAGACATCAGTTCTAAGTTCAAAGGGCTCCTTTACCGACTCTGCTCCACTGCCTCTAAAAGGAGATAGAATATCTCTTGTCTAGGGAGGAGGGACCTAAAAGTTTAGGCCACTCTGAATGGTTGAAGGATATTCCGTAGGGATAACTAATTCTGAAGGATATTCCGTAGGGATAACTAATTCTGAGTCAAGGTCTGACCTGCTCTGCCCCATACAGAGGGGGTCTGGCAGCCTGGAAAACTTCAGATCTTTCCAAGTCTATAGCTTTCTTTCATTTCACATGCAATACTAAGCTAGGTAAAGCAGGACTACCATTTAAAAAAAATAATGTAAATGGAGGAAAGAAAGATTAAATCTTGATACACAGTAAGTTGTTTCACGTGTGTTTGCTAATGAATTCATGATGGCTTGCCGTAATTCACAGTGAAATTTTGTGGGAAAGGATTTTGGTGATTCTTAACAACTCCCCTAGGAATTACTGTTTTTTTTTTTTCTCCCTATATATAACTTCTTAAATAGTAGCCACAATCGGTCATCAGTAGATTTTATGCAATAACCAGTCTTAGAAAGGTGAATAGTTAAAGTAACTTTATAGGAAAAGGTTAATTTTTTTCCATTTTTGGTAACTATGTTAAAACTAAAATATTTGGTAGTCAAATAATAGAATTGTTATTAAAGTTTTATAAAATTCATTCTGTTTGACTTTTAAACTTTTGTAGTCTTGCACTTTTATATGCTATCTTTTATAAAGCTGCTTGTGTCATTATTTTATTTCACCATGAAGTGACATTTACAAAAGATCAGAAACAGAGATACTCAGGGCTTATGATACTGAAGAAACAGTTCAGCATTTCTAAAACCTGGCTGTAGAAAGATATCCACATAATAAATTTTGTGAAGGAAACAATTACCCTAAAAAGACTGTTTATAATTGATGTAATGGTATATTTTAGAAGTCTCGGCAATGGCAAAGGAGAAACTTCACTCAAAAGCTCAAGTTATTCCTTCCTACCCAATATAAGGGAAATTCATTATTAAAAATAAAAAAAAACCCCTACTATTTATTAAGCTTTATAATGTTCATGTGTTTTAGGAGATGTCAGTTTTGTGGAGGAGAGGCACATGTAGATATCAATACAAGTATTGCTGTGTAATTAAATGCTGAAGAGATGTACTCAGTGAATATTATAATAATCAGGGTTTTAAAAAAGAGATCACTGATTGAAGAAAAGACTAAGTGAAGTTTTAACTGATCCTTAACAGACAGAAATTTTTTGAACAGATGGGTGGATTAGGGAGGATATGACCGTTTGGAAGAATAGGTAAAGTTGAATATGAACATATCAGAGCAGTATTATTTGAGAAAAATAAAATGTAGTGATAGGCAAATTGTCTTAAGTTACAAATTTAGGATAAGATAATCTCAAAATTAGAAGATACAAATTTTCTTCTGGTTCAGTCCATATTATGCTCATTAATTCCCTCTACAGCATTCTTAGCAAATGGCCACCCAACTTTTGCTTTGATACCTTCAAATTACTCCTTCTTCGCAGTGCCGATCTGCCCTAGATATTACAAGATTATTATTCACATGAGGCCAAAATCCTACCCCTGTGATTTCTACTCATTAGTTCTTATTTTGTCCTACAAATATGTCTTTGTAGAATTGCTTATAAGCCCTTCAGATCCTTATTGTACAAATATCTAGTTCTGCCAATGCCACTTACTCTATAACAAAAATTAAGTATCAGTAAGAAGAATGTGGAGTTGACCTATAAGCCATTGTGAAGAGAACAGTCACATTCTTCAGGGGAAAATAAACCCAAAGAACCAGTGATTAATGTATGATGGACCATAAGCCAAGCAAATGATGGGAAATTACTCCAAAATAAACTAAAAGTGTCTGCTATCACTTCCATGAAAGGGGCTAAGGGAAATAATTTAAATACTCTAGTAAGAATTCAGAACAGTTAGAAATATGTTTTCTCCCTTCATCCCATTCCCTTCTTTTCATACAGACAAGGCTTAGAAGGCACTAAATTCTCTGCTCCTAGAATAAAAACACCAATTGCAAATGAACAAGACTTTGATCCTCAGTTCTCAACTTATACAGTTCTCACTGGACAAGTGAACTCTGCTATTCCAAACTCTACTCTACAAGTAATTTTCACCTTCATCTCACATAAACCTTGTGTGATAGCTGCTGACAAGTAGGCAAATTGATTTATACAACTTACATTTTCCTCTTTCTCTTTTCAACTCTTCCACTAGTGAAGGTGCTAATGAACTGGACAAAGGGTAGGAGGAAGACAGTGGGAACTTGAGGGACAGAAGGAAAGGAAGGGAAAGAAGATTAGTCAAGCTGGTTGTTTCTCGTATCTATGAGTGTGGTCATTTCCAGTATCCACACGGCCCCAGAGGCTTTCATCATTTGCCGAAGTCTCTGAGGTTCTCCATGTGCTTGTCATTCTCACCGCTGCAGTGAAAAAACCTGGATATACAATCAATATTAGTGGCTTTTATGAAAACCCTTATTTTAGGCTAAAAGCAGTTTTCTATAAACATAGACCTCAGCGCAAAAAAAAAAAACCCAAAACAAAAAACCGTAGACCTCAGACCATTAATTTAAGGATCTCTAAGAATGTACAACACAGATTCCTTAAGACACATCAGCAAAGGGTTATCATAAAGTCATTTTAATAGGAAGAGCTCAAATAGGAAGAGCTCAAAAGAGGGCATTACCTCTTCCCAATGTAGGATTCCGAGGGATGTTTCCCACAAACTTGCCAACTTGTTTACTTCCATTTCTGCTGCTCCACTGGGTACAGTGGTCTGTACTTCTCCACATCTTTTGAATTTATCCAGCAAAGCAATTCCCTTCAAATACCTCCATCTCTTAAATAGGGAAGTACATTAACCATCAGACATGGGTCCAGTGAGAACAAAGGTAAGATACCAAGCTGTCAGAAACCAAGCTGTCTTCAGAGGTATCCATCCAAATGAGAACTAGTTCCTGTTGCCACTCTAAAAGATTACCACAAACTTATAGCTTAAAACACAAACTTATTATGATAGTTATGGAGGCCAGAATTCTGAAGTGAGTCTTAGAGGGCTAAAACAAAAGTGTCAGCTGAGCTGGTTCCCTCTGGAGGCTCCAGGGGAGAATCTGTTTCTTGCCCCTTCTAGCTCCTAAGGTCACCCAGGTTCCTTGGCTTGTGGCCAATCATGACATTCCTGTTTTACTCTTTTTCCCCCTATAGTTTACTGGTCATTTTTCTGCTACTCTATTGTTTTGAGTCTATGAAACCTCGTCTAACTTCCCTAAAGGATTTTTGTCTAATGTAAGGATATACTATCATGGATCTTTTTTAATATTATATTCAATTAGCCAACATATAGTACCTTTAATAGTAACTCAACAGATACTTGACTAGTCAATTTATAAGAATCTATTAGAGAATGATTAATAGACTATAGCATCACTTGTCCCATTAGAATATATACTCACTACAATCATAGTGTGTAGTTATTTACGGAACTACTGAAGACCAGACAACAACTATCAATTAAGACATAGTTCTCTTTTCCCCAAGTTCCCATTGGGATGTCAGTATTTCATTTTAGCAGAAACTTAATTTTTCCTAAGGCACTTACTGCATGTATGTAACAGTCTATTAAATGCCTGGGAGAAAGACTTGCAGAGGGAGAAAAAATTTCTACCAGATGGAAATCCTAGAGCTGGTATCTGAACTTCTGAGAAAGAGATGCAATGCCTTAAGGATTAATACATACATTCAAAGGACTCCTTTTTAAGTATGTGCATGTATATTTATATACATACCTATTGGCTAAATAAATGTTCCAAACTCTTTTAACTTTATTTGTATCATGAATTACTTGAATAATTATTCATGTTAACCGTCTCAAAAACTTGACATGATTCCTTAAATTTGCTTAGTTTTGCAAACTTCCAAAATGATTTCACATATACAAGCTTTATTAGTGCTCCATCCTACAGCTTGATACTGAACAGATATTCAGTAACAAAATTTAGATGACCTGGAGCCTCTGTTGTGATAGAGTTAGATTATCATCCTCATTTTACAATGAAGTTAGTGAGGCTCTGAAAATTAAAGGGATTTGCCCAGAAGTTTATAAACAGTAAGTTTCATCTCAACTTCTCCTGGATCCCTGTATTCCTGACTCCTAATACAAAATATTCCCAACTTAAGAGACTAATTCTAAAATAGGAAATAAGATAATCACAAAATAAGTAAGTTGTGTGTTATATTTTAAATAATAGTTAATTTCTCATCAAAAAGTTAATTTGTTTTATATAACATAACTTAAACAGATGAACTATTTGATGAATCTGTTCTCTCTTATACTGCTTTTGAAGGCACATATATGACAGCGATTAATCTTCCTAATAAACTCTGTAGCAATGTTTGTCAAAAATGAAAATGTCAGTTTCATTCACTTATTCTTTTTATAATGGAGTGATATTCTTATCTTCTTTTCTACCATCTTCCTCTTCTGGCTTATCAATAGTTTCCTTTAGAATACAGACTCTTCTATTCCCTGTCTTCAAACAAAATAATGTGAGATGTAAGGTAAATTTATCTAGCCAAATTTTATCTTCATGTCTTCACTTATCCTCTTACAGAGACTTTTAAATGTGGAGATTTTTCTGAAAGCACCCTGCTATCCAGGCATTTCTTCTCTAGCTGCAAAAGCTTCACATGAAATAAAAATAATCTCTTCTTTTCAGTTCTCCACAAAAAATGAGCAACACACCCTTGAAGTGCTTATTCATAGGTATACAATGTTGTAAGACATAAGACATGAGAACACGAGACATGTAAACTTTTGTATATACAGGTGATTCAATAGAGACTCAAACTCACAGGTTATAGTCCTAGAGGAGAATTTAGTGTCTGATAATCATGTAATCTCAACTCATCTGCTTATGACTACTCAAAAAAAACTTCTCCATCTTTCATCTCATCTAAATGTACTTATGACAATATTTTATGTTTTTGTTTCATTTTTTCCTAAACCATCGACCATGAAGCACTGTAGAGTTTTTCATGTCTCTAGAACCATAAGACTAATTATCCATGTGATCACTGATCCTTGTTTTCTTGATCTGTAAATTTGATCACAGTCCTCAAAGTTCCATTTTATCTCTGACACTTAAGGGTTTTCTTTTACCTCTGCTTTTTTTTGCCTCTGAATTTGGGGAGGAGTCCAGGCATGACTTTAGTGAAGTACTTTCCCTTTTATTTTGGCAAACAATGGTTTCCCACTTATTAACCTACCTACTTCACTCTAGATGAGCCAAAAACACCATTCTTGAAGGATTTGGACTTCCATAGTACATTTAGTGGCTAAAGTAACGTGATTCACTAAACAGTCCTAAAGACAAATTATGAGCTTACTCAGAACAGAGTCCCTTAAAACTCCCTTGACTATTTTGATGGAATCAGAATTCCTCTGCATGATAGCTAAGATATCTGGATTGTGGCAGAGTTGTGCCTTAATAGTTTCTGCTAGACTATTTTAAATGTTAAACTGCCTAAAATGGAAGTCTCTCTGGTACCTCAGTGACTAAAACTTCTCAAAGGGTATGTCAGAGACTATGGCCCTTAAAATAAGATCATGTGAAAATTATCTTCACCTATTATTCTGCTTCATGGAAAAGAACTTTATGACAAGATTTCAATTAATTTATTATAAACAATATTAGTAATTAAAATATTAAAATGTAACTTTTATTATTTAGAGAGCATAGGACGTGTTCTATTAAAAATAACTACAAATCAGTGATAATGTAAAATACAATAAGATGTTTCTTTTATTATGTGGTGACTAATACTGACAATATCCTTTTCAGGTAATACTGATGAATTGCCAGACAGTGTACTTACCATTTTAACACCATAATTGTCCTTAATCATCTAAGGAACACTCTAAGGTTGAGGACCTGAAATCTCAAGCAGCTAACAAGCATACACCAGTTTGATTTCAAATGTGAGGTTCTTAGACACTGTACCATTCTGGCTCCCTTAGAAGAGTGGAATTTATTTTAACATCCCCTGCTCCCTCGCTTGTAGCCTATCAATTGCAAACCACAAAAACTGTAACTTGATGACATTGCTTCTATCCATCTCTTGTATATTCCACTGTTAGCAACAACCATGATCCTCATTATTTCTATAGTGGACAAAATTCAACAGTATGTTAAAAGGATCATTCCTCATGGTCAAGTGGGATTTATTATGAGGACGCAAGTACGGTTCAATATTTGCAAATCAATAATCATGATACACCACATTAAAAAAAAAGAAGGATTGAAATCATATGATTATCTCATTGATACAAAAAGTTTGATAAAGTTGACGTCTTTTCATGATAAAAGCTCTCAGGAAAGTAGGTTTAGAGACAACATACCTCAACATCAAAAAGACCATATATGACAAACCTACAATTAATTAACATCATACTCAATGATAAAAATCTGAGAGCTTTTCCCCTAAGGAACAAGACAAAGATGTTCACTCCAGCTACGTTTATTCAACATAGTATTGGAAGACCTAGCCACAACAATCAGACAAGAAATAAGAAGCATCCAAATTGGTAGAAAGAAGTAAAAGTGTCACTGTTTGCAGATGACATGATACTATAAATAAAAAAAAAAAAACCCTAAAGTCTCCAACAAAAATCTGCAGGAAGTAATACATGAATTCAGTAAAGTTGCAAGATACAAAATTAATACCCAGATATCAGCTGTGCCTCTCTATATTAATAACAAAGTAGCAGAGACATTAAGAAAATTCCATTTACAATTGCATCAAAACAATAAAATACCTAGGAATATATTTGACCAAAAAAGTGAAAGACTTGTACCCTGAAAACTATAAAACATTGATGAAAAAAATTGTAAATGACACAAATAAATGGAAAGACATAAATGCCCATGGAATGGAGTAATATTGTTAAAATGTCCAGACTACATAAAGCAATCTACAGATTCAATGCAATCTCTGTCAAAATAGCAACATCTTTCACTGAGCTAGTATAAGTAATCCTAAAATTTGTATGCAACCACAAACGACTACAAATAGCTAAAGCAATCTTGAGAAAGAAGAAAAAAGCTGGGGGTACCACAATCCCATATTTCAAGATGTATTACAAAGCTGTCTTGATCAAAATAGTATGGTCCTTATACCTGACACTAATATAACACTGTACATGAACAATTTTATCCAGAATTAAGATTAAAAACGTAATAAAAAAAAAACACAGTATGGTCCTGGAACAAAAATAGACATATAATCAATAGAACAGAATAAATAGCCCAGAAATTAACACACAATTATATGGCCAATTAATCTAAACTTATAATGAGGAAAAGACAGTCTTTTCAACAAATGGTGTTGGAAAAACTGGATAGTTACATGCAAAAGAATAAAGCCAAACCACTTTATACAACATACAAAAAAATAAACTCAGAATGGATTAAAGACCTCAGTGTGAGACCTAAAGCCATAAAACTCCGAGAAGAAATATAGGCAGTAATCTCTTTGACATCAGTCTTAGAAACATTTTTCTAGATAAGTCTTCTAAGGCAAGGGAAACAAAAGCAAAAATATACTACTGGGACTACACAAAAATAAAAAGCTTTTGCACAACAAAGAAAACCATCAATAAAATGAAAAGTCAACTTACTGAATGGGAGAAGATATTTGCAAATCATATATCCAATCAAGGGTTAATATCCAAAATATATAAAGTAAAACAACTCAACACCAAAAAAGCAAATGACCCAATTAACAAATAGGCAGAGGATCCAACATTTTTCCAAAGACATTGGGATGGCCAACAGACACATGAAAAGATGCTCAGCATTACTAATCAACAAGGAAACACATATCAAAATCACAAGGAAATATCACTTTAAATCTGTCAGAGGATATTATCATAAAGACCAGAAATAATAAGTGTTGGTACCAATATGAAGAAAAAGGAAAATTTATACACTGTGGGAATGTATATTGGCACAGCCACTGGAGAAAAAGTATGGAAGTTCCTTAAAATATTAAAAATAGAAATACCACATGACCCAGTAATTCCACTACTGGATGTTTACCAAAAGAAAATGAAAACACTAATTTGAAAAGATGTAAGCATGCCTATATTTACTGCAACATTATTTACAATAATTAAGATATGGAAACAACCATCTATTGATGGTTGGAAACAACCATCAATAGATGAAGTGGCATATGTACACAATGGAATATTAGTCATAAAAAAGAATGAGATCTTGCATTTGCAACACCGTGGATGTACACAGAAGGTATAATGGTGAGCACTGAGTGATACAAAGAATTGTTGAATCATATTGTACACTTGAAACTAATAACCCTGTATATTAATTATACTTCAATTAAAATAAAATGTTCTGGATGTCAAATACATCCAGATTATTATTTAATAATAATAATTAATTATTAATTAAAAATAATAATTATTTAATAGTGGATTATTTCCACTATTAAAATACTTCACCATAGGAGAAGAAAATGTACTTTTTAATAATTTTAAGCAACTTTATTGAGGTGTGTTGACATAAAATAGTTACATATATTTAATATATACAACTCGATGAGTTTGGAAATAAGTATACACTCATAAAACTATGACCATCATCTGTATAATAAACATATCCATCATTTCTAAAAAGTTTTCTCCAGCCCTTTTTTTGTAAGAGCACAACATAAGATCCACCCTCCTAGCAAAATTTTAAGTATACAATGCAGTAATGTTAACTATGGTATACAGTTAAATCTCTAGGATTTCCCTTGCATAATTGAAATTTTTTACTCTTTAATACCTTCCCAGTTTCCCATCTTGCCAGGCCCTGACAATCACCATTCTACACTCTGCTGCTATGAGTTTAACTATTTCAGATTCATCATATAAGTGATATTATATAACATTTGTCTATCTGGCTTTCTTAGCACAATGTCTTTCAGGTTCAACTGGATTGTTATGAGTGGCTGAACTTCCATCTTTTTTAAAGGCTGAATAATATTCTATTCCATTCTTCAGTTACTGGAAATTTGGAATATTTCCATATCTTGGCTACTGTCGGTAATGCTGCGACTAACAGGAATTCAGAGATCTCTTCAAGATTCTCATTTAAATTCCTCTGGAAATACACCCAGAATTAGGATTACTGGATCATATGAGAGCTCTATTTCTATTTTTTGAGGAACCTCTATACTGTTTTCTACTATGGCTACATGAATTTACATCCCCACAGTGTAACAGTGTTCCTTTTCTCCACAGCCTTACTAAAACTTGTTAGCTTTTATACATATGTAATTATATATATGTAGCATATGTAGTTATATATAGTACTATTATATATAATACAACTCATTTATCTATCTCTATATAATTATCTCTCTGTATATGTGTATACACACACATACACGTATATATATTTATATATAAAATAGTCAGCCTAGCAGGTGTGAGTTAATAGCTTGTTGTAGTTTTAATTTTCATCCTCCTCATGATTAGTGATGTGGAATATTTTTCATATGCCTGTTGGCCATTTGTGTGCCTCTTCTGAGAATTATATATTCAGTCCCTTTGCCTATTTTTTGAGTTATCTGGGTGGGTTTTTTGTAGGTTTAGTTTTGTTTGTTTGTTTACTATTGAGTTGTAAGAGTTCCTCACATATTTTGGATCTTAACCCTTTATCAGGTGTATGGTTTGTAAATGTTCTTTGGGTTGCCTTTTCATTTTGTTGATTATTTCCTTTGCTGTGGAGAAGCTTAATAATTTGATGTAATCGTAATCCTACATGTTTAGTTTTGCTTTTATTGTCTATGCTTTTGGTGTCATATCCAAAAATCATCACCAAGGCCAATATCAAGAAAGTTTTTCCCTATGTTTTCTACAGCGTTTCTTTAAAGAGTTTTCTTCAAAGAGGTTTCAGGTATTACATTTAAGTCATTTATCTCTTCTGGAATTGACTTGTGTGTGTCACATAAGAAAAGGGTCCAATTTCATTGTCTTGCATGTGGATATCAGCTTTCCCCCAAACCACTTACTGACAAAACTTTACCTATACTGTATTCAACCTTGTTCAAAATCAGTTGACTCTATATACGGGGGATTATTTTTGAGCTCTCTGTTCTATTCCATTGGTCCATGTCTATTTTTTATGCCAGTCATATTATTTTAATTATTCTAGTTTAGTAGCATAATCTGAAAGCAAGAAATATGATGCCTCCAGTTTTGTTTCTCTTGTCCAAGATTGCTTTGGCTATTGTTTTCGTTTGTTTGCTTTTTGGGTTTTTTGTTTTGTTTTGTTTTGGATCCTTAGGAACTCTAGACTTTTTTTTTTTTTCTATTGGGTTTTCTACAGGGATTTCATTGAATCTATACATCACTTTGGGTAGCATGGACATTTTAACAGTATTAAGTTTTTCTGTTTGTGAACATAATGTCTTTCCACTTATTTGTGTCTGCTTTAATGTCTTTCATCAGTATTGTACAGTTTTCAGTGTACATCTCTTTCACCTCTCTGGTCAAGTATTTTCTTTTTAAAATTCTAAGTATTTTGTTTTTCTTTCTGATGCTATTATAAGTGGGATTGTTTAAGTTCTAAATTTGATCACCATGACTTTTTCCTATTGCTTTTATATTCTTGATTTCATTTATACTCTAATTTTTAAAAAATTTTTATTTAAATTCTAGTTAGTTAATACAGTATAATATTAGTTCCAGGTGTACAATGTGATTCAACGGTTCTACACAATGCCTGGTGCTTATCACAAGTGCACTCCTTAATCCCCATCACCTCAACCCCATCCTCCAACCACGGAAACCATCAGTTTGTTCTCTATAGTTAAGAGTCTTGTTTCTTGGTTTGCCTCTTTTTTTTTCTTCCTTTGCTCATTTGTTTCTTAAATTCCACATATGAGTGAAAT
This sequence comes from Nasua narica, assembly GCA_028533885.1. Classification (NCBI taxonomy): domain Eukaryota; kingdom Metazoa; phylum Chordata; class Mammalia; order Carnivora; family Procyonidae; genus Nasua; species Nasua narica. Next base: position 51,098,874 of record CM052810.1, on the reverse strand, counting down.
CATATGATAATTGTCTTTTTCTGACTTATTTCACCCAGTATTGTACTCTCTCATTCCATCCATATGATGCAAATGGCTGAGTAATATTCCACTGTATTTATACCACATCTTCCTTATCCATTCATCAGTCACACTTGGTCTGTTTCCAAAACTTGGCTATTGCAGATAATGCTGCTATAAACATAAGGATGCTTGTATCCCTTTGAAATAGTATTTTTGTATTCTTTGGGCAAATACCTAGTAGAATAATCGCTGGGCCACAAGGGAGTTCTATTTTTAACTTTCTGAGGAAACTCTATACTGTTTTCCAGAGTAACTGCACCAGTTTGCATTTCTACCAATAGTGCAAAAGGGGGCACAGTGGGTTAAAGTTTCTGCCTTCAGCTCAGGTCATGATCTCAGGGTCTTGGGATAAAGCCCTGCATCAGGCTCTTTACTCAGCAGGGAGCCTGCTTCCCCCTCTCTCTCTGCCTGCCTCTCTGCCTACTTGTGATCTCTGTCAAGTAAATAAAATCTTAAAAAAAAAAATAGTGCAAGTGTTCCCCTTTCTCTACATCTTCTACATCCCTGTTGTTGCTGATTTTAGCCATTTCCACAGGTATGAGATGATACCACATTGTTGTTCTGATTTGTGTTTCTGCTCTAATCTTTATTTCCTTTTTTCCCTAACTTTGAACTTAGTTTTGTTCTTTTCCTATTTCTTTGAAGTCTAAATTTGGGTTGAGATCTTTTTTTAGTATAGGCATTTACTGCTGTGAACTTCCCTCTTAGTACTGCTTATGTTGTATACAATAAGATTTAGTGTATTTTCATTTTTATTTGTATCAGAATTTTCTAATTTCTCTTTTTTTTTTTCTTTTGGATTCTTCATAGGCCTACTGGTTTTTCAAGTGTGAGTTCGTTAATATCCATTAGTTTGTGAATTTTGCCACTTTTCTTTTATGAATAACTTCTAGTTTCATTTCACTATGGTCAGAAAAGATACTTGGAATGCTTTCAATCTCCTTAAATTTTTTAAGGCTTGTTTATGACCAGTATGTGATTACCCTAGAGAATGTTTCATGTGCACCTGAGGAGAATGTATTCTGCTGCTATTTAGATGCAATATTCCGTGTATGTCTGCTGGGTCTATTTGGTCTGTAACATTGCTTAAGTCTGCTTTTTCATTATTGATTTTCTGTCTGAATGATTTATCCATTACTGAAAGAAGGGTACTGAAGTCTCCTACTGTTTTTGTATTGCTGCCTATTTTCCCCTTCAGTTCTATCAATGTTTGTTTTACATTATTAGGTGCTCTCATGTTGGATACATATATTATTGCTATACTCTCATATTGAATTGATCCCTTTATCATTATGTAATGACCTTGTTTTTTGTGACAGTTTTTCACTTAGAGTTTATTTTGTCTTATATAAATATAAATACCCTGCTCTCTTTTGGTTACCATTTGCATAATTTCTTTTTTTCCTATTTCTTCACTTTCAACCTATTTGTGTTAAATCTGAAGTGAGTCTCTAGTAAACAGCATACCATTGAATCTTATCTGTTCCTCTCTGTATCTTTTATTTTTGAGATTAATCCATTTATATTTAAAGTAATTACTGATAAGAACTTATTGTCATTTTGTTATTTTCTGTCTGCTTTATAGTTCTTTTCTTCCCCATTTCCTTTTCTCCTGTCTTAATGATTCGATGATTTTTCTATAACGATGTATTTTAACTCCTTTCTCTTTTTTGTAGCTACTAGAGGTTTTTCCTTCATGGTTACCATGACACTTACACAAAACTTCTTATCACAGTCTATTTTAAGCTGATAACAACTTAACTTCAACCACATACAAAACTACACTTTTCTTCTTTCACACTTTGTTATTGATATTAGAATTTGTTTTGTTTATATTGTACATTCATTAACCAATTTGTGTATTAATTCTTAGTATTTTTGTCTATTTTTATACTAGGGTTAGCCATGATTTATGCATCACCGTATCAGTATGTTATTCTATATTTGCCTAAATATTTACTTTTTCCAGTAAGATTGACTTTCATATGCTTTTGTGTTGCTATTTGACATCCCCTCATTTCAACTTCAAAAATTCTCTGTAGCATTTGTTTTGCAGTGGTGATAAACTCCTCCAGTTTGGGGTTTTTGTTTTGTTTTGTATTGTTTTTTGTTTGTTTAATCTAGATAAGACTATCTCTCCATTTTTAAGAGATGCTTTTGTCATCTATAGCATTCTTAGCTGACAGTTTCTTTTTTTCTTTCAGCACTCTCTATATATCATCTCACTTTTCCCTTGCCTACAAGGCTTCTGCTGAGAAATTCACTGATCATTTTATGGGAATTCCCTTGTATATAAGGAGTAGCTTTTTTTGTTGTTATTGTTACTTTCAAAAATCTCTGATTTTTGATAATTATAATGTCTCAATAGACTTCCTTAACCTATTTAGTATACTTTAGTCTTAATTAATCTGGACATTCATTTCTCAACAGATTTGGGCAGTTTTTAGCCATTCTTTTTTAAATAAGCTTTCTGCCCCTTTCCCTTCTTAAGATTCCCATCAGGTGTATATTGATTCTGTTAATGATGTCTTGTAAGTCCCATAGGCTTTGTTCACCTTTTGTTCTGTTTTGTTTGTTTGTTTCTCTAACTGGGTAGTTTCAAATAACCTATCTTTTCATTACCTACTTTTTTCCTTCTGCTTGATCAAAATTATTGGATTTTTTTCAGTCATTTTATTATTTAGCTCCAGATTTGTTTTTTGTTTTTTTTTTTTGCCCTCATTTCCATCTCTTTGCTAAACCTCTCATTTTATTCATATGTTGTTTTCATGATTTGGTTTAGTTGTCTATTTCTGCTCTCTTGAGTTTAAGACTATTATTTTGAATTCTTTCTCAGGCAGTTTGTAAATCTTCACTTCTTTAGGATCATTATTGGAGCTTTATTTTGTTCCTTTGGTGGTATTACATTTCTCTTTTCTTCCATTATCCTTCTAGACTTGTGTTGGTGTCTGAACATTTGGGGAAAGAGTCACCTCTTCCAGTCTTTTCAGGCTGGCTTTCACCATTTATTCTGGCCTGAGATTCTGGTTGGGCCAGCTGGTGGGGTCAATGGGCAGCCTGTTGACATGGTCCACAGGCAAACAGATCTGTTTCTCTAGTCCTCAGGTGGGCATGTCCTTTCCTGGGATGTAGAGGTGAGCAGACCTGCTGCTCAAGGCTTCAGGTAAGCCTGCTACCAGGACCTCATGCTTGCTATTGATCTGTATATTGGTTGCTGAGAATTCCCTCCTTTTTCTTTTGTTCTTAGCTATCCCCAGATAATATAACTATACCAAATTCCCTCAGTGCTCTCGGTCAGGAATGACAGAAGCAGTCCTCTCAGAAGTACCCCCAAAGGCTAAGGAAGTCAAATACTCACTTTATTTCTCTTTTTCCTGCATAGGAGAATTTATGGCTAAGGGAATCTCTTTGAGCACTATGCTATGCTGGCATAGGGGAGGAAAGTGATACAGGTAAATTGAAACTGTTCTTCTTACCCTTTTAGTGTTTTTTGAAGTTGTTTCTGTGTGCTCCAGGTTGGTGTTATAATTTCTCATCTGGATTCCAAAGCTCTCATGAATGAGTTTTCTTGTGTTGTTAAATTAGTATTTAACATAGTTGTTAATATTTTTGTGAGGGATAAAGGCTGGAACTTCATATTTATGCCATCTTGTTGATGTCACTTTCTTCTTCATACTTATGACACTACTACAAGTGATATTTTTTCTCATAAAACATATTTTCTATTTCTAATTAAAATACTGATAAGACATAAAACCATTTTTAAAAGGCCAAATTTCAAACTATGTATTTATGCTGAATGACATAAATTAACAATTTCAGACTTCCTGAAAAAGCAATTCAAATTGGCCAATATTTTATCAGTGGGCATTCTTTAGAGAGAAAGAATTTCTATAGTAATTCCTTTGAACCTTAGTAATTCAGAAAGTGCTTTGTCAATATTTCTATCTTTGACATGAAGGCATTTTAACTATAAGATTGCTTCTGAAGCTCATTTTAACTTGGTCAGAGTGTTGACCAATCCCTTGTAGATTTAAAAATCATAGATCTCCTAAAATGCAAAACTAAAATACTTTAAAGAAAAATATTAAAAATACTAAGTGAACTACTTATTCACACTTTTGCTAAAAGAGTTTGGGGATTATTTCTAAACACTGAAGTACTAAAGTAAAGAAGGGGAAAAAAACAAGTAAAGATAAATCAGAGCTACCAAATGTACTAAGACGTCCCACAGACTCAGAAACTCTTGATTCTGGTAAGTAGAATAGTATGAGGTAAGAATACACTGAACATTCTTTTTCTCCCACAAAAGAATCAATGATAACAAGAAATATCTTTTGAAATTGCTATATCCAGAGCATTACCCAGAGAGAAGCTAGAGTTAAAAGCTCAGAGCTGGCTTTGCAACCAAAACCATTACCTTGTTCAGTCTCAATTTAGATCTTACTTATAATCCTAGTAAAATGCCACTCTTGTGATAATGCCAAATCCCAAGGAAACTTTCTATATAATTGTTTGCCTGAATTTTTCTTATTTGACCTACTTTTCACTGCCAAGAAAGGCAATTATACCCCACTCCTCCTCAAAATATCTCCTTCCCTTCCGTGTAGTGAAGTAGAAAGAGCATGGGCTTCTCTATTAGATGTATGTCTGTGTGCTTCACGTCTTCATCTATAAAATGGAAAAAATGATTCCATGTGTGGTTGTTGTGAGGTTTAAATTAAATAATACGAATCAAGTGTGTGGGATGCAGATGTTTAATAAATATTAGTGTTCTTTTTCCAATTGGTCTTGACTTTAGTGAGCAATTAAGTTCTTTCACGTGGTTCTCGGATAAAAGTTACAAATTCATCTCTCAGATGATTCTTAGAATTTAGCAAGAGGCTCTAAGGATTTACAAGACTTCTGGGCACCAAGGGCACTTACAAAAGTGCAATTTTAGAGGTTCTTCAACACATATTTATTTAGTTGCTTTCTCTCTCTCTCTTTCCCTCTCCTTTCTTTTGCCAGTACTGAAAACACAAAGATCAATAACGTAGTACTTGTCCTCAATGAGAGTAGGATAGAAAGACAGACATCCTGCTACCTCTTTCCTATTTCTCAGAAGATAGAAACAGGATAGTACAAGGACAAGAGCAGGAGATAAATTTTTGATAGAAGGAATGCAAAAATCATACTCCTCAAAGAAGAAAGGAGAAGGAAATTTCCTCCAGCCAGACCTCTTGGTTGTGGACTTTTTTGCAGGAAGATTAAACAGTCTTCTGAACCCTGCCCTGATCCTTCTGATCATGGGCTATGAAGCTCCTAGAACCTTTGGCACAATATATATATATTTTTAATTTGTACAAACACTCTCTTCTGAATTTAAGACATCTTGACTCCAGAAAACTGAGAAAGGTTCAGTTCAGGCTCAAATAAAAAAAAAAAAAAAAGCCAATTGTTAATTCCACAGAAATAGTTTTGGCACAAGCAAAGAGATAAAGGGAATCTTCAGATATCTTACTGTCCAGCCCAATTCATCAGGGTGGGAAAGGAGAGAGTTTCTAGCAAGAATTGTTATCTAAAGAATGTATATTTGGCTGAACTATGCCTAGTTCTGTATCTTATGGAAACCTGAGAAAGAAAAATAAACTCCAGCAGTAAATAGATATTGGCCATTAGTAATTTCTTATTAGTGTGAAACAAATTACCACAATTTGGTTGCTTAAAGCACCATAAATTTATTATCTTAGAGTTCTGGGGGTCAAACATTAGAAATCAGTCTCAGTGGGCTAAAATTAATGTGTCAGCAGAGCTACATTTCTCTGATTCTAAGAGGGAATATTTTTTTTTTCTTTTCCCCCAGGTTTTAGAGGCCAGGTTTTAGAAAAACCTTTAGAGATTTTTCATTCCTTAGGGCCTTCATTTTCAAGGTCAGCAAGCTAACATATTCAAATTTCTCTCTTATTTTGATGCTTGCTACCAGTACCATATATCCTTCCTGGATTCTTACCATGTGTCTCTCTTATACGAACCCTTGTGATTACACTGGGCCCACCGAAATAATCAAGGATGATCACCCCATATCAAGATCCTTAATTTGATTCTATCTGCAAAGCCTATTTCTATGTATTTTAAGATCACATATTCATAGGTTTCAGGGATTAGGGACATTTAGGAGGTCATCACTCTGCACACTATAGCCAGGATCTGAGAATGACGATATTAACATTAACAGAAGCACAAAAATAAACACTGTGATAAGCAAAACTGGGATTTCAGTTTTTCCTTCTTGCTGTTATGTAAACACATTTGCCTTTCACTGGATGAGTAAGCAGGTACTCCACAATAAAATGTTTTTAGCCCCAATGCAAAGGGGACAGACTTATTTTATGAGATACCTTTAGATTCTATTATTTATCCAAACCCCACCCTTGTCCCTTACCAGTAAGCTTGACTGCACGGTTACTACTAAATGATTACTTGACTTGCTTATAATGTAGTCCAGCCCCTAAGGATCATGATCAATTTCTCTGTCCATCTATTTATCCTTTGCTTTTCTTGACCATATTTCTGATAGATCCAAGGTTGTGAGTTCAGATTTCCCTCATCTTTAGCTCTACCTACACATGAGCTAGTAGCAAATTAAGTACACTCTTTCTCTGTTTTGCCACTCATTAGAAGAGTAATGGAAGCAGCTGTCACTGCAGCCATTTCACTTTTGTGTTTCATATAAATAATGCCACTCTTCTCATACATCAACATCTCATTGGAGATAATGTGCTGGAAACAGATGTTCACAGGTTGCCCACTTATCAGAAATCTGTCCCTAGTTAGTTGCACTGTGGAAAAGCTGTGAATCTAGACCTCTGGTTGGCAAGGAAACAAAAATATCTATAGGAGGCTATTAAGGAAATTTCCTATTATCCTCAAGCCTGACCAAGACAAGGAATTGAAAA
>CM052810.1:51060834-51091373 GCA_028533885.1 Nasua narica | reverse complement strand
GAAAAAGGAGTAATTATAACCAACACCACAGAAAAAAAATAACTAAGAGATTATTATGAAAACTATTTGCCAACAAATTGGACAAACTAGAAGACAGATAAATTCTTAGAAACATATAAACTACCAAAACTGGAACAGGAAGAAATATAAAATTTCAACAGACTGATAACCAGTAAAGAAATTAAATCAGTAATCAAAAAATTCCCAATAAACAAAGTCCAGGACCATATGGCTTCACAGGTGAAGTCTACACCAAAACATTTAATTAAGAGTTAAAACCCAGGGGCGCCTGAGTGGCTCAGTGGGTTAAAGCCTCTACCTTCGGCTCAGGTCATGGTCTCAGGGTCCTGGGATCGAGCCCCACATCGGGCTCTCTGCTCGGCAGGGAGCCTGCTTCCTCCTCACTCTCTGCCTACTTGTGATTTCTCTCTCTCTCTGTCAAATAAATAAATAAAATCTTTAAAAAAAAAAAAGAGTTAAAACCCATTCTACTCAAACTATTCCAAAAATGGAAAAGGAAAGAGAAGTTCCAAATTCATTCTATGATATCAATATTATCCTGTTACCAAACGAGATAAAGACAGCACTAAAATAGAAAACTACAGACCAATATCCGTGATGAACATAAATGCAAATATCCTCAAATTTAAAAAAATAGTAGCAAACTGGATTCAATACATTGAACAATACATTAAAAACAATACATTAAAAAATTCATTCATCATGATCAAGTGAGATTTATTCTTGGGATGCAAGTGTAGTTCCATAGTCGCAAATTGATATGATACATCACATGAATAAAAGAAAGGATAAGAACCATATGATCATTTCAATAGATACAGCAAAAGCATTTAACAAATTACAACATCCATTCATGAGAAAAACCCTCAACAAGATAGGTTTAGAAGGAGAATTCTGCAACATAATAAAGGTCATATATGGAAAACCCTTAGCTAACATCATCAATGGTGAAAACCTGAGAGCGTGACCTCCTGACCAGGAACAAGACAAGGATATCCACTCTCACCACTTTTATTCAACAGAGTACTAGAAGTCCTAGCCACAGCAATCAGAAAACATACAAAATAAAAGGCATCCAAATAAGTAAGATAGAAGTAAAACTCTACTTGCAGATGACATGATACTCTAAATAGAAAATGCTAAAGACTCCACCCCAAACCTGCTAGAACTGATTTAAAAAAAAAAAATCTCCTTCATTGCAGGACACAAAATTAATGTACAGAAATCTTTTGTATTTCTATACACTAATAATGAAGCAACAAAAAGACAAATTAAGAAATCAATCCCATTCACAATTGCACACAAAATAGCAATATACCTAGGAATAAACCTAATTAAAAAACTATAAAACACCGTTAAAAGAAATTGAAGATAACGTTCATGGATTAGAAGAGCAAACATTGTTAAAATGTCTATACTACCTAAATAAGTCTACACATTTAATGCAATCCCTACCAAAATACCAACAGCATTTCTCAAAAAACTAGAACAGTCCTAAAATTTGTATGAAACCACAAAAAGACCTGGATTAGCCAAAGCCATCTTTTTTTTTTTTAAGATTTTATTTATTTGACAGAGAGAGAGAGAGAGATCACAAGTAGGCAGAGAGGCAGGCAGACAGAGAGAGAGGAGAAGCAGGCTCCCTGCTAAGCAGAAAGCCCAATGAGGGGTTGGATCCCAGGACCTGAGATCATGACCTGAGCCAAAGGCAGAGGCTTTAACCCACTGAGCCACCCAGGCGCCCATAGCCAAAGCAATCTTAGGAAAGATAAGCAAAGCTGGAGGCATCACAGTTCTAGACTTCAAATTATATTACAAAGCTGTAGTGATCAAATCACTATGGTAAACAGAAAAAGACACATTAATCAATGGAACAGAATAGAAAACCTAGAAATGAATCCAACAACTATATGGTCATTTATTCTTTGGCAAAGCAGTAGACAGTCTGTCCAACAAATGGTATTGGAAAACTGGACAGCAACATGCAAAAGAATGAAACTAGAGCACTTCGTTACACTATACAAAAATGAATTAAAGACCTAAATGTGAGACCTGAAACCATAAAGATTATCGAAGAGAACATAGGCAGTAACTTCTTTGACACTAGTTGTAGCAACATTTTTCTAGATAGGTCTCCTGAGACAAGGGAAACAAAAGCAAAAATAAACTATAGGACTACATCAAAATGCAAAGCTTTTGCACAGCAAAGGAAATAACTAAAATAGGTGGCAACCAATGGAACAGAAGAAGATATTTGCCAATGACATAATAAGCAGTATCCAAAACATGTAAAGAACTTATACTACTCAACACCCAAAAAAGAATAATCCAATTTAAAAATGAGCAGAAGACATGAACAGACATTCCTCTGAAGAACACATACAGATGGCTAACAGACACATGAAAAGATGCCCATCACCACTTACCATCAGGAAAATGTAAATCAAACTACAATGAGATATCACTTCACACCTGTCAGAATGGCTAAAATCAACAACACAAGAAACAACAGGTGTTGGTGAGGATGCAGAGAAAAAGGAATCCTCTTGCATCACTGGTGGGAATACAACTGCCTCTTCAGTAACTATTACCCCCTTTTTTTCCTTCTGAAATTATTCCAATGTTGGGGAGTTAGTAATTTTCCCAGCTAAAATACTTCCTTGATCACATGGCCATATATAGCTTTCTTTACACCTAGGGGAGTTAATGTGACACAGTTGTGGCCAATAAACAGAAGTTTCTGGGTACTTTTCCAGCATGAAAAAATAAAACTATTAAAGGAACTGATTCAGCTGGCATGTGGCCTTTGGCTCTTCATCTTTCACTTTATTTCTACCTGAAAGCTAAAAAGGAAAACAGGAGTGGACCAGTCATCTCAAAATCACAAATGTCTGCATTGAAGCTTTATACTTAGACTGGTGGAGAAAATCTAAAAAGAACCTGAGTTTCTGATGGTGTCATGAAGCTTCCTTATTAGCCTCTTTCACATGATGCAACCAAAACTTGTATTTGGTTAAGCCACTGTAAATGTAGTTTTCAGTTGTGTGCTGCAGGACATAGTCTTAATTGATGACTCCACTCCAGTTTAAGAGTTTCTTTTTAATCTTCAAATACATCAAGGATGCCTTTGTCTCTGATTTTGCACCTGCTATTTCTCCTGTCTGGAGAATTCTATCCCCAAACGTCTACACGACTCTTAAGTTCACTTCGTTCAGGTCTCTTTATCAAGAAGATTTCCTTAATGACCTAAGATCTCCTTCCAACTTCTTCACTTTTTTCCCTTACTAGACTTTGTCTTTTAATCATTTATTACACATGACATAACACATTTATTTGTATTAATTTCTTTAAATATTTTATTTTATTCTATGTTGTTTATTAAGTTCCTTGAGAGGAGAAATCTTCCATTAATCATTACTGTAGCACCAAAGCTCAGAACAGAAGTAAAGACAGTAGAGTCACAGTAAATTATTGAACATGTGAGTAAACTGAGTGCTAGAGGTAGGATTTAACATCTTAACAGCTGCATATGAGCTTTCATTATCCTCCTCAACTCTGAACCCTGCTTAAAAAGTATTGACAAAAACCAATCAACAAACCAAAAACAACAAAACAAAACCAAACAAGAAACCCATAGTCCAAAATCCCCTGCAGACAAAGACTCATAAAAAGGACTGTGTACCATGACCATATGGAATTTATCTTAGGAAAGTAAGGCTGTCTCAACATCCAAAAATCAATTTCTGTATAACTTATCAATAAAGGACAAAACACATAATCATATCAACAGGTACAGAAGAAAAAATAAAAAGCACTTGACAAGATTCAACATTCAACACCCCTTTATGACCAAAAAAAAGCTCAATAAAGTAGAAATAACAGGAAACTTCTCTGGTCTGACAAAACCTATGAAAAATGTATACCTAATACCATCAGATGAAACATCTCATACTTTTCCCCAAGACCAGGAACAAGACAAGGACATCCACTTTTGCCATTTCTACTCAACCTTGTACTAGAGGATCTAGCTATGACAATTAGAGAAGAAAAAAAGACATCCACGGGAAATGAAAAACTAACTTACCTCTATTCTCAGAAGATGTGATCTACAGAAAATCTTAAGGAAAGCAATCCATTAAAAATTAGAAAAAAGGAGTTCAACAAAGTTGCAGGAATCAAGACCACTATAAAAAAAAACAATGTTTTTTCTATATAATTAACTTGAAAGTGAAATTTTAAAAAATTTACAACACCATCAAAAAGAATACTTTGGTTTAATAAAAAAGGGCAAAGCTTATACACTGAAAACTTTTAAAAATATTTTTGCAAGAAAATTAAAGATCTTTTTTTTAAGATTTTAATTTATTTATTTGACAAAGAAGAGAGAGAGATCACAAGTAGGCAGAGAGGCAGGCAGAGAGAGAGGGGGAAGCAGGCTTCCCGCTGAGCAGAGAGCCGGATGCGAGGCGAGACTGGAGGCCTGATCCAGCCCTGAGATCACAGCCTGAGCCAAAGGCAGAGGCTTAACCCACTCAGCTACCCAAGTGCCCCGAAAATTAAAGATCTTAATAAATATAAATCAATTCCATGTTTCTGCAATTGAAGACAATGTTAATCTGGCAATACTCTCCAAATTGATCTACAGGTTCAATATAACACTTGTCAAAAGTCCAGCTAATCCCTTTACCAAGATTACAAGCTGATCCTAAAACATATAGGACAATTCTGGGATCCAATACAGCCAGTCTTTCAAATGGAGAATAAAGGTGAAAGAGTCACAACTTCAAAACCTACTTCAAATCTACAGTAATAAAGACCATGGACAGTATGGTACTGGCATGAAAATATATAAATCTGTGTAACAGAAGAGTCTAGAAATAAAGTCTCAATGTTTATGGTTAAATAATTTCGACCAGAATGCAAAGGCAAGTGAATGGGAGAAAGATTAGTCTTTCCAATAAAAGGTGCTGAAACAACTATATAGCCTCACGCAAAATAATGAAGTTGGGATTCCAACCTCACACCACATTAAAAGATCAACTAAAAACTGTCAAAAATCTAAATGTAAGGGTAAATACTATAAAATTCTGAGGAACATAGGCATAAATTCCATGACTTTGTATTAAACAATGGATTCTTAGATATAATCCCCAAAGTACCAGCAACAAAATAAAACATAAATTAGATTTAAAATTAAAAACTTTTGGGGCACCTGGGTGGCTCAGTGGGTTAAAGCCTCTGCCTTTGGCTCAGGTCATGATCTCAGGGTCTTGGGATCAAGCCTGGCATTGGGCTCTCTGCTCAGCAGGGAGACTGCTTCCCTCTCTCCCTGCCTGCCTCTCTGCCTACTTGTGATCTCAATTTCTCTCTCTCTCTCTCTCTGACAAATAAATAAATAAATAAATATCTTTAAAAAAATAAAATTAAGAAAAGATAAAATTAAAAACTTTTGTACTGCAAAGGACAGCATCAAGGAAGTTAAAAGAGAAATAAGAGAGAGAGACAAACTATGAAAGACTCTGAACTCTGGCAAACTAATTCGAGCAGAATGCCACTGCTTTAAGAGATATGGCCTAATTTGTATCTGAAATTATAGGAAATAATAAACAATAGTGAAATAATAGGAAAATAAAGAATAGTGCTCCCTTCCTTCAACTGGGAGGGTTAGGAGAAAGGCCATAGTGGAACGTGAGTCCACCAGGGCTGTATGGGCAAAAACAGAGACTGCGTAGTAGAGCCCTTTATTAACTTAGCTGAACATAAATGGGTCTTTGGATATGATAAAGTACCCTGGAGTAGAAAAGGGGAAAAGGCTAAATTACTCTATCTAATCAAACACAAAGAGAATGCCAATTCTTGGGAAAAACCCTAACTCACCACAGCCACTACAAAAGGGAACACAAAGTACTGAAGTACGGAAGATAGAAATGAGCACAGTCTTGAGGGAGAGAGAACCAAGCAAAATGGTAGGAAGCTGGAGCCCTCAGAAAAGAGTAGCCAATGAGCAATTGCTAGTCACAAGAAAGCCAAAACAACTTACACAAAACAGGGATGTTTAATGTTCAATTTAGGGTCGTTACTTACTGTGATATAAACCACAAAACTTCAGTAAAATTTGCTGCATATACAAATGTATCAGTGGGATTTTGTGGAATGAAGTAATCCCTATAGAAAAATCTCTGACCTACTTCAGGGCTGGTGTGACAGAGAAATAGAGAACTATCATATGAGTAGGCAGGATTTTAGAAACAGACATAATCAGAAAATATAAAGAACCATAATCTGCAGAAATCATGGGCCTGGCACAAAATACCCCATAGGACTTGAGAAAGGAACTAAAGCCTAATTTAGTTATGTTTAAATGACAGAACAACCTCAGCTAACATCTAGCCTATAACAGCAATGTTCACTTGAAAATAAAGCCATGCTGAGCACAAATTTTTCTTTGAGGATTTTAGACTGCATTTGGGTATTATTATTATAGACATTATCAGAGAAGTGCAGATGAGCTTGTTAGTAAAAAGATGTCCAGTTCACGGAATGCTATTCCCCTTTAAATTTTCTTACTGTTAGTTCAGTTTAGGCATGAGATTATGCTTTGTGATTTTAATTTCAGAATAGTTTCTTACACATTCTTTTGTTAAGAATTATCTTGTCAAAGATATCTTACCGGCTTTTCTATTTAACAATGCATCGATTAGTTCTCCTTATCCTAACGTACCATGATCTTTTACCCAAGAAAATTATAATCAAATTCTTTAATAACTTTTTAGAATCTCAAAATGAATTTTGATCAGAAAAGTATTATAAGGATACAAGTGCTTCCATCTATGAAGTGACATGAACCCCATACGATTTTTGAGATCAGAATATTTTCAATATTATTATTTACTTCCCTTGACTAGTAATTTCACAGACCTTATAATGACCACTGTCATATAGATTTTTAATCCTATGAGAGCAATATTGTTTTGATTTTACTCACATATGGCAGACATAACTCTAGAGTTATCTAAATAAAACCTGGTTCATTACAGCATGAGATGATAAGATTGGTATTTTACTATTTACTGTTAGTTTGGTTTTTTGGCACTTCCTTTGAACACTTGAAGAAATGAAAGAAACTGCCCCAAACTTAGCATTAAATTGTTCTCTATATAGAACACACCCAACTTTTCCTTCCTCTTGCACGCACAACCTATGTAAATTATATTTCTTTGGAAGCAGAAAATAAAAAAATCTTCTCCCTCACTTGGTCACAAGATCCCCTTAAAGCTCCCTCCTAGATTCAGTCTCCTAACTTACTTTCTGGTCTCCTCTTGCTGCCATTTCTTATGGCATTGTTACCTAGCTTTTTGAGCATGGCCATCATGACACTCTGCTTAAAAACTTCTGATGCATGTTTGGGGGCAAGGAGTAAATGGGAACTCTTTGTCCTGTTCAATTTTGATTCTAATTTAAAACTACTCTAAAAAGAGTTAAAAAAAAAAAAAAACTTAAAAACAGCAACGAAATTTCCAATGCCACTACACTGTTCAAAAGATAAGTTCCTAGATCCTTAACGTGGAGACCTACTTCATTAGCCTTTTCCTTCCCACACTATCTCCAGTGGCCTGTCCCTCAGAAACAATGAACTCTGATCACTCCAAGCACAAGGTCCTCTGCTGAATGTCCCTACTTTCTGTCACTCATGAGGCCTTTCTTGTTAATTCTGAGTCAATTACTTCTTCCTGGACTCTTGCTGCGCTGAGTAGAGCCATGAGCATAGCACACATCTCACTGCATAATTATGTATTTACACATTTCACTTTCTCACTAGGCTTTCTTTGGAACCAGGACTGAGTCCTATTCACTTGCTTCTTTCCAATGCCTCATTTTACATGTTTGCAACCAAAAAAGAAAAAAGAGCAATGTTTAATGAATAAATGAGGCCCAATGAGGAACAATTTAACAAGACCCTTAATCTCCCAAAGTCTCTCAGCTACTCAAAACCTTTGCCAGCCTCCTTGAGGCCTCCTCACTCTTTTGTTCGCAGTAGACAAAATGACACCTGATTTTACTGAGAAAACTGTGACCTTAATGGGTATCCTCTTTCATCATCCCCATTCCTCATTCCCATCACTTCTCTGAATCTGCTCTCACTAAAGTCAATGACTTTTAACTGCCAAATAGGAAGTCACTCCTAGACCTTTAAAGAAGGCCAAGGCCAACTGGGCCAAATGTAAATTAATTCCACAAAGAAATATAACTTCATACCTACCTTTGCAAGGTACGAAGAAAGGGGAAGTCCAATGTATAGCCACTAAGAAGGTAAATTCATATAATCACCCTGAAAAAGCAAAGGAAAGACTACTTAAGTAAAATGATTTGCATAGCCTCTCTGACCCAGCAATTTCTCTTCTTGGAGTAAATCTCAGGAACATTCTGGTACATGTACACCAGAGAACACATCCAAAAAATCCTTAAACTAGTTTAAAAATAGGAAACAATTCAAATGTCTATTTCCAGAAGAAATGATAAATGGATTGTAATATATTCCTCTAATGGCATACTATACAGCATTATAAACAAAGAATAAAATATAACAAAAACTATCATGGTTAAATAAGCAAAATGTTAAGCAAATGCAAAAAATCTGACCAATTTTTTTACGGCATAAAATTGATACACATTTCAAAAGTGTGCAAAAACAAATCGTGTATGATTTAGAATTCAAACTAGATTTAACTTGTGCTAAAACCTCAAAGAAAAGAGAGTAAAGCCAAAAATTCAAGACAATGGTTCTATTTTAGGAGTAAGATTAGGAAGGGGCATAGGAGCTTCGAAGTTACGGGTTTATGTCTTAAGCTCAGCACTAGATATGTGTATGTTCCTTTTACATGTAAGTAATACGAGTAGTACTCTTACATATAAGTAATAGCAAAACATCCTTATGTGTTTTCAACATATTTAATTTTGAAAAGTGAGGAAAAATTTACCTCTAAGATGACCACATTATTTTCCTGGCACATTAGAGGTTTATACAATATCTGGGTTAAAAAATATTCCTTTTTTAAAAAAATTTTTAAGGCAAGAATCAGAGAGATTATCAGTTCCGAAATCCATCCCAAAAGAAAACAAGCAGTCTGAAATGCATCCTTTTATGGGTAAACTAGCAAAATTTGGTTCCTAGAAAAGGCCTTTATTTCAATTTTCTAATGACTCACCACTAATACCCACTTAGTACAGCAATAGAAGCATGGCTTTGTCTTTTCTAAGTGCAAAAGGTTGAATTCATCACTTTCTTCATAGAAAAAGAATATAAAGTATCTTAATTATATATGTGTAATTGTAGTAAGCATCATGTAATATCATACTTGACATTAAGCTAATGCAAATGATAGGACAGACTGAAAATAAGAGTGGCCACTGAAATACTACCAGCAATTATCATCTCCTGACAAAAAGGATTGACCTATAAAAGAAACTTCACTTTTTTGCTTTCCTCCTTTCCATAATATTCAAATCTACAGGTATGTTTTCCTTTTGGAACCTAGACGATCAAAAAGATGTTTTTTATGTATTAATTTATTTACTTATTTTTAAGGACATAGTTTTAATGTGTTTTCTCCAGTTCGAAAATTAGATTTTCTAATAACTGTGGCATTTTGTGTAAGGCAAAATTCTGAAGCTGGTGAAATCAGCTTGTAGTCACCTTCCAGTCTGCCCTTCTTTCTGTAGACTTGTGTCATACCTGTGACCTAAGCCAAGGCCTCCACTCTCTTGTGTCTCCCTGAAGCTTAACTCTTCTCCCTGTTCAACAGAATTTTCCCTTCTTCTCTATCTGAATTCCCATTCACTCAGTACCCTGATTGCAGCTAGTGGTCTCTTGAGTATCACAGGCTCAAATGCAAGCACATTTTCCTTTGTACTATTCCGAAAAACACAAGTTTCAGATTCCATAGTATAGTTAAATACCACCAGTCCCTTAAAAACAAAATTCAAATTTCATTTACCACAGTATATTAACCGTGAGTAATGGCATAAAGCATACACTTTCCTGCTAAATTCAGTTCACAAATCACTAGGTAAACAAATGTACACCATGACTAGTGACTAGTCAAGTTACGTCTTTCACCATTATTCAGTGATTGATCATTGTGCACCTGGTACTCAATTCCTGCATTGGCAGCAAATGTACATTGTGTTGCCTCATCTCCCAGAGACAGACCTACGTGACATTTTACAAAGACAGATACTCAAAAGAGGGATTTGACCAAGAAAGTCAAAAGCGTAGCAAAGGAGTGTAAAATGTTAACTCTGGAATGTGAAAATCAAATCCTAAATGTAAGTAGAGTTATGGAGGAAAGAGCTGATCATGGCAACATGAATGGTGGGCGGTTCAGACACTCTAGATATGCAATGGAGGGGAACTTACAGGAAGCACAGTTATTGACATAAATGAGAAAAAGTGACTCTCGTGAAAATCTTCAGATTAAGGGAACTCTGAGATATTTTCTAACATTAAAAGAGAAAGGATCAAATGTTGGAAGCTGATCCAAACCTAGAAAGGAGTATAACCACTGGCTAAAGCATAGAGAAAATGCTCATTCTGTATCATAGGCTACGCAACAAGAAGACAAGTACTATTCAAAAATTACTCTTGATACTTTAACACAAAGAATTCTTAATATCTAATGATTTAAATTATAGTGCACTAAATCTTAGTTTAATTTTTTATTTCCCTATACAATTACAACAAAGTTTTTAACATTTCAACAAAAAAATTTACGAGTCATAGAACATTTTTAATTTTTTCATTGCACACTTTCAGCTGATATGATCATTTTTACAGTTCTGTGCTACTGCTGTACAAGGTATGGATTTCTTGTATTTCACACTAAGGTCAGTTATGCTAATTAAAACATTAGCAGACCACAGTAGGACTGGCATAGATTACAGATGCGAAGACTGGGGCTAAAGCTCTGTGAAACTTGTTTGCTGTGACCTTTGATATTTTCCACTTAACCTCTCAACTTCAGTTTCTTCCCCATTTTTACAAAAGAGATGTCAGTAATACCTTATTTGCAGCATGGGTCTATAGACTACATGAGGTAAGGGATGAAAGCGGTAAATTCTAAAGCATGATACAAATACTAGATGCTATTAAAAAGTGTAAGATTTGCAGGTTAACGTTTTGTCCCCTTACACATAGCACATTGTAAAACACAGACATCGGTGATATCTGCCCTTCCAAAAAAATTAATTTTAAATAAGAGGTTTTCAGACAATATTTTAGCAACTGCTAAAGGTATTTTAAAATAGAAATCATTCCTGGAACCTCAATCCTAAAACAACCATTCTCCCTATCCATAAGTTCCTATCATTGATGCTTAAACTAGTCTCATAACTAAACTTATTTCTTATATTATCATTTGGATTCGAAGCTTCCTGAGGTCTGTATCTGTTCTTAAATAATAGCTCCCTGTTGCACTCCAGAAGCGTTTCTTTGACTTAGTAGAGTGAGGTTTCAATTAACTAATGTTAATTATACTCAGTACATAAAGAAATACTGAAGGGAAGAAAAGAAGAAAATGTTTAATCGGCTTGAAAAATGATGTTTTAAATTTAGTTTAAAACTCCTGAATTTTCCAGAAGACTAATAATTTCAGAACTGGCATTGAGTTATATGGTTGTATAAATACAACAAAGTGTCCCTTTTGAAAAGAGTGAATGAGCTAGGTTCATAGTAAAATTTACAAATGATCCCAAATCATACTGACTTAATTTACAATCCCAGGACATACCCTTGGTCCCAAAAATACACATGTAAGTCCTCACAATAGGCCCAATCCGTGGCTCGGTAATAAAGCCAAATCTGCCTTCACTACTTCTCGCCTTTCATGTGTGAATTTCATCAATTAGCTGACTTACTCATTGGGTTGACTCCATATAAAAAAAGTATCAAGGACTGGTTGGTTCTCACGAGAAAGAGAAGTGGTTCAAGTCCCCAAAACCTAAATCCTCCAAGAGCTGGCTACGTCAGTCACAGCTTCAGAAAGGAGGTAAATAATGAGTACATCCCTGACAAATGAATAGTCTTTAACACTGTCTGGGGGTGTGAACCAAGGTCGTATTTGAATGCTATATGGTCTCCTAATCTGGGTACTACTCCAGCCCAAAGCCCAGTCAGAAGCAGAACAGATGGTTTTTCAGTTCTTTTACCCAGAATTTCAATGTTATTTTGGTCTAGAAACTTTCATCGTGTAACCATGAAACCGCTTCAGGTAGAGACAAGCAAAAGACAAGTCAAGGAAAATAGCTTCTTTATCTAAGACCAGAAGAGAACCCACTCATGCCACGCACACCATGCTTCCCTTTCCTCAAATCCAAATTTAAACATGTTTGGCTGGAAAAGCATAATCAACTGCTCCTACTTCCACCTCAAGCAGGGGATACACTAGTATTTTCATTACACACAAGCTACAAAAGAGCTGCAGAGTCCTTTCTAAAAGGAAAATGCTACAAGGGCAAAAGAGGGTTAAGGCCAGAAGTTCAGGGAAGAAGGAAAAACCATACAGAGGAAAGAGGTCACCCCACCAAAAACTCCTTCCCCAACAACAAGGCCAAATCCTTACTCCCTAAACCATTTCACAATCTTTCTTGCTGGTGGAATAAGGGGCAATTCTTTGACTCTCTGGAAGTTATAGCATTGCCACTTGATCAATTGTAAAATCTAGCCCAAACAATAAGAATTCACAATTTTACCTACTTACTCATTTTTCCCACCATACTCAGGAATATCCCTAGTTGTCACCTTTATTTTCCCAATATAGATTCCACTGCCTTTCCTCAAACTTTTTAGGAAATCATTTAGCCAGAAAACTCTAGCAATTCTTGGTCAAGATGATGATCTCCAAATTTTTAAAATTATTATAATTCTTAACCACTTAAAAGTAGAGAGAAGAGTCAAATGAATCCCCATGTATCCATTGGCCAGCCTCTATAATAGTCAACACTTTGGTACTCTTTCTTGGTCAATTATACCAGGGGTCAACAAACTTTTTTTTAAATATTTTAAACTTTGTGGACCATATGGTCCCTGTCACAACTATTTAACTCTGCGGTCGTCATGTGAAAACAGCCATAGATGACATGTAAACAAATGAGCATATCTACACTCCAATCAAATTTTATTTATAAAAACAATCTAACCTCATCACTCCCAGGCAACCACTATTCTAATTTCTATCTTCATAAGTTATGCTTGTTCTCAAACATTATAAAAGTGTACTCTTTGGCTTCTTTCATTAAGCAAAAAGTTGAGACTTCAAGTTGCTATAATGGTTTGCCCCTTTTATTGCTAAATAGTATTCCACTATATGAAAAGAACATACTTGTTTTATTCATCCCTTCTGTTGTTGAAGGACATTTGGGTTGTTCCCAAGGTTTTTGCTCTTATGAGTAAAACTACATTCAATATTCTTGTTTAAGTATTTTTAGAGAAATAACGTTTAACTTTCAGGGAGTGAAACAGATATGATCAACTGAAAGTGACTACTACAGTAGGGGTATCATCTCTAAGAATACGCAGAAGAAAAAAAAATAAAGAAAAAGAATATGCTGAGATCTAGTTGTTCCACATCCTTGAAAACTTTTGGTATTATCAGTCTTTCAAAATTTTAGCCTTTCTAGTTATTATTCAGTGATATTTCACTGTGATTTTAATGTGCATTTTCATGGCAAGTACTGTCATTTTTTCAAATATTGACCATCTAATACATGACTTTCATGAAATGTCTAAGACTTTTGGCCAGTTTTTTTTTTTTTAAAGATTTTATTTATTCATTTAACAGAGAGAGAACACAAGCAGGCAGAGGCAGAGAGAGGAGCAGGCTCCCTGCAGAGCAGGAGCCCGATGCAGGACTCGATCCCAAGATGCCGGGATCACGACCTGAGCCAAAGGCAATTGCCCAACCAACTGAGCCACCCAGGCATCCCTTTTGGCCAGTTTTTAATTAAGTTGCTTACCTTTTAATTATTGATTATAGAGTTGAGATTTAGAGATTTGAGTTTTTTGTCAGATAAATGTATTAGGAATATTTGCTCCAAGTCTGCAGCTTCCTTTTCTGATAGATTATTCTTTAGAGCAGTTTTAAATTTAGAGAGAAACTGTGCAGAATGTAGAGCATCCCATTTGCCCCCTCCCATTCCTCAACCTCCACAGCTTTCCTATTAACATATTAGTATAGTATGGTACATTTTTTGGCAATGGAATATCAATATTGACATAGTATTAACTACCTAATTAGAGTTTACTTTTTTGTTGTTTTTCAATTCTGTGGGCTTTAACAAAAGCATAATGTCATGCATTATCTTTTACAACATCATACATAATAGTTTCACTGACCTAAAAATACCCATGCACCACTTATCCATGTATTCATTCCTATCTCTCCTTTCCCACCAACACCTGGCAACCACTCATCTTTTTACTGTGTGTAGACTTTTCCCTTTCCAGGTTGTCCTATAATTGGAATCATACAGTACATAACCTTTATAAACTGGCTTCTTTCACTTAACAGTATGCATTTAAGTTTCCTCCATGCCTTTTCATAGATTGATAGCTTATTTCTTTGTCTTGCTGCATAATAGTTCATTGAATGGGTGGACCACAATTTTTGATCAACATTCATTTATTGAAGAACATTTTGGTTGTTTCCAAATTCCTATTCTGAGCCTATTCCTCTGGCCCAGAACCTTCACAATTCCTTCTCAGTTTTCCCTACCCCTGAAGTGAGACAGAAGAGCTGGTACAAGCTGGAGTTGGATGCTTGCCTTCCCCAACATGGAAGGCTAGGAGGAGGCGGAGCTTGGTATTTATCTTTCCCTACTTCAAAGGATAGAAGGCGCTAGAGTTGCGTATTTTCTTTCCTCATGTGAGTTAGGTTTTGGTAAAAAACACTTTTAAAGGAACAGTTTCCTTTAAAAGTTAGCCTTTTAAAGGACTGATTCCTCTGGCAGTTTTTCAATCCCCTCGCTGGAAGCCAGAGGGGATTTTGCTCTGATTCCAGTGACAACCTGGTGGGGTCTCTGGAAGTAAAATTCACAAAAATTTGGGGGCCTCCTAAGCCTGCATCCTCAGGAGTTTTCATCTCAAAGTAGTCTACTCAGTCTCCAGCAATCAGTCAACCACTCCTTAGGTATACCTTCCAATTGCGGGGTACAGGTAAGTGTTCTGCTCCAAATAAATTTTATTCTCTGTATCTTCCTATCTCCATGTTTCAAGACAGCTGTTTGCTTTGACACTTTAATTCTCTGACACACCTAAGAAGAGTTGGTGATTTTTAGTTTGTTCCGTTTTTCCTTATTGTGACAACTTCCAGGCTCCTCACGTGTTAGATACGAAACTAGAATCTTCTTGCTTTTCATTAACAGTGTCTTTTGAGAACAGAAGGTTTAAAATTTCAATCAACTCCAGTTTATCTTTTTTCTTTTTTATACTTAGAGCTTTTGAAGTTCCATACAGAAAATCTCTGCCTAATTTCCAGTTTGCTAAGGCTTTTCTTGCATTTTCTTCTGGAAGCTTTATAATTTTGGTTTTTGTATCTAAGACCATAATCTATTTAATGATATTTTTTGGAGTATGCATCAAGATTCACTTTATTTCCACACATATCCAGGTGGTTATATAGTACTTACTGAAAAAAAACTGCCCTTTTTTCATTGATGATTTTTTCAAATACTTACTCTCTCTATATAATAGAGAGGTATATTTTTGGACTCTGTCCTGATACAACAATCTATCCTTACTCCAGAACCAGACTCTCTCCATTATTTTATCTTGATATCAGGTAACATAGAGGCACTTGGGTAGCTCTGTCAATTGGGTGTCTGACTCTTAATTTCAGCTCGGGTCATAATTTCAGAGTCATGGGATCAAGCCCTGCATTGGGCTCCATGCTTAGTGGGGAGTCTGCTTGAAGGTTCTCTATCTTCCTCTCTCTCTGCCCCTCTCCCTACTTGTGTGCATGC
This sequence comes from Nasua narica, assembly GCA_028533885.1. NCBI lineage: Eukaryota > Metazoa > Chordata > Mammalia > Carnivora > Procyonidae > Nasua > Nasua narica. The sequence goes on along the minus strand of CM052810.1, from coordinate 51,075,338 downwards.
TCTCTTAAATAAATAAATTTAAGGCAAGCCTGGGTGACTCAGTGGGTTAAAGCCTCTGCCTTCAGCTCAGGTACTGATCTCAGGGTTTGGGCTCTCTGCTCAGCAGGGAGCCTGCTTCCCCTTCTCCCTCTGCCTACCTCTCTGCCTACTTGTGATCTCTCTGCCAAATAAATAAAATCTTTTAAAAAATAAATTTTTTAAAAATCAGGTAACATAAGTCTCCAACTTTATCCTTTTGTATAAAGATTTAAGATCAGCTTGAAAATTTTTATTAAACACCATGGCACTATTAGTATTTCATTGAACCTATACATTAATCAGAGTGGGGCAACATTAAATCTTCCAAAATACATGATTTATCTCATTTATACTTACAGTCTCATTTCTATTTGTATATATAATCTTCATTAATTTCTCTCAAATATTTTTTAGTTTTCAATGAAGTCTAAGATTTATCCCTAGATATTTATGGGGTTTTTTATACCTTTGAAAGTAGTATTTTTTAAATTTTATTTCTAATTATTTTTGCTAATATTTATCACATTATGTATTATAGCTAGATTTTATGTAGATTTTCTTATATTTTCTAACAGTCTGACTAGCACATGTGAAGGTACAGATATCAGCATATTTATTTGGAATTTGAGCTTAAGAGTTGTGGATTTATGTTTTTCATCAATTTTGGAAAAACTTCAGTTAATATCCCTTCACAAATTTTTGGGGGGTCCCATTTTCTTAGTCTTTTGTTCTGAGGTTTCCAATTATGTTAGGCCACTTGATAAATTGTCCTATTGCTATCCAACATTCTCTCTAGGCTTTTTCCTTCACATGCTTCACTCTATAGAATTTGAATTAGACTGTTTCCAACTTTGCTTAAATTTTCTTCAGTATTCATTTTGTTCTTAAAAACCACATAATTTATTTCGTATTTCAGATATTTGCTTTACATAGCCAGGATTTTTATGTGATTTTTAATAGTTTCCATTCTATGCTGATATTCCTTCTCTATTGTTCTGTGTTTTCCTAGAAATCCTTACATGTTTATAATAATGTTAAAATCTTCATCTGTTAGTTCCAATATCTGATTCATCCATGTATTCGTTCCTTCCTCTGCCCAGATCCCCAATTAAATTTGGATCCTATATCAACATGGACAGAACTGGAGGATATTATGCTAGGTGAAATAAGTCAATCAGAGAAAGACAATCATCGTATGGTTTCACTCGTATGTGGAATATAATAGTGCCAAGGATCATAGGAAAAGGAAGGGGAAACTGAATGGAAAGATTTCAGAGAGGGAGGCAAACCACGAGAGACTCTTGACTCTGGGAACCAAACTGAGGGTTACAGAAGGGAGGGGGGTGGGGGGATAGCGCACCCAGGTGATGGGTATTAAGGAGGGCACGTGATGAGATGAGCACTGGATGTTACACTCAACTAATGAATCATTGAACTACATCAAAAAATAATGATGTATATGTTGGCTAATTGAATTCTTAAAATTTAGGTTCTATATTTTTGTTTTTCATATTGAGTGATTTTTTTAATTAGTAAGCAAATATCAAACATAGAAAAATAGTGCAGATTGAAAAACACTGTTGCATTGCCTTGTTTTTCGCAGAGAGCAGGAGTTCCTTCCTCTGTCTGGTGGCTAAAATGAGAGAAGCAGGATTTCACTGAGTGTCGATTTCATCTGCAACTGAACTTCAGTCTGAACAGATTAAATTTAAGTCCATTTAGCCCAACCTCCAAACTCTAGTGCTGCCAGTAGCTGCAGCCACCACAGAACTATCACTGTGAGGGCCAGTCCCACCTCCACTGCAAGCCAGGAGCTCTTCTCTCTCTCTTTTTGGGTTTGAGTATCTAAAAGGCACTTCACTTGACAAAAAATAGTTCAAGGTTTTTCTCCTCTCTTCTCTTAGGCAGTCCTATAGAAATACATATCTTGAGGAATACCTGGGTGATTCATTCAGTTAACCCTCTGACTCTTGGTTTTGGTTCAGGTTGTGATCTCAGGGTCTTGATATCAAGCCTTACCTCAGGCCTCACACTCAGCATGGAGTCTGCTTAAGACTCCCTCCCCTTCTCAATCTGACTCTCCTCCCTACTCTCTCTCTCCTAAAATAAATAAATCAATTTTTTAAAAATGCACATTTTAGTTCCCGAAGGTTAGACTAAGTTAAATCAACATATTTATTTAAGGATCAAACACTAAAGTTTTATGGGAAACTTAGAAGAAACTATATGAACGTTAAATTACACAGACTTGAAATGTCCAAATGAAAATCCGAGATAAAATTATAGGATGGTAAATCTTCTACTGTTGGGTTGTATGGTCCGCACTCTAGGTGCTATAAAAATTTCTCAATTATACCTGAGATACCCCAAGACCAAACTGGCCTTGGGCCAGATACTAGATTTGCATTTATGAAGAAACAATCTCAGGAAGGGAAATGGGTCTAGAGACAGGGGGAGTGAATGTGTTCTAAGAGGGACTCACCGTAGTTACTGACCACATGCATGCTTTGGGTAAGATGAAGAAGAGGTCTGGGTAAATCAGGTCAGTGAAGCTAGTTGAAAAGGTCCAGTAATACCATATTGAGAAAGCTATGTGTGTTTCAAATGCTCTGTCAGACTATAGGCCTTTGTAGGAAGGAAACACTCCTTGTTAACTATTGTATGCCTGGTGCCCGGCTCAGTATCAGACAGGCGTTAAGAAATGTTTGCCAAATAAATAATAAATAATTGAATTGATCCAGGTCAAATGGCTAGTTTTCTCTTTCAATATGAAGCTCAAAACTGATACAAATGAATACTAGTTCAACCAAACCTAAAGACTACCTTATCCCTTGCCAGTGTACAGTTTTAGTCTTAGTAATACATTGTCTCTCCCAATAGTGCTACAACATTTTACAATAGCTCTCAACTTAATGGAAAAATGGAAACTGTTTTAATTATATAGCATCTACATGAATCTGTGTTTGGGTCTGTAACAGTAATAGAAATAATTTTTATTCTCAGGGATAAATTATTCCTCATACATGGGGATGTTCATGAGCTTTTGACTGCTTGGGATATACACTTTATTTGGGAAGCTATTGCTTTCCCCCCTAAATATTTAACTCTAATGAGGCCAACAATCATTCTATTTCATTCCCTTACCCATGATGTGTGCATGACCCATATTCAGACCAATCCAATCATAGTAAATTGCAGGGTAAATATTTTAGGCTGAGGACCAAAAGTCGAAAAAAATAAGATTTTTTTATGCTTCTATGCTCTTTTTAAAAATTGTATTTTTTTATTTGACACAGAGAGAGAGATCACAAGTAGGCAGAGAGGCAGGCAGAAAGAGAGTGGGAAGCAGGCTCCCTGCTGAGCAGAGAACCCAATGCAGGGCTCCATCCCAGGACCTTAAGACCATGACCTGAGCCAAAGGTAGAGGCTTTAATCCACTAAGCCACCCAGGCACCCCTGCTTCTGTGCTTTTAAAAGACATTTAAAATTTAATTATTTTAAAGTGTAAAAAAAGCCATTCTTATAGTATAAAGAATAAACAGGTGGCAGGTCACATGTGGCCTATGGACCACAGCATATCATGTCCTGATATGTTCCATTCTCCTGGCCACAGTGACTGGTTCAGGAATAGACATGTGAGTCAAGCCAGACCAGTGTAAAGTCATCTCTAGGATTTTTTTAATTTAGTGCTGGAAGAATCATGGAGCTAAAGTATATGAATCATTCTGCCTGCTCTATGTCTGCTAAAGAGGAGAATAAGGCCAAAACTGAAAAAAAAGCAGACACACTAGGTGAAAGAGAATGAGAACACAAGAGAGGTGATTATTTCATTAGTATCCCAAGATTCATTTGTGTTTGGAGCTACCCACATTTCTTATTAAAAAGGCCAATTAACTCCCTTTTAGGCTGAAGCCTGATAATTGGGTTTCTTTCACTAGTAACCAAAAGAACTCATGTAGACATACAATCACACATACATGATATATATAGACATATATACCATATACAGATATATGTATATTTGAATATATACATATAAATTTACAAATGCATATATACACACACATATATTCAATTAACATATATAGAAGGCCTAACATTTACCAGATAATATCTGAGGCACTAGAGATTCAAATATAGAGTATTTATGCATTCTTTATAGAATTTTTTTTTTTTAAGATTTTATTTATTTATTCATGGAAGACAGAGAGAGAAAGGCAGAGGGAAAATCAGGCTCCCTGTGCCTATAGGACTGATCGATGTCGGACTTGATCCCAGGACTCTGGGATCATGACCTGAGCTGAAGGCAGACACCTAACTGACTGAGCCACCCAGGCGACCATATTTATGCATGCTTAAGAGCATAATTTCTTAAAATTCTGGGTTAAGATGGTACTTTAAGTACATATTTTTCTTTCATTCTCTCCAAAAATCCCTCTGCAACAACATTAAGATTTTTTTGAAGGCATAAACTTAAAAGAACAGAGAGAATGACAGAAGCAACAAATTCTGGTAGCTAATAAGCAGATAACTGAGAAAGCATTTTTTTTGTAGACAATAGGAGAAAAACCCAAGTTATTCAATCATGACCAATAGTGAGGAAAGCTAAGAATTAACTTGATCTATGGCCCCAAACAGAAACCCCAGAAGTTTTGGAAGTTGACAATACCAATTACTTCCTCAAGTGGGATTAGAGAGGGCTAAAAAAAATTTTAAAAAATAAAATAGAAAGGAGGAGGGGTCATACTCTGTTTGAAATTCAGTCAGATCCCCCAATTTTTCTCCTCCTCGATATTAGAGTTACTTAGTACCTTAGGGGAAAGGGTAAAACAGATGGTTTTTGGTGTTAGGGAGAGGATAGAAATATCACAGATCATAAAGAGGTTAAGTGAATATTTACGTTCAGATTAAGGAGATTCACACCTTTTTCTGCCATTCATCCTTCTCTAAGGATTCTAAGCAGCCCAAAAGACTAAAGAAACTCTCACCATTAGACATTCCAAGGAAGTGTCCTGGACAGGTATCTCTCAACTGCAACCCATAGTTAGAGAGTTCCAAAGTGCAACCCACTAGCTCAGAGACTGCAAATAGATTTTTATTGTCCAAATCCTGAATATGGATAATCACAGATTAGCAAATATCTGAAGAAAATAATCATGTAGCTATAGTCCTCCTAGTAAGAACCAATCGAATTATGTAGCAATAGTGTTCCTAGCAGAAGCAGAGACTCTTCAAGGAGACAAAAATTTCAAAATAACTATCACTAATGTACTCATAGGAAAAAAAAAGGAAAAAAATAAAATGCTACTTAAGAAGAACAGAAAAAAGCTCTTATAAATTAAAAATATTAGAGAAATGAAAAATGCCATACTATAGAAGACAAATTCATATGAAATTAGCCAAAAGACATGGAAAATAGGAGGGAGGGAAAGAATATTATATGAGTAGATGAAAAAGTTCAGTATCCAAACAGTAAAAATCCTGAAATAGAAAACTAAGGAAACAGAAATAATCAAAACTAACTTATGAAGAATTTTCCATGAATAAATGACAAATGTTTTTTTAGTTTAAAAGGATTCATTAAAGACCAGAAGAGTAGAAGAAAATAAACACTCACCAAGGCACATCATCGTAACCTTTCTGCATTTCAGAACACTGACAACAAGGTAAAGATTCTAAAAAAACTGAGAGAAGGAAGGAGAGGGGAGAAGGTGAAGGATGAAAAGGTGGGGATATTCCTTATGACTGTCAGCAGTAGGAATGATTTTCGACTTCTTGACAACATGGAAGCTAAACAGCAGTGGACAATGCCAAACTAAGTCTGAAGGAAAACAATTTCAAATCTATCAGAAGGGTCCCCAAGTCCATCCCAGGTTCCGTGATTTGCTACAAGAACTCACAGGATTCAGAATGTAATTGTACTCACTGCTGTGGTTTTTAACCACAAAAGGGTACAAAACAAAATCAGCAAAGAGAAAAGACACATCTGGTGAAGTCCTAAGGATACCAGGCTCAAACTTCCAAGAGTGAAATCACATGTGACGTGTTTAACTCTTCAAGCAGTGCTTAACTTTCACACGTGGCATCATGTATGGCAGACTGTCCACCGGAGAAGCTCGCTAGCAAGAACATGTCCAAGTTTTTTACTGGGGGCCAGTCAGGGAGGCACCTTCTTCCTAGCATGTATCAAAATTCCAGATGCTCAAAAGGAAAGCAGGTGTTCAGCATAAACCATATTATTTCCACAAACAGCTAAGGCATAGTAAAGCACTCTTATCATTCAGGGTACGTTTATATCAGTGTAGGAAACTGTTTACAATTCAAGTTTGCAGACACCAGTCAAGGGCCAAGCTTCGTATGTTAACTCTTTTCTGTATACCAAGCCATAATTTTTGATCAAACTATCAACTGAATATGAACATCAAATAAAAGTTAATTTCAGGTACTCCAGACCTCAAAAAAAATTCCATCCGACACATTCTTTCTCAGGAGGGTACTGAAGTATATACTTCACCAAAATGAGAGGGAAAACAAGCAGCAGGAAGAATGGAAAAATAGGGACTCCCACACATGAGAAGTAAAGAAATCCTCAGAATGATGGTGAAGGAAGATCTCAGAATAATAGATTGCACCAGGTGCTGATGGACAGTTTACAAAGGAACTAATTAGAAGGTTCCGGGAGGAATTTCTTCAGGAGTTATCATTAGGATATCTGATGGACTGAAGAGATGGAGAGCTCATTAGATAAGGTGCTTAGGGTTGAATTAATAAAGAAGTTCATAGAAAAGGAAGCAAATGTGACATCAAGACAATTACTACCTCTAGGCGAAGCAAAAAGTTGGACTGTTAGGAAAGATAATCATGGGAGCAAATATATAAGTAAAGGGGAAAATGAAAAGTACATTTTGATATATGTATATTATACCAACACGTATGATTTTTCTGAAAGGAATGTACAAACACATTCATCCATGCACAGAATATCACCAGAAAAAAACTGTCAAAAGGCAATTGTCTTTTAAGAATTAAAGTAAGAGATCGAGTGGGAGCAGTACATTTTTTTTTTACTTAGTCACTGAGTTTTTGAGACCTTATGCCATGAACATGTTATGACTTTTGCAAGCAAGTAAGCAAATGAAATGACCTCTCAAAACCCAAACACAAACACAAGAGTAGCAAAAAATATCAAGATCCCTTCCTCAGTCCTACCAGATAGTCTGCTCCCTTCAGCATTCTGGAACCTTGGCTTCACACCTCCCTAACAAGCTGGGAAAAGCACATTTGCCCATGTGTGGAAAAGGTTAAACAATTTCTGTTTCCCTTTAATAAGAAACATCTCAGAAAAAGAATCTAGCTTTTATTTGTAAACTAAACTTCTCTATTTAAGAAGTGTGGCTGGTCTTCCTTTGGTCTCCAATGGGCATCTAAAAAAAAATTGTGCTCACTGATGATTTTACCTTATATTGCAATATCAGATAGTTACTGATGATCATTTTATCACGGTCATGATAGCACAAGAGGAAAATGGAACATAATGCAATAAAATATTATTATCTATAGCACTATTCTAATGGAACAGTTTAATATACCACTAATTAGCAAACGAAATGGAATGGCTTACCCTATCTTACCTCATGGAAACTCTATAAATATAATCAAACATTTTTTCATCCATCAAACACAAAAGCTCCTTAAAGATTTTTTTTTTTTAATGTGCTTACATTCAAGCTACAGATAAAGGGAGAAGAGTATATGAGTGACTCTGCAGTAAGTGTAGCCCAGAGGCAAAAAACTTCATTTCGGCTTTTCTGTTTTCCCCGTTCCCTTTGCTGTTGCTGCCGGGGTAAGAGCTCCTCTAGTCCCTACATACCACCCCCAAGCATCTCACAGTCCTGTTCTCCTTCAAAAACCTGCCAAGCAGCAAGCAAAGCAGCAGGTAGGTGTAGCTTTTAATAATGAAGAGATAATGGATAATTTAGAAGCAAGAGCCCTGCAAAGGCCGTAGAACAAGTTTCACAAAAAACAAGAGCCATCAGAAATTTAAGGTGTTGCAAGAATGATATCCAATGATGGGAAAATATTTTGAGAGGCCACGGTCTCAATATTGCTTTTCAGTGGTCAAACCTGCAAGTATAGGAGAAGGTGAGCCTGACCCACCTTTATCCTGCTATGTTCCTCCTCCTTCAGGAAGAGAATTAAAGCCCAAAATAGAAAAGTGTGCATATACATACACATGTGTGTATTTATTTTTCTGGATAGAATTTAAATGACACTTTTTACTCTCAACATACTATGAACGCATTCAGGTTGCTGGGCATTTATTGGAGTAACACTGCAGAACCCCCAGTATCTGGTGGCCCACATTGTTTACAGTTCTGATTAGACTGAGTATTAAATCTTACATGTAAACTCTCCTGTGTATTGATACCTGCACATCCCATAGCTAAACCACATGACAAAGATTCGTTTATGCTTGATGTCAATCACTAAATCACTGCTTGGATGATATACTGTATTTTTCAAATTGTACAGCAATAATCATTTCCACTGGAATCACTTACTAGATTAAAAATTGATCATGCAAAAAAAAAAAATTGATCATGCTAAAAATCATGTCAAAAGAGGTCCAGTTCACCCCAGCCCAGCCAGCCCTCAGACTTACTGACTCAGTCTCCAGAAAGTGAATTTTGGAGATCCCCGCCCACCACAGGACTTGAACTTATAACTCTGAGATCAAGACCTGGGCTGAGATCAAAAGTCACATGCTTAATCAGATGCTTAAGTGACTGAGCACCCCTTGGAGATTCCTTTTAAATGACTGTTACCTATACTGGAGTTTGAGAACCAATGCGGACTCCCAGTTGACTAACACAATCCCTGGTACTTACTGGGAATGCTGAACTTGCTTTTTTTTTTTTTTTTAAAGATTTTTATTTATTTATTTGACATAGAGAGAGAGATCACAAGTAGGCAGAGAGGCAGGCAGAGAGAGGTGGGGGAAGCAGGCTCCCTGCCAAGCAGAGAGCCCGATGCAGGACTCGATCCCAGGATCCTGAGATCATGACCCGAGCTGAAGGCAGAGGCTTTAACCCACTGAGCCACTCAGGCGCCCCTGAACTTGCTTTTTATCTGCACAACTAATGCATTTGTTCAAGGAGCAAATAGTATATTATACATACATATAAGCATAAATATATATAAATAACAAAATATATAAATTAGTTTATAATTATATATAAAAATAAATTAAATAATAAGCAATTAGTATATTATATATACATATAAGCATAAATATATATAATAAAATATATAAATTAGTTTATAATTATATATAAAATAAAATATATAAATTAGTTTATAATTACATAAAGTATATATAATATATAAATATATAAATTAATCAGATATATATTAGATATAATATATAAATTAGATATAATATATAAATTAGAAATTATATTGTATATTTCACATATATTACATCATATATTAATATACATATTATATATAATATAATATATATAATAATAAACGCATGTATTTATTACTTCATGTATTATCAAGTACTGTTCAACGCCTACTCTGTAGGTCTCATTCCCTGATTAAAGATTGAAGAGACCTCTCTCTATCCTCAGGGTTTACAGGGTGGGAGGCTTGTCCACAATGAATTTCCTCAAAAGCTATTATTTCAGACAGATATGTTTTGGGAACACAAAGGAAAAATGATTAGCTGTGCCTGTGGAATCCGCAAAGCCTGCACAGAGAAAGCAACATGGAGGCAGGCTTGCAGAAGAATCCTACCAGGCAGAGAAAAATAGATCACACTAAGGGCTAGGCATGGTGCAAAGGGTTTTCTAAACATAATCTTGTTAAGTTTCACAACTTCTTAGCTAAATGCCCTTATCATAATTTCATAGAAAAGGAAATTGCAGCCAGAGAAGGCACGTGACTCATTCCAGGTCCCTTGCATGAAGTGGCTGGGCTGTCACCCTGAGGCTTCAGGGCTTCAGACCCTTCAAGTTTTGACACTCTATACTCTGTCCCTTCGCTGATCAGGGCAGTCCATGGACAAGAGCCCAAAGGCATAGGAGACCTTGCTGTGTTCAGGGATCTTGGGCACACGGTCCAGAGAAGAACATATGTGGAAGGAGGGGATGACAAAAGCAGACAGATGAGTGGAGCCTTCATTCCACAAGACACACATAAAAACTAGTGTCATTACCTTACACCCTGATCTGGTAAACTTTTCAAGAGTCAATACAAGAATCCATTCATGTAGGCAAAAATAATTATTATAGTGATCCCGTAGTCACACGTTCCATGTTTGTGAATTCGGGGACTAAAATTTATTTGCAGTCTCCAAATCAATACTTGGACATTCTTTCATGGTCACTTATAGACAGAAACGTGTGCAGAACCATGAAAATTTTGAGTCCCCTCCCCCCCACCATGCCAAGTTCTCAGCTGAAACAAAAGGCCGTAGCTCTCAGAAACTAAGAGGTTTTGACTCTCATAATTAATGTGTTTGTCCTCAGTCTATGCAAGGCCACATTTTTCACATTTTTATGTTTTTGTTGGTGATTCTGCTGTTTAAAATGGCCTCCGAGTACAGTGCTGAACTGCTGTGTCGTGTTCCTAAAAGAAGGCTGTGATGTATTTTATGGAGAAAATATATGCGTTGAATAAGCTTCCTCTAGGCATGAATTATAGTGCTGTTGGTTAGAAGTTCAAGGCTATTGAATTTTATGTATGCATTTTCACATATTTCATAAATATGTAAGATTAATGAATATCTGTATAATCATAATATATCACAAAGTATAAAATATACTATAATATATAAACAATATTTCATTATATATTTATAAACTTTTTATATATAAATATAAATTTCTGTGTGTATATAAAATTCATTAACACTGAGCTCATGACCAACAGTACTATAATTCAGGCCTAAAGGAAGGTTTTTTAACACATGCACATAACATCTAACACACACATAAGATGTCTTTGAATAGAAACACACAAAACAAGATTACATATTGATCCGCTGACAAGTTATTGTGATCAGAGGTTTGCCAGAACCTACTGCTGTATTTTACTAAAGGACAAAGGTTTGAAATTTGCTAATTCAGGGTTCATAGTGACTACACAGTATAGTTTATAGTGACCATATCTACAGCAAACAAGAATAAGCTGTATTTGAATTTTTAGAAGTAAAATTAGTGATGATACTTTTAATATAGAGTGCAATGGCTCAGATACCAAGTTAAGCATCTACTGCTTATTAACTATTTTTTTAAGATGTTTAAGATTTTATTTATTTATTTGACAGAGACAGACACAGCGAGAGAGGGAACACAAGCAGGGGGAGTGGGAGAGGGAGAAGCAGGCTTCCCACTGGGCAGGGAGCCAGATGCGGGGCTCAATCCCAGGACTCTGGGATCTTGACCTGAGCCAAAGGCAGACACTTAATGACTGAGCCACCCAGGAGTCCCAAACTATTTTAAGTTTTTTGACAACCAGATGAGGAAACAAAGACACAAAAAGATTAATTATCTTCTCAGGATTACATGGCTAATTAAGTGATAGAGCCAGAATTTGAAACTTGTTTTGACTTCTAAACTTCAGTGACTGTATAAATCCCTCCGCCACTGTAACCTCAGAACTAAAGAAGCTCCACACATTTGTAAGTACCTACTCCATCACCACATTCTAATAGATGCCATTTTGGATAAATATTTTATCTGTTGGGTCACTGTTTTTACTTTTGCCACCTTTCTACTTGCCACTAAAGGTGGTCCTTTGGTTTGGATGCCTTATTCTTTAGTTCCTGATGGGTAAATCTTCAGAACAGAGTTTCTTTTCTCAGTTCTAGATGGCTAAGTCTCAAAAGGCAAGATGGGTCATTAAAATAAATGGCCTCAGATTTCCCTCTATTGTTTTTACAACTTCCTGTAATACCTATCATTATTTCAAAATAAATTTGTTGTTGTTCTTGCTTTTAATGACTTTGAAAATCCCTTCCAAACCTAAAATCCTATATTGTTCCTGAACTTGCTCAATGTTGGTCCTTAGCACAACATAATCTACTTTGTGGATAGTAAACCACAGAGGGCAGCACATCACTTACCTGCTATGCCCCTGGAGATCAAGTTTTCAGACAGTGAGACTTTAAAGAGTCGGGGACCATTTAGAGACAATGTACCAACACAGATACTACATAGATACTGTAAGGACACTTTCAGGGGAAGGCCAAGTTAATAAAACAGAAGTTGGTCACTTCTGCATTAGAGAAGGCTTCAACAGTATTACCAGAGGGTAACACTTGCTCTAAAATAACTTTAGCTTTCTTTGTTGGAGTAACAAAGCAACCACCTATCCGAACATCCAAAGCTATTTTAAAATGCTATCACTGGAAGAAAATTCAAGCACACTAATGCTAAAAAGCAAAACAGAAAACCTGACTTTTCCCCCATTAAAACACCATATAATGAGATATATATTTAGAAATCTCAACTCATCTGAAATACAATAAGCACGATATCGACAAGTTTGAGATTTCCTGACTTGAGGGCCTACATTTTTAGCCAACTCCTTAAAATAGCTTTTTGGATTTCTAATTACACTGTTTATAACTGTGTAAATGTTGTCACAAAAAACTAGTGCATGGATCTAGCCTAAGAATAAGAAAAGTCAAAATAATTGAGGCTCTCCAGTCATTGCTTACATTGATGACTCAGGAAAACGAGCTGGCTCAATATTGAAAGCAATTTTTTAAATGTTCTTTTTAAATATCACTGAGGTAGCTGCCAGTCTACTACATGAACAGCCATAATATAATGGAATTATTTTCTGGAAATTACATATCTAGCAGGATATGAAGGTCATTCTTACAGAGTATTAAACCATCAACCAAAACTCTAATGCCCACAATATACTCAGCAGGAAGGCTGCATTGAATATTAATTTAATTTTCATTCGTGTTTGTGTTCCCCCTACTGAATCTATGATCAAGTATTCATACGCTCAAAGAGTTGGAAGAAGTTTTATCTATGTCAATGATGTCACTGACGTCAATAATGCTGCACTGAAATTTAAAATTGTACAAAATAAGAAATGTCACCAAGAGCCAGTTAACCATACAAACAAGACCCACAGCATAAAATGTTCCCATTTTTCTTTTCTCATTCACGAAGTTTTTGTGTATATTCACCAATATGATTTAATCAAAAGGTATTTTGCTTTTTTGTTTGAATCACATTGGCCCTTGAAGTCAAACACATTTTTTTCAAGCATCAATCATCTAGACAGCAGATTCTTACAGATCCAACCTATGCCCTTCCCAGGAAATTATTTGTAAGATGAATCTAAGCATAATGCTATCATGTTTGGAGATACTGAGTATATTTGAATCTCAGACCTCCAGATTTCTGTAAGAATTGCTTAATTTTAAGCAGAAGCAGAAATACATACCTGTTATATTTCAGGTTGAGAAACTTTCATTGAGCAGGGTTAACAAATCTGAATTTCTTCTAAACAGCACTTGGGCTTTGTCCATAGATAATGGTACTAAAACTTTGCATGATAAATTGAAAGCTACGATTCTGAAATAATTGATAAGCTGCACTCATTAAAATTAAAAACTGCTCTTCAAAAGACAATATCAAGAGAATGAGAAGATAAGCCACACACTGTGACAAAACAGTCACAAAAGGCATAGTTGATAAAGCACTATTATCCAAAATGTACAAAAAACTGTTAAAACTCAACAATAAGAAAAAGCCCAATTTAAAAATGAATCATAGAGCTTAACAGACACCTCACCAAAGAAGATATACATATGGCAAATAATTCTAATTTGTATCATAAGAGAAATGCAAATTAAGACAATGAGATACCACCACACACCTATTAGAATGACCAAAATCCAGAACAATGATAATACCTGTGGCATAGCTGTGGAGCAATGGGCAATTATCATTCATTTCTGGAGTGAATGCAAGATGGTACAGCCACTTTGGAAGACAGTTTGGTGGTTTCTCATAAAACTAAACATACTCTTAACCATATAAAAACTAAACATACTCTTAACTATATAATCCTTAATCATGCTCCTTGATATCTTTTTTTTTTTAAGATTTTATTTATTTATTTGACAGAAAGAGAGATCACAAGTAGGCAGAGAGGCAGGCAGAGGGAAAGGGGGAAGCAGGCTCCCTGCTGAGCAGAGAGCCTGATGTGGGGCTCCATCCCAGGACCCTGAGATCATGACCTGAGCTGAAGACAGAGGCTTTAACCCACTGAGCCACCCAGGTGCCCCCATGCTCCTTGATATCTACCCAAAGGAGCTGAAAACATGTCCACACAAAAACCTGCACATGGATGTTTATAGCACTTTATTCATTATTGCCAAAACTTGTAAGTGCTCAAGATGTCCTTCAATGGGTGAATGGATAAACTTAAGTAATCCTGAAAATGAATTA
>CM052810.1:51041779-51060334 GCA_028533885.1 Nasua narica | reverse complement strand
TATCTCCAGGGCACACACTACTTAAAATCCAGTCTATGAGGAATCAGGAAACATTCTGGTGACAGTACTACTCTGGATTAATACTTTCTCTTCACCTCTGGCCTCCTTACCTCTCTTCTCCCCAAACTCTCACTCCTTGTATAGTATTTTAATGTACCTAAAACACATGTTTCAAAAATATCTTATCAAGAATTTTTACATGTTATGCACAAGAAGAGATTTCTCTGGACATTTGGCTTACCACATCTAAATGTGAGAATTATTTCAGTGTTGTATGCCTTGGTCATTTCCTGTGCAATAGTCTCCCGGTGAGCTGGAGACCTCTTTCCCATTGCCCTGTCGCTGTCTCCATGAGCTCCTCACATGCTTTGCTTTGCTCTGGACCTCTATTTCTTGCCCCAAAACAAATTTTCAATTGAGCTAAATAAAGAATACAAAAATAGGGGTCAGAAGACCCAGATTTGAATCTCTCTGCTCTTTTTTCACTATATAATTTGGGGTGAATCACCTAACATCTCTTAGACCAGTCTCTTCACCTGTAAAACAGAATTCCTGCCCCATTTGTCATAAATAACTGTTCTGAGGAGCAAATGAGGTAATATATGTAGAAAGTTTTATAAGTGGTAAAATGTGCTAAAAATGTAAACCATTTGCAGAACTTGACCTAAAAACTAAGGGTGCTTCTCTCTATCATTTATCCCTGAGGAAAGGATCTAATAAATGATTTTATCTGAATGAATTGTGCTTCAAGATCATTTGTGTTTTATTGGAGAAACATGCCAAATACAAAAGAAAGCAGCTCTAAGTATTTTCAGGATGGGGGGGTGTTGTATTTTGGGATGGTGGTTTTCCTTTTCCTTATGCCTCTGTTATCAGCACATACACACATACACAAGGACAACATTTCTCTTACCTCCAGAAATAATCTCACTCCTAATTTCTGGTAATTGCTTTTTAACAGAAATAATGGTTGGAGAAAGGGAAGGCCATTCCATAGCGCATACAACACAGGCTAGCTCTTACCAACTCCTGTGGGCACGTCTAAAGATTTGATGGATGCTGATTTGAAAATAAAATTCGAGAAATTAGTTTTAACACTTCCCCAAGAGGTAATGCCTGGTGCCTTTATTGGAATTTAAACTGGAAGCTGGCTTCAGCCATCTGTTAAATGGCCACAGAAACTCCCCCAGAGGCTTCCCATGGGCCAGCAATAATATTGTGGCTATTCTTCTGCCCTCATGGGAAGGTGAGTGAGTGGAATTCATAACTGGGGAAAAGAGCAGATATGCAGTCTCAGCCTTGGGAAAGTGCGCAGAGGAAGGGCGGGCAGCATTTCGCATCTGTGCAGGTAGGAAAGACCCTCAAGAGTTTAGGTATTCTTAGGATGACAAGTTGGCCAGGAATTCAAGTTTTCTGTGTTTTGCAGAATTTTCAATATTTCAGCACTGATTTGATTCCTGATATTTTATAGGAACACATTCTCATACACACTTAATTTGGAGTGGCTATTAAATTCTTATTTCAAAGTCCTGAAAGTTGGTTTTCAGCCACTTAGATACTAACTCTCCTGTCTTCTCCTATCACAATTTTCAGTAATCTTTGGCTAAATATAAGTTGTATTAGAAAACTGAATCAAAGCTGAATCCAGCAGCAACTATCTGAGCTGCCCATGGGGCAGAAACAGAGGTGCACAGCTTACCAAATGAGATGGTCAGCAGCAGTGGTCCATCCACGGACTCACTGGCTCATGCGGTAATCCTGCTATCTGGAAGCTGAGATTATGGGAGTCAGGAATAACAATTGGACATCAAAATGAGTGGATAGGCAGAGCCAGGAACAGGGGAATACATGGAATTTGTTCAGAGGACAGGGACAGTGCAGACAGGTGCATATGTGCGTGTGATGCACTCAACCAGTGTGCCTTTGGGCCACCTGAACCACATCTGACACATGGCTTGTGCTGCTACTGGGGACTTTATTTCAACGTTTATCCAAATCAGTAATATCTGTAGGCTGGTTTATTCATTGCTGAATGCAGTAGCTTTTAAAATACAGTCTTGGCTCATCTATGTCTCCTAATTTCAAAGAGTGAAAACCAAGCACTAGTTGAATATTTAATTAATCCTATTTACAATGAACAGAAAACAAGTATCAGAAAAGAGCCTAGAGACACAGAATGGTCCTCAAGCCTAAATTCTAAATAGGCTAATAGAGTTTTCAAGCCCCACCAAGAGCTCTATCTCCTATCCATCAGCCATTCTCTCTCACTTGGCTACCACCTGAAATTTGGTCCACTTTCTTTCCTGATGGCCCTATGTTTAGGTATCTCTCATGACTTTCTCCTTTTGTGGAAATGCCATTTAAAGTAAGGTTAAATACAGACAACTTAGTTAGCAAGTCTATAATCAACCTCACAAGTCTTGGGGATTAATAGTAGAAAAGTGTGATAAAGTTTTAAGTCTCCTAGGTAGGAATCAAATCAGAAACTTCTCTAGGATTTTGAAGTCAATTCCTTGATTGTCTTTAGAAAGACTATTGTGTTTAAAGTTGTCTATACATAAGCTTGTTTAAAATTCTCATAAAAGGAGGGGGGCACCTGGGTGGCTCAGTGGATTAAAGCCTCTGCCTTCAGCTCAGGTCATGCTCTCAGGGTCCTGGGATCAAGCCCCGCATCGGTCTCTCTGCTCAGCAGGGAGCCTGCTTCCCCCTCTCTCTCTGCCTGCCTCTCTGCCTACTTGTGATCTCTCTCTCTCTGTGTCAAATAAATAAATAAAATCTTTAATTAATTAATTAATTAATTCTCATTAAAGGAGAAAGTCATATGAAAGGGCGAGTAATGCTTGAAATTGGTTTAATCAGAAAACCAAGTGGAGCAGCTTTCAACTAGGGGAGAGGTGGGATAGATTGGGAGACAGACAGAACGGGAGACAGCAAACATAACCATGGTGAGGCCTGAGTGCCAGGTGAAGACACTGACAATTAGCCTGTGCACTGGTGGTTTCAATCTCTGTTCAGAAACTAGGGCTCCCTGGATGTGTCTCAGAAACTAACTTGGGGGAAGAGGCAGGAATCCCTTCCTGTATCAGAGTAACTCTACCAATTACCTATTGAGTATCTGCATAATAATGCAAATAATTGTGCTATTTATTTAGATAAAGAGGTTAAAAATCCTTTACTCCTCCTTTCTCTGAACTGTATTTAAATGGATCCAAACACAAACCAGAAAAATACATTCATTAAGACTGGTTACTCAAACTATTCCAAATAAGCATCAAACTATGTCTTGTTTTACTATATGAGTTCTACACAAAAATTCTTTTATCATTTTAAGTATTTTCTCTCTTCGATTATAAATCAAGTTCCATTAGAAGATTCCAATACAGGAAGATAATCATTGGGAAAGGTTTTGAGTATAGTACAATTTTTTTTTTTAAAGATTTACTTATTTTTTTCAGAGACAGAGCAGCAGCAGGAGGGGCAGAGAGAAAGGGAGAGAGAATCTCCAGCAGATTCTGCATTGAGCGCGGAGCAGGACCCAGGGCTCAACGAGGGTCTGGATCCCAAAACCCAGAGATCATGACTCAAACCCAAAACAGTCGATGCCCAACTGACTGTACCACCCAGGCGCCCTTAGTATGGTGCTATCTTGAAAAGAGAATTCCAAGCTACCAGAATTACTCTAAAGATATTTTCCATATGAAAATCAAACAAACTAATTAACAAAAAGCCTACCTTCATTTCAGAGAACTCACAGGATATCTTCATGACTTTAACTAGCATCCAGAAAATTAGTGTCATATCTTATATGCACATACATTCACATTTAATATGACTTTGCAGCCACTTTGCAGTGTGTTTTTTTCAACATATATGTGCTCAGTTTTCCTTCTCTAAGTAGCTGTGCCACAAACACACATATTTGAAGCTCTGTAATTGTTTGCTCTTTACTTGTTTGGTGTTCAATTATCACAAGTCTAAAAACTTTTACATGCATTGTCTTTACCAGTATTTAACATTTTTAACTATGACACAGAATCTTTTCTGTAAAAAAGCAATTTTAAAATGCTGTCTTGTTGGATGCCTGAGACCAAGAGTAGGTAAATTTTTAAGATCTGTTCTGGCCTTCTACCTCTCCAATCTTGTCTCTTACTACTGCTTTAGAGGTCTAAGGTACAAATGTTCAAACAAAATTTAGGTTAATGATGAGAAGGCTAAAAATCGCACTTAGGATAAACAGATTTAAGGTGAATTAACTGAAAGACAAAAGACATCAATATCTGTCCAGCACCTGCATCTATCTCAATGACAACCAAGGATCAGCCCCTTTTCCCTAACTGTCTCTGGGCTTAAGGTTAAGAAAAAGAAAAAGAAAAAAAAAAAAAAAAAACAACAAAACTCAGTCCACATCTTGTACCGTTTACTAAAAATAATACTAATTGGATTATAGACCAAAATTGTGAAATTCCAACAGTTTTAGAAGAAAGCATAGGAGAAAAAAATTTTAATTTGGCTTATAGAATCATTTCCTAGATACAGCACCAAAAACACAACCCATAAGTGAAAAAAATGATAAATTAGACTTCATCAAAATTAGGAACTTCTCTTTTTAAGACTCAAGGAATAAAAAGATAAGCTACACAGTGAGAAAATATTTGCAAATTACGTATCTATAAGAGGACTTGCATCCAGAAAATAAGACCACTTTCAAAACTTGATAATAACAAGCAACCCAAATACAAAGCAGACGAATGATTTACATAGACACTGCACCCAAGGAGACACAGCAATGACAAAAAAGCACACATTCAATCATCAGCAGCCATTTGGGAAATTCAAGTGAAAAACACCGTAAGATAACACTGTGTACTTACAAGAATATCTGAGCATAATAAATCAGACTCAGCACTACCTCCAATCCCCCAAAAAGAACATAGATTATATAATTCTATTTATGTCAAACTGTAGAAAATAGAAGATAATCTATAGTAACAGAAAGCAGATCAGTTGATGCCTTGGAATGGGTAGGAATGTCAGACAGAAGAGTAACAAAGGGGCATGAGGAATTTGGAGGATGTGGTATATGTTCATTATCTTGATTGTGGTGATGGTTTGCTGATGTGCCAAAACATTTCAAGGTGTACACCATTAACCTGTACAGTTTATTGTATGTTTATTATAACTAAACAAAGTAGTTTAAAAGGCAAAGTACAAAAAAATAAAGTGGTATTTTTCCACTGCTTTCTAGAACATATATATAACCTGGAATTCTTGGTACTAGGAGCAAGAGGAAGGGAAGACAAATGGACTTAAAGATGTATTACCAGACACCTTAAAGTCTGGGAATAGTGGGCAATGTGTGGAATTTCACACCTCAGTTACCCATTCAGTAGATCCTAAAATGCTAAAATAAAGACTTCTGAAGAGACAAACTTCCTTGATCTTTACCCGTCAGTCCCTTGTAGAATGCACTCGTTTTAACTATGGAAGCCAGGTAAGTGGGAAGAAGGTGCAAGACAATATTGTGTTACAGCTGAGGACTGCTCTGTGGTGTGTGTGTGTGTGTGTGTGTGCCTGTGTGTAAATTTCCTTCTCTGTGCCCCATTCTTGTATGAAGTAAGGCAGAACCTTTGCCCAGTGTGACTGCAAGAGAATGATGAAATCAGTTGTATGTGCTCTGGGTCTTCAGGCCTGACCTCGGTACATCAGCTAGACTTGAAGGTGCCATAGTTCTAAGAGGCCAAGCCCCTTTGATACGTACAGCTACAATCTGATAGTCCCTCCAACTACAGAGAGCCTGGGAGACCAGTCATAGTCTTACTACTGGTCCTCTATTGACCAGGTAGAATGGACTAAGTTTTATCCACACCTGGGATTCTGTTTTCCCTTGGGTAAAATGGTGCTCTTATTCCTCCCATCACCTTCCAAATTAAGTTTTATATTGCTGTGAGGATAGAAAGAAAATCCCTGGCTCTATCAAGATGAATAAGGTTTTCATGATCAGAATGCCTTGGATTCGCAAATGACAGCAAACCCTAAAAATTCTCTTACCTATTGCTAGCATGTCAACTGTTGACAGTATACTTTTATGCTCCCTTAATTATTTCTATATCCTGTGAGCGCGTTACTGAGATTGCAGCTCCACTGAAAGTTCTAGGGAAATAAAACTGCTCTATTTGCACAAATTGCTTACCCATCCTAATTTTTAGCATCTCTCTTTCTTGCTGCCCTTCTTCAAATCCCTCTGCCCAGATGCCCCTCACAAGAGTTTTG
Source organism: Nasua narica (assembly GCA_028533885.1). Classification (NCBI taxonomy): domain Eukaryota; kingdom Metazoa; phylum Chordata; class Mammalia; order Carnivora; family Procyonidae; genus Nasua; species Nasua narica. Next base: position 51,054,064 of record CM052810.1, on the reverse strand, counting down.
CTTTTATACATCTAAATCTTCTGATAATTTTACCCAAGAAGGTATTTGGAGATGAAGTTTAAATGAAAGCATTAAAGGAGTGTCAACATTCACTTATGTTCTGGAAGTCAAATGTAAAATGTGGCATATGAAGCCACACATGCCATCAAAAGACCTCTTTGTCACTCCTGAAGCCAGGAACCAAGAGCTGACGAAACACATCGCAAGGGCCACGAAGGCTGTTAATTACCCCAGGAAAGTTGACATTGCTGTTTGCAAGGCTTTCCTTTATAAGCCCCAGATTCCTCCTTAGTGGAACTCGGGTTGCTCTGTCACAGGAGCCCTGTGACAAAACCAAAAGGAGCACTAATCAGCCATGAGGACAGCACCAAATGTGCATTCCTGGGCGTGAGTGCTGCTCCGGCTGCTGGCACAGGGAATGGAAAACTCTCGGCTCTCAACACAACTACCTAGTAGGGAGGCTAGGCTAGAGAGAGCCAAGTGAATGCAGAGAGGAACAAAACTAGGTTCTATGCGATGCCACTGAAACCAAGAGTAGCAGTTCTGAGACCAACTTCTCTTGGTTCATATAAAAAATCCACCATTTACGGGGCGCCTGGGTGGCTCAGTGGGTTAAATAAAGCCTCTGCCTTCAGTTCAGGTCATGATTCCAGAGTCCTGGGATCGAGCCCTGAATCAGGCTCCCTGCTAAGCCGGGAGCCTGCTCCCCCCTCTCTCTGCCTGGCTCTCTGCCTACTTGTGATCTGTCAAATAAATAAAATCTTTAAAAAAAAAATCCACCATTTACAGGCTGACTGAACTTAAGTTATGTAATCCCCATGCCTCAGTTTTCCCATATGTAAAGTAAAATAAGAATATTATCTAATTCATAGGATATTTTTAAGGCTCAAGTAAATGAATACATAGAAATGCTTAGAACAATGCCTGGCAAGTAGCACTCAGTAAGTGGAAGCTGTTACCACATTTGCCAAGGTAAAGCCACCAACGTACTCTTCAGTAAGATCTGACTCATTTATATTTTTGGTTCTAAAATGTATTTAATCTAAGGTCCCCTGCCTTCCATGAACAGCCCCTCAGCTACCTCATTAGCCTGTCCTGGACCACTTCTTATTGTTATATGTTATCTTCTGTTTCCATTCAATCACTTGCTATACTCTAACCTGCCCTTTGTTCTGCAAGGAAGGTGTTTCCTACAGAAATACAAAAAGGAGGAAATTTGGTGACACACGGTGAAGCGGAGATGTCTGTGAGCTCAAGAGGGAGAGAGATCACCAAGCTGTCCATCACACAACCCTGTAGGGTGGTCTTCAGTCCTTCGCGGATCTGCCACAGGTTTCTCCAACTCAGAGGTCTGTTTCATCAGCCCAGGGCAGATGCATACCACTCTGAGAATCAGATTTACAGACACACTGTTCTGTGCCAAACAGTAGCCCCAAAGTTATCACGTCCTTAACCCTGGAACTGTGCGTAGCACCCAATAGGTGCTAAAACAATGTTTGCCACATTCATCCTGGTTGTGAAATGAGCTTCCTCATATAATTTTCAGGCCAATGAGCCAAATTAAATCTCAACCATAGCAAAGTGTATGGCCACTAACTATGCAAATTCTGTCCCTAACTTCCTTGCTTGCTTCTTTTGCCTTCCAGAACATTTTCTACCATCTCCACTTGTTCTTCACACCTCCTTCCCCCTTGCAGCTTCCTCACACACCCACACCCTGCGTCCTCCGCCCCAGCTGGCTGCCTGCCACTGCAGAGGCTCCCATGGAACCACCAGCTCTCCATCCACCTCCCTAGTGCTGCCTTCTGTGCCATTTACCCAAGGAAACAGCTCTCAAGATACCCAGTAAGAGTGCTGCTAACACTTGGAGTTTGTCTTCAATGTTACAGTTCCAAAGAAATCAAAATAAACAATTTTTAAAAGCCTCTTACTCTTAAAAATATGAGGCCTGTAATTATTCCTTGTTATTTGCATGATGACGGACTCTGACTCTAAAATGTCTTAAGAAAATAACTTCAAGAGTAATGGTCATGGATATTGGTTTTTCAGAAGAAAGTGAGGACTGAAAATATTCAACATAACTAACCATAGCCAAACAGAGATATAAGCCAGTCTACAATACTAAATATACAGAAAGCTAAAAAAGTACAATACTAAGAAAAGTTATTTATCACAATAAAGAAAAGGAAAAAAAGCACTTGTAGTCATAGTTCTTGTAACTAACTCACTAGATTCCTTCAACCCATTTCAGTGTACATACAGCATAAATAATATATGTTAAGTAGCAGATAGGCCTTGGAAATGGAAATGTTTTTGTAAAATTTCTAATTAAAACCTACCTTGTGGGGTTGCACTATCTTTCCATGCATCTAATTTCTTATGGTCATGATATCCTTCTAACCCACTAAAGAGCTGTTGTTAAATTAGTTGGCATTAAGTTTCCATGTTCAGCTTTCCTACATTTTTTTTAAAGATTTTATTTATTTATTCATTAGAGAAAGAGAGAGAGAACATGAGAAGGGAGAATGTCAGAGCGAGAAGCGGACTCCCCGTGAAGCTGGGAGCCCGATGTGGGACTCGATCTCCGGTCTCCGGGATCATGACCTGAGCCGAAGGCAGTTGCTTAACCAACTGAGCCACCCAGGTGCCCCAGCTTTCCTACATTTTAATGCATTTTATCTCAACTATCTTTCAGAAGCATTAAAGGGATATGAACACACTTTGTGCTTCTACTTGCTAATACTTCCACTTGGTTGTTTATTAGAAATCTGATACTTCACATGCGTAGAATTGAAATCCTGACTTGCTTCTACCAAAAGAAAACAAAAACTAACTCCCAACTACAGGCTGCCTTTTTTCAGTTAACTCAAATTTCCAATATTTCAAGTCTAAAACTTCACAGTCATTCTTGATTCCTTTCTTTCATGCATCCAATCTATTAGTTCTACTATAAAAATAAATCCGGAATCCAACCACTTCTCACCTATTCACTGCCACTACCCTGGTCTGAGCCACCAGCCAGTCTGGCCTACATATATGATGTGAATATCACACTTAGGCTCTTCGACTGTCACTTTCCCACATGGCATTCAGAAGTAACCTTTAAAAATATGCCAGAGCAGAGATCCTAGGCTCACCTTTTTCCACAGTTACACGGAGTAATACCCACCGAAGAGCAAACAAACCAGAATATGACCTCAAGATTGGCAAAACAGACTGTTCCCAGCTAAAGGTAGAGATGAGACTACATCAAAGAGGGTAAGAAGGGCAGAGATGTGACTGGGAGCCAAACTGACCCACAGGACTGTACATGGGAGAGGAGGACATCTCAGGTGAGGCGAGAGAAGAGGAACAGACCCCACACCAGGCACCCCGAGTATGAGGGCCCGGCACTAGGAAGATAAATCCCCGTAACATTTGGCTTTGTACACCAAAGGGGCCTAACTTGCAAGTTCTTACCATCAGCGGGGCTTACTACCTGGAACTTCACAAATCATTGGCTCTGCTCTGGGAGAGCCTGGAGGGCAACAGAAAATTGAGTCCCCACCTGAAAAGAGACAGCACAACTAACAGCCCAACAGAGAGATACAGCACAGAAGCAGCAGTTTGAAAAATGCCTGGGGTATACAGAGAGCAGATTTATTTACTCATCAGAGGGTGTCCTGGAGGGGAAGGGATCTTTAGGAGACTTCAAGAATGAAAGAGCTGGCAGGCACCATTTCCCTCCTCTGCCCCCAAAGCCTTGATACACTGACACCTGCCCAAGCTAGCAGAGGGCACACACTCTCCAGCTAGCTTACTAACAGCAAAGCCTGCTCCTAGGCTTCTGGCCTAGGCAGGAGGTTTCCTGGAGGAAGCTACAGGTCCCCTTCTGCAGTGGACCAGCCCAGAACTTGCTGGCACCCCACACCTCACCCCTGCCCTCTCCTGCAGATACTCCCTCCAACATGCCCTTGGCAGGAGACCATCCAAAGGGGTGCCAAAACCTGGCAGGGTACAAAGCAACTCTGAAAGAGCCAGCACTACTAAAAAGTGACTCATGCCCTGAGAAAAGGGAAAGATAAGCACACATGCCAGACTGCAGCCCAGGCAGTGGGCTGGGGGCAGATACTGGTCTGACTGTAGGCTCTGCCAATCAACAAAAGCTTCTCGGGGGACAACATAGGGAGAGTGCCCTGCCATCTGCTGTTACCGCAAACACCTGATCTGACCCAGTTCAAGACCAAGGCAGCCCTAAACTGACCCACTAACACCACAATAACACCACAAACTCTGCTCACAACAGGCAAAGAGAGCCACTGCAGATTAACGGACTGAAGGCAAATGAAGCTCAGCCGCAACAGTAGGATACAGGAACATAGATAGGAGACAGTTCTGAAGCACCAGTTTCTGGTGAACATGGGGTATTGCACCACAGGGCACCACAGGAACTTTTCTACATAAGGCCAGTACTCTCAAGATCAGGAAACAGAATTTCCTAACACACAAAAACAGGCTAAGAGAGAAAGACAAAATAAGGAGACAGAGGAATAAATCCCAAATGAATGAATAGGATAAAATCACAGCAAAAAAGCTAAAGAAAATACAGATAATAAACATGCTTGATAGAGAATTTAAAGTAATGGTCATAAAGATACTCACCAACTTCAGGAAAATGTTGAGTGAGACCCTTAACAAAGAGATGGAAAACAAAGAACCAACTAGAGGTGAAGAACTCAATAAATAAATAATACACTAGAAAGAAGACTAGCACTGTGTGTGGTGCATAAAAAATGAATCTTGGAACACTGAAAAAAAATAAAATTAAGATGTTAATAAATAAATAGACAAACAGAGAAACTAACAACAACAAAAAAGAATAGTAGAATCTAGAGAAAACAGAAGTATAGACCAGTGACCTGCAGACCAGAGTAACGGAAATTGATCAAGCTGAATAGGATAGAGAAAAAATAATAATAATAAATGAAGAGAGACTTAGGAACTCAGCGACATCATCAAGCAAAATAACATCTGCAATAAAGGGATCCATGAAGAGAACAGAGAGAAGAGGTGGCAGAAAATTTATTTAAAGAAATAGCTGAGGGGCGTCTAGGTGGCTCAGTTGGTTGAGCAACTGCCTTTGGCTCAGGTCGTGATCCCGGAGTCCCGAGATCAAGTCCCACATCGGGCTCCCAGCTTCATGGGGAGTCCGCTTCTCACTCTGACCTTCTCCCTTCTAATGCTCTCTCTCACTCTTTCTCTTTCCTAATAAATAAATAATCTTTTTTTTTTAAAAAAAGAAAGAAATAGCTGAAAACTTCCCTAATCTGGTGACGAAAGATATCCAGACCTAGGAGTCACAGAGAGCCCCCAACAAAATCAACTCGAGGAGGTCCATACCCAGACACATAGTAACTAAGATGACAAAAAAATAGCGATAGAGAATTTTAGAACCAGTAAGAGAAAAACCCCTAAGGCTCTCAGTTGAATTTTAATATATTCAAAGTACTGAAACAAACAAACTACAGCCAAGATACTCTATCCAGCAAGGCTATCATTCAGAATAGAAGGAGAGAGAAAGAGGTTCCCAGACAAACAAAAATTAAAGGAATTCATGATGATGAAACCAGCCCTACAAGACATATTAAAGGGGACTCTTTGAGTAGAAAAGAAAGACCATTATTAAGAATAAGAAAATAAGCACAAAAGCAGCAAAAATTAATCTGTAAAAAATCAATCAAGGGACTCACAACATGAAAGTATGTGAAATATGACACCATATACCTATAACACTGGTGCGGGAAGGAGAGGAGTATAAATGGGTTTAAACATAAGTAACTATCAACTTCACTTAGGATGCTTTATGAAGATGTTACATACAAACATAACAGTAACCATGAATAAAAAACACTAATAGATATGCCAAGATAAAGAGAAAGGAATCCAAGTATATCACTAAAGAAAGCCAACCAACCATGAGAGGACAGCAAGGGGCAGAGAAGAACTACAAAAACACTCAGATGTTAAAAAAAAATGGCACTAAGTACATACCTATCAATAATTACTTTGAATGTAAATATAACAAATGCTCCAATCAAAAGACATAATGTGACAGATTAGTTAGGAATACAAGACCCATGTATAGGCTGCCAACAAGAGACTCATTCCAGACCTAAAGACACAAGCAGATTCAAAGTGAAGGAATGGAAAAGCATTTAAGTGCAAATGAAAGTGAAAAGAAAGCTGAGGCAGTAATACTTCCACCAGACAAAACAGACTTTAAGACTATATAAGAAACAAAGGAGGACACTATAATGTAATCATAGAGGAAACAATCCAACAAGAAGATATAACAATTGTAAATATTTATGTACCCACCATGGGAGCATCCAAATATACAAAGCAGCTAATAGCAAACATTGAGGAAGTAGTCAATAGTAATACCAACAATAGTAGAGGATCTTAACACCCCACTTACATCAATGGACAGATTATCTAAACAGAAAATCAATAAGGAAACAATAGTTTGAATGACATATTCGATCAGATGGATCTAACAGATACACTCTGAACATTCCACCTTAAAACAGCAGAAAACACATTCTTCTCAAGTGAACATGGAACAATCTCCAGAACAGGTCACATAATGGGTACAAAACAAGTCTCAACAAATTCAAAAATATCGAGGCCATACCATGCCTCTTTTCTGAGCACAGGGCTATAAAACTAGAAGTTAACCACAAGAAAAAAATTTGGAAAGAGCACAAATATATGGGAATCAAATAACATGCTACCAGACGATATAGGGTCAACCAAGAAATCAAAGAGGAAATCAAAAAAGTACATGGAGACAGATGAAAATGCAAATACAACAGTCCCACATCTTTGGGATGCAGCAAAAGCAGGCCTAGGAGGGACTGTCTAGCAATACCGGCCTATTGCAAGATGCAAAGAAAATCTCAAATAAACAACTTAACCTCATACATAAAGGAGCTATAAAAAGAACGAACAAGACCCCAAACCAGGAGGAGAAAGGAATAAAGACTAGAGTAGAAATAGGAAAAAATAAAGATAAAAAAAGAAGACTCAACTAGGAGCTGGCTCTTTGAAAAGGTTAAGAAAACTGATAAACCTTAAGCCAGACTCACCAGAGAGAGCGCGTGCTCAAGAGAGAGGACTCAAGCAAAATCAGAAATAGAACGCTGACACCACAGAAATACAAAGAATTATAAAAGATTTTGAAAATTATATGCCAACAAATTGGACAAATTAGAATAGGTAAATTCCTAGGAACATATAACCTTCTAAAACTGAATCAGGAAGAAATAGAACATTTTAATAGACTGATTACCAGCAATGAAATTGAATCAGGACTCCAACTCCCAACAAACTGAAGTCCAGGACTAGACATCTTCACAGGTAAATTCTACCAAATATTTAAAGAACCAATCTATTCTCAAACTATTTCAAGAAATAGAAGAGGAAGGAAAACTTGCAAATTCTTTCTATGAGGCCAGCATCACCCTGATACCAAAACCAAATAAAGACACTACAACAAAAGAGGCTACACTACAGGCCACTATCTCTGATGAATATAAATGCAAAAATCCTCAACAAAATACTACCAAACTGAATCCAAATATACATTTTAAAAAATCATTCACCAAAACTAAGTGGGATTTATTCCTGGGATGCAAGTGTGGTTCAATACTTGCAAATCAATGTGACACAGCCCATCAAGAAAAAGGATAAAAATAGTATCATTTCAACAGGTGCGGGAAAAGCATTTGACAAAGTAAAACATCCATTCATGATTTAAAAAAAATTCTCAGTAAAGTGGGTTTAGAGAGAACATACCTCAATTATAATAAAGGCAGTATGTGAAAAACTGACAGCTAACATCATACTCAATGGGGAAAAACTGAGAGCTTTTTCCCTAAGATCAGGAAGAAGACCATAATGTGCATTCTCACGACTTTTATTCAACATAGTACTAGCCCCAGCAATCAAACAACAAGAAGAAATAAAAGGCATCCAACTGGTAAGGAAGAAGTAAAATTTTCACTGTTTGCAGAAGACATGATAATATATATATAGGAAACCCCAAAGATTCCACCAAAAAAAAAACTACTAGAACTGATAAGCAAATTTAGTTAAGGTTGCAGGATACAAAAATCAACATACAGAAACACTTTGCTTTTCTATAATAATAATAATGAAGTAGCAGAGAAATTAATAAAACAGTTCCATTTACCCTTGCACCAAAAATAATAAAACATCTAGAAACAGACTTAACCAACGAGGTGAAAGACCTATACTCTAAAAACCAGAAAACACTGATGAAAAAAAATTGAAGATGATACAAACAAATGGAAAGATATTCCATTCTCATGGTTTCAGAGAACAAATATGTTAAAATGTCTGTGATACCCAAAACAATCTACAAATTTAATACAATCCTGATCAAAGTACCAGTGGCGTTCTTCACAAAACTACAACAAATAATCCTAAAATATGTATGGAACCACAAAAGAACCCAAATACCCAAAGAATATTGAAAAAGAAAAACAAAACTGAAGTTATCACAATGCCAGTTTCAAGATATTGTATAAGCTGTAGTAACCACAGTATGGCACTGGCACAAAAACAGACACATAGGACAATGGCACAGAATAGGGAGCCCAGAAGTAAACCCATATTGTGGTCAATTAATCTTTAACAAAGGAGCCACAAAGATGAAATGGGATAGACAGTCTCGTCCACATATGGTGTTGGAAAAAGCAAATAGCAACTTGCAAAAGAATGAAACTAGACCACCTTCTTAGACCATACACAAAAATAAACTCAAAATGGGTTAAAGATCTAAATGTGAGATGTGAAACCATAAAAACCTAGAAGATTTTAGGCAGTAATCTATTTGAGAATGACCTTAGCAACATTCTTCCAGAAATGTCTCCTGAGGCAAAGGAAAAAAAAACTATTGGAACCACATCAAAATTACAAGCTTCTGGACACTGGGGTCAGCTCTGCAGCTGCTAAATCCTGCTGCAGGAATGGTACCTGGTACGGAGACTCTCTCTCCAATCCTGGGGGTGTTGAATGCACAACAGCAGTTGCAACCCCAAATGTTGCTGGTTACTTTAGCACACCTAGGAGCCCACGGTGTGATCCTAAGCTAGGAAGAATTGCCAGTGGCCCCACAAATCATAGGTCTCATTTCTCAGCCCCTATTCCCAGTAGCTATTCTGTCCACCAGTCAGGCTAATCCAGATGCCCAGGATGGAATCTTTCCTGCAGGCATCCAAAGAGGCATGCACACTCCCTAGGAAACTACCACAGAGCTGCCGAAAGATATTCAGTAAGCTGTTTCAAATTTTCTCAACTAAGTGGCCTCAAGTGTGGTGATACATGGGAATATTTTTCACTGAGCATATCATGGAATAGATTGAAACACACTCAAGAGTAACAGAAGAAGCTCTTAGTTAACTTTCCTGAAAATTCAGAAAACATTCTTCCTATAGAATGATTTCTAGAAAAATTAATAAATAGATAAATTTGCCCTCAAAATGTAATATTACACCACCTTGTACCTGGAAGATATACGTATTAAACCTATTTTGATACTAAAAAAATTAAAAGCTTCTGTATAACAAAGGGTTTTATTAAAAGCTTTTGTATTACAAAACTAGAAGACAACCTACTGAATGGGAGGAGATATTTGCAAACGGCATATCTGATAAAGGATTAGTATTCAAAATATACAAAGAACTTACACACCTCAACACCAAACTCACAAATAATCCAATCAAAAATAGGTCGGAGACATAAACAGACATTTCCCCAAAGATGACATACAGATGGCCAATAGACACATGAAAAGGTGCTCAACGTGACTCCATCAGGGAAATGCAAACCAAATCCACAATGAGGTATTACCTCCTACCTGTTGGAATGGCTAAAATCAGTAACACAAGAAGCAATAAGTATTGGCGAGGGGATGGAGAAAAAAGAATGCCTATACACTTCTGGTGGTAATGCAAACTGAAGCTCCCACTGTGGAACCTATGGAGGGTCCTCAAGATACTAAAAATAATTACCATATGATCCAGTAATCACCCTACTGGGTATTTAACCAAAAAATATGAAAACACTAACTAAAAAATCTATATGCACCTCTATGTTTATTGCAGCATCATTTACAATAACCAAATTACAGAAGCAACCCAGTGTTCATTGACAGATGAATGGACAGAGAAAAACTGGTACATATATAGAATGGAGTATTACTCAGCCTTAAAGAAGAATGGGATCTTGCCATTTGCACCAACATGATGGATCTAAAGAGTATAATGCTAAGTGAAATAAATGAGTTAAAGACAAATACCATATAATTTCACTTATGTGGAATTTAAGAAACAAATCAAATGAACGAAGAAAAGAAGAGACAAGGCAAAAAAACAGACTCTTAATTCCAGAGAACTGATAGTTACCAGAGGGGAGATGCATGGGTTACCGATGAAGTAAGTAAAGAGGATTAAGAGTACACTTATTATGAGGAGCACTGAATAATGTATACAATTGCTGAATCACTACACTGTACACCAGAAACTAATGTAACTGTATGTTAAGTATACTGTAATTAAAATTTATAAATAAATTCTTTAAATGGTAAAAAAATAAATAAATAAAATAGAAGTCATACCAATCAAAGCCCTACCTTTGCTCAAAATTCTTGAATTCCTCTCCTGTCCCTCAGAGTAAAAGCCAAAGTTCCAATTCCCTATGCATTAGTTTGCTAGTGCTGCAGTAACAAAGTGCCACATCAACAGGGTGACCCAAACACAGAAATGTATGGTCTCACAGTTCCAGAGTTTCAACATTCAGGTTCAGATTGCTGGCAGAGTTAGTTCCTTCTGAAGGCTGTGGGAAAAATCTGTTCTATGTCTCTCCCCTAGTTTCTGCTAGCTTTCGGCAGTCTTTGGTGTTTCTTGACTTATAAAAGCATCACCTCAATCAGTGCCTTTATCTTCACATGGCCTAATCCCATGTGTGTCCATCTCCAAGTTTTCCCTCTTTATGAGGACACTAGTCATATTGGAAGAGGGCATCCCCTTCTAAGCCCAGGATGAGGTGATCTTAGTTTACTACATTCACAATGACACTCTACCCAAGTAAGGTCACATTCTGAAGTTCTTGTCGATAAGACTTCAACAAATGAATTGGGGAAGACAGGGAATATAATTTGACTCATGACACTACATGGTCCACAGGCTGTGATCTCAGACCCTTTCCTTTCTTGGACCCACACACTGCCTCTTCCACAGACTCACTCCATTCCAACCATACTGAACTCCTTGCTGCCCATGCACACGCCAGGATACTCCCCACTCAGCACCTGTGCATTCACTGTCATCTGTGCCTGGGAATGCTCTTCCCTTAAGATAGCTAATTTTGTCAACTTCAAGTCTTTTGCCTCCAGAAGTCATTTGATCATTTAGTTGTACACAAACCACTCTACTTTAAATTCAAGCCTAAATTCCACTCACTCACAACTCAACATACTCCAATCCTCTTTGTCTAACGGTTTTTCTTTCCACGGCACTTGCCACCTTCCACGCATAACTTACTATTTCTTGTATTTATTGTGTTTGTCTTCCCACACTGAAATGTAAGCTCCTTGAGGGGAGACATTTCTCTTTTATTCACTAAAATCTTCCATGAACCCAGACCTGTACCTATAGTAAACTGTCAAAAAATTTATTAAATGGACCAAATATAAATCCACAAATTCTTTTGATTTGTAAGTAAAGTCATGAACTGGTCAGAGCTCTTTAAGAAATCCTGAACAAGTAGTTTTAACAAGGAAGAATTCTGAAAAGGATCCCTAGGGAGGCATGCACTTTTTCAGTTAGAATATATGAACCCGGTAGAACCAGGGAAGCAGCCCTATCAGCAAACAGTATAGGTTGTATCTGCCAGAAACAAACCTGATCAATACAGACAGGGTAAAGCAATCAAACAATGTAGCCTGAAAATTCACTTTATTATTTCTGTTTAGCATTTTTAATTAATCATTTTGCCTCTACAGATAGTCAGATATTCTCACTTCACTGTACTTCCTCACTTCATTTTGGGCTGTGTAGGTAAGAAAAATCCTGAGGGTGAGGTATTTTCATTAAAATGTGTAAAGAGACTCCTACAACAGATGAGTGGATAAGGAAGATGTGGTACATCTATACAATGGAATATTATGCCTCCATCAGAAAGGATGAATATCCAACTTTTGTATCAACATGGACAGGACTA
>CM052810.1:50989819-51041679 GCA_028533885.1 Nasua narica | reverse complement strand
GTCTCACTTACATGTGGAGTATAAAGAAAATCATGGAGGGCACTGTGAGAAGGAAGGGAAGGGTGAAGGGGGGAAATCAGAGGGGGCGATGAACCATGAGAGACTGTGGACTCTGAGCAACAAACTGAGTGGTTTGAAGGGGAGGGGGGTGGGGGGTATCGAGAAGGGCATGTACTGCATGGAGCACTGGGTGTGGTGCATGAACAATCTTGTAACACTGAAAAAATAAAATAAACATATTTGGGGGAAAAAAAAGACTCCTACAACAATAGGCCCATAATGATTTTACTTATTTATATATATGTGTGTATATGTACACACACATATATATAGCTATATATAAATATAAATGTTATATAAATATAAAATGCTTTATATACATTATACACACACACACACGTATAAAATAATTGAACTTCATGACTTGATAGTTTTTGCTCTAGGAAGCCACATTCAGGTAATTAAATTTTATTTCAAGCAAAATATTCTTCAGAAGAAAAAAAACATCAAGGAAAATGGAAAAGCAAATGGCTTTTTTTTTTATTGTTCTTGATGTAGGGAAACTCAGAACTGGCTCACACCCAGAAGTCTTGCATTTGCAGTTCATGTGCCCCTCAGAGTTAATGTTTTCCTAGTAACTCTGGAGACTCCCCACTGAGCCACCCACACTCTCACCTGCTTTCTTGTGATGAGCAGCATCCTTTTCTGAGATGATTGAGCAGATTTCAGAGGCAGACTTTCCTGAAATCTGGCTGCTTTTATGTCCCTGAGTTCCAGTAGCTACCTCAGGACCATGATAATGAGTTCGCTTCTCTGCTTAAGCTAACTGCTATTTCCAACCAAATGTGCTGACGTCTGTTTTCCACAGTCTGGACTGTACAGTTTTTCCTTGGTGTAATTTTCCAGTATGATACACACTCTCTCCCCCATAATAATAGTAAGTCCTTTTAAAACTATTCTTATTAACAGTGGATATTTATAAGGCACCCAGCAGTGAGACTTCTACTGTGGAAGAGCCTTAAGCTAGGAAATAGGCAAAAAGATTCATGGTGCATATGCACAGTTCCCTCACTCAAAACTCTCACATATAATATAGGTCTTTAAAAATTTAAATGAGCATTCTATCACTAGGATAAATAAATGCTTGGTCACACTGTCTCAATAGAGACAGTTATATTATACTCAGGTTTTCAAATGTGAGTATATGCAATATTCTCAAGTCACTGAATTTTTGTGCTCCACTGATTTTTTGCTTCATTCACATGATATCTGTGAAATTTACTACTATCGTTCTCTTAGTGCATAGCTTCAACCCTCTAATTTTCAAACACATTATTCAAACCCTAGCTTTAATGGTCACTTGAAAAAAGCCATTTCTTTCTTTCTGAAATCAATCAATCAACCAGCCTCCTACTCCACCCTCTCTCTTACTGACTAGAAATACTCATAGTTTTACAAAATAAAGGAAGATGAAAAAGCTAAATATTTATATTGATACCCTCATCTCTGTCAAACACTATCACCCAACAGATTTCAGAGTCTCTAAAAAAAAAATCTGTGATTTTAGTATATTTCACCCTCAGAAGTAGAAGCCTAGGTAGTACAAATATATACCACAAAAAGGCTCTTATGTCCTGCCCCACTCCTATCCCCAGACCCACAGTTAGTTGCACCACCCAATCCCCCCAAAGAGCCTTCCACCTGCCTCCCTTTGGGGTGCATGTGGCAAACTAGGGAAGTAATTTTAAGGAGTAGGGAGGGCTACAGAAAGATGGTAGCCAAGGGTGGGGGGTTCCGTGACAGAGGTGGCAGAGGTGACTAGAGCAATACCACATTTCTATTCAAGGCCTCTTGCCCCTGACTCATTTGTTCATTCAACACAGAGTTACTGATCTCAGAGTCTGTCAGGCTCTGACTGTAGCTAGAGCTACATTGTATTGGATCTTCCTCATATTTTCATTGTCTGGTTTCAGAGTTTTCTTCTATCTCCAAAGAGAATCACTTTATCTAATCATTTCGTGATGTCATCTACTGTTTCATTAACAATTTCCTGCAAGTTCTCAGAGTCTTTCTTAGAAAGAAGTAAAAGAGAATCAAGAACTTGAACCCTGACATCAGACTATGGACCTACATCACTTTATTTCCATGTGACTTGGAAAAAAAAATGCTCCTCTAAACTTCAGATTCCTCATCTGTAAAATGCAAATAATCATAGTATTACTTTAGAGAGTGGTTCTAAGGATTCAATGGTTATATATGGGTGAGACTTAAAACAGTTCCCAGCACAAAGTATATGCTTAATAAGTGTTGGCTAATAATTTCATGTATGTTTCAATAATTTGTGTATTCTAAGATTCTAGGTTATAACTCTTCATATTCTTAACTCAGAAATAAACATGTCCTAGAAATATAGACACTGATTAAATAGATGATGCCAACTTAATATTACGTTTGTTTTTTTTTTTTAAGAAAATATGATTCCCTTCACAATTCTGACATTAGGATGGGGATGCTTACTAGTATGTACAAAGATATTTAGGTCTAGAACTCAAGAGAGATGTTTGGGCAATAGTTGACAGTGGACTTTGAAATAGAAGAAAATGGTCTTCTAGCTCTAGTTTGTAGATCTAGAAGGGAAGTGATGCCAAAGAGGATCTCAGGAGCAAGGGAAGGAAATGGATTCTAAGAAAAGGAAGGAAGAATCATCAGAGAGATAGAAGGAAAATCAGGAGAATAAATATGCTTATTCAGAAGGGAGTGTTTAATTCAAAAAGTTGAATAAGTTAAGGATTCAGGCTTTCCCTTTGAAGAGCCCAACAATGTGACAGCTCTCTGATCATCTTAAAAGAAAAGCAAGGTGTAGTGATAAAGGCCACAGTGAAGCTACAGTACATGTAGGAGGTGAATTCAGGGGAAGGAAGTGAAAATCCCAACAGCAGCAACTCTGTCCAAATCTAGAAAGGAAGACAACGTAATAATTAAATGAGAACTGGTGTTGAACAATTATGACCCAACTCTCCTCCTCAAAATAGGTGGAAAGAGGCTAAGGTAGGATTCTCCCCATCTTTGGGATACCCCTGAGTGAGGGAAAGCCCAAAGAGCTGGGACTCAGAAGTGGAGTCAGAACAAAAGGAGAATACAGAGGGATAGTTGTCACCACACAGTGTAAAAAACGATGATTGCAACTTGGTGCACAGCACTAGGGATCTAAGATCAAAACAGTTGAAAGCATCTGGCTGCCTGCTCTCCAGGGAGTCTGCTTCTCCCTCTCTCTCTGTTCCTCCCCCTGGCTTGTCACTCTCTCCTTCTCAAATAAATAAATCAAATCTTTAAAAAGAAATGCCTATGTGGTTAAAGTAATTAACGTGACTAATTCTACTTGCCTGACATGGATGTTTATTGGACTAAAAGTTCTTCTGATAAATGCTTATCGGAGTGGGGAGTCTTATGTGCTTATTACTCCTTAATTCCTATTAAATCATAATTTGGGGGGCCAAATGAGTATTTGCTGATGTGAAGAAGAATATTCTTAAGAGAAGCAAAGGGAGGTAGAAATGTACAAATGGATATATCATTTTTGTGATCTTTTTCCTGTATTACTTTATTAACTAATATTATTTACATCTTTATTCATTTCTAGAACCCTAATTTATTTGAGAGGGAGAGAGCGCACAAGCTGGGAGGAGGGACAGGAAAGAGGAAGAAGCCAATTGTTGTGTTTTGTCCTGAGAGTCAATGATTAAACCAAACAAAAACAAACTTGTCTAAAGGAGAGTAGGATAAAGTTCTAGAATATGACAAAGAGTTTAAAGAAGCAAATGACAAAGAGTTGTAAACAGGGAGACAATTTTGCTTAAAGAAAGGAGAATTTCAGGAAAAGAAACCGCTAAGGTAAAAGGGGCAGCCCAGTAGCCTTCTGCAAATAATCCCAAGACTATCATGAGAAGAGGTTCATATTGTGGCAAGAAATTTTAATTGTGGCATGCTTTTTGGCTTTTGCTTGTTTATAATACCTGCCTGCTAAGAAGGGTGGATGCTAGTACCTTGTGGGTCCTTTGTTTGCCAAACACAAGAGATTGTAGGAAAGAGAGAGAAAGGGTTAAACTCACTAGAAAGATGAGAGAGATATAATGATTCTGAGAGGACTGTGCTTGAATAAGAACAGTATCCAGAGAGACTGGGAGACTGGTCTGTGACAGGGAACAACAACAACAACAAAAGACCCAGTATATGCCTGCCAAAGAGAAACTTTGAAGAATACACAATTGTTATGGTTAAAAAATAGTGCGAGAACACTTGTAATGATACACAGTCTCCTACCACATTACTCTTTACCCCCCAAAAAACATTTCAGAGCCAATAACTTTTAATATGTCTGGTTTTAGTTCTCTTTGTTTTCAAACACCATGATATTTATATTTTAACTACCACACAAATTATCTGTTGACTAACTTTAAAAATTACTCTTAGAAATGTATTTAATATACTAAAAATTCTTCATCTTTTCCCCTTCCTCCAGCATAGCCCAGTGTCATTAGATCACTTTTTTTTAGTTTGTAATAAAATATTTAAGGCTTTTTATGAGTTATATTCACACCCTTACCCTCCTCCTTTCCTACCTCTCTTCTTTCCTTTTCCTACCTCCACATTTGACATTATCAAAGATGAAAACACTTCGATTTTATTCTGTAATCATAATTAAGTAATCTTTAGTCTACAGGGGATCACGCAATTGAAAAGCAGTAGTAAACAGCGTATACCAACTGTGGTTTCTGAAGTAAACAACATTCCTTCATGGTTTCAAAGCTCACAGTTTCAGTGCCACCCTAAGGCGCTACACAAAGGAGTCTCATTTTTAGATTCACCTCAAGAGCCCAAACATGCTGCATTTTAATTTCCAAGCCAGAGTCAGTGTTGTTTGCAAGGTTTATGTGACAGGTTTTACACCCGGAATTTCAGATTGCTGTGTGTCTGTGTGTCTATTTTTCTTTTTTAAAGAAAAAAATGCACTGAACAGAGATAGGCAAGGAAGACTTTATTCAAAACTGTTACAATAGAGACTGAACTCAAGTTCACAGAAACAAAAGATGGGATGATTTTTAAGAGATGGGGTGAGCTAGTGCAAAAGTACTAGAAGACATGGAGATTTGGTCTATGTGATTAGACTGTTTGTGTTTGCTAATTGTTACTTATCAAAGTTAGGTTCCCACCCTTCCTCCCATAGAAACTGGAAGACAGCAATGATGTCAAGACAAGGGGGCCCTGGCAATAAACATCTATAATAGGAGTGGAAAACCAGCACTTGGTAACCCACCATGCTTATAAACTCCTTGCATTTTATTCATTCTCCACTGATGCTCCGTAAAGTTTTGCAAGTTCCAGCTTGTTTCCCTGAGCTAAAAGGAGCCAAGTCAATGGTCCATGGCTACTCTCTGGCCACAGTGGTACTGATGAGAAGAAAAAACTCGAGTAACGGTAAACATTAAGGGCAACTGAGTCAGGGTTAGTTGACTGGTACACCTCTCTCCATGTGGTGAGTCTCTGCTTAACTTGGCATTTCTGAGCACTGTTTCTAAGGAAGAAGGCAAGCAATCCACTATCTCCTAATGTATGATCCTTCCTCTGTCTCAGCCATATCTTTCAAACTTCTCATCCTAATTCTAGGTTAATGTCAAATGCCACTTCTTCCACATAAAGTTTTCCAGTCCCCAGGCAGAACAAGTCACACATTTCTCTGCTTTGCCATGAAGATATGCTGTTTTACTCAAAATCTCTGTGCAGATGTTTCCTAATCCACGAAGGTAGAGATGTTAAAATCTCCGCCCCAGGGACACTGTGAGAATTAAATTAACATAGTGGAAGTCTTCTGGCATGGTCCCTGGCATCTTCCTTCTTTCTGGCAGTCTGGGACTCCAGCTGTAATGCTACTTCTACTCACATGTGGCTCTGACGTGCCTAAATTGTGACCTTCTTGAGGGCAGGACTGTATTTTGTTAATTGTTAAATCCCCGACCCTAGCACAACTCCAAGGACCAAGGACAAAAAATGTTGGCTGAGCCGAGTAGAGGTTTAATCCATTTGCTTTTCTATTAAAGCAATTTTTTTTCTATTTTATAGAAAATTCTATTAAAATTTTTCTATTAAAGCTGAGTAGGGGTGTAATCCATTTGCTTTTCTATTAAAATCACCTGAAATAAGACTAAATTGAAGGAGGGGAGGCACAGGAGGAAAAAGTTCTTTCTGAAGCATTTGAAGTTATTTTGCAACAGTGATGTAACCTTAAGATGCCAAAAAGAAAAAAGGAAAATAAAAATGGCAGGAGTGTTTTGAAAGGGGCATCAGGAAAAAAAGCAAGATGGTGCCAAATACAAATATTACCCATTCCTGCAAATTCCCTTGAGTTCTCTTTAAGGCACAGTATTTTTCGGACAGAAATAATGGAAGATCCATCTCCAGGAGATAGGATTGTGAAAAACGCACCTGCATTTATGATCACTGAGATCTCCTGCTACAGGTCCTGGTTGCACCTGACTGCCAACTGCAACTTAGAATGTATAATGGAGGAAGAAGTTGGAGCAGGCCCAGAGGGAGAGCTCCGACCCAGATACTAGAGTCCATTCTCCTGCAGCATAAAGACGACTCTAGGATCCCTGAGTGAGTGGACTAAACCCCAACTACCTCAAATACTCTCATTCCTCTCTCTCCAGGAACCTGTTAGAAGGGAAAGGAAGCCATATGCACTGATAGCCATTTTGGTTTCCGACATGGTTCTTGGCACTTTGCCTGTATTTACTTACTTTTATCTCATGAAAGTATCGTGTTTTCATTTTATAGAGTAGAATGAGGCCCAGTGGAATTATATCACTTGTACTAAACAACCAAAGATTCAAACCCAGACCTTGCTGCTCCCAAAGCCTTGCCTCTTTTGCTATCCCTCACTGATGCCCCCACACCGGTATGCTAATAATGGAGTCCAGCTTTCCCAGTGGAATCCTAGGACAGTAACAAAAGTGGCTTCTGGCTCTCATTTCTAGGCCCCAAAGATAGTTTCCTAAGGCATACAAGCTTAGTTGGATGTATACCCCACTTGTTTGTTGAGATCTATACTCTTTGATGGAGCACATTCATTTGGTCAGTCTGATCATGAGCTCTTTGTCAAAATTTCAGGTTTTAGTGGAATTAGAGACATGACAGTGATCCTCCCTTGTCTGTATTATTCTATGTTCAATAACGTACTTATGTGCCACTGCAGGAAGTGCCAGTATTAATATTTTGACCTGGCAAAAGGCAAAAATGATTAACTCAGTAATGTGAAACCAATGATGCAAAATTTCAACTCTAATTAGAACACAGACTAAAATAAAAAGTCAGTCTCCCGTTTGCCCTTTCTAGTATTATTTTGCAAGGTAAGTTAAGAATGAAAGTCAAGTCAGATCAAGAGTGGTTCCATTCTGTGAATCCTCAAAGACTCAATGGGCTTTTAGTCCAGTGCCTTAAAAAGCATGAAGTGCTGTGTGCCCAGCAACATGGTTCCAATGTCCAGATTATACTTAAGCAGTGTTTATACATGCTAAGTCAAATAGAGGACTGTTGTAAATTTCAGTATAATTCAGGCCAAATGTTTCCTACATGAATACTTAACTAGTCATCACTAAGTGGAAAGTCTTGTTTGAACCATATCGCTAATAGTCTCACCGTTCCATTTTAGATTTCCCAGATAGAGTTTTAAGAGGCCAAGGCCTTGCTAATCAGTGCAATAAATTAATATGCTCTTTAACTTCTTAAAGCTTCCTTCTTACCCCTCACAAGATGGAAGTGGATTAACATGCCTTGTAGAATGGTCTTGTTTTTTGGCCCATACACTGGATCCATATATTTCCGGGTAAGAGACGGGTTTATAAAGAATTGCAGCAACCTATGAACCTCTAAATCTCCCTACTTCTCACCACCCCTCCTAACACTCTCTTGAATTCTAACAAAATTAGTCATTTTAATATAAGCAGCATAAGATTAAATTCCACCCCCAAATATTCCATTTTATGTCTCTTCCATATGTTATTTGAATTGTGCACACAATGAATATTCTTGATAATTTGATGAACTGTATTTGTGACACAGCTTATAATGGCTGTTTAGAAGACAAAAGGCATAGTTTTTTCTTTCACATTATTGGAAAGCTAAAACAGTCAGTAAATTACTATGATCTTCCAAAAAACTTAGATTGTAGAAAAAAAGATACACTGCTCTAAGAATATTCCTTAATCCCTTTAGCAACTATGAAGATCACATTCAAGGGCAGGTCTTCAAAAGATTATATCAAAATCCTTGACTATCCCAATTCTGTTTCTCCAGGGATGCCTATCTTCATGTGCCTAATTAGAACAAAACTCAAGATTTATAACCTCTTATACTTGTACGGCACACTTAGTTTATAAAGGATTTTAACACATATTATCTGATTTTACCTTCTGAACAACCCTCTGATATGGATAATAATGCCACATTTTTATAAAAGAGGAGAAAAGGAAACTCAGAAAGGATAAGTGATTTGTCCAAAATCACAAGATTAGGTAAGGGCACACTGGAAACCAAGCACCTACGTCCTAATTCCACAATCTGTGCTGCCTCTATTCGGCCCTGCCAGCTCCCTCCCCATGAAATGTTGGCAGAGATGGGACTATCAAAGATGATCCTTTCACACTGGGCTTTCCCATTCCCAGTCCTTCAAAGTCAGTACTTCTTGAAGATTCTGAGACTTGGTATAAGCCTTAAGAAGTTAACAAGATTACGTTTCATTACCGGAAATCAATTTTTCTCATTCCCTCTGCAATCCATTAGGTATAACTAACCTGAAGATGTTTCCTGCAATAAGCAACCTGAAAGACATATGAGTGATAAATAAGACCTTGGACGGCAATCGACTGCTGCTTCCATTCTATATACCTTGGGGTTTTTTCAGAAATGCAACAGAAGTTTGCTTTTGCCTTATTTGTCTATTTCATTATGTACCTGACCTTAAGCAACTGAGTAACAGTCAAGACTGTGATTCAGTGCACTGTTATTTACTACTTAGTATTATCAGAAGCTATTGGAGAAAACACTCTCAGTGCTGTCTAAAAAGGAATCTTTTAATATTCAATTCAAAGATATTGTGTTTTCCTGTGAAAAGGAATAAAAGATAAAACTGTCACACATAAGATTATAAAATTACAGTTACTGGTTTTTAGGAAAAACATTCATTCCCCCAATTTTTTTCCTATGGTGGAAAGCCAAGGAAAAAAGATATAATGAAACACATGATACATGCACAACAGGTGTGTCACCAGTAACATTACCTAAGACATTAGCATGGACACTTACAGTTACTTCCTTAAAATTTTTACCCAAAGCAGTGTGAAAAGAGAACATTAAGTTGTATTCATAAGTACCACTATGGTATACATGTGAAATAATCTTGTAGATTTTCTCCCTAAAAATTTTGTAGCAGTACATGTGAAAATATGTTGATAACTGAAGGAAAAGTATTTCCTCAGTGACCAGAGAGAACCATTAAAATTTGTTGGTATGCCTCACAAGAAAGACTGCGCAGCATCCAAAAGATACTGCTAATAAAACCAACCAAACAACAACAGAATAAAAGGCACTAAACAAAGCAAGTTCACCAATGTTCTTTCATTTGCTTTGATCCTTTGATGGATACATGCTGTGTCTTTATGCACAGTTACAGTCACAATGATTTTCTTCTTTCCCTAAAATATATCTGTTTACCTAAGGCAAGCAACTGTTCCACTGTCCGTATTCCAGACTTGTATTCTGAACTTCTAACCACTTGTCAAGAAATTCCTTTTTCACCTTTCACCCTTCTTCAGTTCTTTCCTCTTATTTTAGCAAGTCCAATCTGTGAGTAATTTATTTTACATGGATTTCTTTTGCTATCATTACTGATGCAATCAACATAAACCTTAAAAGAAAATTTCTTCCTTTTTGTATCACCATTTCCTGCTCCACTCTATCCACAGCAAAGTCCCTTATCCATTATAGGGTTGGAGGACAGCATTTGAACCACAAATTTGATATACTCTACGAATGTTAAGAATTAGCACCTAAACTATTATATTATAGATAAGCCATTGTCTGCCAGAAGAATGCTATAAAGTTGAGAGGAAGCTCTACTTTGTGCTTTTGAGAGATTAATTAGAAGTTTTCTTCCCAATCAGAAGCTCTGCGAACTTTCTTTTTCGACATACCGATCTAGGTCTCCATAAAATATGTGACCAGCTCTATTTTGAAGCCTGAGCCCTACTTTCAGTTTCAGGCAACTCATTTCTAAACCTCTAGATATACTGGAAGAAGGTCCAGAGGAGAACAAGAAGAATGACTCATAGCTTGGATGGAATCATTAGTTAAAGGAGGTTATAGAAATTTTCAGATGCACAAGTTGTTCTAGCAAATCTAAGCGAATTTTATGGTCACTTATGAGTGAAAATGTGAGACAGGCATAAGAACATCTTTGCCACGTTAAAAGAAAAGAGCCAAAGACAGGGCTTTTATCAGAAAGAAAAATTCAAGCTTTCTTGGTGCCTAAATTTTATCATATTGGGACTTCCATCTTCATGGGTCAAAATAAAGATTGTTAAAGAATAAAAGCAAAACAAAAATACAGTAGAGTATACATATATGTCAAGCTCCCTAACAAGATTCAAATATAGAACTTAAACAGGTTTCCAAATAGGCACAGACACAAGAATAAACTTCTAAGAATGTAGCAGGCAAAAAAGAGGGAAGAGCAAAAAGATCTTAAGATTAATAACCCAAAGAAAATGATGTGATGTCTGAAATTTAAAATATCCAAGAGAAGTGAGGGAAAGGGAGGTAAAACAAAATGGGCCAGGAGTTGACAACTAATTAAACTGGATGATGTACACCTATATTTTATTATATAGTACTCCTTTCCCTACTTTCATGAATACTGGAAAATACCTAGTAAATAAAACAATATATATACTAATTTGACACATTTCTAAAAAGTGCAAGACTGAGACCTGCATTTAATAGGAAGACTGGTCAAAAAGAATAATCAAAATTATTACAATGGCCTTTAATACTAAAAAGGTACCTGAATCCAATCCAGATACATTTCCTATGTGCTAACTGAAAACTAAAGATTAATTTTTATCACTTTACCTTAAATTAGTTGCTTAAGATTGGTTCCTAGCTGTATAGTGAGTGTCAACTTGATAGTTTCATCTATCAAAGTATACTTTCAGTTATCTTCCTGTTTTCTGGAAAAGATATGTGATATAAAATTGCCTTAAGTGGATTAAGTCCTGAGTTCAACTTTCAAACTTTGAGAGACCAAATATTCTATTTTTTTGTTGGGAGACCATCCTCCACAAGTCTTCTGTGCTTCCATGCCTTGCAAGCCGGACCTGTATCCTGGACTTCTAACCATTTGCCAAGACATTCCTTTCTCACCTTTCAGACTTCCTCAGTTCTTTCTTCTCATTTAACAAGTCCAGTCTGTAAGAAATTTATTTTACACAGCTTTATTTTGTACAGACTATCCTCTATTTTTGTTTTGTTTCATTTTGATCATTTGTTTTAAGACTATCTTTTCAAGGATTTTTGTGCAGGAATGGCCTTGAAAGATAGAAGTAATTTCTCCTTCTGGAGCAAAGGACAAATAGGCTTACTTCCCATTACTAACGTTTGGGGTTCCCTAGGTTCAGGGTTCTAACACAGCTTGTGAGGACTGGATCTCAGCAAATCACTTACTGTGCCATGAATAATAAAATTCTTTGTTTCAGGCCCAGGAGTCTCTTGTCTTTTGCTGGCACCAACAGAACAGTAATGAGATAATCTAATAGCTTGCTGGTAGAATAAATCTCAGACCCTTCACAAATCTTGACTCTCCTAAACTGAAATGGTAAATAGAGTGTGCCTGGCATGAAAGTGACCTATACTGAGATACTGCAAAGAAGGCTTCAAGTAAATTCATTTTGAAGGTCTCTTGTTAAAAAATTAGCAATGCCTGCCAAGCAAGCCAGCAGGTAGGCTGCATTATATACACTATTAATGCTGACCTTGTGATGTTACTTGTGTTAGTGCCAGCTACATAGAAAGTGCTCAGTAAATGATGATAACTGAAATGCTTGTGAAGTTTCTAGAATCTACTACTAAATTTTAATGTACTGATTCCTAAAGAGTCACATATAACTATTGGCACTCAGTTTGATTTTTAATTTTTTTTTAAATAAGAATTTCCTCAAAAACTAAGTAGGAAAAAAAGGAAAGCATTTTACACCCTGTATGCAAAATATAAGTACTGGAATTTTCAAAAAATTTTTCAACAGAAAACAGAAAAGTTCATGAAATTTCATTATCAAAGAAAATTAGAAAAAAAAAACAAGTTATCCTAAGTAATATTAAGTCCTAAACTAAACACCTGATAAAATTGAAATCTCATGTATGACATCAAAATGTTTGCAAAGTTCTCATGCATCTAAAATGCCCAACTTTCTTGGTCTAAATAAACACGGTTTTCAAAATAATTCAGATAACATGTTTAAGGTCAAACCAGGATAAGTGTTCCAACAACACTGATAAATGAGATGGTTTTTACTACCCACGATGAATGATGTACCTCTTCTCAATGAGTTAATCAATAGATTTTAGGAGGGGAAAGGTGAATTGACTTGGATTTCTCTATTATTGCACTCATTTGGCACAAGTTCATTTAGGAGAATACCATAAAGATGTCACTGAAAAATGGAAGAAAAGGGGAAATCCTACTACACTCAATCTTACCATGAGAGTACAATACCTTTAATTAGTGATTTTTTTGTGTGAAGCATTTAGGTGAGCAAGCCCACAAATAGGCTTGTGAACCTGCTGCTTCTACCACAGGGGTGTGTAAATATGGGGTATTAATTTACTTTAGTGGATGCAGCCAGGACACCCTCCACACCCTCCAAAAAAAGAAGGCGCTAGTGGCAATGGCCATTAAAAAGTATGACTGTCGATTTATTCTGTATTTAATATGCGGATGTGTTTCACTGCTTGGGAATTGTTCTAAACACATTTTTGCTTGATGGTATGTGATTTAAGGCATATACAATAAATCCTCAGCAGAAATGCAGATGAAATAATCATTTTGAGATGTTTGCGATGTTCCCAAGATTCCAGCTTTAAGTAGGTCAATTTTTTACTAAAGTGAGCAATATTATAGGAGTAATAGAAGGGGAGGGAAGATATTATGAACTATTGAAGATAAAATATGAAATTGAAGTAAATATAAAATATATATGCAAAGATGCCCAGCATCAAGAAGATGCCTTCAAGGAAGATAATTTGAGGTCTGTCAAAACACAGATGGAATCTAAAACCCTGGTAACGAAATTATCTGGAGAATCAGAAAAAGAATTTCTGTACTGAGCCAATGTTGCAGGCTGGTAGGAGGAGCTAAGGAAACAGATAAGCGATGTCCAGTGAACAAGTGGAAATTAAGGAGATGGTCCCAAAGATGGAATAATCAACTTCAAAGTGAACCATTGATAGAGTATGCACAATAAAAACTTGAAGGATGTTCAAAGACAGACATATCTAGTAACCTTGGGGGAAAAAATTCCTCTATATGGAAGAACAAAAGGCATTCAACAGTGGGAAAAAATGTGGATAAGGAGAGAACATGTATGGACAACATTCTTGAGAATTTAGACAACAGAGAATAATGACATAATAATTGAAGGGATACGGAGTGTCAATGCAGGGGTTTGTGTGACTGAAATAGAAACTGAATATATAGAAAAGATAGGATATTCCTGAAGTAAGAAATTCTTAGAATGATGAAAATAAAAGGAATCCAGAGCTAATATGGTGAGTTTGCACATGCAGGAGCAAAGAAGAGGCGGGTGAAGGTGCTTTCACATATATAGATTTAAAGTTTAAAGATGGCAAGATGTGGACATATCTTAGTAAAAGTGATTTCTTCAGTGACATATAAGACAAGGTATCAGATAAAATGATGATTGAGGATAAATGGAAATTTTGAGAAGAGAGTTGAAATAAATTGTCATTGCAAAAGGTAGAAGTTATCTTCTCAGAAAAACACAATAGATTTTTAATATTAGGCTTATTCTGCATCTGCAGCTAACATGGCCTTATAATATACTATTTATCTTCACATGCATAGCATTTCTTCTTAATGAAACAAAGGATTCATTTAGATATGCTGATTATAATTTATTGCAATGATGAGTTACAGTGTTATTCATAATTTTGGCAGCTCTCAACTATTTCATGTTCCCCTATGAGTGTCAAGGATTCATTGACTAGTTCTAGGTTATTTTGAACTTTAGGCCCAGAGAGATTTAGGAGTAGTTACCAAGTTAGGGTCAAAATTCCCTGAAAGTCTGGTGCCAAAGAAATAGCTTCATTAAATCATGTAAGTATGGTCTCACCATCCACAGAATAGGTTAAATCATCACTCTGAGCCATGACAGTGCTATCAAGATTTTGTATTGGGATTTTTAAGGAAGCTGGAAAAGTAATAATTTGGTAGTCACTGAGATTAGTTTTGTACAACTCAAAGAGGACTAGCCATGTTACTAGAGGACATGATGGAACAAAGCACTATTAAGGCAAAAAAGAGACTAGCCAAGACTTCACATCTGCTAAGGCTTTCCTTAAGGGCTTTATAGCTAGGGCCCCCTTCTCTTTTTGCAAAAGTTAATGTGTTCTCACCCTGTGACCCTGTTGGATGTTGTTGGCAACACCCAATGCTGTCCTCTACTGACAGCCAACTGAACCACTGTAACACTGTGTCCCAGTGGCCTAAAATGGGACTGGGCATTAAGTTTGGAGTCAAAGTGATATAAGATGGCAACCTGTTGTAACAATCAAGTACTTTTTTCTTGAGTTTTTAAAATTCATGACAGAAAGAATGACTCTGATATCAGCTGCAGCAACATTTTTCTAGATGTCTCCTGAAGTAAACAAAAGCAAAAATAAACTACCGGAATTACATCAAAATAAAAAGCTTCTGCACAGAAAAGGAAGCAAACAACAAAACAAAGAGACAACCTTCTGAATGAGAGAAGATATTTCCATAGCACGTAACTAATCAACGGTTAGTATTCAAAATATTTAAGGACTTCTATAACTTAAAACCAGAAAGAAAAAAAGAAAAAAAGAGAGAGAGAGAGAAAGAAAGAAAATCTAATTGTGCTCGCTTCGGCAGCACGTATACTAAGAAAGAAAATCTAATTAAAAAATGAGCAGAAGACATGAACAGACATTTCTCAGAAGAAGACATACTGATGGCCAACAAATACATGAAAAGATGCTCAACATCACTCATCATCAGGGAGATGCAAAGCAAAACCGCAGTGAAGTATCACACCACAGCCTTCAGAATGGCTAAAATAAAAAGGACAAAAACAAATGTTGGCAAGGACATGGAGAAAAAGTAAACTTTGTGCACTGTTGGTAGGAAGGCAAACTGGTATAGCTACTGTGGAAAACAGCATGAAGATTCCTCAAAAAATTAATAATAGAATTACCAGATGATCCAAGAATTGCATGACTGTGCATTTAAGAATATGAAAGACTATGAAAGAATATGAAAACACTTATTCAAAAAGATATATGGACTCCTATGTTTATTGAAGCATTAATTACAATAGCCAAGTTATGGAAGCAACCCAAGTGTCCATCAATAGATGCATGGATAAAGAAAATGTGGTAAGCATATACAACGGAGAATTACTCAGCTATAAAAAATGAAAATTTTCCATTTGCAACATTAAGGATGAATCCAGACTGTGTAATGCTAAGTGAATTAGGTCAGTCAGAGAAAGGCAGATACCATACACTTTCACTCTTACATGGAATTTATGAAGCAAAACTAATAAACAAATTAAAAAGAACCCCCACACAAAAAACAGATTTTTAAATACAGAAAATAAATTGATGGTTACCAGAGGGGAAGTGCATGAGGGGATAGGTGAAAAAGATGAAGGGGATTAAGAGTATACTTACTGTGATGAGCACTAAGTAAAATATAAAATTGAATTGTACACCTTAAACTACTGTAACACTAAGTTAATTGTGGAATTAATTTTTTCAAGAGCAAGCTGAGCTATTAGTGGAGAGGACAGAAGCCAATTGATGCACAAATGTCTGGAGAAGGAACAGTAATAAAACACAGACATCTATGAATTCCTGGTATGTGATAACCCAGTTATATGTGTGTATTTCTTATCAGCACCCCGGGAATTCTGGGAGTCTTTCTCATTGATAGCACAAACATCTAATTAAGGGCTACCTTTAACATTCTTGAGATAGACTGCACAAAGGGACCCCTAATGATTTCCACCTTCCTGTGTGGATGCACTTGCATCATCTGCTCCTTTTTTGACTCAGTTCATCCTTGTGGGCCATGGAACATTAGAAAGCATGATGCAGTCTGAGACTTGATACATATTTGTACACTGAGGGTCTTGTCCTTTGGGAATACTTTCCCTTGAAACCCAGGCACCATGGTATAAAGGAGCTAAAATTAGACTACTGAGCCATGAAAGACCATGTGGAGAGAAGCCACAAAGGATGAGAGGCCATCTTGGATTTTCCAACACCAGTAAGTTCCCAGCTGAAACTGGCCCATGTGTGACCTCACCTATATCAATATGTAGCTAAAGAAATACTTATCCGAGCCAATCAACCCAAGAATCATGAGAAATAAAATGCAATTGTTATTAAGCCAGTGAGTTTTGCAGGTGGTTGTTTACAGGATAATGGATCACTGAAACACTTCTGTTAACTTGGATAAATGTCCATTAATAGCCACTCTACTCCAAAGACAGAAGCAGGCATACTGAATAGAAATTAGAGAAACTCAAATTTCAATTCTCACTATGTTACTTACTCCTGTAAATGTTATTTTCTGGCCTGAGTTTTTTTTTTTTTTCCTATCAGCTCTTTTGTCCTACTGGCCCTGATAGATCGTCCTCACACATAATGAGTACTCAGTAAATACTTATGTAGTAGAAATATCAGGGAGTTAAATCTGTTTTAGTTTGCTAGGACTGCCATAATAAAATACAGACTTGGGGCTTAAACAACAGAAATTAATTTTCTCACAGTGTTGGAGACTAGAAGTCCAAGATCAAGGTGTTAGCAGATTTGGTTTCTTCTGAGGCCTCTGTCCTTAGCCTGCAGATGACCACCTTTTTCCTGTGTCCTTACATTACCTCTTCTGTGTGCACACATCCCTGGTGTCTCCCTCTTCTTACAAGGACACCAGTCCTATTGGATCAAGGGCCCACTCTAATGACTCAGGTTTTTGTTTTGTTTTGTTTTAATGATTTTATTACGATGTGCAATACACTTCTCCCTGATCCCTAAGTCCATCGGTTTATGCATTAATCCTTTTGCAGAAGGGTGTCCTGACAATGTAAGCAATCAGTACTCACCCACCTGCTGTCATTTCAAATGCATAAATATTGACAGAACATCCAGGGGCCACAAAATGTTCCCCCATCAGCCCACAGATCTTCTTCTAGGAAGGAGACAGCAGCAGGCAAAGAACAGCACACAGGAAGGGAGTGATAGTCTCAAAGTCTCCACCACAAGAGTCTCAAAGTCTCTATCCCACCAAGATAATTCTCTAGTGGAATGCTTGAGAAAAACACGGATTTGACAAGATAGGGTTAGTCTTACCTAATAACTGAAATTTAAATTTTTTTTTAATGACCTCAGTTTAATTTAATCATCTCTTTGAAAGTCTTATCTCCAAATACATTCCCAATGATTAGGCCCACCTATATGACCACATTTTACCTCTTTAAAGGCCCTATCTCCAAATATGGTTACATTGTGAGGTAATAGGGGTTGGGACTTCAACATATGAATTTTGAGAGGGACACAATTCCACCTGTAACAACAGTTAAATGTAAAGGACCTTAAGAACTCTGAATAGTGATGCAAATATCCAATTCTATTATTAAATTTTCATAAGCAAGAAAGCAAGCCCATAATAAAACACATGAGAAATGATGTAAGGGGACTCAATCCTCAACCACATGTGATATAGAAGTGGTACTAGGAGTTTGTTAAGGTAAGGTAGCTACTATTGCTTTCATGTTTCTGCGTGATCAGGGCTCCCTAGGCAAAGAGTGTTGTGGCCGGGTGAAAGGATGCTAAAAGACAAGTGACTCTAGGAAGTTAAAAATAGAGACATCTGGAGAAATTTACTAGTTTATCTCCCCAGGAGCCAACTGTTTATATTCCAAAGAGTAATAGATCTAGGAACCTGGGTTTGTCTCTCTAGAAATCATTTGTTTACATTCCACAAAATAAAAGCTCAGAAGTATTCTTTCACTTTGAAGGTATGGAGGGGTAGTTATGTAAGCAGTTCCTATATAAGCTCCAAAAGTCATAATTTTAGACCTCCTTTCCTATGGCATAAAACCACAGTATATGCAGGAGATATGTGCCCTTACCATTTTGTCTCTAGGGAGACTGAGTCCTGGCAATGGTCACAGAAGTTTTTTAAGGAAACAATCTTTCCTCTAGTCCTAACCTCATGTTTCCTGTCAAGGTAAAATAAATGCACACACACCAAAAAAAAGTAAGGAAAAGTACTCAAAACAAGATGACTTTAATGGTAAGCTATCAAATACTAGAGACTTAACTAGAGACTTAACTAATGACAACTCTATCCATTGTAAGTGTTTTTTATTTTTTAATCTTTTTTTTTTTTTCTAAAAATCTTGGACAGCTTTTCAATGGTCCAATTTTTATCTTTTATAATAAGCATAAGAAATTTTAAAATCAAGTAAATTTTGGCTTTGTTGACGTGAAGGTCATAGGACGACATGGATCAGGGTCTTCGGTGGGACATTTTATCAACATGATGTTGCCTGAAACTCGCCCTGTAACTTTTAAATTGGTGCCTAACACTCTTAAACTTCAGACCAATACAGGTCCCTAATTCTGTGCTAATAAGACAGACCAACTTACATGCTCATGAAAGTTTTTTTTTTAATCTTGTGAAGATTTTCTTAATTAGCAAGAAATAATCAATTATATCAGAAAAAAAAAAAATGCCTTGTCTCCAAAGGTGAAGTCTTTTCTCTAGGGAGTGGTCCTCTCAAGATGCCCTTACAACTTTTTGTACGACTTTTCTGCTTTTTCAAATCTCATGACAAGTGTGATTGACTCCTTTGCTGTAGTAGCCTCTTACATCCTGTAGCAAATTTCTAATTAAAAAATTTAATGAAATGGAAGTACTACTGAAATAAATGTGTTTAGAGAAAGTAGATCCTTACCTTCGCCAGCAGACTTACTGATCATACATGTTCACCAAGATGAACATCTCAGGGATTATATTCAAATTCAATTCATTCTCTACCTACTAACTATGTGCTCCCAAAACTTCCTCAGATGTGAGTTTTAGAGGACCCTAGGTTATCTAAACCAACCATCTATCAAAAATTTGCAATATTTTTATAGACAAAGGTGTAGCCTGAACAAGTGAAATGGGTTCATGGTCTTATCAATCCACCTATTCCATCAAGGAGACTCTCTAATTGTTTTTTTTTTTTTCCCCAAATTTATTTTAATTTTTCAGTGTTACAAGATTGATTGTTCATGCACCACACCTTAAAAAAAAAAAAAATGTATTGAACTAAAATTCACTTTCCCAGAAATTACATCTATTTATTCTAAGTCTGTCCTATATGAATCATAAAAATTAAGTCTTTTTCTCCCCACTATCTTTTCAGATAATCGAGGGTCATTTCCATGTCTTTTTTAACCTCCTCCTTCTTCAGTTAGTTATTGATTCTAACATCCAAATCAGTGTTCCTTCATGCTCTTTTGATTAAACCTTCTACACTTGAGACTCATCCAATGCTGCCTCCACACCAAGATCGAACTTCACAGCATCAAGTTGTTTTATCTTTCAAATATTACAGACAGATGCCTTGGACCTACAATCTTTTCAGAGCTAAATCTATGAAAAGTGAGTTACTGGCTCCAAAGTATTAAACAAAACTTTAAAAATTGAAATAAGATTTTTGTTAGATATCTGCAAAACCTATCATTTGCCAAATTATTAAATTTAATATTAAAAGGTAATTAAATATGCAAATAATCAGTAGGTTTTTCTCACTTGTCAGCAATTTCCAAGTATGCACAATCATTGCAGAGAAATGAGAGCTCATCATAAATTAAGTAAGTTACTGTAGCCATTACAAGGTTAGGAGTCAAAAGCAAAATTCAAAAATCTTCACAAAATATAACCAATATATATGTTTATAATCTTAATGATATTTGCAGTTTTAACTTAAAGTTAAGGCTTCAACAGAATCTTAAGAGCCTATAAAGGTCTTAAAATTGGTTCTTTAAAATTATAAAATAAAACCTCACTAAGAATCACCTGACAGATATAAGTTACATGCAGGGTCTGGACCCATTCACCCCTACTAAATTAATAGTCTAAAGTTTCAGTGCTACCAATTTTAGCCACAAACTTCCAGGTCCTATTCTCCACTTTTGCTTATTAATTACCTTTATGTAACTTCTGACTTGCAACCTGTTTCTTGTCAGGTACACGGATATTTGTATCCCCCTGCTAGCTCCAAGCAATCATTCCTTGTATTATCACTATAGTGCCCCAACTATGGACCAAAATCAACATGGAAATTTTAATTTAAATTGTATCCACAATATGTACCAACAGAAAAATAACAAGGTGATGTGTCAAAGTAAAATCTTTCCCTGCATCCCTAGGGCTGAAGTACCAAACATTTTTTTTATTTTTCCTTCTTGCTCCATGATTCCAGCTTTAATTACCTCGGGCAATTGAAAACTGCTACCCTGAGTACGGATGTGAAATTAATCCCTCTGAGGAGGAGGAAGAACTGTCCCTAAACCAAAGTGGGGATTAATTATAGCTCAAACAATTCATCTTGAGACTCATGGCTACAAGACCCTGAAGTAAAGAGTCTCCTTTCTTGAGCCACTTTAAAAAGCAGCAAAAACTAAGATCTTTTTAAAGACCCATTACCAAGCCAGGGAACACTGCCAGTTTGTTTGGTTTTCTTTTTCCTTAGTGGTAGATTTTGGTTAGTCATTTTTCTAAAAATGATTCTAGCACTTACTGTGCCTTAAATGGTCTCCAAGGAACCCAAAATAGTGACGGAGTCTCCATAAATACTACTGGGCTATGACGTAGAGTCCCAGAATTATGGAGTTCATTAAGTATTAATGGATTTTAATGATAATAGCAAAAATACTCCTATAGAATGTTCAGCTTATCTGCTTTTATTATCATTTTTTACAGGAGAATTTCACCTCCGTTAGAAGATGACACAGCCAACAATGCCTAATACCATTAACTGAAGACAAACATGTATCATCATGAAACTGTTTAAAAAAAAAAAAGCAACTTCCTCTTTCTTAAATTAAACTTCTTGGAAATAAAATATATCTATTTAAGGCCTTAATGAAAAGAAAAGAAAAAAAAAAACCTTTAGGGAGGATTTTTATTATTAGACTTGTCAATGTGTCTGTCCTTTGCTAAAAATAAACTGAGTGCGAAAAGACTACTTTGGCAACAGAACATAATTATTGAACATTCAGAATGGAACATTTATTTATAAAAATAAACACTGGACACATGCTGGACCCATACAGAAATTGGGCCTGGTTCTGTGTAAAGATGCCACATTTAACACATCCAACTAATTTTGCTAAACATTTAGCAAACCCCCAAAGAGCTATTTACAAGGAGTTTTTTCTTTTTCTTTCTTTCTTTTTTTTACAAGCATAAACTCATAGGACAAGAAGAAAAAGAGGTAGTAACAACAGAATTTTGAAAGTAACCTGATTTATATGGTAGATGATCAAAAGGCTAAGAATTCAGCCCCTCCTAGAGCAGGTCTCTAGAGGAATGCTATGATAAGATTGGTTTAAGGACATATGAGGAGCATTAGATTCCCACATTTCATGCTTACTTCATGCTGCTGGGTTGCTGCCCCTTCCCCAGCACAACAGAATGTTAGACATTTATTCTCTGGAGAAAATAAAGTACAGATCTCTGCACTGAGGGGAACACACAGAGAGATGAAGATGGAGATACTTTACTGCAAACAGGGAGTTTAGCAAACTTGGACAAGAGGAATGCTGAGGATCCCCCAGGCTGAGTCTACATTTGGCTCCCTGAACAATGGCAGCCCCGCCATTAGCCTCCAGGCAAGACATTGCAAGAACCTTCTGTAGGGAAGCAGCTCAGATAATAAGGAATATCTAAAGAGACCAACTTCCACATTTGGGGTTTCATCAGTGTTATCTGACAGTGAGGCCAACCTGAAGTGAAGGACACCAAAGGAAATCCCACCCAAAGCACTGAACTTTCTATCACTTTTGCTAGCCCCTACCTACCCTTACCTGAGCAGATAACCAAGGATCACCAGACAGCTCAGGAACAACTCCAAGATAGATACCAAAAGACACAAACAGAAGAAAGCAACTTAGACTCTCTGGGGGAAAGGAAATTACAAAAACATTACAGTTAATATCCCTAGAGAGGTAAGAATATACTGCATACATGAAAGAATATGATATCTAATAAGAAACATTTAGAGCAGTAGTTCTACAATTTTCTGGTTTAAAAATTCCTTATGAGAGCGCTTGGGTGCCTCAGTTGGTTAAGTATCTGCCTTCAGCTCAGGTCATGATCCCAGAGTCCTCAGAATTGAGCCCCATGTTGGGCTGTCTGCTCAGTGGGGAGCCTGCTGCTCCCTCCGCTTATCTGTCAAATGATTAAATCTTTAAAAAAAAAAAAAAGAAGATTCCTTACCTTAATACTTGTAAAGAAAAAAAAAAAAAGAAATGAGAACCCCCCCAAAACTTTTGTTTATGTAGATTTTATCTATTAGTATGTATCTTATCAGAAAACAAATTTTAGGGACGCCTGGGTGGCTCAGTGGGGTAAAGCCTTTGCCTTTGGCTCAGGTCATGATCTCAGGGTCCTGGGATGGAGCCCCACATCAGGCTCTCTGCTCAGCAGGGGGGGTCTGCTCCCCCCCCCACTTCCTGCTTCTCTGCCTACTTGTGATACCTCTCTGTCAAATAAATAAATAAAATCTTTAAAAAAAAACAACTTTTAAAATTTTTACTCAACATAACTAAGCATTATGTAGGATATACAATAACTATAAAAACAAAAGTAATGTATTATTATGAAGAAAATATTTTACACAAAAAATGACAATAGTGACTTTGCTTTACATTTTTCAATTCTTTTTAATGTCTAGCTTAATAAAAGACAGCTGGACTCTCACATCTGTTTCTGTATTCCATCTGTTACAGATCATCTAATATTCACATAAGAAATTTTAGAAAGAGAAAACAAAGGATACCATTATAGAAATGATTCAACAGAATTTTTCAGAGCTAAGGATATGAGTTCCAGACTGAAAAATTCCATCAAATATGCAAATGAATGAATAAAATTAGACACAGTAGTTTACATCATTGTAGACATTTCAGAATCTGAGCTAAAGAACCATCATATAAGCCTCCAGAGAGGAAAAAAAAAAAATGTAAGTCATAGCTGAAGGATCAGGAAAGAAAAAAACCTCAGATTTCTTAACTGCAATTCTGGAATCTAAAAGAAAACAGAACAAGGTCTTCAAAATCCTGAAAGATATTTACAACCATACTGTCATCAAGTGTAAGGGTAGAACAGAGACATTTATAGAAACACAAGATCCCAGAATGTTTTTCTTCACACACCATTCCCAGAAACTACCAGAAAATGCACTCCTACAAACTAGGTCCTTAAACCACATACTAAAAACAAAGACAAGCGATGTATGATACAGAAGATATGACACAGAGTAGAGGCAAAGGCAATACTGGGAATACCCAGGGTGATGATGGAAGATCCCCAAGATGACACATCTGTGACATGGGTGTAGAGAGCAAAAAGTCCCAAAGGAAGCAGATCAGAAAGTGCCAAGAGGCTTCTATAAAAAGATGAACCTGATGAGAATGCATGTATTGAGAATAAATTTAGACAACAGTTACAAAGTAGGAGATTAATGTCACATATAAAGATAAGAAAACACATGTAATTATCAACTCCAGGAAAGACAAAAAGCTGTACATGAAATATCATCATAGCTTACTAATTAACTCTGCTCTAAATAACACTTAAATAGTCTTAATATAAAATCTAACAGAAATTATAATCTAGCTATATACTGAAACAACAGAGTAGGGGAAGGCAAGTACACCTGTCCAAGTAAAACAGAAGAGAGAAGTTGGGTAGTTCCTTATCTTCCAAAGTGGGAATTCAATAGCAAATATTAAAAATTGATTTAAGAAGAATAGTAATACAAGCATAGCATTTATAGACATGGAAGTAAATTCTAAAACCTTAGCTAAAAATGTTTAAAGAGGATAACTGCATAGAAAGAGAAATAAGGTTACTTCTCATCCTAACCAATTTTGCATAGTTAGGTAACTCTTTCATTGTAGAAACATGAGAAAACAACATTTTAAACTTCACACAAGTTTCAAACATCAAAATAAAGGTGCCTGCGTGGCTCAGTCCATTAAACATCCAACTCTTGGTTTCGGCTCAGTTCATGATCTCGGGATCACGGGGTCAAGTCCTACATTGGGCTCCACCCTCAGCAGGGAATCTGCTTGGGATTCTTTTCCCCTCCCTCTCCCTCTGCCCCCTCCCCTGCTCATGCACATGCTCTCTTCCTCTCTCTCAAATAAATCTTAAAAAAATAATAAATAAATAAAGTAAAATAAAGTCCATCCAAAAAGTAGCCTTTGAGGTAAAAAAAAAAAAAAAAAAGGTAACACTATACTCTCATTTTGGTTATATCTTTAACATTTGAGTTTTTGAGGAGATTAAACACAGTTATCAAAAATTGAAGCTAATGTTCTTAAACAATATACCTTTGCTAAATTTTAGAATTCCAAGGTAAACAGAGAATGCCATGATAGCCCATGTGAATTGGGACAATCAAGATTTGCCATGGCAACCTAAAAGTTTTGGTAATTATTTTCTAAGCTAATTTAAATTGCAGAAGGAATCTTATCATCACTGTTCTATATAGGCTTGTTTACTTAGTATTAATGATTCAAAGATCAAACATATTGAAGCTAAAAGTTGGTCTCATATACGATCTTTTTTTTTTTTTTGGTCTCATATATAATCTTACTAAGAATAAAACCAAGGACAAAGTTTCATTGCATCTGAAACAGATTATGACACAGTCTTACCCACAGGTATTTTGACTTCCTCTCCACTACTGGCCACACACTAACATCTTAGTAAATGCTCATGTTAATAATTATACACTTGAAGGCACTTCCGCTAAAAATCACATGTCAGTCTAGTAGATTCTCTATTCTATTCTGTTAGGACACAGTGCATCAAATGGGGACCAATGCCAGTTTTGATACATCTGAATATTTGGACTGAATTTAGCAAGTATTAGGTACCATCTTTGTTCCAAATACTTTGTTAGGCTGTAAAGAAAGTGGGATGTTTATACTAAAAAGCCTAGATACATGCTTCGTCTATTTCTCTTTGTTTGTCATAACTTCATAAGAAACTGGTTTTGTTCTTATTCAATTGCAGTATGCCTTGCCTGTTTTAAGTCATCCAACTTCCCCTGGAATAGAACTGGAGTTGCTCACTGCCTGGAAAGAAACAGACATCAAATCTCCCAAGAGCAGCAGTGGGGTAGGCTTCTCTGAGCATTACTAAAAGACATTCTTTTATCTTATATAGCCACAGCCTCGAGAGCTTTGAAGGAAGCTCTCTCCTAAGCTGTACTGAAATGGAAATGGGAGAATTAGGTATAAGAAGCCATACATAAGGACATTCTGTGATTTGCTATGGCTCTATGTCACAGGGAATGACATATGATGGGCCCTTAGCCACACAGATACAGAAGAATGACAATGAACCAAGACCAGGACAAGGCCCATTCATGGTGGGACAGGGCCTGGGGAACCATTACAGTGAACGGTAGAGAAGCAGGATGAGAAAACAGAAAACATGGAATTAGGAACAAAGACCTAAGTTTATTTATTTGTTTTTTAGAAGATTTTTTTTTATTTGAGAGAGCACAAGCACATGCATTTGTGGGGAGGGGAAGAGCAAAGGGAGAAGCAGACTCTGCTGGGCAGGGAGCCTAACGATGCTGAGCTGGATCCCAGGACTCTGAGATCATAACCTGAGCCAAAGGCAGACATTTAATCAACTGAGCCATCCAGGCGCCTCCAAAGACCTGAGTTTAAATATTAGGTCTATCCCTTTCCAACTGTCTTTTCCGAGCAAATAATTTATCCTTTTTAAGTTTCAGTTCTCGTTAGTAAAATTAAGATGTTAATACCTGTTTTTCATTTTTTAATATTTAATATAATTCATATAAACCTCCAAAGTACTGGACTCTGTGCATTACTGTTGTAGTAATAAGGTGCAGTAATCCCAGGGCAGGTTCATCTCAGTTATGATGCCGAAAGTGGTCTACTGATATGAAGCACACTGAATCTCCAAGGACAGTATTTAATATTCCAGTGTCAAGTAGGAGTGATCACTAGACCAAGTGATACTAAGGCAGAATCCCAGCCAGGACACAAAGGTCCAGGGAGGAGGTTAGGCACAATACCTCTTTCCAACTCTCCCAGTTTCCATAAAGACAGACTGTGACAGGCAGAATAATGGCACCCTTCAAGAGAGCTACATCCCATCCCTGAAACCTGTGACTATGTTATGCTACATGGCAAAAGGGACTTGGCAAGTATGATTAAGGATGAGAAAGGCAAAGTGTCCTGGAAGGTATCCACTGGTGGGTCAATGTCATCACAAGTGTCCTTAAAGGCAGGAAGGTCACAGTCAGAGATATGACAACAGAAGCAGAGTTTGAAGTGATGCCACTGCTGGAAGGGAGCCTAAGTCAAGCAATTTGGGCAGCCATGAGAAGCTGGAAAATTCTCTGCTAGAGCCTCAAGAACGCAGCCGTGCCGACATCTTGACATTAGCCCAATACGCCCAATTTGACTTTTTGGCTTCCAAAATTCTAAGATAATTGTGTTGTCTGAAGCCACTAAGTTTGTGACAATTCGTCACAGCAGCAGTAGGAGTTAATACAGGCTTTCCCTTAACACTCTTGCCCTCACTCTTCTCCCTAGAGTTTCAGTGAGGAGTCATACAGTAAACTCAGCTTCTCCTTACTCCCTTCCTTCTAGGGGCAGCCCTCGCAGGGAGCATATATTCCCTCTGCTCCTTCACGCCGTCGCTTCTACAGGGGACAACCCCCACGCTGGGTGAGCAGAAGGTGGGCGGCCTTGCAGTGCTGCCTGTGTCCAGATGAGTAAGTCCAGCTCCGGAGCTAGGTGGAGGGAACCTACCAAAGAGGCACATGTAAGCTAACTCCTCCAATCCAGCTTTAATCGCTAATAAAGCTAATACTTCACCCCCATTTGCCTGCTTTATTTCTCAAGTGATTTAGAACCCAGGTAGAGAATGGGACAGAACTGATTTCAAGCACTGAGACCCTCAAAAGTTATACATAATACTAAGGTAGAGATTCAGTTACTGAGAGGGGATATGAGAACAGAAATCTAGCCCTTTTATTAAGCCAATATAGAAGACTGAAACTGCTATCCTTAAGAGTCAACATGGAAGACAGATTGCTATCCTTAAGGTGTCCTGTTAGAATTGATTAAGGAAAAGTCCCTGCACGTCAGACTACAGGTGGAGGTTATTCGTGGATCTGGCTTTAGGGCACTACAGCTGCCATTCTAGGCACACAGTTCATAAAAAGCCTAGACAGCCAGCCTAAAATGTATCCATGTTCTTTCTTCAAATAAGTACTGCTTTCAAAATCAAATAAAGTTCTTGAAGAATATGAGTTGGCATCTTCAATCTTCCGAAGAAGGTAAGGCAATCACTCTCAAATTCATCAATTATTTCACAAGCTGGTGCTCTGATGATTCCATCAAAATTTTCTTTGAGGCTACAAAGAGAACTATTGGAGGCAAACACATGTCTAAAGCAGTTCTGTTGGGGTCTAATTATTGCTGAATTTGTTAGATTTTAAAAATACAGAGACTCTGCCTTTAAGGTGCCCCATCTATGTAAGACAGACATGCAATGAAAGCGTAGAACACAGGGAAGTGTGTCTGTTTAGCTACTCTTGCCCAGAGGCACGATGGTCACTATTCCAAGTGTCTCCCTGGTCTGTCAACTGCTAGTTACTGGTCTGAAAGTAATTCAACAGAAATTGATAATATACTTTCAGAAAATTTTTATAGAAGCTTGAAATTACCACAATACCTAAGCACATGATCACTTTTCTAGTAATTCATTTATATCATATGCTGCAAAATGTCAGACCATAACAGATTTGAAATTAAAATGCATACATTATACAATGTATGTGTATATATGGACATATATATGAATATATACATATGGAGATATATATATCTGTGTGTGTATGTATATATATATATATATATATATATATATATCCTTAACCATAGATCTTTTTGAGATACACTACTTAACATTTTAGAGATTTCATATTAGAAGTGAAATTAAACTGTGCAGGCAAATAGTAGCACTTTAGAATCCTTTCCCACCCCACCCTCAATTAACTCAGATAAGATAAACATTCTTAAAACAGGCTCACTGCAAAGTCTAGAAATCTGCCTAAAAACTTTCTTTTGGCATATAGCCCGGGAATATGCTGGCTATCTAGGATCCTCAGACAGCTTTATTTGTCCTGTTCAATATCTTCACATTTTCTATCCCCATATTTAAAATTTAGGAAATTTCAAAAAAAAAATCTAAATAATTGCCTTTTCTTAGAAAATACGAAAATGTGGGAACACAAGTCTATAAGCCCACAGATTGTGGTCCAAAGAAGCGGTACCCCGATCTCTCCTTTTGAGTTGCTTATAGACATTTGTCCTCTATAGACATTTGAATTTGTCACCTTTACTTTTCTTCATTTCTTTGGTCAGTTGCGGATGTTAGTACAACTCTACTAGTTCCCTGTAGCTATCTTGTCTACAACTTATTATGGCCCAAATAGGAAACCAGGGCCCCCTCTGGTAACTAAACTGTGAACAGGCTATAATTTTCAAAAACATCATACTAGTCTTAGTTCAAGAAATTCTGAGATGATCAGAAAAATGAGAGGTTTTCCATATACCATCCTTAAAAAGATGGATGGTAAAAAACCCTTACTCTTGGAGCATAACACAGAGATTTTGTATATCAAATTGAACTTCTAGAAGTACCTGAGAAACCACCTTTTCTCATGATCTTTTAATTTCATGAAGATTTATTCACTAAACAAATGTTTATGCAATACTTACTATCTAACAACCCCATGTACCATGGATTCAGTTTTGGACAAAATTAAGTCCTCAACCCTTATGGAACTTATCTGAAGTGACACAGATAATAAACACCCCACCATAAGTATGAACATGTAAATAATGTCATTTCAGATGGTAAGTACAATGAAGAAAAACTATGACCATAGAGTATGACTGGGTATTTGTATCAGGGAGAAGTGGTCCTTTAACTATAGTGGTGGAGAAAGGACTCAACAAGGATGACATTTGACCTGAGACAAAAATGATGAGGAAACAACCACGTGGACATTTGATGGGACACAAAAAGTCCTAGAAAAGGAGGTGGGGAACTGGCAACTGGCAGGGATATACTAAGATCCTCAGGCAGACTGATGAAATGAAGAAAAGCAGAAGTGGTAAACTCAAACACCAAGGACAGCTCCAGGAAAAGATCAGAGAAGAGCGTTTCAGCACAAGAAAAGCACACACAGGTCCTGAAACAGAAGCAAGCGTGAAGTGTCTTGGGATTTATAAAAGCTCCCGCATGGTTATCAATCCTCTTTGTCCTCTCTGAGAACATTTTCTTATTTTCCCCAGGACCCTCAGCAAACCACTATGGATAGAATAAATTACCATATATAGCCGTCTGTTGACCTCTGCTTCCTCTCCATGCCACTCCCCAGTACCTCCTAACAGCCCCATTAAGACCACCATCACTGTGACCACAGTCGAAGACACAAGTTTGAATTTACTGCCACCTTATACACCAGGTAATGGCAGTGACTTCGGTATGTAACAACCAGGCATAAAATGAAAGGAGTGGTATTTGAAGATCTGTCCTAACCTCATTGCGCACATCTGAGTAACACACGTCTTAAAGGCCCTTGGTAAATTTCAATGAGACGGGAACAATTTTTAAAAATTGTTCAGTGATAAATAAAACTTAATCAACATGTGGACATTTGAAACCTTTACCACATGGACCAGAACAGATTTAGGACCCAGAGAAATACTATAAAAGCCAAATGTCATCACAAGTTTCAAGAGCAACCACATTGTATATATAGCTATCTAGTACTTAAAAAAAAATCACTGTGATTATGCTTATCATTTGCTAACAGGGAATCAAATCAATATAATAAGCCCAAGTAAATGATATGAAACAAAAGGTTTCAAAAGCAAAACTACACTTGATCTTAGCCAAAAGGCCGAGAAGCAATTCAAAAGCAAAACTAAAAGAAAAATCATTCTAAGAATATGATATAATTCATATTCAAAAGATTAAAAAGATATTTAATAATTTTTTTCAGTGAAAGGAATTATTTATGTTGGTGCAATGAGTATAATTGAAAAGGAGGTATAAGAACAAGGAAACTGAATGCTAGTGTGAAAATTCCCATATGCTAGGAAATACAGATTACCTATTGTTGTTCAATATTTATTAGACATCCTATTTTCCAAATGTTGCCAATTATGAAATTGTAAGTGCAGGTACCTCAACTGAAGGATCTGGTATGGTTTGTAGGCTCATTAAAAAATGGTAGAACTACTCAAGTTTGCCTCTGAATGAGCTTCCCACTTCCCTTTCAACACTCCTTTTTCAGAAATATTCACCTACCAGTTATTGGGGAGCTACAAGGGATGAGGCATGGGGTACCAAGCAAAAGTGTAACTCAAGCTCCAGTCTTCTTTCCAGGCTTCAGCTCACATTACCCACCTTCCATACAGACCCATCAAAATTCTTAGTCTCTATCTAGAAAATAAAAGAAAAATTGGGAGTGCCTGGGTGGCTCAGTGGGTTAAAGCTTCTGCCTTCAGCTCAGGTCATGATCTCAGGGTGCTGGGATGGAGCCCCACATTGGGCTCCCAGCTCAGCAGGAAGCCTACTTCTCCTTCTCCCATTCCCCCTCCTTGTGTTCCCTCTCTCACTGTGTCCCTCTCTGACAAATAAATAAAATCTTAAAACAAAACAAAAAACTAAAAAAAACAAAAAAACAATTGGATGCAAGTAATTCACATTGCGTTGGGAGTGACTAATAGGTTTAATTTACTTACACAAGCTAGTACTGCCCATATTCCCAGGAACTTACATAGCATATCTGTGTCTAGGGTTTTCCCAGAACTGGGTAAGGATAAAGATTTATGAATCTTAACATCTTTAACTAGGAGTCCTAGACCAACAATTCTAGGAAATTGGTAGTATAAATACCCTAGCTCACTCCTCTCAAGTTAACGAATTCTGAGAAGTGTGTTTTATTTATTTCCTGGGGTCTACTTGCTGGATTAAATTCTAGCCTCCTACCATGGTTACATCACAATATACCCACTATTGACTGATTTATCTCCTGCAACATAAAAGGATCTCAGGTGGCT
This sequence comes from Nasua narica, assembly GCA_028533885.1. NCBI lineage: Eukaryota > Metazoa > Chordata > Mammalia > Carnivora > Procyonidae > Nasua > Nasua narica. Next base: position 51,009,897 of record CM052810.1, on the reverse strand, counting down.
TTACCTGCGGAAGGGATAGCCATGTGAGTTCCTTTCTGTCAGGATCTGTCTAATGACTCCTTCAAGGCCAACATTTCTTTAAGGGGCAAAGTGAGAAGTACTAGATCGAGTCTTCAAAATGCCCTCACTCCTTCAGGCACCTGAGATTTGGACTTTGACCTGGCCCGTTACACCTCTGGTCCAACATTACTTATAGCTCATCAATGATTTGTGATATATGGATATAATTCTTTCACTTGATCCCCTTAAAAACAGCACTTAATTTTTCAATCTTTATTTCTCAAAAGACTAATCATCTGCCATCATTCAAGTCTAAACTCATCTTTCCATGGGTCTTTCAGAAAAACCCTTACGAAACACTCAACTATGGACCCTTCAACTGATTTCCAGAGCTGCTTGGTTTCACAGGCTGCAGTTGGATTTCATTTTTCCTGATGCTGGGATTAACTTCATTCTGCTTTTGATCAATGAGGTCACCATCGCTATAAGCACTTCCAACAAAGAAAATCATTTCCATAAGACTGGAAAGTTCATATTGGGTTTATTCCCATATGTACCTTTTAGGAAGTATCTTTTAAGTTTTGTTCGTGCGCTATCCTTGAGTCTCTTTTGGTTTAAAGGTATTCATAATAGCTATCTGAACCATAATGAACATCCCTATGACAGAAATAAAATCTACATTCTGTCTTTCTTTCAAGAGGTACATATCTGTGTACATCCTCCCAATGGACCCCCCTTAGCTTTTCAGTCAGCTTCCCTCCTCCTTTTTCTTTACTTTCTTTTCATTAAGCAAGGTTTGCAGCAAAGATGATCTATCTGGCCACCTTCTTAAATATCTAACAATTTATGACTTGTGAATTTCTTCCCAAGACTTTACAAGTTCCAAATATTTAACAATGCAAGATCAGCCATACTTCTAAACTCATAGTACTAATCCTACAAACTTATATCTTCATCATGCAACCTTCTGGTCTCCAGAGATCTCAGTGCTCATACTGCAACTTGCCCACTTTTTCTCAGCACAAGGTGGCATGCAATTTCCCAGCAGTAAAATCTCCCAGGCTTGCTTTCTAGTCAGACAGCTGTGTTTTCCATGAATTCTTTGCTGCAGATTATACACATGCCACAGAAGCTGGTATCTTTTCTCCATGCTGCTATTGCACCAGAAATTTTTCAATCCGTTTCTGAAGCTGTTCTGATAAAACATTACACAACAAAATGTAGTTGCCATTTTCTTTCCAAAGAGCATGTGGGGTTGAGTCTCACTGCGCTACAGGCTTGGTGATAGACCTCTTTGCTTGGGGGCGGGAGGGAGTTGGGAAGGGCAGGTTTCCCTCTCAATTCTGTCTCAGTTCTATGCATAGTTCCCATCTCCTGGTTTGATGACTTTCTGATTCAGTTTTCTTGTCCTGTCCCACAACATCCCTGATTTGGTCCACATTTTCCCTTTGAATTTCAATTCTCTTGAGATTTCCCTGAACTAAGCTCTCCATCTCTTACACTGACAAAAGAGGCCAAAGAACACTCAGGAAGAAAAACTGAGGACTTAGCAAGCATTGTGGTTTGGAGTTGTAATGAACCACTTTATACAGCCTTTGAAAAAAAAAAATAGGGGATCTACAGAAAATAGTATAGTCAACTGTTAAGTTGCAGGTGTGCAGTTCATACAAGGGATGGTAAAACAGAATGATCTAGAACCAGTTTACCTTGCTGTAGGTCCTGGCCCCTCCATTTACCACCTATTAAACAATTGCTATTTGTGACCCTGCACAAGTTTCTTATCCTGCTTCCATTTCCTCAAAATAGTAGCTAATAGGCTGGTATAAGGATAAAATGGGAAAAAATACATATTAATAACTGCCTACCTTGTCATAAATGCTAGCTATTTTAATTGTTCAGTCTAATATGAAGGCTATTATAGAGGAGAGTGTTTACTTTCAGGAAATGCTCGCATGTCATTTTTTTTTTTAAAGATTTTAGTTAGTTAGTTAGTTGACAGAGAGAGAGAGAGACAGTGAGAGAGGGAACACAAGCAGAGAGTGGGAGAAGGAGAAGCAGGCTCTCCGCCAAGCAGGGAGCCTGATGCGAGGCTCGATCCTAGGACCACGACCCGAGCCAAAGGCAGACACCCAAGATTCAGCCACCCAGGTGCCCCTGCATGTCATTTTTGATCATGTGATTCAGAAGGCAGCTTCTATCCTTTTCACCAGTCCTGTTTTAGACTCCCAAATCTAATAGTCTTTCCATATACATCAACCAGTTGTTTAATTTGTTAAATTCCTTCTGAACCCCACATCACTGTGGGCATGTTTTCTGGGCACATAGCACAAATGGGCTCAATAAGTAATCTCTCTCCCTTACAGAGGTTCCGAACCAATTGAAAAATGCAGTATAGTTAGGCAAGTAGAAAAACACCCTTATAATAATGAAAGTGGTATTAGAGAAAATAGCCTGTATCTATGAGGAAGTAAGAGTCCTTATAGTAAATTTCTAAAACATACAGACTTTCCCTCTCAAATTGTAACTATAGATCTTCCCAACCTTTACAGCAAAGCTGACCACATAGACAAGGGCGGATGTGCCCTGGTGACAGATCCGCTCCCAAGAGAAAGGGGGGACAAGGAGGAACTGAAACACACATGCCCAGTTTCTCCTTCCCAAACCCCCACTGAGACTGCAGATCTCTCGAGAACGTGCGTGAGGAAGGAGAAGCAGGCTCAGACAGAAATGCTAGTGGGCTGCATCTACCAGAGAGGAGACATCAGGAGTGGGAAGAAGCACTCCTTTCCTAACAGACTGGAAGCTATTATAGCGTAAGACCGGCCAGTAGTCATGCTAAAGGAGAAGCCAAATTGCAAGTTCACAGTCCTATCACCACAGCCTTGCCTTCCTGTTTCCTGCCCTAAATTTCTGAAGGGAGGGGGCTAGGGGCAGGTGGAGAGAAAAAGAATTATCTCACAAGCCCACATTTGAGTTTTAAATAACTCAGTTTTTCTTCAATTTGCTATGTCTATTATATTCTCTGACATTCCAGGAAGCTCTGTAAAACTGAAAAACACAGCCAGAAGGTGTTTTGTGGTGCCACAGATGTGTACCAAATGATGACAACAGAGGACAGAGGTGGGTATCACCTACATCCATCTTTCCCTTTCTATCCCAGTCTCACCAAAACATGAAGTGACACCTGATACCAATCATAGATAGTGTGACAGAGTATTTTTTTGACATGCCCTCAAGCACAGCGACCCTTGACTCTGCTAAGGAAATAAAATGTGGTGGGCAGGGAAAGCTGTCAATTACGACTTCATGGTTTTGTTTTAGGTTCCATTTCTTAAGAAAAGTGCACAGTATTTTAATGGTCAAGTCTCCTATTTGCCCTTCGTCTGGCTTGCTTCCTTTGAACATCTGCTTGGTCTTGTCTGGGGTCCTGGCAGATTATTTCAGAGGTTCTCCCTTTCCATTATCACACCCAAGCAAGCTCATCAACCTGTAACAAAGCTGTACTTTTTCTCTCCCAGCCACTCTATTTTCTCCATCTTGTGGGTGTTGTGCTAGATTTCAGAAATAAGCCCAAGTAGAAATAAGAACTAAATTATTCCCTTTAACTTACAAAGGTACCGTCTTCGGACACCAACACAGGCCTTCCCTGATGAAGAAAGGTTCACTTACTGGAAACCTGGCTGACCCAAGGTCTAAAGACCAAGGAAGGATGGCGAGATAAGAATATTAGAGAAACCTCCTTGCCTCAATGAAAGAGACTTTCCTAAGTCTCTTGAACTCGGAGGCGGAAGTATTGAAACAAACTTTTTTTAAGGTTTGTTTTTTTTTCTCCTTTCTGATAACTGTCTATGTTAAACTACATAGAAATTATAAACAACATGTGATCTTTTTACTGCCTACCACTATCCTGATCAAAATTTCTTCAAAAAATTGCCAACAGAATGCAAAATGCTGCTACCGTGGCTAGGTAGTCAAGTTTTTCTTTAACGAGGCTCTCTCTCTGGAGTGGCTTTCTTTCTCATTAAGAGATAATAGCCTCTTTTCAGACAAATAAAAATGAACTTCCATGACAATTTCTAGGGAGTTTGAGGATTCTGAACAGCATGGTTGTACAAAATCATATTAAACAATGCAGAATACCACAAATTATGTAAAAAATGAGTTTCCTCTCATTCACACTAAAATGTTTACTAAAATGTGGGTATAAACCACTTATTTGCCCAGGGCATACTTACCCATTCCTCATACCAAATATTACCCTTTGCCAGAAATCAAAACAGAGCTCTTAAGTCTATCCCACCTTAGCCACAAAATGAAACATACTGTATTTTAAACATTTATATATATTTTTTAATTTAGGGTGTAGGCAGGAACAGGAGCAAAGTATGTTTCAGAATGGAAAACAGTAGGACTCTATTAGGTCAGTCCCCCAAAGACACACGTGCCTCATCATCCTACAAAGACATAACCCTGCAAAGAGGATTCTTTAGCACCACACCTGTAAGTGTTGCCAGATAAACCACAGGCTTAGATTTTAATTTCAAATAAGCAACAATTATTTTAATATAAGCATGTTCCAAATATTTCATCGGACACACTTATATGAAAAAAACAGAAATATTCACTGTCTGATATTCAACTTCACTTGGGCATCCTCTATTTTTATTTGCCAAAGACAGTAACTCTACACCTTGACCTTTCACCATCTATTAAGCCCTGTTCACTGGATTTGAGAGAGAATGCTGCTTCATGAACAAAATCACAGCAAAAATAGCATCATTCATGCTGGCAAAGCCCTGGTTGTGTTTTCTTTTTCATTCCTGGTTCAAAGGAAATTTTTGAGAGAGAAAAATCATTCTACCATTTTACTTCCTTATTAAAAAAACAAACAGAGGCAGGGTGGGGAGGGATCTGAGTGGCTCAGTCCGTTAAGTGTCAGACTCTTGGTTTAGGCTCAGGTCATGATCTCATAGGACCTGAGTCCAAGCCCTGCATCAGGCTCTGCCTTCAGCGGGCAGTCAACTTGAAGATTCTCTCCCTCTGCCCCTCCCCTTATTCACATTTGTGTGTACTCTCTAAAATAAATAAATCTTTAAAAAAAGAAAAAAGCAAAATCCTTCAAGTAATCCAGGTTTTTTAAGCAGCCAATACCTATATAATCTTTAGTATTTGCAAGGCCTTGTTCCAAACTGCTCTACATTTGTCTCCAACGGTCCCAATCAGAAAGCTTAGGCAGAGAAAAATTAAGGCACGTTATCCAAAACAGTCGATAGTGCAGCCAAGCATTGAACCCAGACTTTTGACTCAGAAACTGGCACTTGAAACAACTAAGCCACAGGTTACTTTAATTTCCTTTGAGTCCTGATCTATGAAATTTATGTAAATATAACTGACCCATAATGTTATATTAGTTTTAGGTGTATAAATTAGTGGCTTAACAAATTTATACATTTTATACATTATGCTATGTTCACTGCAAGCCTAGCTACCATCTGTCCTGTTACAATGCTATTAAAATCGTTCCCATTAAAATACCATTGACTGTATTCCTTATGTTATGCCTTTTATTCCCATGACTTATTCATTCCATAATTGGAAACCTCTATCTCTCACTCCCCTTCATTTTGCCCAAACCCCCATCCCCTTCCCCTCTGGCAGCCATCAGTTTGTTCTATTTTTTTTTTTTATATATTTTATTTATTTATTTGACAGAGGGAGTGTGCAAGAGCAGGGGGAGCTGCAGAGGGAGAAGTAGGTTCCCCACTGAGCAGGGAACCTGATGTGGGGCTTGATCTCACCACCCTGGGATCATGACCTGGGTCACAGGCAGATCCTTAACCAACTGAGCCACTCAGGCACCCCAGTTTCTTCTACTTTTAGATATGATTCTGCTTTTTGGGTTTTGGTTTGTTTTGTAAGATTCCAGTTATATGTTGAAGCATATGGTATTGTCTTTCACAGACTTATTTCACTTAGCATTATACCCTCTAGGTCCATGCATGCAGTCTCCAACAGCGCAGTCTTCATCCTTTAGGTTTTTTACATAGCCTTTATTATGTTAAAGCATGTTCCCCATACCTCTATTTTATTGGGGTTTTATCATTAATGGATGTTGAATCCTGTCAAATGCTTTTTTCTGCATCTTTTGAGAGAATCGTGTGATTTTTAGCTTTTATTGATGTGATGGTATAGGACATTCACTGATTCGTTCAAATACTGAATGATCCTTGCACTGTGGGAATAAATCCTGCATGATCCTGGCCAATAATCTGTTTACTCTATTGTTGTACGTGGTTTGCTAATATTACATTGAGGATTTTTGCATCTATGTTCATCGTAGAGGGCCTATAAATTTCTTTGATTCTATCAAATCACAAAAATAACACATTTGTGATTATGGAAAATTCAACCAGGGCGTATCCTATTATCACTGTTGTTATGGTGAAGAATTAACCCACAGACTTTTAGTGACATTTCCCAGTCATCGCCCACCCTCCTCCTGTCTTTATTGAGAGTAAAACAGGAACTGAGATCAGGAAAGTGGCCATACCCTGGTTCTTTACAATGACAGACAAGGCTTTGTTTCCAAATGGCTTCGTTTTCAGGCAGGGGTTCCTAGGATTCAGTGCTATATGGCATGAATTAATTCTGTCATCAGTTCATCAGATGTTTGATGACAGCTTACACTATACCAGACACAATATAAGGGGGGCAGAGGAGGGTGGGGGTGTGACAGTTTGATCTCAGGTAGCTTATAATCTAATGAGGGGCACCCAAAACTGCTTGCAGTGACTTCTCATTCTCCTTCATCTGAGTCCGGACCATCTGCTCAAAGCAGCTTGCTTTATGCAAGCTAGATCTCAGGTGGGAGGCTGACAGGATAGATCCTCGAAGAGGTCCAATCGCCTCTGAACACAAGCTCTCCATGTGTTGTCCCATAAGAGCTACAACTGAGTGTAGATAAAGATGGTTGATGGCTACTGTCCTACGGGCTCACTGGCCATTACTCTATTGCCTTCTGAGAATTAGACTCAGCCCAGTGTCACCAGCACCCTCAAGCTAAGAAAAAAAGAGATTTCAAAATGAAGTGAGCAAGCAAATCTAGTTAGGAGTTTTTTCTCAAAATAGGGTTCTAAGGCCGTAAGGAAAAAGGAATTTATGCCTCTCCTTATTGGAGAAACTACGATTTTTTTTTTACTTTTCCATCTAGCGGAAGCCCTCAGCCAGCACTTAACTTCCTCCTCACAGACACCTGAATCACTGGCATTGTTCACTTCTGAAGCAATCAATGCAATTTAACAAGTTTCAGTTCCTCATTTGCATATTAACTCAACCAATCCCGGTTCAACCTAGTTCCAATCCCTATTTTTGCCTAGAAGACCTAAAGGAGAACCACACGCATAGCTTTCTGCCTATGTAATTCTGTACACACACACCCACACACACACACCCCTCCATATCTTTCTGAGCACGAGTCAGGTTTCTACCTGAATTTATGTCTCCCAAGTTGCAATTCTAACAGCCCAAATAAGCATTTGTTAGCTTTAATTTTCAGTGAGTTCCTGGTTAATGCTATATTCCAAAAAGTTGCAGCCAGACAAAAAGGTGTGACAATAGTGATCATGCTTTAAATAACTTCAGTCTTATGCAACAGTGGTAATTCTTGATGGTACCTGTTAAAAAGAAAGCCACAGGCCCAAAATGGTGTCACCAAACTGGGGCTTAATGTCTAACTTAACTGTTTCAGCCTCCCTCAGAAATGAGTCTTAACCTGTCAATCATGAATTCTCAGATCACTATTAATGAGGTAGTCTGTCATTTGGATCCTCCCCATCCCCTCAAGGATGATGGGCTAATCCACCTAAGGAAAATCCCTGCCTTTCTCCCAAGGGGAAGATGACCTGGCCTGGAACCATCTTTTCTTTTGCTAATAACTTTCTTGCCCCACCCCCTTATTAAAAGCTTCCATTCTGCCCATCTCCACAGAGCGCTCCTTTACTTGCTAGTTATGATACTGCCCAATTTAAGAATCACTTAATAAAGCCCATCAGATCAAACTTGCTCAGTTGGATATTATTTTTTATAATACTACATGTACCCCTCTTTCATCTGCCAGCTCCACCACTTGTGTAGAAGTTGCCTTAGGATTCCTTTCAGCTCCTTTCCCAATGACTTGTTCTCACATGGGCCACAATAGCCTAACAATTTAAATTTTTGGAGTTTTATCTCAAACAAATCAACTTTGTTTTCTCAAGCTTTCTCGTCCCACGTGACACTCATTCAACCTCTTTCCCTGTTGATGGAATCGTTGGAGCTGCCTCCGCATTACTCAGTTTGCTTTCCTTCACTCTAGATTCCCCCGCACTCACCCGCCAGGTTATTATCAAGGCCCTGCCAGCACCAGTGTAAACTGTGGTGCTCTCACCAGATGGACATCTGTCACACTGCCCCACCACTGAGCAGTGTTGTCTCTGTTGACTACGGCTGCCTCAGCAAGTACTGAGCTCCCTCTAAGTATTGCAAAACTCACTGGCAAAGCTGATATTCCGAAACCTTTGATGGGCATCTGGACTGCACAGTGTTCCCAGAGTAAGAGAATTTTTTTAACACCATTTACACTACCTTCTATTAGAGAAACTCATACCCAAGCAGAACTGCCTTCCACTCCAGTGGGCCACAGTAGAAACAGGATTTTAACATTTGTTTTTAAGTCTCCTCCCTTTAAGTCCAGAATGAGTCCTAGGGTCACTGTGCTCATTCCTTCTGGAAATCGAGGTTTACTATTGGGCCAAACTTTCTGGCCTGAACTTCCCTTTTTTTCCCCCCCATGAGATAGGCTCAGACCCTCATGGTGGGACCTCCTGACAATCTACCAGACAGGTATGAGTCCCTCATTTAGACATAGATTACGTTTAAGTTGCAACTCTGTTTTTTCCCCTAGTCCAGATTGTAAAAAGTCCTCATAACTAGCTAGTAATCTTGAGAGAGTACAGAAATAGTATAGAATGCTGTGACGATCATAGAAATTTCGAAACTATTAAAATGTCAATATAAATTTGTCAATATAAATTTGATTCCTTACAAATTTACAACTTTATGAAAGTCAAAAGGCAAACAGGTGGGGAAAATATGGAGGTTCACACGATAGCTTACTTACTTCTTTAACATGCACATAGCTTTTACAAATCAATAAAAGTGATTAATAGCACAATAGAAAAAGGAGCCAAAAATGTGAATAGAGAGTTCACAGAAAAAGAAACAATAACCAAAAAGTCTATAAAGAGATGCTTTGTCTTACTCCTAATCAAAGGAATAGGAATTGTAACAGGAAGATACTGGTTTTCACCTAAAAGATCAAAAAAGGTTTAGAAGAGCAATAAAATCTAGTGCAGGTGTGGTAGGAAGAAATGAGAACTTTAATATACTGCTGCAAGAAGAATAAATTATAATTGTTTGCAGAGAATCTTGATATCAATAAAAATTAAGTTTAAGTAACATTTGACCCAGGAAACACGAGGAATTTATTTGCTAACATGTATTTAGAACATCAATTCAATAGAGTAATTGACCTTAGGATCTTAGCGTTTTCATATGGAAAATGTCTCTGTCAACAAAATGATTTTCTCAAACTCATGTATGGAGTAATGTAGTTGGTATAAAATAAACTGGGCTAAGTAAGCGGAGGGATTGCTAGGTAGGGGGGATAGGTACTCGTAATGCATAGTAAATTAGGTTAAGATAAAGTAGAAAACAAAGTGTTTGGGTCTAGGGAGTAACAATAAACGGGGTTGGAGTAGAAGCGACTGCAATCATGGCAGCAATTAACCTTTTCGAGATATCCCCCTCCCATTGTCCAAGTTTTTTTCACAATGAACATGTGTTACTTCCGTAATTTAAAGTACTTCTTTTAAAAAATTAAAAGAAAAAAACGCCCCAAATTAAAGAACTCCTTTAAGTAGCAGGGTTCTTCATAAAAGTGTCCCTTAAGGACCTGGCCCTGAACTGAGGAGGGCACAGAAGGCAAGCTGAGGACAAAGCAGAAGCTGACAACCCGCAACCCCCACCCCCCATGGGATGTGTATGACATTCCTCGGGCACACCTGGCTGCCCTAAAAGAAAAACAAATAGTTCACTTGTAGCACTGAGTCTCCCTCAGTTTACAAATGTCCTAGTGATTTACAAGGAAGAAGCTTTCTTATCAATAGCCTAACTTCCAGAGACCCGTAACTCGGTTTCCTGAAGCCCTAACATCACCCGCCATAAAATTGAGGGTGGCTGAGGCTGAAAGAAATGTAAATAAAATTGAATTTCTTTTAAACCTGCAGGTGGACCTGTGATAGGAGGAATGTAACATTCCTCCAGGAAGCTCCCAACTATCTTACTATTAATGCCTTACTAGAGGGGTATTTACTTGACAACAGCAAGGCCTCTGTTATCCTGCAAGTCTTCTTTAACACAGGAGAGTTCTCTCTCAAAACCTCCCTTTTCCTTCCCTCCCCCAACCCCATACTATATGATCAGCTCACAACCCCAGTGCAGCAACCATTTCTGCCCATGGGTCCTGTCCCCCCAAGCTTTAATAAACCACCACTTTGCACCAAAGACGTCTTAAGAATTCTTTCTTGGTCGTCGGCTCCGGACTTCACCCCACCGAACCTCACCTGTATTCCAAAACCCCATCAGAACCATTTCACCTTCTCCATAGTTGGGTCTGTGTCTCCTCGCTCAGATTTTCTTCTGCCAAATTCATTGCTCTCTGTGGCTTCTGGCCCCAATCTTCGCTCATTGTGACACATACCCCCCACTTTCTCCTAGTCACAACCTTAGCTGTTTCATAGGTTACACTCCTGTGGCTCCCATCTCTTCAACAGTGTCCTTCACCACTGCCTGTCCAGCCTGACGCGACCCACGGTCTTCCCACCAGAAACGTTTTAGCCAAGGCTTCAAAGGTATGCTGTTAAATTGGAAGAGTAGCTTTGGTAATCTTCAATGATAAGGAAAAAACTGCTCTAAGCTGGCCGACCAAACCAACAAAGGAATTCCAGTCCCTGTCTCACAGTCCTTCCGGTTCTTCTTTCTTACCCCGTTTCCCCGCGCACCAAAATACCAAGTATGTAGAAGTAGGAGGGTATAAATTACCCTCCCTGCTTGTGCTCGGGGCTCAGACCTTTGGAGAAGGGTCTCCTCTGAGCCCACCAGTGTTAAATAAACCTCCAACCCTCCCAAGTCTCCGAGTGCCACTTGGTTCTTTGGTCAGGGTCCAGTCCAGGTTCCGTAACATCAGAACACGAAATAAAATAACCCATCAGAGCACAGACCCACGTAGTTTAATAACAACCTTCATAAAGATGGTATGTTGTTTTTGGAGTTTTGTTTTTTTGTTTGTTTATGTAACAGAATACAGAGGCAGAGACACCCTAATAAGTCATTCAAAAGCCATTCTTGAAATTTTTTCTTTCCGGTCCCAAAAGTTGCTCATACCTTTGTAGAAAATAGAACTAGCAAATGGAAAACAAAATAGTCGTGTTGCTTTTTCACATTTTGATACATACAAATACGTGTTGGCTTTACAAAAATGCATTTTATTTGTTTCTGTACACCTCTTATTGCAATAATTTTTCTATGACTAAATATGTGGCCACATTATCATTTTTAACTCCTATTTAATATTATGTTCCATTAGTTGATGCAATCATTCATACAACAAATATTCAGGAGCCTGTTCTGGACTCGGGGTGTATAATCATGAATTAAAATATCCCTGTGCTCTTGAGTTTATATTCTAGTGGGAGAGCAGCAAATAAATATATATTATAAAGGCACGTGGAGACAAGCATAATTTACTGAAAGAAAAGAGAGTGATGTGATGGTGCACTACAGGATTCCAAAGAGGAGGGGAGGGGCCAGGCTTTAGGAAGGTTGGCAGGGAAGGTGACCTTTAGCAGGGAATTGAGTAGGGTGCAAAAAAGCTACTTCGAAGGAGATATGGAAGCCGAGTCCCAGGCAAAACCAACAGGTAAAGACCTTAAAGACTGAAAGAGTCTTTTCTTGTCCAGTATTTATTTCTCACACTTAAACATTATATAAAGATTCTCTCTTACCTTCCTCTAGTATTTGGGGAGGAGGGTTTAATAAAGGTTTAACTTAAACCTTTATTCAACTGGTATGTTTACTGTAAGATGAGGCTCTTACTACTCCCGTGAATGAGTACATATATCAGTGCATATGCTCCCATCATTTCCCTAGGATAATTTCCTAGGGGTAGATTTAAAAAACGGACTTTTTCAAGATTTTTTTGATGCACACTGCCAACCGGCCTGTATAGGAGGACTTTAACCATTTGAAGTATTTACAATACATCTCACCCCACCCTTAAAAACAAGTGAAATCACAAACACTATCATCTCAGATTTTTCCACTGCATGGTCTTTTAAAAACCGCCTTATGTACATATACATCTAATTAGTTATGTTTTGTCTTCTGTTTCTCCATTTTTTTAAAAAAAGATTTTATCTATTTATTTGTCAGAGAGACAGAGATAGCAAGAGAGAGTGCAGGAGCAGTGGGTAGGAGAAGCAGAATCCCCGCTGAGCAGGGAGCCTGACTTGGGGCTGGATCCTAGGACCTGAGATTATGACCTGAGCCAACGACAGATGCTCAACTGACTGAGCCACCCAGGCACCCGACTCCATTCTTTTTTTTTTTTTTTTAAAGATTTTATTCATTTGACAGAAACACAGTGAGAGAGGGAACACAAGCAGGGGGAGTAAGAGAGGAAGAAGCAGGCTTCCTGCTGAGCAGAGCGCCCGGTTTGGGGCTCCATCCCAGGACCCTGGGATCACGATCTGAGCTGAAGGCAAATGCTTAACGACTGAACCACCCAGGTGCCTCATACCATTCATTCTTAATGATTTTTTAGCGTCTTTTTTAGTGCTGTGATATTATATCCATAGAGGTTGGTGAAAATAACACTTTTGGTTATCTCCATTATAACATACAATGCTACCTTTAATCAATTTAATGGTTCATATTTTAAAAATCCCTTTTTCTGAAAATACTCCAGCCCAACTCTCTTTAAAAATGTTCATTTGCAGGGCACCTGTGTGGCTTGGTATGTTAAGCATCTGGCTCTTGGTTTCAGCTCAGGTCACTATCTCAGGGTCCCGGGATTAAACACCCCCTGGGGCTTCATGCTCATTAGGGAGTCTATCAGAGAATCTTCTCCTCTTCCTCTGCCCCTCCCCAAGCTCCTGCATGCTCCCTCAAATAAATACATCTTTTAAAAAATTGTTCACTTCCAATGGATACCTTGTCCCTTCTACTTTAGTTTTTCTGAAGCATTGTGCTGTAAGTGTATCAATTGTTGATAGTATAGAGTTCCATTTGGTTCGGTAACCAAAAGTATACATTTTATTCAATTAACTTTATGTAATTTAGAATAGTTTTGTCAGGTATAGTAAATCTTATTTCTGATTGTTTTATGTTATTTTTATTTTCCAGTTGGTTACTTTTATAATTTGCTTTTGCTTCTCTAACTGGAAAGGCATGTTGAGTTACTTGCATTAGCAGTTAATTTTCAGTTTTCAGAAAACACAATTTAAACAATTTTCTAAGTATCAGTCAAAAAAATTTTTTTTATATTTTTCTATGTAAGGTTAAGTAATGCACTTAACTTCTTCCCTTTCTTTCTCCTACATTTTTTTTTAAGTATGACTTGGAATTTTCATTTCATTTTACTATGGTCATTATTTTCCTGCTACATTCTATACGTTCTCTTAACATTTGCATCTTTTCTAATCCTATTTATACTATTTAGAATCAATTCCATTCTCAAATAGTTCCCACTGTTACTCCTCATACTGTGACTTGCTTTGTAATTCTTTTATTCATCAGTTGATTAAAATCTCTAATTTTTTTTCCATATAGAATATGTGGACAGACTTATACTTTGGGCCTTATAGAGCTAAACCCGTATTTTCATGGCTTTCATAAACAAAAAACCACCTGCTATGATATAGAGTTGAAGGAAATAAGTCACAAAAATAATCCACATGCACTTTGGGTATTGTTCCCTTCCCCCCCACCAAAGTATCTTCCCCCCCCCCCCGCCTCCCCCGGTATCTAATATTTCAAGCCTGAAACCAATTTGCTATTGTACCCCCCTTCATTAACACTGTTTTCCCCTGGATCCTTACAGGTCTCACAAAATTCCAAACCTTTGTTATGTGCAGAATTATCGTCAATTTTCATCAACTCTACCCGGTAGAGTGAGCTTTGTTACCAGCTGATTTAAGACTTTTCAATTCAATACTGTTTTTTGTTAAAAACTGAGAATGATATCATTGGTTCAATTTGTTCGGTTCACTTCTTCTGGAAAATCAAACTATCCTTGTGTTAGGACTTCATTTAATGTTCTCCATATCTAGGATGTGGGGGTGGCTCAGTCAGTTGGGCTTCTAACACTTGATTTCGGGCTCAGGCTCACAGCCGTGATCTCCGGAGATTGAGCCCTGTCTCAGCTAGCTCTAGGCATGGAGGCTGCTGGGATTCTTTCTCTCCCTCTTATCTCCCATCCCACATGCCCCTCAGGCTCCTAAGCTCTAAAAACAAAACAAAACAAAAAAACTAACAAACAAAAAAACCCTCCATATCTGATGTCTTCAATCATCTTTTTTTTTTCTTTACCCTGGTTATCCTTCCTTTCTTTTTAAGAAGGAGCCTCACAATCTGCTATACACCTCACTGATTCAATTTTCAACAAATTCTATTTCACGCTTACAACATCTAACGTTATTTTTAATACTGCTAATTGCAAGTTCTGGTTTTCCATTTCCTTCCTATTTTTCCTCAGCACTACTAGATCTTTAATTCACTAAAATCTGTTGCTTTTCTTTTTCTAAGAGTCCCTGTTTTCTTCCATGTACAGGAGCACTCATAGCAGATTCTGTCTAAAGCTTTTCTTGTTTGTAATAAAAATTTTCAAATAGGGTCTTCTAACTTGCCTTTATGATACAAAATTTCTCAAAAAATCCCATGTTTTTCCATTTTCATTTTATTTTTAGTAAGTGCAGAATTTTCTATCCCTGCTATTTGTTCAAAAGTATGTGATGAAATCTTCACAATTTATGTAAATTTTGAAATTCTCCTCTTACACAATCTTTGAGAAAAAAAATCTCCATTTTTCTAATTCCATTTTCACTCCTAATAAAAATAGGTGCTCTTTCACCTTTCACCTAATCTTTGTTTACAAGTAGTGTGATTGTATCTTCCATCAGATCTCTCATAATTTATCTAGGTATGTTTGGAATTCTCCTCTTAGATATTAATGTAGAGTGTGAGATAACCTCGTTTGATTAACTTCAAATGATTAGGAGGCTTAAGATCATGGGAAGCAAGACCATGGAATGTCCCAGTGAGAGAGACCATTTTCTACATATTTTTCTCGGTTTCACTCTTTTATCTATTGCTCTGCATCTGATTATCTCTTTGGGCTGGCCCTGTCTTCAGAGGTGGACTGCCTGCACTAGTCTTTTTCTTCTGCCTGTTTGGTTACACCCACTAATTCCTGAATTTAAGGGAAACATCCTATTGCTCACGCACTTCCTATCTACCACAGCAAATGTTGTGTTTCCAGTGTCTGTGCCAAAACCCTTGAAAGTCCTTTCCTGTGAAGCTAAAATTAGGTTGACATGAAATTCCCAGGGCATCCCTCACCTCCATACTTGGACCCTCGAAAATGGTGTTGTGGTCTTCTCCAAAACTATGTGTTTCCTAGAATTCTGAGCCATTTTACTGGGAATGAGTTATGAACTGACCCTCTAAGACCCCCTTCAATATACTGGCCAGCAGACTAAGATTTCTCAAGGATCCTGACATGTGGTTGACATCATTCCCTCATTTCAGCACTGATGTATATTTCCCTCTTTTTTTTGTGTTTTTTGTTATCGGGGCAGTTTGTATACGGTGAGTTTGTATGCTGGCTCCTATGTGGATATATTTTTCCTGACTTTCACCAAATGGGTTGAATATATGAGGAGGCACCCATCATGCTAACTAGGTCATTGAGTCATTGAAGACAAAGGACTCGCCCTGCCCGCAGGCAACTTTTTTTTTACCTGACTGAAGTAAGACCTGCATCCATCAGCCACCCATCCCTGGTGCCTCTTCTCAGTTCCTGTGTAAACACTTAGCTACCTCCATTACTGAAATGGTTCCTGAGAATCAAGCAGCAAAACAAGTTGACTAGAGCCATTTCCACAATCAAAAGAACCACAATTAGACCAGCTTATTCTTTTTTTTTTTTTTTTGGTCTTATTTTTTTTTCTCCCCAAATTTGTTTATTTTAATTTTTCAGCTTATTCTTTTGAAAGGAATCGAAGAGGACATAAAGGGCAGGGAGGTTCCTTGCTAATGCTTTTATCATGTCTGAGAGGCAGAACTAGGAAAAAGACTAAAACAGAACTCACAGGAAGTTGGAAAGAAAGAGTGATGGAAACCCCCCCACTCCCGAAAAATGAAGACACCCTTAAGTCATTTTAAGTCTGAAACCTCAAACACCGAGAAGTTCCCAATTACCTTTCTGAAATCCTGTTACAGTGGGGGGCCCAAATTTTATATTTTGTTTTAAACTAAGACATGACAATCATTCTTATCAAAAATAATCATCTTATAGGACAATGGGGGCAGGTGTAGTGGTTCAGGAGCCAATTACAGGAGTTTTGTTCTGTTTTTAAGATTTTATTTATTTGTTCATGAGAGACAGAGGGGTGTGGCAGAGGGAGAGGGAGAAGCCAGCTCCCCACTGAGCAGGGACCTGAATGCAGGACTCCATCCCAAGACTCTGGGATCATGACCTGAGCTGAAGGCAGATGTTTGACTGAGCCAACCCAGGCACGCTTAACAGTTTTTTTTTGTTTGTTTGGGTTTTTTTGTTTGTTTTTTTTTTTTTTTTTTACTACTAATGCAGAATATTTTTGTTGGGGTTGTTTTGTTTTGTCTTAATGTCCTAAAGAAGACTTCAAGAGCGAGATTTGGTAAGAACCTCAAGAACCTTCATGTATCACTACCTTAAAAATTTTTAAATGTGATTCAATAGAGGTGAAAGAGGTCTCTTTGCAAAGCTAACTTTTCCTTGCCTCTTGTTGTTGCTGTTCGCTAAGGGCAGGGGACACATAGGACAAGCCAAGGCCAGCCACTCCCATGACAGGTCTAGATTCTCAGAGTTACTTCAACATCAAGGAGGCTAAGTGACTGAGAATGATAAAGCAGAAGAAATCCATCTCAAAGGTATGATGTCCTTGAGCATGAATTTTCTTTTTGTTTCTTGTCTCGATTACTAATAAGAGGACATTTTGTTTGCTTTTTAATTGGATTCCAGGTTTTGTGAGTTTTACCTTTAAGGTGCTAGATATTTTCATACCCTCCAAGATTTTGACCTTTGTTCTGGGATGCAATTAGCTTAGCTGGAAACAGTTTGATCCTTGTGAGCACTGTTTTATTATTTTCTAGGTGAGACAAGAGCAGTATGTAGTCTAAGGCTAATCATTCTCCATTTCTGAGGTAAGATTCTTCTAATTATTTCTAGCTAATGTCCCATCCATTAAAGGTTTTTCCTGTTTGGCTGGTGGAAAGGGGCCCAATTCCTGGCCCTGTGTCAACTGGAGGTACTGTCTCTTCTCATTCCTTCACATGGGTCTTTCTCCAGCCTTAAATAGTTTCCTTCTATGTTTGCACTGATCAGTTCTCTGCTAAATACTCAAGGAGGATCCTCTGCACATCTCTGATGTTTCCGCTTGGTGCAGCTCTCTTCTCTCCTGCCCTCTGCCCTAAGAATTCTAGCTGCCTTGTTCTCCCAGGCCTCTTAGCCTAGTCTAACTCAACTCAAGGTATCCTTCCAGGTTCCTTGCACAATGGACTGGAAGCTCTCTCGAGGCAGGATTTGGGACAACCAGAACGCACTTTGCTTGTTTCTCATCCTGCCCGATGTGATCAGAGATCACATTTATTGAATGATATGCATTATCTTCAAAACTGTTGGTTCACATTTTTATCTCAGTTTTTAGTTGCTTTAGGCAGGATGGTAAATATGTTCCCTGTTTTTTCTAGCTTGGCCAAAATAGTGGTCCCTGTTGGAAGGTTTTCGAAATCTCAATAGGTGAGATTTACAGTACCAAATATCAGTACTCTCTAATGTTTTCTGATGGGAAGACAGAGGCCTACAGATTCATTAGTTCTTACCAACCACATAACAAAGAGCCCAGCTGGTCAAAAGCAATCTACTGTTTTGGGGGAACTCTAACGTCAGCTGCTGACTTAACATAGAGGATACTGGGGAATGTATGAACCAGCACTCTGGTTTCTCTTTAATAATAGCCCCAGTGTGTGCCTCAGTCCCCTGGTGTTGAAAATACAATATATGTACTCAACAGTTGGGGCCAGGCTGGAGTTAAGGACTGACTTTCTCCCCCCATCCCACCCCCCCACCATCTGTTTCCTATCTGGTAAGGAAAATCAAAGAGAAGACTTGTCACTACACTCAGATTAGAGACTATACAAGGGATGCCTGGTATACCCCTAAAGGACACCAATTGCACTAATAGGTATTTATCCCGAAGATACAAATGTAGTGATCTAATCCAAATGTTTATAGCAGCAATGTCCACAATAGCCAAACTATGGAAACAGCCCAGATGTCCATCAACAGATGAATGGATAAAGATGATGTGGTATATACCACATCATCTTTATATACACACATACAATGGACTATTACTCAGCCATCAGAAAGGATGAAATCTTACCATTGACAATGACGTGGATAGAATCAGAAAGTATTATGCTGAGCAAAATAAGTCAATCAGAGAAAGACAATTATCACATGGTTCCATTCATATGTGGAATATAAGAAACAAAACAGAGGATTATAGGGGAAGGAAGGGAAAACTGAATGGGAAGAAATCAAACAAGGAGACAAACCGTAAGGAACTGTTAACTATAGGAAACAAACCAAGGGTTGCTAGAGGGGAAGTGGGTGGTGGATGAGGTAACTGGGGGACGGGCATTAAGGAGGCCACATGATATGATGAGCACTGGTTGTTACGTGCAGCTGATCAATTCCTGAATTCTACATCTAACACTAATGATGTACTATATGTTGGCTAAATGAATTTAAATTAAAAAATAAATAAAACACCACTGAAATGAAAGCTCTCCTCATCCATAAAGAAACACAATTCAGAAGAAGGAATCAGTTTCCCGATCTAGTTATCACACTCCTTCCCCACTCACCCCGAAGTCTGCTTTAGAAACTATGATCTTGATAGGTCTGTGTTTAATCAAGTAAGTGATTTCTTCTATGTCCCTCACTTGGACTAAACACAATCACTGCTTTACTCACCCAGAAGACAAGTAAGTACTGACCTTGGAAAAAAATTCCCCTGTATAGGAAGCCTGTGTGGGGGTGGTGATGGGATAGGGAGTAAGTTCACAGAAAGCATAATGAAGGAAAATTCAGGAAAGCCGTAAAATAGAATTAAGGGCAGATTCTGTGACAGGCACTGTACTTAAACCATTTCTAATTCTTACAACATGTAAACACCGACCTTACGCACTCTATTTACGGATGACAAAACAGACTGCGTTTAATGACCCGCTCAGAATATAGTGAAAAGATGACATAAATACAGAATCCAAATGAAACCTGCCTGATTCCAAGACTTACATCCACCACAGTATAACACCATATACTTTCTACCTCCAAATAAAGACAGCTCTTCCAGCTATGGAATAAAACGTAACCGAATCTCAAAAACATAATCCGACTCAAATCCTACAACCTTTCCTACCGCCACCATTACAGTTTGTTGCTAGGGCTAGTTCCCATCTTCACACATTTCTTCATCATCTTAGAGCTGCCCTTAATTGTATTTAAAAAACATCTTGATCCCCTAATAGAGTGGTTGAGGGATAAGGCTGGGCAAATAGACCACACGCATAGCAAGGAAAAGTGCTGAAAAAGCAAACTTCTCTTAACCCCACACTCTACCAGGCAGTTTCCTGATCAAAAAAAAAAAAAAAAA
>CM052810.1:50969929-50989319 GCA_028533885.1 Nasua narica | reverse complement strand
ACCTATTAAAGCTTTTCTGCCCCCTCATTTCCTTATTTCTTTCTCCATCTTTTTTTTTTTAAAGATTTTATTTATTTATCCGAGAGAGAGAGAGGGGGGGGGGGGAGAGAAAGCACGAGAGGGGAGAAGGTCAGAGGGAGAAGCGGACTCCCCACGGAGCTGGGAGCCCGATATGGGACTCGATCCTGGGACTCCGGGACCATGACCTGAGCCGAAGGCAGTCGCCCAACCAACTGAGCCATCCAGGTGCCCTCTTTCTCCATCTTTAAATGTTTAACTACAGTACTGTCATCACTTAGATCATAACCATTGGGAATGGACGTTTGTTCAATTTGCATACAATCAGAAGAGAGAAAATTCTCTCCTTTGTCTGTTATGAATTAGTAAAAGAGCCAATGGAAGGTGTTGTTACTCTAATTATCAATCTCACAAACACCAAATTTAAAGTATCTAAATTCTGAATCACTTGTTTACTGGTCCCTTGGCTTGAAATCAGGACCAATGGAATATCAAGTTATTTGATAAAGATAAGATAAATGCCCTGAAAACGCTAACATGTTGAACCAATTCTATGTTGTTATGAGCAAGGCATAAAAGGGCAAGTACTAAAGAGTCAAAATATACTTTCAGGAATTACATAAACAATACACATGCACTAAAATTGGCAAAATATTATCTTTAACAGCAATTTTCCCATTCTTCAATTTATCTTTGCTTTCCCTGGTAGCTATTATTTTAACACATGCCATTGAAGACACCCACACCAATCTGAGGGTGCAGGAGCGAGCAGATATACACAGAAGCAAACTGATTCTTCTGGGTTCTTTTCTTCCCAAGAAAATTGTCTGATAAGACAGATAGTCAGGCTTGAATACGATGTGTTAAGACATCATTGTAGTGCCCAGGCCACAGCCTTCTAACATTCCATCGACAGCTCCGTTCAGCACTTTTCTGACCTGCGAGACATCTCAGTGGCTCCCGAGTATTGCAGGTGAGGGTTCTGTTGCCTGATAAGTGAGCTGTGTAAGAGAATATAAGATCTGGCGTGCTCCAAGGGCAAGGATAAATCCTAGCAGAACACTCACACCACCGGTCATGCATTATCTGAAGGCCCATAATAAAAACCGCCATGCGTTTTATATAATGCCCATTACTGTGAATAAGAACAGAAAATACAGTCCTCTTAAACAAAGGTCAGTCCTATGCTAATTCCACTGAACATTAATATTCTATTGATTTCAACCAAATTGGTTGTTTTCATCTCTAGCTAACACCTTGTTCCTTAGGGAAATTTTAGGATCTCGAATGATACTTCTAGCTTCCTCTTGATGGTTGTTTTTTTTTTTCCCTCCTTTTTCTGCCATAACTAAGATGATCCAGCCCAGTAACTGTCATTTGTGAGAAATGTCTTTCCACAGAACCAAAAATTTGTCTTTAGAGTGAAGAGGTCAGTTTGTCTGAAGGAGGTTGCTGCATCCCATAAAAAGTTTGACTGTGGCTTTTAAACAATGTGATGTACACATAATGTTGAAAACAGCTCTAAGTCGGCGAAAGCCGTAAGGATGGCTTCGGCGGTTTCAAGATTGTCATTTGCACCAAAGTTTCACAGAGTCAAGAAAATGGCATCTTCCAGGAATTTTCATTCAACAAATGTTTACTGAACATCTGCTATGTGCCACGGGCTCTACATTGAAAGTAATGAGGGAGTCAAACAAAATCTCTGATGTCATAAAGCTTAGTGAGAGAGTCAAGTAACCAAAAAATACATACTATAATGTCAGGTAGTGGTGATGGCTATCAAGAAAATAAAACAGGTTCAAGGCATAGAAAGTAGGAGTGCTCCCCCAAAAGGATGAGACATTTGGGCAAAGATCTAATATGAAAGAAGATCTTGATGAGAACAGTGCTACCAGCATAGGGAAGAGCAAGTACAAAGGCTCAAAGGCTCAGTGATGCAAACAAGCTTGGACTGTTCTAGAAACAAAATCTTTTGGGGCACTAGGGTGACTCAGTTGGTTAAGCTGCTGCCTTCAGCTCAGCTCATGATCTCAGGGTCCTGGAATTGAGCCTCACATATCGGGCTCCCTGCTCACAGGAGTTTGCTTCTCCTTCTACCTTCCTCCCTGGTCCTGTGAGCTCACGCTCTCTCTCTCTCAAATAAATATTTTTTAAAAAAATAGAAACAACTTTTAGATCACTGAAACCAAACGGGGAACCCAGTAAGGAAATGGAGCTGGAGATGAAGAGATAGTTGGGGACCTGGTAACCAAGGCCTGTAGGGCCTGTAGATACAAAGATATTGCAGAGTATGGAGCCTGCTCTAAAACATTACTCCTCTGGCTGTGTTGTGGAAAATAGGCCTTAGAGGGGCAAAAGCAGAAGCAGGGACCAGCTGGTGGCCATAGCAGGAGTGTGAAGTAGTAGTGGGTTGGAAAAGGTGATGAGAATTGGCAATACTTTGGACAAGAGGAGTAAGGAATTCACCTTTCTCTTTTCAGCATGTTTAATTTGAAATGCCTAGAAAGAATCCAAGTGGACAAAAATTGGATCTCCAAGTCTAGAGGTAAGGAGCAAGGGCAGGACTGAAGATATAAGCTCAGAGGAGAACAGCAAGAGGGGTTATTAAGACTATGCCCCTGTTTAAGACTGAGAGGAGAAAGTTTCGTAGGGAGAGGTTTTGCAGGGAGTTTTGTAGGGAGAGGAAAGCCTCTGTTATCTCGAAGTCAAAAAGAGATAGAACCAGAGAAGCAAACCCACGAACTAATAAGGGACCAGATTACTATGCGGTATTCTACAAGTCAAGTGAAAGAAGTATTTTTAAAAAGGAGAATGATTATGACCAATGCTACTGAGACAGTGAGCAAACTAAGACACCTAACCATTGGATTCATTGTGTAGGACAATTTAATACAATTTCAGAAAGCTATTTTACCTAGTGGCCAGCTTGGAAAAAACCCAGTTTCTAAACTTTATCAAATTATAATTTCTCGATTGTGGCCATTGCTGCTATGAACATTGGGGTACATATGGCCCTTCTTTTCACTACATCTGTATCTTTGGGTTGACAGTCGCCAAACTGTGGAAAGAGCCAAGATGCCCTTCAATAGACATATGAATAAAGAAGATATGGTCCATATATACAATGGAATATTACACAGCCATCAGAAAGGATGAATACCCAACTTTTTTATCAACATGGACAGGACTAGAGATTATGCTGAGCGAAGTAAGTCAGGCAGAGAAAGTCAATTATCATATGGTTTCACTTACTTGTAGAACATAAGGAATAACATGGAGGACATTGGGAGAGGGAAAGAAAAAGTGAATTGGGGTAAATCGGAGAGGGGAAACAAACCATGAGAGACTGTGGACTCTGAGAAACAAACTGAGGGTTTTGAAGGGGAGGAGGGTGAGGGGTTAGGTGAGCCTGGTGGTGGGTATTAAGGAGGGCACGTATTGCATGCAGCATTGGGTGTGGTGCATAAACAATGAATCTTGGAACACTGAAAAAAATAAAATTAAAGAAAAAAAATTATAATTTCTCAAAGGAATGTTTAAGAAATTTAACAAAAAGGTTCTGACAGCTGTAAAATTTCAATTTTTATTACTTACAATGAAATAGAAGTATATTGTGTCAATCTATATTATTTCATAATTTTTAATATAGGATTATCTGAGCTAATTTGATTTCTTTCAGATATCACTGAATTTGAATTAAAATTTAACACATTAGTTCACATATTAAGATATGTCTATGATATAGATTCAAATATTCAAAATAATTCTAATTGAAATTTTAATTCCCAGTTACATGCATAAATGTTAATCTAGTTTTGAATTAAATTTATGTTAAAATTTTAAATTCTTTGCTGCAAATGGCTAATATCCTCTTTTAAGAGCTTGAAAAAGAATACTAAAAGTTTGAATAAAAACAAAAATGGTTAATTAAAAGCATCTAAAAGAAATTGAAATTAGCCAAAACAATCTGGGCAAAGGTGAAGTGCTTATAACAAGATTAACTAGGACATGAGTAATTGGTACACGTTTGCAGAAATATAAAAACAGCAAAGGGTAAAGTCAAATCAGGCAGTGAGGGGTACTGGGTAATCTAGGAAAGGTTACTACTCAGGATCAGTAAATCTGGATTAGTGAGAAAGTAGCATGGATGTGTCAAAACAAACACTTCGAATATTAATTTTGGGGCACTAATTGCTAAAACTAAACAAATGAAGTTGACAAGCTACTGGTGAAAATCTGCAGAAGAATATTAAAAAGGTAGCAAGCTTAGAAAAACAGATGTGGCAAGTATTTAATCTGAATTTTAATTGCTTTAAAACCACCAGAAAAGGCAATTTTATATTAAATGTGAATTAAAAACTATTTTAATCTCAGTTTTAATTTTTTAATTCAAAAACACCCCAAGTGTATCAAAATTAGTGAAACAGTAACAGCTCAAAAGCAACTGTGTGAATGGCAGTTCTTGCTGTTTCTATTGCAAATTCTCAAGAGACGTATCTCGGAGAGGTCCAGTTCATCTATTCAAGCCAAGTCACCAGTTTTAAGTGACGGTCCTGCCCACAAATTGGCTTGAGGGATCAGATTCTTCTCTGTCACTTGTGCTAAGGAAGAGCAGACTTTACAGGTGTGGAGTGATCAGCAACTGGCCTCCAGAGCTGGACTCCAGGGTTCCACCCTTAGATCATTCATTTACAAGCTGTGCAACATCGGGGCTGTTACTGACTCCCTACTTTCAAACCCAGAATTCACAATAGGAGCGTTACCCAGAAGAAAGCAAACACAGAAGGTCTCACATCGGGAGAGTATGGAGTGCAGAACAATCTAATGGTCCTGGGAATGAAAATTGTATTCACATTGTCACAACTGGAGCATAGGGGGTCCGAGCACAATATTGCCGTGTCGTTGTTAGGGGTTGGTTGTCCATTCACCCCAGTTGCTAGCACAGAGTCATGATTATACAGATGTCCAATGGATGCGTTTGTAGAATTGAACGTACTTACTTTATCTGATTTTGATACCACATGAAAGACTACGGTGACCATTTTTAAAAAAGAAAAGCAGGAAGATGAGGAGTTGGTAAATTTTGCATTTCACATGCGGGCAGTAGGTTTAGGTGCAAATGTCTAGCCAAAAGTTAGAAATGTGAGACTGAGTTTGGAAGGTAAGATGGGGCTATCAAAACAAATTTGGGGATCATCTGCCTCATGTGTGAATTAAAACTACACGAGGGGATGAAATGACTAAGAGAGGGAACCTAAGAAGTAAGGAGGGAGCCAGAGCACACACTGGGGAAGCTAAATACTTAGTGAGCTTTAGAGAGTAAGATTCTGGGTTGCACACGACAGGGCTGCATTGAGCAGAGCGGGAGAGGCATTAGTTTTAGAATCTACAGACACAACCTCCTTGATAAATGACCCATTGCATCACCCTCACCTTCCATAAACAAATTCTGCCAAACTTCCAAAAAACAAAACAAAAAAAACCCCACAACTTATCCTTGAAACATTTCTGCCTGCATCTCTTTCCTACAGCATGGTCTAGAAAGAAACTATCATAACAGCTACCTTCTCCTTCTTCCCTGTAAATAATGCTGGAGGAATCAACATTGAAATTCTGAAATGATTTCACACTCTTGACCAGAACTGGAGTAGGAATTGACATTCTTGCAGGGTAATATTAACATTTTATGTCAAACAGCACATTTTTTTCTCCCTTAGCAAGAATTTTGTCTCTATGGTTTTTTTTTAACTTCATGTTTTCAGTAACTTAATTTGGTTTTTGCTGGAAGTTTGTTTTGTGTGTGTGTTTTGTTTTGTTTTTTTTGAGGTGAATGACATAAGAATAGCTAGAATATTAATTGACATGTTCAGGCAGGGATGAAATCTATTTGAGGATAATGTAAATTGGAAGTACAGGAAGGTGGCATTTATAAATGTGGAAGCACAAGAACAAACTGAATCTTAATTTTTTCCCCAATTTTCACACCATTCAGAATTACTGTTTGCATAGACCATGTGGAATAATTTGGAATGGGTAGTTTCAAACCTATGCAGATAGCCTCTAAGCAGGTATAAGGAGCTCATACTGGATATTTGCTTACATAAGGATAGGTAGGTATTTCACAAAGTTTTTTTGTTTTGTTTTAAATGTGAATACATTGATGACACAGTAGGGCATTAATATTTGCTTAGAACCATAAGCTAAAAAACTAAAATTATGAAATATCTTTATTACCTCACACATAACATTTATAATATAATTGTAACCAATCGCATTCATTAAAAAAAAACTAGTTTTTTTAACATAATTTTTCATACAAATACGCTCATCAATTTATACTTGATTGTTATAAGAGGATCATAAAGAGACCTGTTTCACCCACAAAATTTGAGGGCTTTTAAATTTCCTAAAGGGCCACTTCGGTCTTTAATATTCAAAATTTTTTTCAAGTCTATCATATCATTACTTTTCTCTTCAGTTACTTATTGAAAATGTGGTAGACTTACACTATCATTGATTTTTATGTGATTAATTTCTTTCATAGATGTCATAAAATCTAAACTCCCTCCACCAAGATTTGAGATTTCCACTATGTTTGCACTGAATTTTCAGGTGTTTACGGTATCTGACATTCATCAAGTCTCTCCTATACATTTTTTTACAATGAGTAGGGATGGATGCTAGTGTTATGACCAGGGAAGTGTTAGAAAATGGAATCTTTAAGTGTTCCAACAGACGAAATGTTTTCATGTAATGTCAATGTTTGCTTCTGCTGCAACTGTGTAACAATGGGAGACTGCATCATAAATATTGGATTTCAGAGACCCATCAAGCTATCATTTTTTAGGTTGGATCATCTCTGCCTCTTACCCCAGAGATATGGCATAAAAGAACAGGATAAAAATCCAGAACATACTTCAAAGTGCATACTTAAAAAGGGACTATTTTTGTATATTCCAGTGTTCAAAATAAATGTAGGAGTTCAAAGCAAATAAGCACTTTTCAAGGGGCCTGGGTGGCTCAACTGGTTGTCTGCCTTCCGCTCAGGTCATGATCTCAGGCTTCTGGGGATCGAGCCCCACATCAGGCTCCCTGCTCAGAGGGAAGTCTGCTTCTCCCTCTTCCCATCCCCCTTCTCTCACTTTGTCAAACACATAAAATCTTAAAAAAAAAAAAAAAAGTAAATGAGCATTTTTCATTGATGGTAACATTTGAGTGATCATTACTGCCTGGTGACATTTCACTTGCCTTAATTCAACTTTTAATCGTCGCATAACCCATTAACATGGTTATGACATCACCTCCATTTAAAACATAACAAAAGTGAGACCCAGAAAGGCTAGAGAATTTGCTCAACTTCACAAAGCTAGTAAAAATTCTGAAAAAATAATTCTAAGCTCTACAAACTGACATGGTTTACATGGGAAAGGTTATGGAGTTTAGATGCAATGGCACCTGCAAACAGTAGAACCTTTTGAGGTTGATGTAGCTATTAGACTTACACACCAATTTGTAAATAAGGATAACTTGAGTACTGTGTTTAGAGATAAAAATAGCAATGAGCTGCTAATGCATTCTTTTAGGCATCAAAGAAGCTAGGGCTCATGTTTCTAATTCATATTAGTTTTGTTCTATAAAACACACAAAGACAGGAAGAATTTGAAATCATCATTTGAGAATAGAAGTTAATAAATTCCTTACAATCATCATATTCTATACGAGGTGCTAACTACTTTGTTGTGCTGCCCATTCATCTAGAGGCACTATATCTGACATTGATTTCTTTAGACACTGGACTACAACAGCTAAAAGCCTGCCTGACCATTCATTATTTCAACGATAAAAATACTGGCATAGGAGGTCAAAAATCTGTAGCAGTCATATGTAGGTATTCACTTGCAAATCTTGACTACTGATGAGACCCCAATATTAGAATATGGGTAACAGTTCACAAACTGGGTTTAGACAGATATTTGGAGGACAAGCAAGTGCCTCCTTCCATAAAACTGACACAAAGAAATCCTCCCCCTAAAAATACATTGATTGTTAATAAATGGCAGAGACAAGGACAAAGAGTCTCTAACACAGTAAATTATTCTTTTGTGTGTGTGTGTGTGTGTGTGTGTGTGTGTGTGTGTGTGTATGTTAAAGATTTTATGTACTTATTTGGCAGAGAGAGAGCACAAACAGGGGGAATGGAAGTCCAAGGGAGTAGCAGGCTCCCCGCTAAGCAGAGAGCCAGACGCAGGGCTCAATCCCAGGACCCCGGGACCATGACCTGAGCTGAAGGCAAAGGCTCAACCGACTGAGCCACCCAGGCGCCCCTACAGTAAATTATTCTTAACATGTTCTAAAAATTTCCAAGCGTCACAATTCCTTCTGCTAGCTCTACCATGCTTATCAAGTCTACTCAAGCATCACTAGAAATCAAACCCTAAAACAAGCAAATAAATAAACAAAAACCTAGCAGGTTTACCACATCCCTAGATAACACTGATATTCTCTGGGATCTTTTCCAATAGGCCTTTCAGATGATTCAGTTCCCATCCCATAGGGAAACTTCTCTCCTTGACCAAACTTAAGTCAGGCTCCTCTGAGCATTCCTACTTGTCTAGGTTCGACCCTTGGTTTCTGGTACTGTCTTTGTACGGTCCAGTTTTACCAAGAATCCTAAATCAGATTAGCCCCATCCCTCATCCACGTTCCTTATCCTCCACTATCCCATCCAGGCAATATCTGGCCACCCAGGCTTGCCTTCAGCAAGAATCTTATTAGTCTACTTTCGTTAAGAACTACGCTTACTCTATTCGTCACTTTGTACCCACTGACCACACCTTGTTCCTTGACTATAAATTCCCACTTGTCCATGAGGTATTTGGAATTGAGGCCAGTTCTATACTGAGATCCCTTTTCCCCAGTTGCAATTGTTCCTGAATAAAATCTGTTTTCACTACTTTAACTACCACCCAGTTCTGGCTTTCTTTGCTGGTTGGATCAAATTCAATAGGGAAAAAAAGATGTTGGTAACGATGATGATCTAGGTACTCCCCAAACATCTCTAACTGTCTTTGCATCTATGCCTCAGTTTTCTCATCTCTATCCTGGAGATAAAAAGCATCTCCTTCACTTTGAGGATTAAATGAGTTAATACAACACTTAGAATGCCTAGAATATACAAAATATTCAAGAAATGTTATTTTTGTTACTATTACTAATAAATTCTACATCCGTAAGTTATTCTAAAAATCTAGTGCTTTAACCATATATGTATTTCAGTATTATAAAGTCTTTTCATTATGCCCTACATACTCGCTGTTCAAGCGAAATTCCCAAATACCATATAAGTATCCTACAGGTAACTACAAGTTAACAAGTAGAGATCTTTAACACATTAAAAAATCCCCTTATTACTTTACATCACATATAAATATAAACCTATCAGTTTAAGAATACAAATGCATACTCACTTATGGTGCATATTCACCTATGAATGGATTCATAGGTGCATATTCACCTATGAATGGATTTAGAATTTTTTATGGTTTTAAAGATAAGGAGCACCCACAGAGGTGTGAAAAGTAATCAATAGTACAATAGGGATCAACAACTTATCAGAGGCTGTAAAAGGAGTTAATATTCTATCACACAGAACCATGCCTGACTAAACTCTCAAATATATTTTTTTTTGGTTGAAATAATCTGAAGATGAAGCAGAATAGAGACCTTGGATCCCAGCCTCTCCCTGCCTCCTGCTCTCCGCATCCCACAAGCCCCAGCTGCACTGAGGTAGAATGGAGACCTTGGATCCCAGCCCTCCTTGTTTGCTGCTCTCTGCAAAGGGAGGGAGGCGGCAATCAGCCATGAGAGACTGCAACAATGTCCCGTTTCCCTCCCCCATCACCCGTAGCCATAAAAATTTATCCCAAACCCTGCAGGTTGCTCAGTCTTGGGGAATGATCCCACTGGGCCCGCCTGGTGTAAATAAAGCTGTCTTCCCCTATGCTCCGTGTGCCGTTTGAGTTTCCTCAGTCACTTCAGTTTTCTGCAACAAAGACACCAGGCTTTAAACCTTTTGGGGGTTCAATAAATGTTAGCTATTGTTACTATCAATGAAAAGGGTTAGTTTACTTTCAACTCACATACTTGGTATTTACAACACCTCTCAGAGTTCCTAACAAAGGCTCTAGAGAGACTTTTGTTGCATCAAAGAATAGATAAGTAAATGAATGAATGAATCCTATCAATGCCATGATGATATGAACATCTCTGGTCCTCTGCCCTTCCTTAGTCTTCATCTTATTCGTTCTTCCCTCTACCACCTGTTTATGTTGACCTCTTGGGGACTGCTACCTCTCTTCCGCTTTGGTTTTACTTTATCTACTCTTGTTTTTATTTTTTTCTTTTTCAAACTCTCCTTAACTAATTGAGTGAACTGATTGCATGAACAGATTGACAGACTTTACGTTAAAAATGGAAGACTATATATTTAACTTTTACCTCTCAAAACTCTTCTGAAATGAAAAGAGAAATTTTTTTTCTCAAAAGTATAGATCCTCAAGGACAAAGATAACAGGGAGAAGAAAACATCAAGATTTTAGAAGCTAGAAATCTTAGGAATGAATGGGAAATGACTTAGGAAACCTGAATGCCCTGAAACCCAGCCTGTTTGATGGGGAAGCCCAAAACTTAGTCAGTGTACCCCACAAATAACACAAGCGTTCAGGAATTGAAGTTACATGGGGACATCTGAGAAGAAAGAATAGAAGTAGAGCTGATTGGCTGAAAAATCTGTTTGGAAAGAAAATAAATACGGGTGGCTCAATCAGTTAGGCGTCTACCTTTGGCTCAGGTCATGACCCAGGGGCCTGGGATTGAGCCCTGTGTCAGAGCGTCTGCTACTCCCTCTCCCTTTCTCAAAATAATATTTAAAAGAAAAAGAAAAAGATTCTTTCTAATCTCATCCAAAGATGGAAAATTCGCTTTCTGGATATGGCGAATTGGAGGATCAAGGGAGTACCAGGCACGGTTAGGAGCAGGGCTACCCAACTGAGAATTGCTGAATTGTCAAATTCAGAAGATTCCAACTCGGATTCCAGAATGGAGTCAACTAGATATGTACCTTCCATGGGTCACTGAAAATGATTCAAAGTCATCAAGGAAATATGACCAGAGACAAAAGACCTAGTGTTACCAGTAGGCAAGTGACTGCCCCCACCAACAAAGGTCTAGAAGACTCCTACCTCAACACACACACACACACACACACACACACACACACACACACACACAGCTTAGGATCAAGATTTCAGTTACTCATCCTCAAGTGAGTGGTGAGTCAGACTACTGGACATTTGAGGAAAGGTTCTCACATAAGAGACCAAGATCAAACCCATCAGAAAAACAGAATTGTCCTTTGAGTCCTTTCAATATCTACCATAGTCCTTTGACAGTGTTTTATTCTAATTATTTCTCCCCATGTCTACATTTTGCTAGTAGACTATGAGTTGCTTGAACACAGAGAATGTATCTTAGATATTTTTGCATCTCCAGTGAATAGCCTGGAGCCCAGAAAAAAATACAGAGTACTTGACAAAAGCCCATTAATTTAAGGAGAAAGGGAGGGGGAAGGAAGTGAGATAATAAGGAGAAAAAGCTTGCGATGAGTGACTGTACAGTAGGCTTGACTCAGAGGGGGGAAAAAAAGCCACTGGAGTATTCCAAAATTTAGTAGTTCAGGATCAGAAGAGAAGCTATTAAAAGAAAATGAGAAAGAGCTGCCAGGGAATTAGAAGGACAACACCAAACACGGCCTCAGAAGGACAGGTAGTTAGAAAGTGCTTCGAGGAGCTCGCACTCTATACAGGCAGTGCCGCTCCGACCTCGGGTCTGAGGAAGACAGAACTACCCAGAGGCTTTGGCATAGCTGGTGATACCGCTGGTGTCCTTGACAGGAGTCATTTCCAGGGAGAGGGAGAAGGAAAAGCCTCATTGGGTTGACTTGTGAAAAAATTGAAGCTGAAAAGGTAGAGATGGTAAAAAGAGCCAACTCCGTAGAGATGTTTGCTATGAAAGAGCTGTCGAGGTGGAAGATGTGGAGACATTGCAAATACGAATAAAGTATCAGTAAGGCATACGTGTGTGCCAACAGCAACGATCCAGTATAGACACAGAAACTGGTTATGGAAGCGGAACAGCTCCAAGAACAGACCTTTAGAGAAGATCAGAGGGACTGTGGAGAGGCTGCCCTTCGCAGCAAGAACAGACAATTCTTAGAAGGGGACAGAAGGTATACTCCATAGGGGCCGAGGAAGATGGGCTGGTAAAATGGGTGCTGGGAAGATGAAGTGGTTCTCGCTTGATTGCATCTATTTTTTCCATGAAATACGCACCACTTACACACAGTGAAAGGGGAGATTTTTCTTCTAAGGGGAGTAAAATTGAGTTGTAAAGACCAGGGGGGAAAAAAAACTGCTAATAGTTTTTTAGACTAAGATGTATTTGCTGGGGGGAAACTAACTACAATGCCAAGCTCTGGAACATGCCTCTAGGAAACATTAGTGCCCTCAATCTGTAAAGGAACAAGTACGTAACTTAACTTTACAGCACGGACTACCCAAGCAGCCGCCACAGTGTTTTTTAGCTCAAGGCAATAGCCCCAGGCACACATATTCAAGGGTCTTCAGAGTACATTTCATAATAGCCATTTCCAAAACGTTGTAATAGTAAATACCACACATATCAGGTGTTTACATGTATTTTACATACTTTAATTTCTTTAAGTCTCATGACGTCCCTCTAAAGTAATCACCATTTCTATTAACATCCAACCCTTTTTAAAACCAGAAAACTGATACTGAAGATTAAGCAAGCCACACAGCTTTTTTTTTTTTTTTAAGATTTTATTTATTTGACAGAGAAAGAGAGCACAAAAGCAGGGGAAGCAGCAGGCAGAGGAAAATGGAGAAGCAGGCCCCCCACTGAGCAGGGAGGACCCCTGGGGACCCTGGGATCATGACCCGAGCCTAAAGCAGACACTTAACTGACTGAGCTACCCAGGTGTCCCTACACAACTGCTTGATAGCCACACTGGAAATCAAACCTCAGTCTGATTCTTAAGGTCAGTTCCTTCTATGACCCTATCACTAGAGACACCCACGACTTCTTGAAATACCATTATTTAAAAAAAATGCTCACTTTAGCTAAAACTCCAAATTTTAAAAGATTCATTCTTTCTAAAGTCCCTTTTTCAGTTTAGTCAGAATTAATCATATTTACTTACATGCAGAATTCACTCCTTTCCTTTGTATGTATTAAGAAACATCGTTGAAGCACGTAATTCTCATCAGCAGTAAGATATGTTATGAAGTGGGGGCAGTGGGGGAGAGAAACAATCTAGTTAGAAATAGCTTTAATATTTTATGGTGATTAACGTAACACAATAAAAAAAAAAAAAGAAAGCGTTTTAAGAGCAACAGGCTTCATTTTGGGGACTCAGATGCTCAAAATATGTCTGCATTACAGTCTGGCCTCCCCTTCAATAGTCCCAAACCCTAGCTACACATTGGAATCTCTTGGGGAGCTTTAAAACAATACAAGTTTCCAAATCAACCCATATCAACTAAAATCATTCCCAGGTGATAGAGCCCAGGTAGTGACAATATTTAAAACTTCCTCAGACAATTCTAACGTGTAGCAAAGGACTCGAGCTCCAGGCCCAGTGGTGAGTCCTGTGTTGGAAAGTATACAGCGCTGCAGCTGGGCTCTTGATTTGGGCACAGTCACCGGCACAGGGCTCTTTGTCTCTCAGGACTCAGCGCGCATCTGGAGATCATGAGAAAGGACAGCTCACCAGGAGGACCAAACCTACCTTGACATTCCCCTCAGCTTGACTCAACCTTGGAAAGGTGTCTTCCTTAATATTTAAACACCACGCCAACCCGTTTTAAGGGTTAACTTGTTTTAAGCTGATCCGCTTCTTGTTTACTAACCTAAACACCTTGGTTTGTAGTAAAACTAACCTACGTTGAGATTTGTAGACCACTGGTCTTGAGGAATTAAGGACCAGATTTTCCCAGAAGGTAAGGCCTGACTACATTTGGAAACAACTACCACCGATGCCACCAAGAGCTTGCTCAGATCTTCTATCAATGCAGCACCCTAGAGATCAAGTTTATCTACTAAAGATATCCTTCTCTTTGGGTTTTTAATTCTGTCAAGTTCTTCATTGTTAAAATTAGTTCAGGGGCTTACATCTCCATTCTTCCATTTATTAACATGTTCATTTGGTATCTTCTACAACTACCTATCATAGAATAAACTAACCAACACATTCATTTTTTAAGATTACTGATCGCAAAGAGAACAAGATAATACACACGAAAATAAAGTGGCATATCCAGCAAGGCCATGCTAAGAACAGGTGTAAGAAAAAAAAAGAAGTCGCAAACACTGCTTACTGCATTTGGCATTTCCCTTATGCTCTCCTGATAGGTTTATAATCTCCCGTGGGGACAGGTGTCATGAAATAGCTACTGTTATCTCTATTTTACAGTAAGGACACTGGCTCAGTGACATTATATAACTTTCTCAAGGTTATCCAGGCCCATGCTTGTACTAAAAAATTCAGACCTGTCCAAAACTAATACTCTATTTTGTCCAGATTATTAATGAAATTACTAAGAACAGACTTGAAATTCATCAATTTGACAACTACTTCTTGCCACAAGATACTTAGACACTTACCCTTAAGTTTGTATGCAGCTCATCTACTTTTCAATGTCTGGACATGGCCAGGAAAAATGTATTAATCTGATGAATAAGACGATTCAATTTCATATTAAAGTCAGCTGTTCCTACTCGAGGACTTGCAATTTTTAAAGGATTTTTTAAAAGATTTTATTTATTTATTTGACAGAGAGGAGAGAGATCACAAGTAGGCAGAGAAGCAGGCAGAGGGGGAGGGGGAAGCAGTCTCCCTGATGAGCACAGAGCCCGATGCTGGGGCTCGATCGCAAGACTCTGAGATCATGACCTGAGATGAAGGCAGAGGCTTTAACTCACTGAGCCACTCAGGCACCCCTTAAAGGATTTTCTGAAGAGGTTTTGACTTAGCTTGCCTTGATCACCTCACTAATGTTCGAGTTTTTTCTTGTCATCTTAAGATTTAGCCTATAACCACATTTAGACATTTAGGTGATGTGTCCTTGCTGTACTATGGACCCCAAATTGCCATTTGTACAGACTAGGGTAAGAATTATTTTTAATTTGCCCATGGAACTTTGTTTCCTTCATTCATCAGCCTTCTATTCATGTCCTGTTGATCTATTAGTGCCAGAAGCTTCCAAGTGGTTCCTTCCATACTTTATCTAGATATTTTATATATTCTTACGTTTTCCTGCCTTATGGTGATACGTTTTTAAAATCAGTTTACTATTTTAAAAAATTAGTTTACTATTTAAGCCCCTTGGACCATCATCTAGCTCCTCATTTGTAAATTCCACCTCTGCAGCAGCCCTCTTCCCTGGATACATTGTAAATACAAATTCCATTCTTGGTTCTCTCTCCCTCTTTCAGGAGTCACAATTTATTCTGGTCTTCTCTTCCCCTTATCTTCTCTCTACAAACCACAAACCTACAATCTGTGTCTTATTGTGTGCTGTGTGCTTCCTGTCTAATTCACTCTGTCCAGTATTGGTTCAGTTATTGGCTCTGCACTACAAAAGATGGTGTTTGGGGGCCTCTTTCCTTCTTCTTCAGAGAAAGGGAAGCGATTTAACTTTCTTTTGCTCTGATTCATAGGCACTTTCACATGCTTGGAGAACATAAGAACAATGTTCTGTTGTTCATTTAATTCAACAAATAACTGAACATTCCCAAATTTACTTCCTGGCCATCTAATTCCTTTGTCAGACAGTGCATTTCCATAGTGCTTTTCAATACCTGACAGACATTCAATCAAAGGTAGGACACAGGGGAGGAGCAGGGATGAACAGATCCCCCCACACACACACTGTTGTTGTTTTTTTTTGTTTTTTTTTTTTGATTAGTTGGCAGTCAGAAAAAGGCTCCTAGATGCCAGCTTTCAAATTTCCTGAGCTAAAAGCAAGGGAATGACTGGACAAAGAGATAATTTCTCTTTCTGAAGAGATTCCAGGCATCAAGCCAGAGAAAATGAGTGCCATCATGTTTAATAGTTTAACCCAAGGGAAATTGAAGGGGAATGGATAAGGGAGGTGGCTGAGTTGCTAGAAACGGGCTGAAAGCCAGTCCATCCCTGGATTCAATCTGAGACGGGCCTAGCAAGAGGCAAGAAAGCATGAGCAATAAGCAACTTCAGCAACATTTGGAGCTGTAATCTTCAAGCCTCAATATCCCAGTCGGATTTTCCAAATAAAATTATCATATCATCTCCAACCCTGGAGACCCCATTTGCTATGTTTTAAATGGTAGGAGATAAAAGGTCCCAGGGAATATCAACCTTTAGGAATACAAATATAAAGAGAATACAACAACAACAAGGAAGTAAAAAATAAAGTGATCAAAAGTAAGAGTGCAGAGACATGAAAGGGTCTAAAAGGAGGCATCAAGACAATACTAAATACGGATGCAAGACCAAATAGGAAAGTGCTTTGGGGTTTTGGGATGCGAAGTCCTCTATGGATGCCAACTACAGCATTATCCTTGCCTTTGCTGAAGATGAAGAATGAGGCTAGGTAAGGAGAGTGCATGCGATTTCAAGAGCACTGTATCTATGCATGTCACTTTTTAAAACTTGCACAGCTCATTTTTAAGAAATAGAATACTCCTGAAGTTATCCCATATATGACCTACTTCAAGGGAGACTGACAGCTAAGCCAAAGTCCGTGCCAGCATCTGTTGCTACTACAGCTTCGCATATTAACCACCTTTAGAAGTCTTCATAGATTAATCACTGGGAAAATTAAGCTCATAGCAAGGTTGTTCTCAGGAGAAAGGTGCTGTCATTTTGACAGCTATTACACTAAATGTGAACTAGCACAAAGTACATGACGATTTCTGTTTTTAGTAAATGTTGACTCTAAATTTTGGTAGGTGTAGTTAATAATATCCTACTCTTTGAATAGAGAATTGCATTGGCACAGAGCATTCCTCTGCGGATACAGTCCATCTATTACTCTTCAGATTCAAATGATCATTTCAGAAGGCTGTTTTGAACATTTCGTTAGCATCTAATAGGGCATTTTATAGCGATCCAAGATGAAGTTTTTATTAAATGTTACTTCTGAAAACTAAACATATTTTTCAAGAGGTCCATCCATCTCCACATGTGTATGTCAAGTTGCATAAAATGTCAGGTGACCTCCCTGAATGACTAGCTCCCAGTTAACAGTAAAGGGGATAGTAGCGGTCTCCTGACCGTGTCCTACCTCCCACCCTCGTCATAAGATGTGCACTGTTACAGTTACAGAGCAAAACAATGAGGGGCTTGTAGAGTGGTACACTATAAATAAGGTGTATCTATTTAACAATGTCAATTTTTGAATTAGACTTAAAGTCTTCCAACTTATTTCCTAGTGCCTTAGTTGTACCATGAATCAAAGGTCAAAAGATTCAATATTTGTCATTGTTGTTTTACATACTCTTTTGGGGTCCTCTGTTAAGTATTAATTGCCCACATTGCCCAAAAGACACCTTCTAAGAGCACTGCATTATCTTTTATAATCCTGACAATCATAGGATTCTATCACCAAACTGAAAAGGCTCTAGGGCAAGGGCAGTGGTTAACACAACAACATTCAATAAAGGCTTAAAAAATGCCTGTTGATGCCTTCACTCCTTAGTTCTCAAAGAGTTCTTATCACTCTAATTCTTATTAAAGTGTAGATTCATATACAATTTTAAGAAATACAGAGAAATCTGTATACCATTTACCTAGTTTCCACCAATGGTAACATCTGCTAAAATGCTAACTGAAATTGATAAAATCCACTAGTATTACTCAGATTTTTCTATTATTCAATTGGTGTATGTGTATTAAGTTCTGTACAATTCTATAAGTTTCTTGTATCCACAACTACAGACAAGATATAAAACAGTTCCATTGCCAGAAGGATTCTTCTGGTTGCCCTTTTATAACTCTGACCTACCCTGTCACCACTCATCTATCCTCCATTTCTTTAATTTTATAATTTCCAAAAACTTGTATGAATACAATCACACAGTATGTATCCTTTTGGGATTGACTTTTTGACTCGGCACAATGCCCTTGTTATTGATCCAAAATGCTGTGTGTTTCAGTAGCCCATTCCTTTTTACTATCCTGAAATGGATTTTTCCAGGGAAAATGCCCACAAGTCCAACTGCTAGATCATATGCTACTTAAACATTTATTTAAGATTTTATTTATTTGACAGAAAGAAACACAGCAAGAGAAGGAACACAAGCAGGGGGAGAGAGAGAGGGAGAAGCAGGCTTCCCACCAAGCAGGGAACCCGACTTGGGGCTCAATCCCAGGACCCTGGGATCATGACCTGAGCCAAAGGCAGATGCTTAACCAACAGAGCCACCCAGGCACCAGAATATTTAGTTTTAGAAGAAACTACCAAACTTATTCCCTGAATGGCTATATAACTAAGTTCCTACCACCAATGTATGAGTGATCCAATTTCTTTGCATCCTTGCCAGAATTTTATCTTATTTATCCATTCTGATACACAGGTAGCTGTATCTCACTGTGGTTTTAATTTGCATTTCTGTAATGGTTAATGATGTTGAATGTCTTTTCATGTAGTTATTTGCCATCTATGTATCCTCCTTGGTGAAATGTCTGTTCATGTGCTTTGTCCATTTTCTAATTGGATTGAACTTTTGCTGTTGAGCTTTCAAAATTCTTTCTAAGTGGGATTCTATTTTAGATAAGCTTTGTAAGTATTAAACCACTGGAGAAACTACAGTTGATCCCAATATACAATGGTTTTCATTGCTTTGAAAGAGCCAACAGATTATCTGGGCAAATCTCTTTCAATTGCTTTCCTATACACTAACAACGAAAATATGGAAAGGGGGCGCCTGGGTGGCTCAGTTGGTTGGGCGACTGCCTTCAGCTAAGGTCATGATCCCAGAGTCCCAGGATCGAGTCCCATATCAGGCTCCCAGCTATGCGGGAAGTCTGCTTCTCCCTCTGACCTTCTCCTCTCACATTCTCTCTCTCTCTCTCAAATAAATAAATAAAATAAAATTATAAAAAAAAAGAAAATATGGAAAGGGAAATTAGAGAATCGATTCCATTTACTGTAGCACCAAGAACCGTAAGATACCTGGGAATAAACCTAACCAAAGAGGTAAAGGATCTGTACTCGAGGAACTATAGAACACTCATGAAAGAAATTGAAGA
>CM052810.1:50949159-50969429 GCA_028533885.1 Nasua narica | reverse complement strand
CGAGCCTGGTGGTGGGTATTGAGAAGGGCACGTATTGCATGGAGCACTGGGTGTGGTGCATGAACAATCAATCTTGTAACACTGAAAAATTAAAATAAACATATATGGGGAGAAAAAAAATCTCTCTCATAGGCAAGACTGCCTATGTTCACTTTAGCAGATAAGCAACTAGGACCCAGCAAAAGCACATGGTTTGCCCAAGTCAGGCACAGTTAGTGGATAAAGAAGGGGGCTAGATTCCCTAGCAATGGAGAAATCACCTACCTTCTTCTGGGCCTCAGGACTTCATCTGCAAAGTTAAGGAAATACTGATTCCCTCTATCTCCAAGGAGATTAAAATTCAGAAGCCAGAGTGCCTGGGTGGCTCAGTCATGATACTACTACCCAAGCAACAATGTCCTTTATTCGGGGTGGCAGCTGACTTGTTCTGGACCATAGCTTTAGGACCTTCACTGAAACTGGATAAAATAAGTTTAACTGTAGAAGAGCTTGTTTTGCCACTTAAGCAACATTCATTTCGTCAGTTAACACTAACTTTCCTTAGAACACAAGGAACCTGATAAAGTTCTGAGAAATAAAGTGAAATAGAATGAAACAGTAACAGAGGGTGGGAAGAGGGACTGACAACTTTGTACATTTCATGCTGCCTCATGGGCAGGCACCCAAGAAAAAGGTTCCATTATTTGCAACAATGTCGGAAGGTCATTAAGGGTAGAAGCTGAACCTCCACTGGGCAAGATCGTCAGAGCCCAGGCAGAATAAGAGGGCTTACCTAGCTTTGTGTCCTTGCAGAGGGTCACTCAGCTCTTTCGACTGCTCAGGTACACCCAGAACGACTTGCTATCTCCCAAGGGACTCTGCTTGAAGTGAGTTATAGGGTCCTAAGGTTCTGCTTTAGATTGTCTTTTGTCTTTTTTGTTTTTACACAACTGAGATTTCACATTCGTTTTCTCGTTAATTATACATCAAAGGATATTATCGACGGGTCTTCATCACTAAATCAACCCTTTCTCTGATAAAATAGTTTTCAGTTGCCATGTAACAAATCCTGCAAAATTAGCAGCTGGAAACACTACACACGTATTATCTCATGATTTCCGTAGGTTAGGAGTCCGGCCACAGCTTACCTAGGTCTTCTGCTTAGGATCTGACAAGGCTACAAGCAGAGTGTCAGCCACGCTCTACTCTTTCCCCCCACCCCCCAGGCTCTATTCTTATCTGGAGCTTAGGGTTCTCTTCCAAGCTCACATGGCTATTGACAGAATTTAGTCCTTTTGGTTATAAGATTGAGGCCCTGAGAATCCTGGGCACTGGCTGCAGCTATCTGCCAAGTGGCCAGCCCTGTAAGCAGTGCCTCTTATGGCCGTTTGCTTCCCTGCAATTGGAATTCTCCAGCCTGCTAAAAAGGAGGCTTATGTAACAGTTATGTGAATGACATCCCATCACCTCTGCCCTATTCTATTAGTTAGAAGCAAAGCACAAATTCTACAGAGGGAAGGTAATTATACAAGGGCATGACTCATTGCCCATCACCTTAAGATGCGTCTCCCATACCTACTGATATTTAATTCGCAAAGAAAGTAAGCCTTTTCGGTGTGAATGGCTCCCAAAAGCAAGAGTGCAGAGGCCAACAGACAGTAAGGTTATTTAAAGGTAGAGCTTCTAGCTCTCTTCCTCAGTTGCCAATTTTGAAAAAAAGCAATGGGTGGGACATGATCAAGAAACCAATGCAAATACATAGGGGTTTGTGATGACACAGGGGGTGTTCCGTCCAGACTCATATCAAATATAATATGCCAAGGTTTTCAGTGTTTGCCTCGGGAAAACGGTATGGTTCAGTGTCCATTTTGTAGGAAAGCAAAATGGCTTTGCACCAATTTAAATAATTATATTTGCCAGACACCCTGACAAGCTCAGGGACTTTTGTTTCACCCCCTAACGCACTCCCTCTAATCCCAGTTCTTCTACATGTCTTCACTCTCTCCCTCTATTCCCCAAACAAGCGCAAATCTCTTCCCCATCCCTCAACACTCCCAG
Organism: Nasua narica; assembly: GCA_028533885.1. Classification (NCBI taxonomy): domain Eukaryota; kingdom Metazoa; phylum Chordata; class Mammalia; order Carnivora; family Procyonidae; genus Nasua; species Nasua narica. The sequence goes on along the minus strand of CM052810.1, from coordinate 50,967,392 downwards.
AATCTAATAATAGCTTCTGCTATTTGATGGTGGTGCTATCACATAATGAAAATTCTTATTGCATGGAGAGATAAAAGAATGAACATCATGCCTTAATATGCAAGGTCATTGAACCTTCTCTACCTTAGGAAAAAAAAAAAAAAAAGAGAGAAACCAATGATGTCATCCAGTGACAATTCTTCCCAAGTAAGAGTTGGGAAGATTTGCTCCTTGGTTTAACAAAGAAAAAATCTTTCGATTCCACTTATAAAGCTTCCAACACCATCATTTTCCTTTTCAGTCACCTGTGCTCCTAGTTTCAATCCTGTGTGCAAATGGCCTCCAAGTGAAATCACCCAGACTGAATATTCACTAACATTTCCACCATTTGCAAGACCTCACCACCACAAAAGCATCATATTTGAAGGAGAAACTCATCTCTTAATTTATGCTTTATCCTGCCTTTCCACTTTTTAAAAGCAGCCTTCCCCTGGCCTCTAAGACTCGAATTCTATCATCCTTATTTCGTCCTTCTCTACAAAGTCTCTTTTCAGGGTTTTTCCTGCCATCTCAACCACTGGGGTACTGTTCCCAGGTATCCTTGCCTTTCCACTCCCTGTGCTGCTACTGCAGCTCCAGCCCACCTTCCCCTCTCCTGCTGGGTCGAAGGAAATAAACGCCTTCCTTCTTCTTGCTCCCTTTACCATCAGTTCTAAACACTGTTCCCAACAGCTTTTTACAACACCTCCTGTCATGGCATGACCCTATAGTAGTCAATTGCTCTCTAAAACACATACAACCCAAACTGCATGGGCAGGCACTCAACAACTTCCAGAATATGGTGCCAAACCTCTATTCCTAGAACTCTCGCCTATGATAATTACACTCCCACATTCTCACCTACTCATGGTCATTTACTCACTAACCTTCAGCCTACTTCATCTACTTTACCCTTTCCATACCATATTATGTTTATTGCTGCCTGGAATTCCATGCATCTCCTTTACAAGTTATCTCAATAGTCACATGCTTCATGAACTGCACCAGATTTCTTCATCTATATCCTGATTTTTGGAGAGAACAAAAGCAGCAGAGCATTGCCATGGAACCCCACTGTAAAAAACAAAAGGAAGTCTCCCCTTTTCTATAATGACATCATAAAAAAGTCTTTGACTAAATAAAGGTCATTTTTCAGAAACTTTCCTAGGAAATAATTTTTCAACATTCATCCATTCACTAAACATTCATTAACCTTTCTTTATGTTCTAGAAATGGAAGGTGATGAACAAACAAAGATATGAATTCTGGCTATAAGAGGCTCAAGATCTAATAGGAAAAATAAATGGGAAACAAATGCAATGTGATAAATATTTATACAGGCACACCTTGTTTTATTGTTCTTTGCAGACGTTGCAGAGGTTTTTTGTTGTTTCTTTTTTTTTTTTCTGTTGAGTTTTTGGGGTATTTTTCCTGTGGTCTTGGTGGTATTTTTCTTTTTTCAACAAATTGAAAGTTTGTGGTAATCCTGCATATAGCAAGACTATCAGTGCCCTGTTTCCAACAATATTTGCTTATTCATGTTTCTGTAACACATTTTGGCGATTCTTAAAATATTTCAAACTTTTTCATTATTATTATACTTGTTACAATGATTTGATCAGTGATTACAACTCACTGAAAGCTCAAATGATGGTTAACATCTTTTAGCAATAAAGTAATAAAGGTGTATGGGGTTGTTTTTTTTTCTTTTTAGATATAATGCTTTTGCACACTTAATAGTCTACAGTATATTCGAACCATAACTTTATATACACGAGGAAGCCAAATAATCCATTTGACTCACTGTATTTGATGGTTACTTTATTGCAGCACTCTAGAACCAAACCTTCAATATCTTCAAGGTGTGCCTGGGATCAATAATAAATAAATGATCTATGTAGACTGAATTTTCTGATGAGAAGTGGAAGTAAACAGGTGAGAGGTGAAAGCTTTCTTCATGAAACTGAAGAAATGACATTTAAGTTAGACTCAAAATAATATATATAACATGTTTGAGTAGTTATTACATACCAGGCACTATACCAAGCACTGTATATCTATTTCTTTCATGTGATCGTCACAACAACCATATGAAGATGGTATTATCCCATTTTACGGATTAGGGAAAAAATGAGGCTCAGAGATATGGGAGCAACATAGCCTAACCCACAGAGTTAATAAGCCGTGGACTTGGGATGAAGACCCAGGTCTGACTAAACCCATAATCCAGGCACTGGTAACTGCTGCAACCAGAGCTCTAGACTACACCAACCTAGATCTCAAGTACCCCTACTTTAGCCCACAACAAATGTAGACATTGAACTTTACACTGGAAGTTTAATTGGGGTGCCTGGGTGGCTCAGCTGGGGAAGCATCTGCTTTTGTCTCAGATCATGATCCTAAGATCCCAGGATCGAGCCTAGCATCAGGCTCCCTGCTCAGTGAGGCATCTCCTTCTCCTGCTCTTCCACCCATTTGTGCTTGCTCTCTCTCTCAAATAAAATCTTATTTTTTTTTAAAGATTTTATTTATTTATTTGACAGAGAGAGAGAGAGAGAGATCACAAGTAGGCAGAGAGGCAGGCAGAGGGCTGGGGAAGCAGGCTCCCTGCTGAGCAGGAAGTCCAATGCGGGGCTCGATCCCAGGATCCTGAGATCATGACCAGAGCCAAAGGCAGAGGCTTTAACCCACTGAGCCACCCAGGCGCCCCTCAAATAAAATCTTTAAAAAAAAAAAAAAATAATAAAGTACACCAAACACAAGCAATATAAGCTTTACTGAAAATTCTGTAGGCAATTTGGGAGGAGGTCACCCTTCCCATTATGTGTTTCCACAGTTACATCACTTGTTACTTGGCTACCATCTGAGGGCTTCTCCTCTCCATTTCCTTCCTAGACTCCTTTATGAGCCTGCCTGCTTGCCTCTTTTTCCTCCTTGGGTATTCAGAGCAATCTCATGTACATGCAAAACCATCAGTGATCAACAAAATGACCTCTCATTAACAGCACTGACCTTTATTAAAATCAAGTATAAGAAAAACTTCTGATACTAGAATCTGCTCTTGGGGATTTACCTCTCACGTCAGATAGATTTTCAGTGTATTCTTCCCACCAAAACGCCATGCTATCACTAACAGGAACTCTGGTAAATGAATTATTTTTCCCCACAGTTTTGCTACAGTGGAATAATGCTCTTATTTTGAAATATATATATATATACACATATGTATATATATATATGTATGATTTTCTCTGGTGCATTTATATACACATGACTTTTCAGATTGAGTCAGTCAGATAAACTAGTTATTTTTTAAGATTTTATTTATTTGACAGAGTGAGCATGGCAGCAGCAGGAACGGGGCAGAGCGAAAAGCAGACTCCCCGTAGAGCAGGGAGCCAGACGTGGGGCTCAATCCCAGGACCGTGGGGCATGACCTGACCTGAAGGCAGACACTTAACCTCCCGAGCCACCCAGGCACCTTATAAACTAGATGTTTTAAAAGAGATGAATTGGCTCAATATGAAAAGATTGAGAAGGTAGAGAAGAAACAAACAGAGCTAGCACAAAGATAGTAACTTCAGGAAGTAGCTATGACCTCTAGGCCTAGAACGCAGGGAAGGTGGGGGAAGCTCAGTGACGCATCTAGGGAATGGAGATTTGGACCTCCGAAGTGGTGGCATGATTAAGCCTGATTCTGGAAGTGTGGAAAGAAACTCACAAATGGAACTAACTGCCGCTCTTAAGGTTAGAAGCCATTGCTGAAGCAATGTGACAAGGACAGGAATCCAATATGAAGGACCAAGTTCCTTCTCCCTTCCTCTGTTCCAGTCTCCCTCTAGTGCCCCTGCTGACAAAACAGGAAACTGCTTTGCAGAATATAGTTAACACTAATTTCAAAGCCAAAGAAGTGAATGCCTTTGAACCGCAGGACAGCTTGATGACCAGTACAATAATCTATTTGGCCTGAGTCATCCATCTGCCTGGTTTAGGGCAAGGAGGCCAGGGTGGGAGTAAAGGACAAAGATTTTTACTAAAGGAATTCTGATGGATGGAAAGATGGTGTTAATATTAATCTTTTAATATTTGCATGATGAGTTTCGAGTTTGTAGTGAGACAACAGGCGCTGTTAGAGATTTTTTTTTCTAAATTCTTTTATCTCATCTCAAGAGATAAGCCTAGAAAACCAGACAATTAGTTTTACCTTTATACTAAGGGTAGGAAGAGAAAATTACAGAGATAAATTGATAGCCTAAAGCTTGTCTCTTCCAGCTCAGTGGATAGGGAACAAGAAGAAATGCTGTGAAAGTGAACAGGTCAAAAGGAAAGGTTTTCAGAAAAATACTGTATGCTCTCACTTAAACACCAAACTCCCAGGGGCAAAGAGAGGATCAGACATTGGGTCCCACAGGCAGTGAATAGGGGAAGGGAACTGCAGGAAGGTGATACAAAGGTACAAAATTCCATATGGTAAGTCCTAGGAATGTGATGTACAACATCTTGACTATAGTTAACACTATTGTACAATAGATAAGAAAGTTGTTGCAAGTAAATCCTAAGAGTTCTCATTCCCAGGAAAAGTTTTGCCTCTCTTTTTTATTATAACTATATTAAATGATGGGTAGTAAATAAACTTATTGTGGTAATCATTTCACAATATATGCAAGTCAAACCATTATGCTTCATGTCTTAAACTTAACAGTGCTGTATGTTAGTTATATTTCAATAAAACTGAGGGAGGGTTGAAGCAAGAGCTTTCATTCCCTTTACCTTTCTTCCTATCAACCCTCAATAGGACAGGGCAATGGGAAACCTCCAGGTATACAGAAGGATAGCTTAAACATTGGGAGCACGCTCCTAAGGTATTCTGGGGAAAGACTGCAAATCTTACTCACGGCCATTACCAAATGGCACAGGTTAATGCAGCAGTACACTAATGGAAGGTAATTAAATAAGTAGAAGCTTTGGTGTGAGGTGACACATGTTCCTGGTCGTCCATGAGCTATATATGGTATGCAAAGAAGTTCTCACATGTCTCAGTTATGGAGTGTGAATAAGCTCAAAGATCTCGTGGGTAGACAGAAGTCTGAGGAAACAAACAGGCTACAGCATGTGAGGTCACCAAGATCGAGTCTAATGGCTAGAATCACAAACGCTAGAGGTAGGTTCTAGCACATTGCCCATAAGATGGACCAGAGTAGATGAACCAAAGGATCATCAATTCAGAGAAGCCTGGCATTCATCTCTAGATCCAGAAGTCACTGTGTCAGTCCAAGGACTCTAAGGGCTCCATCATTTGTCTACTTACCATCATGAGACTTTTTTCCCCCTCCTCCAATCCCTCCCTTTCTTCCCTCCCTCTCCTTCTTCCTTTGGCTAAAACAATGTTCTTTAGTTGCTTTTTAAAGCTTAATGTAGTGATTAATGAGAGCTTTTTCACCTAGGGTTTTAATTCCTGACCTACAACTTTACACTATCACAGACTGTCCATGTTCAAGGTAAGGAGCAGGGTATGCTCATCATGTTAGCCTACAACTCGAACCACAACCAAAATGAACTAATGTTATCCTGATGAAGGTAGCGGGGTAGGAGGACCCTAACCTCACCTCCTCTCACAGATAAACTTCAGTATAAATAACGCCCCCATCAGTGTGAAAAACCCAAGAAATGACTCAAAGACTAGCCTAACAGATTCCACAGGCCAATGTGAAGAAGCAGTATCGAAGAGGTTAAGAAGGGTAGAGAGGTGGTCAAAAGCCCAACTGACATGTGGGACCATCTGCAAGAGGGAGGGACATCTCAGGAGCAGAGAATGACACACCTCACACCATACATGTCAGGCACAGGGGACCCTCATTACAAAGACATATCTCCTTAACATTTGGCTTTGAAAACCAGAGGGGCTTAATTTGAGTTTTTACAATCAAAGAGCTTAATACCCAGAACCTTAAAAATCAGTGGGCTCTGTTCTGGAAGATCTGGGATGAGGATACAAAACTGTGTCCCCACCCTTCAAGAGACAGAATAACAGATAGCCCCACTGAGACACAGTATAGAAGCACCAGTTTGAAAAAATGCCTAGGGTCTACTCAGAGTGTGCAAGCAGCCATGACAGAGGTCAGTACCACTCCAAAGTGACTCCTGCCCTGAAAGGGGGGGAGAAAACCACACACACCAGTTCAACTGTGGCCCCAGAAGTAGAATGAGCAGACACCTAGTCTGACTGCAGACCCCACCCATCAAGACAAGCTACTAAGAGGATGACACAAGGAGAGCACCTTGCAGATTGGTGCTACTGCAGTTCTGGCAAAAGCCTGGTTTGACCCAACTCAAGCTGAAGGCAGCCAAAGACTGGCCTACTAACACACAGACTGAGCTCTACCCACAACAGGCAGAGAAAGCCATTGCAGATGACTGAAGGTAAAAGGGGCTCAACCGCAATAGTAGGGTGCATGAGACATACTCAGCAGATACCGCTGAAGCACCAGGATCTTGTGAACAAGGGATACTGCACTGCAGAACACTACAGGACTTCCTCATAAGGCCACTACTTTCCAGAGTGGGAGATGAACCTGACTTTCCTAACACAGGGAAATACACACAGAGAGTTAGTCAGATTTCAGGGACAGGGAGTACATCCCAAATGAAAGAAAAGAACAAAATCACAGCAAGGGAGCTAAATGAAACAGAGATGATATGCCTGAATATGAAGTGACTGTCATAAAGATAACCACTGTTCTGGAGTAAAGAGTGGAGAACCTCAGGGAGACCCTCAGAAAATAAACCCATCTGACAACTCAATAATCGAAATTAAAAATACATGAGATGGAATAAATAGTAGACTAGAGGAAGGAGAAGAACAGAACAACAGCATGGAAGACAGAGTTATGGACATCAAACTGAACAGGAGAAAGAAAAAACATTGATAAAAAATGAGAACAGATTAAGAGAACACACCAACATCACCAAGTGTAACAATATTCTCATTATAGAGATCTCAGAAAGAGAAGAGAGAAAAGGAAGCAGGATATTTGAAGAAATAGTAGCTGATAACTTTCTTATTCTGGGGAAGGAAGTAAAATCCAGTTCCTAAAGGCAAAGAGAGCCCCCAACAAAATCAAACCAAGGAGGCCCACACCAAGACACAAAATAATGAAAATGGCAAAAAGCAGTGATAAGCAGAATTTCAAACATAGCAAGAGAAAATAGTTACATACAAGAAACTAAGCTTGATAACTATTAAATTATTTTTCAGCATAAACTTTGCAGGCCAGAAGAGAATGGTGTGATATACTCAAAGTGCTAAAGGTAAAAACCTGCAACCAAGAATATTTTATCCAGCAAGGCTATCATTCAGCATAGGAGAGAAAGTTTTCCCAGACAAACAAAAGCTAAAAGAATTCATTACCACTAAACCAACATTACATGCAGTGTTAAAGGGGACTCTGCACAGAAAGAAAAGAACATAAGAGGGGGTAAGGATGGTAGGAAGTACACAAACAGTAAAATAAAGTATATTTATAAAAATCAGTTAAGGGATTCACAAAATAAAAAGATGTAGAGTATAACACTATATACATAAAATGTGTCAGAGGGAACAGAAGTAAAAATTAGATGCTTTTACAATGGGTTCAAACTTAAGCAATTATCAACTTAATATAGACTGCTATATGCATGAAGCATACTTCATGTATGACGCTAACAGTACACAAATCAAAAACTGGTAATAGATATGCAAAAAATAAAGAGAAATGAATTCAAGTATATCACTGAAGAAAGGCAATTAAATGAAAATAAAGCAAGAGAAAAGAACAGAGAAGTGCAAAAACTAAGTTAAAAAAAAAAGTATACACCTATTTTGAATGTACATAGACACTCCAATCAGAAGACAAAGGGTGACAGAATGGATAAAAAATACCCATCTATACGTTGCCCACAAGAGGTTCAGAAGTAAAGACACTTGCAGATTGAAGGGGAGGATACAGAAAAACATCAAGTCAGGGTGCCTAGGTGGCTCAGTGGCTTAAAGCCTCTGCCTTTGGCTCAGGTCATGATCTCAGGGTCCTGGGATGGAGCCCCACATCGGGCTCTCTGCTCAGCAGTGAGCCTGCTTTCCTCTCTGCCTACTTGTGATCTCCTTCCTCTCTATCAAATAAATAAAATCTTTAAAAAAAAAAAAAGAAAAGAAAAGAAAAACATGCAAATGGATGGGAAAAGAAACCTGGGGCAGTCATATTTGTATCAGACAAAACAGACTTTAAAACAAAGACCAAAAGGATACTACATAATCATAAAAGGAATAATTCTCTAAGAAGAACAGGTGCAAATATTTATGCACCCAACATTGAAGTACTCAATACGCAGAGAAGCTATTAACAAAGGAAGCAGTCCATAGTAACATAATAATAGTAGGGGACTTAAACACCCCACTTACACCAATGGCCAGATCATGCAAACAGAAAAACAAAAAAATAGTGAATCTTAATGACATGTTAGACCAGATGGATCTAACATATGTTCATAACATGCCATCCTGAAACAAGAGAATACACATTCTTTGAGTGCACATGGAACAGTCTCCAGAACTGTTCTGGAGATCACACACTAGACCACAAGGCTCAACAAGTTCAAAAGATGAAGTCATACTACACATCTTCTAACCACAATACTATAAAACTAGAAGTCAAGCACAAGAAAAAACCTGGAAAGAACACAAATTCATAGAGGTTAAATGACATGCTACTAAACCATGGATGGATCAACCAAGAAATCAGAGGAAGTAAAAAAAAAAAAAACACATGAAGACAAAAGAAATTTAAAAGACAATGGTCTAAATTCCTTGGGATGCAGCAAAAGTGGTTCTAAGAGGGAAGTTTATAGCAATACAAGCCTACCTCAAGAAGAAGAATCCCAAACAATTTAACCATACATCTAGAAGAACTAGAGAAATAAAAGAAAATCCAAAACCAGTGACAGGAAGAAAATAGAGAACAAAAATAAATGAAATAGAAACTTTAAAAATAGAATGGATTAATAAAACCAGGAGCTGGTTCCCTGAAAAAAATGGAATCAATAAAACTTTAGCCAGGCGAGAGAGAGACTGAGAGAGAATTCTAAATCACAAATGAAAGAAATAAAACATAATACCATTGAAATACGAAAAACTTTAAGAGATTATAAAAATTATACGCTATCAATTTGCACAGCCTGGAAGAAATGGATAAATTTGTAGAAATAAGTAACTTCCTAAAAGTGAAGCAGGAAAAGACAGAAAATTTGAACAGACCAATTATCAGCAATGAAATCGAAGGAGTGGAGGGGAAAAAAAAACACAACCAATCGTCCAGGACCAGATGGCTTCACAGGGAATTCTACCAAATATTTAAGAAGAGTTAATACCTATTCTTCTCAAACTATTCCAAAATATAGAAGGGCAAAGAAAGCGTCCAAATTCATTCTGAGGCCAGCATTCCCCTGAAACCAAAACCAGATAAAGACATCACACACACACACAAACACACACACACGAACACACACAACCACAGGCCATTATCTCTGATGAACATAGATGCAAAAATCCTCAAAATGTTAGAAAACCAACTCCAACAGTACATTAAAAATATCGTTCACCATAGTCAACTGGTATTTATTCCTGGGATGCAGAAGTGGTTCAAGTAATATGATAAATCCCATCAAAAAAAGAAGGTATGAAAACCACATGATCATTTCAAAAGATACAGAAAAAAACATTTGACAAAATACAACATCCATTCATAATAAAACCCTCAACAAAATAGACTTAGAGGGAACATATATCATAATAAAGACCATATATGAAAAACCTACAGCTAACATCGTACTCAGTAGTGGAAAACTGAGAGCTTTTCCCCTAAGGTCAGGAATAAGACAAGGATATCCACTCTTACCACTTTTATTCAACATAGTACTGAAAATCCTGGGCACAGCAATCATACAACAAAAAATAAGAGGCATCCTAATCAGTAATGAAGAAGCAAAATTTCTATTTGCAAATGATATGATACTATACATAGAATACCCTCAAGACTCCACCAAAAAAACTACTAGACCTGGAAAATAAATTCAGTAAGGTTGCCTGATACAAAAACCAACATACAGAAATCCTTTACCATTTCTATACACTAATAATGAAGTAGCAGAATGAAATTAAGAAAATCTCACTTATAGGGGTGCCTGGGTGGCTCAGTTGGTTAAGCAACTGCCTTCGGCTCAGGTCATGATCCCAGAGTCCTAGGATCGAGTCCCACATCGTGCTCCCAGCTCCAGGGGGAGTCTGCTTCTCCCTCTGATCTTCTCCCCTCTCGTGCTCTCTCTCTCACTGTCTCTATCTCAAATAAATAAAATCTTTAAAAAAAAAAAGAAAATCTCACTTATAGATGTACCAAAAGAATAAAATACCTTCGAACAAATTTAACTAAGGAGGTGAAAGACCTGTATTCCGAAAACTAGAAAACACTGATGAAAGAAAATTAAGATAACATAAATAAATGGACAGATTCCATGCTCATGGACTGGGAGAGTTTTTTTAAAATGGCTATACTACCCAAAGCAATCTACACATTTAATGCAATCCCTCTCAAAATGCCAACACCACTTTCCACAGACAGAAAACAAATAATCCTAAAATTTGTATGGAACCACAAAAGAACCCAAATAGCCAATGCAATCTTGAATAAGAATAAAACTGGAGGTACAGGTGTGCCTGGGTGGTTCAGTGGGTTAAAACCTCTGCCTTCGGCTCAGGTCATGATCTCAGGGTACTGGGATGGAGCCCCACATCAGGCTCTCTGCTCTGCAGGGAGCCTCCTTCCCTCTCTCTCTCTCTCTCTCTCTCTCTCTCTCTCTGCCTGCCTCTCTGCCTACTTGTGATCTCTATCAAATAAATAAACAAAATCTTAAAAAAAAAAAAAAAAAAACTGAAGGATCATGACTCCAAACATCAAGATATACTACAAGCTGTAGTAATCTAAAAAGAATGGTACTGGCACAAAAATAGTCACACAGATCAATGGAATAGACTACAGAGCCCAGAAATAAACCCAGGATTAACCTTTGACAAAGGCAAAAATATGTAATGGGAAAAGGGCTGTCTCTTCACAAATAGTGCTGGGAAAACTGGAAAGCTACATGCAAAAGAATGAAACTGAACCACTTCTTACACCATACACAAAAATAAACTTAAAATGGGTTTAAAATCTCAATGAGAAACCTGAAACCATAAAAAATCTTAAAAGAGAACACAGGAAGTAATCTCTCTGAGGTAGGCTGTAGCAACGGTTTTTTTTTTTTTTGGTATTTCTCCTGAGGCAAGGGAAACAAAAGCAAAAAATCATTTCAACTACATCAAAATAAAAAGCTTCTGCATAGCAAAGGAAACAACAAAAGAGATGACTTACTGAATGGGAGAAGATATTTGCAAATGACATATCTGATAAAGGGATAGTATCCAAATAAAGAACTTACACAACATCAAAACAAACAAACAAAAAAAGACAACCAGAAATAAGCGTGGGTGGATAAGAATGGGTGGAAGACATGAATAAACATTTCTCCAAAGACAACATAAACATGGCCAACAGACACTTAAAAGGATGCTCAACATCACTCATGAGGGAAATGCAATCAAAACCACAATGAGGTATCACCACCTCACATCTGTCGGAATGGCTAAAATCAAGAACGCAAGAAACAAGTGTTGGTGAGGATGTGGAGAAAAAGAATGCTTGGGCACTGTTGATGGGAGTCTAAGTTGATGCAGCCACTGTAGAAAACAGTATGGAGGTTCGCCAAAATATTAAAAAATAATTACCATATGATCCAGTAATTCCACTACTGAGTATTTACCTGGAGAAAATGAAAGCACTAATTGGAAGGGATAAATGCTCCCCTCTGTTTACTGCAGGATTATTTACAATAGCTAAATTCTGGAAGCAACCCAAGTGTCCACCCATACCTGAATGGATAAAGAATAAGTGGTGCATATATACAATGGAGTACTATTCAACCATAAAAATGAATGGAATCTCGCCATTTGCAACAGAATGGTTAGAGCTACAGGCTATAATACTAAGTGAAATAAGTCAGAGAAAAACACCTACCCTATGATTTTACTCTTACATAGAATTTAAGAAACAAAACAAAGATAAAAAGAGACAAAAAAAAAAAATCAGATTCTTAACTACAGAGAACAAACAGATGTTTACCAGAGGGGAGGTGGGTGGAGGGATGGGTGAAGTAAGTGAAAGGGATTAAGAGTACATTTATCAAGATGAGAACTGAGGAATGTAGAGAATTGTTGAAACACCTGAAATTAATATAAAATATACTGGAGTTACAATTTTAGAAATAATTTTCATGAAAAAAACAATGGTAGATTATTTTTCATGGAAAAAAAAAACACAGACTAATGCTTCCTTTATTTTTTTATTTTTTTTTAAAGATTTTATTTATTTATTTGAGAGACAGAGAGATCACAAGCAGTCAGAGAGGCAGGCAGAGAGAGAGGGGGAAGCAGGCCCCCCGCTGAGTAGAGAACCCTATGCGGGGCTCGATCCCAGGACCCTGAGATCATGACCCGAGCTGAAGGCAGAGGCTTCAACCCACTGAGCCACCCAGGCACCCCTAATGCTTCCTTTAATAGAATTGGTAAAATTAGAATTGAATGAACCATGAAAATAGGCTCAATTCAAACATTCTTTAAGTTTGAAATTATAAATATATTGGCTTCAAGAGATAACAACCCTACTACTGTGAACTTCATCAGTCCTAAAGAATGAAGGAAGGAGTAGGATGATGTAATGATGGGATTGTGCAATAAAATTTCCAGAACAAGTTTTAATACTGCACTGTTAATGAAATTTATAAAATGGAGCTTAAATTTTAAAAGTTTATCTTTACCTTTTTTCTTTGCAATACACTTTCTCTTCCATATCACTTATGTTTTTCCTTACCCTCCAATTCGTTTTCCAATTGAGATATAATTATCCTAATGAGGTATAATTAACCAAGTAAATTGCCTACATCTAAGGTATTCCATTTTGATGTTTTCATTGTTGTATTTACCTGTCTATCAACCATCTGAAAAAGATATAAAAGCTTTCAGCACTCCAAAAAGTTCTTCTGTGCTCTTTTCCAGTCAATTCCCACCAACAACCTCACCCTTCAGGAACCATTTTAACTTTTATCACTAGAAACATAGGGGTTTTTGGTTTGTTTTGTTTTGTTTAAAGAATTAGTCTGCCTTCTCTTATCCTGTGCATGCCAGATTGTTTCCAAGACATTTTGGATTTATAAATGAAATCATGGAACTTTTACAATACAAAATTTTAGATACTGGAATTTAGACGGTCTGGTAGAGCACTGCTATATTCTGTAACTCAGAGCAACGGCAACAATGGCAAAGCCATTAGAATCATATTCACTATCTTTTATTTATTAGTCCATTTTATCTAATGAGAACAAACAAAAGCCACAGGGTAAGAAGGTGGAAATGCTGCTCTTACTATATTCTCTGTAACAATTATTGCTGGGGATCAATTGGTAGAAAACAAATATCATCTTCTTAAACAATGTGCTCCCTTTAGAGCCTGAAAGATACTGTCATCTTAGAATTGAAGGGTAGCTACCTAAGCAGGAGTAATATTGTTCCATATTAGTGTTCTGATTTCTTCTCATTTTCAGTGTTTTTATAGTAATTTCATAGGAGGTTTGGTGATTGTGTCTTTCTGCAACAATAAAGAACCATTCTTAACATGCGAGGTTTTTTTGTTTAGTTTTTGGTTTTGGTTTTGTTCTTTTAAAGGAGAGCATCTTTTGAAGAGGTGGACCTATTCCCAAGAATGAGGAGAATCCCATGATTGCAGCAAGACCCTAACCCTCAGAGGTACACATCACCACCATTTGCCTTAAGATCCCCAGGATTATCTTGTTCATTATTTAATCTCTATTTATATCAGTCACCTAAAGAAGCTCACAACTCCCAGGTGTTTCCATCTTCCAGATATTACTTCCACAGGAGGTATCTTGGGCAATGAGGCAACACCAGCCCTACCCCAACACTCCCTACCCCTTTTTCTTCTCACCATACCATTTAATATCTGATATACTGTAAGTTTACTTATTTATCTCCCCCTAACTACTAGGAGATAAACTGCATGAGAGTAGGAAGTTTTGTTTTGGTCACAAATGTATTTCCAATGTTTAAACAGTGTTACATATTAGGCATTTAAACATCTGTGGGATAAATTAAGTTACCCCCTTCTGCAATGGCATATATGACTCTAAAATTATTCTTCTCCCTCCTAGTTTTCTCCAGTGGACAATCAGAGTGGTTAGGCAGAGGTGAACAGAGGAGATGCCATGGTTTGTACTGGAAGGATCATCCTTCATTTTTTCCCCAAATGAAGGTCTTTTCACCCCTAACTACTAAGGGTCTCTGGGTAAAAATGGGACAAATTAAAAGGGATGATTCTAAGTTCCAAGTCTGACCAAGGCAAGTACATATAAATGTCTATAAGCGAGGTTTTTCCGCATTAAAACCCTAAGCCTAACTCCTTGGGTGAAAGCAAGGTAGTAAGTAGTCAAGTGTTTTAATGCAAGCAATGTGTACTCCACTATGCAGGAAATGTTCAAGAACAATGAGAATGCACTTGGTAAAATCTCCATGATAATGCAAGAACCTAACTATAAATTTGAACAAAACATGCAACTTCCACTTGATACAGTTTTTCATCTATAAAGACAACCCACCCCCTCTCTCACTCAATCCACCCTCTCTCTCTGAGTTCTATTTCTTTTTTCTCTCTCACTGAGTTCTATTTCTTCTTTTTTACAATATATGAGAGTGAGCATCCTCATATAAGGGAATATTATAGTTCTGGGACAGAATCATCTTCCATTTTCAATCTACTTTACCCAATCTACTGCCAACACTTCTCTCTCTTCATGGTATAAAAACTCTCACATACACATTCTCCCCATTCTCTCAACGGCCACTATCCTAACCACAGCATTTCTTTCATAGACTCTTAAATGGTTTCTCTGCCTCCAGTGTCTTCTTTCCTGAAATCTTTTTACCCCCAGCTTCCAAAATAGTTCTTCCAAAACAAAAGAGGGCATCATGTCACTACTCCACTTAAAAGTGGTCAATTTTTCACAGTAATTTTTCACATTACTTAATTAGGAAAATTTATGAAAGGTAAACTTCCAGTTAGTTATCATTTTATAGACAATGTTTTTTCCCCACTCCTGATTTATCTGCCTAGTGCAGAGAGCTCAAATAACATTACTCCAATACTTCACTACAAGGAGTGGAGCTATCAATCTGATTAGTTAATTTCAGAAAAATAAAGGAAGATGTTTGACTCTACTCTATCCCATGTTCCCTTCCACTGGAGAACAGGATTTTTTGACAGCACCTCCAAACTCTAAATTGTAAGGACTTGCCTGAAGAAGTATGCCTCACTCTGCACCACCTGGAACTCGGGTAGTAAGTCAGCCTAATTCTAGAGATCCACTTGGGTCTCAGTTTAAGATACATTACTGTAAACTTATCTCTTGTCTCTCCTGCTCTTTTTGAAATGAAAATGGTATTTTTGGCTTTCCTCTTTAGGATTGGTTTTAATTTCCCATATTATTTAAGACTGGGGAATAAGAGTGTTATTTTTTGAGGTAATATTATATAATTTATATATATATGTGCACACACATACATACACATATATATGTATATAATATTCTCAGAAAGTGCTTAGCACACATTATTCAATAAATGATGTTACAATAATGATGATTTTATCAAGACCTTTATCAGGTATTTAGAATCATCCCTTAATCACCTTCAGGCAAATGGCCAAGCTGGAAAATCAGAGAGCACTCCCAACGGAGTTTGCATTCACAGTCCATGGATTCCAGACAACTGGCATAGATGGATATATACCCAGTGAGAGATTAACTCTCTTCCTGCACCGCTGACTTGCTTCCACGGTCTCAGACAAAATTAAGTACCAAGTTCTGAGATAATTCCACCTGGGATGGTTGCTTTCAGGACTAGGAACTGGCTTCTACATTTCATGAGTATAGCCAGTGCTGGGCTATCATGTGTCCCATGAACAATGTGGTCTTTTGAAAGGTGAGACTGGGCATTCATTGAACCAATACAACTTCTGATCCTAAAGGACCCACACCAGCTTCAAGCAGGGACAACTCAGGATGAAGATGCTGAAGAACTGACATCTCCCTCTAAGTATCAAGAACTTCTGTGGCTGAGCCTGGAGAACTTCTTGGTAAGAAAGTTTTTCAGAAATAAACTTTAGACATTCAACTCCCGAGGACACAAAAATGTGATGTGGGGCTTTATGATTCAGATTAAGGGAAATTCCAAGTTGCTGGCATTTCATATTAGTGAGTCTTTATAAATTTTATTTTAGGGGCGCCTGGGTGGCTCAGTGGGTTAAAGCCTCTGCCTTCAGCTCAGGTCATGATCTCAGGGTCCTGGGATCGAGCCCCACATCGGGCTCTCTGCTCAGCAGGGAGCCTGCTTCCCCTCCTTCTCTCTCTGCCTGCCTCTCTGCCTACTTGTGATCTCTGTCTCTGTCAAATAAATAAATAAAAATCTTTAAAAATATATATATTTTATAAGTATCTTAGTATTGCCAGTCTCATTGCAGACCAACGGTAAGCTCTGTTGGATGATGTGGCCAGACTAATTTGTAAGGGAAATAGAATAAAGATTTTTGGTTTAGAGAATGGATTAGCCTTACGTATTTAATTTTCAGATTCTGGAAGCAAAGTATCTGTTCACTAGCAGTCCAGAAAAGCACTCAAAAAAAGCCGTGGTGTATATGAGGTTAAGAGTGTCAAGAAGATATAAGCAAGGCTGTCCTGAGAAACTGTGGGTTTCCTTTCTTGCATGTGTGGGTCTTCCCATTTTTTACCACAGGCTTAATGATTAAGTACAATGGGTTAAAAAAAATAAAAGGGAGGTGACTAAGAAATGTTAACAAGAAGCACTACTTACCTCCTACTACTGTTTTGTTTTCCCAGTGAAAAGAGCATTAAGCTCTCGTGTAACTCACTCTATTCACCCTTATACTTTTCTAATGTTGGGTACATTGGAGCAACTAATCTGACAAGTGTAGGAAAAACAGTTAGGGAAACTTGACCCAAGCCAACCCAACCCCTTTTTCCTCTTAGCAGATTCCACCCATATAGAATCACACCATACCAGAAGGTGAACAGAGGCTAATTCTAGCCAGGGGTAGGCCTTCCCTATCCAGCTCTCCCTATAACACAGTGGGTAAATCTGGCTGATTCTGAGGTTCAACTCAGGTCCACAGGCTTTTATACCAAGCTACATTTGCCAATCTCATTCCATATTTACCTACTGTTTTATTTCTTGCATGGCTGAAAACCCAAGCAGAAAACAGAATGTTTGTAATCATGGCATAAATTTCAGATTCTTTTATTCATTTTTATTCATTATTCTATTTTCTAGTCAGCCTGAGCTATTAATTGCTCCCCATACTGCTTCAGCATATCTTGTTTTCATGTCTTTGCCACCACTGTTGACCTTGCCTAGAATATTCTTCTGTTTGGTCACTGCATGTTCAGAAACTTTTTTCATACTTCCATATCAATACCAAATACGTCCTCCAAGATAAGCTATGTGACCACAGAGACACTGTCGTTTGTAGCTGTATCCCCAATGCCTAACATTGTACCTGACACATAGAGATTGCTAAATATATTAATAATGGTTGGAATAAAAAGAGGTGGGCAGTGGGAAACATACCACTTCCTGCTTTGAAAGGATTTAGTTATTAGTTCTAAGATAATTTATGTTCTTGCCTTCAAGGAACTTGGTCTAAGGCTTGGTCTAACGCTGTTTATGTAAACAAATAGCAGAAATTCATCACTGTTTTGGTGTTTTTTATACATGTGATTCTTATCCTCAAGTCCTAAGCTCCTTGAAAGCAGGTAGAACTCAGAATGCAATACATGTTGTAGGAAATATCTAAGTATCTGTTGAATGAAAAACTCCATGCATAAATTGTTAAGAGACTCTCCAAAAACAGAGGTTCCATTAAGCTGCTACCTCAATGTTGTAACAGACCTGAGCAACTCTCTTTTCTATCCACTGCCCTGAGTCAACACTGGAATCAGTCCTAAATTTCTTT
>CM052810.1:50902224-50943518 GCA_028533885.1 Nasua narica | reverse complement strand
GGAAAACAGTATGGAGATTCCTCAAGAAATTAAAAATAGAGCTACCCTATGACCCTGCAATTGCACTACTCGGTATTTACCCCAAAGAAGCAGATGCAGTACAAAGAAGGACCACATGTACCCCAATGTTCATAGCCGCAATGGCCACAATCGCCAAACTGTGGAAAGAACCAAAATGCCCTTCAACAGATGAGTGGATTAGGAAGATGTGGTACATCTATACAATGGAATATTATGCCTCCATCAGAAAGGATGAATATCCAACTTTTATATCAATATGGACAGGACTAGAAGAGATTATGTGGAGTGAAATAAGTCAAGCGGAGAGAGTCAATTATCTTATGGTCTCACTTATGTGTGGAGTATAAAGAAAATCATGGAGGCCATTGTGAGAAGGAAAGGATGTGAGAAGGAAGGGAAGGGTGAATGGGGGGAAATCGGAGGGGGCGATGGACCAGGAGAGATTGTGGACTCTGAGCAACAAACTGAGGGTTTTGGAGGGGAGGGTGTGGGGGGTTGGGCGAGCCTGGTGGTGGGTATTGAGAAGGGCACGTATTGCATGGAGCACGGGGTGTGGTGCATGAACAATCATTCCTGCAACACTAAAAAAAATTAAAAACATATTTGGGGGAAAAATAAAAAAATAAAATAAAAAATAAATTCCAGTTAGTTAACATACAGTGTCATGTTAGTTTCAGAGAATTCCCCTCCCTTCTGGTAACCATAATTTCATTCTTAAAAAAAAAAAAAAATAGGGTAACATTCTCAGGAGTTAGGATTTCAATTTGTTCGGGGAGGAAATAATTCAGCCCACAACAGATGGTGAATTTCCTCCTGAATTTTAAGGGTATTTATCTTGAGACTGAACTCTTCTCTTAATTGTATATAAATTAACAAGAACAATCAAGTACAGGCTTCTATATAGGTTGACTTCTATAGACAAATTATAGAAAATGAGAAGATCTATATATATTTGTATGTATGCACAGGTTATCAGAAAAATGTATTTTCAAGACACAGTAGATATTTGACAAAAAGTTCAAATAAAAGAACTCCAACTGAAAAAGACTAAGGATAAATTTGTGAAGAGCTTTGAATACAAGTTCAAGCAATGTAAAATTGGTCAGAAGGAAGGTATGAAGATTTTGTTTATTTTCAACTAAAATATTAAGAACCAATTATTTTGGAAATTTAAATTGCTAGTATTATATAGGGTAAGCTGGTGGGGAAAAGAACTGGAATGTCACAGAAAAGTATGAACAGGTGCTATAGCTTAAATCCAATAGAACTGTGGAAATGGGGGATGGAGACAATAGAGGGGAAACTAAACAGAAAATGAGAAAAAGATCCTATTTAATAACAAATCGGAACTCAAGAACTAGTAAGAAGAGTGAACAAAAGATGTTGCTGAAATGTAATCCCAACTTATTCATCACCACCCTTGATAGTGGTGTTTCTATTTTTCAATTTTAAATACCTAATTAAAATGTCACTTAAAAAATATGGAGCAATTTCTGTTGTTGGTTGTCTGATTTTCTTTTGCAGAGCTGTGAATATTATTTAGAGGATACCTATTTTCCCCTCAGAATGGTCTTTCATTCAGTGAAGTGTTAAATTACTCACAAAAACTCACTAATTAAATTGACTGTAACTGCCACTACTACAATGTGATGGCCAACATATTTGGCCTGAAAGTGACGGCTAATATCTCATTCATAGAGGACGTGCAAATTAATTTTATTGTTTCCCATTTCAAAACACAGTGCCTTCTACTCCCTCCATGACCCATCTGTCAGCCCCTGCCTATGTAGCCTCCCTCACTAGGCTTACTTATGACATTACTACAGCTCTCTCCTAGGTTCCTGAAATAGTAGTCTTGACAGGAAGTAAATAAGCCACCTCATCTTTACTAGCAGGAAGGTGGAGACAGTCTCACTGCTACAGACAGGAATTCCCAGCCTAAAGTAAAACTCACAACTCAGGGATTGCCCTGCTCCTCTCCTCCTTCCATGGTCTTACTTCTGACAGAGCTCCACAGAGACATACATGTGCACAAGTGGGTACAGGCACGTGCATCTGCCATTCTGGTCCACTAGCTGGCTGTGAACACCTGCCTTGACCTCCCTCACCACTTTTATTCCCATCTGATTTAACTCTGTCCTAACCTCAACCACCTGGTTTAGGGCCTTTGTAATTTGAAATCCTTCTGACAATTTTCCCTCCCCTAAAGCAGGATCCTGCACTTAATCCTAGACATTAACTGATCTCCTTTCATGAACTAATTAGACCACAACTACCAACCTGAACTTTCAGTATTCCCTACTACTCGACTCAGGCTACGAGGCTCCATCTAAAAAACGAGCCATTCTTAGGTACCAACACTAACCTGAGTTGTTCCTGTCTAATTACTTCCCTTAAGTAGTAGCTCATACCCCACATAGACCCAACTTCCTTCCTCTTCCATATGGGAACCATTGTTTGAGGTATTTGTAGGTCTCAGAGCTGAGACTGTGTGAATGAAAATACTAATTCATGCTGAAATTTTTATACTGTTGGCTCCAGCAGCAAAAGGAAAAGTTCACTCTTCACATTCACAACTCTAACTTATTCTAAAAAGAGCCATGAGCGTATTATGGGTTGTCAAGTAATATAAGAAAACAAAGAAAATTAAAACAAAATAGTAACAAGCCTGAGGAGTAGTCAGCAATTCTAAAATCCTGGGGGAATACATAAACTCATTGTCTTCAAAAAGTAACAAATAGCAAAGCTGGCTTTAGTTAGTAGAAGAAACAAACTTTTCTTTATGGAAATATAGGCTATTACTTTTTACAATGGACTCCTACAAATAATTAAGAACCACAACTCTCGAGAATAGTCTCGAATATAGAAATCAACTCAAAGCCCCCACCGTGAAAATCTTAAATTATTTGTCACAAAGCATTCTTGTGCACTTTATAAGTCTATTTAATCTTACGGCGCTCACCTCTGCAGCACACATACTAACTTAATCTTACAAATAGGACTTGATTAATTCAACTACGTATTTTCTTCTTGAAAAGAGGCTATAATAAAGTAGAAAGACTAGGAAACTGGAACCAGAAGGCCTAATATATTGAATAGTGTTTAGTTGAAAGTGACAACCTATTGTGGGAAGTACAAGCAGAAGTGGGTTTTGTCAAAGACAGAATCTCTATAGGTGCTCGACAACCAGACTTGCGTGCTGCACACTAGGGCATACTGTAGCCAGTGGTTGCCCAACCAAGAGGACAGCCAACAAGTTCCCATAGATACTGGACTAATAAGTTCCTATAGGCGTCACCAGTAAGGAAGGAGCTCCAGAAACTCCACCAAGGCCAACTCTATAGGCTCAGACACTTCCACCACTGCAGTCTCTCCTTGGTCACCACCACAATGGCTCCCACCTGCTTTCCAAGTCTTACATCCTCCATTGGATTGGTGGAAACCAATCCATTTGCTGGCACTATAAACTGCATGGGAATCC
The DNA here is from genome assembly GCA_028533885.1 of Nasua narica. Lineage (NCBI taxonomy): Eukaryota > Metazoa > Chordata > Mammalia > Carnivora > Procyonidae > Nasua > Nasua narica. The sequence goes on along the minus strand of CM052810.1, from coordinate 50,940,016 downwards.
AAAAAAAGGTAGTTGTTTTGTTTTGTTTTGTTTTTTCCCCTCTATAACCTCACTAGCAGAGGAACGCAAACAAAGAAAGAACTAGAATGGGTGTTGTGTGAGCCAAACTATAGCATCGGTCACAGTCTGTTCCTATAACTAAATGCCTTTTCACACTTTTCTTCTTAGAATGGAACTTCAAAAGAACAATACACTTCTGCCTAACTTAATCCAACTTTGTCTTATATGAATGTAAGCACTTTTTCCCAAGTAGAGATCCACTGATTTATTAATACCTGTGCCCATCTGATTACACATTCATTGTCTAGTTCAGACATAATCTTGTCTTGATATTCTGTAGGCTATGAACTAAATTATGTACATATTCAGTGTAAAAGTAAGGGGGAAAGTGATAGGAGATAAAGCTTTGAAGCCCAATCAGAAGCTGACAGTCCACTGGTCAGTATTCCTTGCACATCCATACTACCCTGTGGGAGACGCCTTCAGGCCCACCCCAACTCTGTCTTCATAGACACTTCCCTCCAGGTGACCACCAGTGAGCATTTAAATAAAGCATTGCAACACTGAATACCCATTGCTCCCACTGTAATACCTTCAGTGGGTATTACCTTACTACCTTCAAGCTTGTCAAACCAATTGTAATTCCCAATTAATAATGCTGGTGCCAATTACTAAATTAACCCCTAGGTTTGGTTTTTCCAATTCCCCGGCTGGTACACATTTATCAAAAATAAAGTGGGTGTAATATGATTCTTTTGAGGTTAAAAAAAAAAAGTGAAAGCCTAGTGTGGTGCACTTAGTAGATGCTTAATAGATGTGAAATGAAAACTATCTCATAGATTATGACCAAAATAATTCTGCTGGGGAAGAAACATAGTACAGTAAGGGCAATAGTTAAGAGATTGGGATTGGGTACAAGGACATCAATGGTAGTTTAAAAGAGGATAATCCTAGGGGAGTTTGTCTTGGTAAGCTTGCGCTGCTTTAACAAAAGTACCATGGATTGGGTAGTAAAATTAACAGACATTTATTTCTCACAGTTGGGGCTAGGAAGTTCAAGATCAAGATGCTGGCAGATTTGGTTCCAGATGAGAACCCTCTTCCTGATTTACAGACAGCCACCTTCTGGCCATATCCTCACAGGACAGACTGAACAAGCTCTAGCATCAGTTCCTCTTTTTGCAAAGTTACTAATCCCATCAAGGGAGCCTTACCTTCATAACCTCATCTAAACTTATTTTCCAGAAGTCTTACCTCCTAATACCATTGTAATTGGGATCGGGGATTCAACACATGAATTTTGAGAGAACATAAACATGTAGCCCATAACAGAGTTGGTAGGAGAAACCACATGTGGAACCACACCGCTCTCCCTGGAACCCAGTAAGAAATAAGCCATGCCACACATATCCCAGGCACCCTTCAGAGGATCCACTTTACACAACTATACAATGACTACAATAAGCAGAACTCTTGAGGCATCACAATATAAACACACTGACCCTCTGCAGTCAGACATATACAAATGGAAGGCCCAGCTCTGCAGTTTACTAGCTTCATGACCATGAGTAATTCATATACAGTTTCCTCATCAGTAAGTTAGACATTTTTAGCAAAGCTTTATGATTTTAAGAGATTATATATCTAAGACATAATGCCTGGTGTGTGGCAGATGCTCAATACTACATTTTAGTAAAACTGTTTATCTGTGTTTCAGGCACCACAGTAAGTACTTTACATGTCTTACCTCATAAAATTCGAGGACAATCCTGTGAGATGATTTATTACTTTCATGCCTATTTTTCAGATGAGAAAACAGAGGCTCAGGAAAGTTAAGTGACCTGCCCATTTATCAGCTAATGTATGGCAAAAATCAGGATTCACACACAGATGATCTTGCTCTATAACTTGTATTTAATTATTCATCCTTATATCCTCCCTGTAAGGACAGCTCTAAGAATCAGAAAAGAGGATCCAGACCTCACAATCCTGACATGAAATATCAAAAAATATTTACTTAAGATTCTCTGAATGGTAAAGATAGACTTACATGAAATATTTTCAAAGCCTTTCTGTCGGTGCTAGATTACAATCTAAATACCTCCAGGCCAAAAGATAGAAGTTCGCCTACCTGGGAGACAAAAGCCACTAATCTAAGTGCTTGATCAGCTAGGAAAACTAAAATACATAAGGAAGCAAGATAATTACAAAGCACAGGCTTCAGAACATCCCCATAAGGGAGAAAGGCAAACATCTCAAAGCAGAGTAAAATTCAGTATAAGGGTTTTCCAAACCTAGAGATTTAGCAAAAGTTAAAAATTATGGTCCCCAGAGTTCATTAGCTTAAGAACTAGATCAAGTAGGAACATACAGAGGGGCTGTTTGGAGACCTAGAGAGCTAGGAAAAAAAAAAAAAACAAAACAAACATATCAACAATCTCTTTATAGCAAACCAAACTATTCCAAAAAGCCACTCCTCAGCACAGGGACTGGATTGCACTTTCATGGCACCTCTTTTTGCCTCAGAGAACAACGAGGCTAAGGCCCATAATAGAAATGCCCTAGGACAAGGAGTAGGTAAATCTGGTTCCCAGAAGCGGCTCACAGGCCAGTTAGGGGCATCACATTGAGGAAGTGGCTATACGTCTTTGCCTCCGTGGCCTTGGTGGCCTCCAGAGTTGATGATCCCAGGCCGAGCAAGGTGTGTGGTAACTAGGTCAGGGCAATCATCCTGAGATAACACATGTTAAAGGCAGGAACTACAAAGCAATGAAATTGAAGCTGTCCCTTTAAACCAGGCAGGGGGGTGGAAATAAAAACCCTGGCAAACTGTACTAATTGTGAAAAGATGACCTTCTCCTGGCTTATGCCTGGAATTAATTTGAAGACTGTAAGACTATAAATCAATTTTAAATAGGTTATGAGTAGTCAGATTGGAGAAAAAAAAGTCAAACGTTCTTGTATGAAAGCTTACAGAGAAAGGGAAAAGCCCTGGAGAAAAAAAGATTCATTTGCCAAAGATATTGTTTGGAGGAAAAGAATTGAGTGTATTTATCTCTTATTATCTTATTCTTCAAAGTTTTCCACTATACTTGGCAGTTTTTTCTAACTCTGACCTTGATGCCTTGTTTTCCAGGGTCCTAGTAATGAGGTAAATGAAGTAACCGTTGAACTTAGACTCAGCACATTTGGTTCCTATTGTGGTTCTAACCATGCGTTAGTTGAGTGAGGAGGACAAAGAGATGAGGTGCTTAGTCCTTTGTCAAAAAAGGGCTTGCTGCAGACAACCAGTAACTGCAGAGAACCATGCTGTATTTCTGAATAAAACCCCGTAACTGATCCTAGTTTGTATTAAGATGAAGACAAAATTCCTTCCCACAGCCTAAAAATCCTTGCAGGATATGTTGTCTACCTATTCCTTCAGCCTTATCTCTCATGATGCGGTCCCTAACCATCTTCACACCATGCAATCTAATGTTCCCTCCTACCCCAGAACATCTGTAGATGTTGTTTCTTTTTCCTGAAAACTGTGGGCACTGTCTTTCATTGGTTTACTATTACTCATCCTTTAGACCTCAGCTCAAGCATCACTTCCTTAAGGAATTTTTCCCGACCTCCCAGCAATTACCAGAGTTGCAATTTCACATATGATCAATGTCTATCCCCTCCACCAGACTATAAATGCCCTAAAGACAGAAAAGCATTCAATTTAACTCTTTATCACTAATGCCGATTATGGCATTAGGTATATAAGGACTTAATAAATGTTGAATGAATAAATTCATTTTATTCTGATCTATTTCTATAGTGATCTATTTCTGGATCAGAATATTGGGGGTATTTTGTGGTAGTTTTCGGTGTCACGCTAATTAATATCTTATTCTCCTTTCTGAGCACACGGAAGACCAAACTTCCTGTCCCCCTTATAATTGGGAAAGGACATGTAATTAGTTCTGGCCTATAGGTTATAAGTCAATGAAACATTTAATTGGCAGTAGGAAACCTTTCTTTTCTTTGTGATCCTGCGATCACACTGAAATGAACTTTCAGTCAGCCTGGCTCCCCAAATGAGGACGGCAGTCAGAGCACAGCATGCCAGGCAACCTACAATGGACACATACCATGAGGGACAATAGGCTATTATGGCTGAGCTCTCAGGGTTGGTTGTTACAGCAGCATCACCTATCTTGAATAAAGCAGAAACTGCTACTGGGAATATGGTAATCCATATTTTACAGTGAAAACATTTGACAAAGTTATTACCTATAATAATTTGGTAAATTGATAAATATACTTGATGATCATGTATGTCTAGAAATGGTTAGAAATCAGAAGAGTCATACTATGTTCTTAACAGAGTTGGTTTCATTACAAGGTGTATAATTTGCTAGGGCTACCATAATAGACCACTACCAACTGAAAGCCTTAAAAAAATAGGAATGTGTTGTCTCAGTTCTAGAGACTTGAAAATCCAGGATCAAGGGGTAGGTAAGGCTGGTTTCTTCTGTGGACTGTGAAAGACAATGTTTGCCTTGTAGCTTCTGGTGTTTTGCTCTCTTTGGTGTTCCTTGCTTTCTATTCTACTCTAATCGGTCCTCATCTTCACATGCCATTCTTCCGTTCTGTGTGTGCATGCCTGCCCGTCCAAATTTCCCCTTTTTATGAAGATACACATTGTATTTTATTACAGTTCTTTTAATTACCTCATTTTGACTTCATTACCTCTATAAAGACACTTTCCAAATAAGGTCACTTACTGTCTGAGTTACTGAGGGGTTAGGAGTTCAGATCTTTTATGGAGGACACAATTTAACTATAATATAGGTACTACAAGGAAGAGATAAAGTGAGGAAAAAATTAGCCATGTTGCAAGCCAAAGGACCATGTAAATGACAAAGCCCATACATACTCTAGGAACTTTTAAGTCTGGAAGAGACAATTGCTTCTCAACTGTAATGCATAAAGGAAAAAAATGAGAAATGTCTTGAGCAACAAATGCCAACTACAACTATACACTGAAGAAAGAATTAAACCTGAGTTTAACCACCTCACCTCTAATTAAAACCTCTGAACAGTCAATTCTGTTGGCTGGGGAAAAAAGTGCCTCAGCAAAAAGTACACTGAAGGAATAGTTCTTCTTTGTCATGACTAAATGGGACTTTTGGGGTGTGATCCTCAGAGAGGAGTGCATATATTTCTTATGTGTTTAGGAGAGTAGACAAAATATTTGATGAACAAATGGGAAGAATGTGTTACTTATTACCGCTGCTCACTGAAATCCAGGTCTCTCTTCCTTTGGGAACATGGGCAACTAAATTTCCAGGCTCCCAGTTGTGGGGGTGAAACTATGAGCCCAGGGAGCATGAACGATCTAGGTCATTTCCAGGCTAGATTATTCAATTGCTGTTGTAAGACTCTCCAGAGTTCCCCACCCCTATTTCTTCTGCTAACCTGATCCCGGAAGCCCTTGTCAGAATGAGATGGGCTTTTGAGCCTGAGCGAGTAGAACAGAGAAGAGTCCAATTTAATTCAAGACAAACATATAACTTCTACAAACATTAAAGATTTTTGCTTTAAAATACTGAAATTTTGCTCTAACATAATCCAGTCATCATGCTCCTTGGCATTTACCTAAATGAGTTGAAAATACATATCCACACAAAAACCTGCACCTGAATGTTTATAACATCTTTAGTCATAATTGCCAAAACTTAGAAGCAACAAAGATGTTCTTAAATAAGTGAATGGATAAACTGTGGAATACTCAGTGAAGTATTACACTTCATCAAAATGAGCTATCAAGCCATGAAAAAAAAAAAACAACCAACCAACCATGAAGGTCTTACATTCATTTTAGTCAGTGAAAGAAGCCAATTTTAAGTATATACACTATATGATTACAACTCTATGATAATCTGCAAAAGGCAAAAGGGAAGGGAAGAATACATGGAGCACAGGGAATTTTTAAGGTCATTGAAACTATTCTATATGATACTGTGATGGTAGATACAGGTCATTACGCATCTGTTGAAACCCACAGAATGGGAAACAAAGAATAAACCTGATGTGAACTTTGGACTTTGTTAATCGTGTATCGATATTAGCTCTTAAAAAAATGAAATTAGAGGTTATTACTGCAGTATCTCCCTATCCTGACACAGCATTAATAAATCGATTGACTAAGCAATCTCACAAAATTAAAGATAATGTGGACTTAGAATAGCTCAAGGTCGTATACTAGGTTTTTACTTCAGAAGCAACAGCACATGATTAACAGCAATATAGTATAAAAGCAGTCTTCCTACACTGAAACACCTCTCAAAAGTAGTATCATCAACATTCAAAAAAATAAACTCCAGGGGCACCTGGGTGGCCCAGTGGTTGAAGCCTCGGTTTTCGGCTCAGGTCATGATCCCAGAGTCCTGGGTTGGAGCCCCGCATTGGGCTCTCTGCTCAGTGGGGAGCCTGCTTCCCCTTCTCTGTCTGCCTCTCTGCCTACTTGTGATCTCTGTCAAATAAAATCTCAAAAAAAAATAAACTCCAACTAATCAATTTCAATACATCACAAAATCATGGGCTTAATTATTCCCAATAAATTGGAATTTATTGGGGGGTAAATTTGGGGGTATTTTGCAGTAAATCATTTTAATCCTCAAAATTTTAATGAATCCAGGCCAGCATTTCTAAAGAAAGGTGGGCCAACTGTACCAGAATAATCTGAAGTATTGTGAAAAATGCAGATGCCCAGGCTCCCTCCCAGATTTATTGACTCCATCTTTAAGAGGCCCAGGCATCCAAGGTGTGTCAGGCTCTACAGGTTTGAACATCACTGACCTCTGTTCTATATAAAATAACGAGACTTTACATAATAAATCTTTTGTGTTTAAAGACACTAGTTTCTGAATGCCTAATAAATGCCTGAGCACTGCTTTCCCAATTAATCTTACACATATGCAATGCCCAGAACAATGAATAGGGGCCCTTCCTGGGGCACCATTCTCCCTCTAGCCCTTGAGCTGTAGTGAGTAACCTGATGGCTATGTAATAAACGGTCTCAGAGTGGGGCTTACTAACAGAATGCTGTTCAAGCAAAAAAGAGCTCATACATGAATTCCCATTTTTCCTAATGCAAAACTGAGCTAATTTTAACTCTGAATTTTCCTCCTGCTGCCCACATTTCCCAGAGGGGATAAATTGTATAACTTGAGGTAATGAGGCCTTGCAGTTAGGAAACAGATGAAAAACATAACAAATTTTAAGATCTTCAAGTGGTTCTTTGGGGAGAACCCAGCCCCATGGTGGAGGCACATAGAAACAAAATAATATACTATAAGTGAGATGCCTGGTTGGCTCAGTTGGTTAAGCAGCTGCCTTTAGCTCAGGTCATGATCCCAGCGTCCCAGGATCAAGTCCTGCATCAGGCTCCTTGCTCAGCAGGGAGCCTGCTTCTCTCTCTGCCTTTGCCTGCCACTCTGCCTGCTTGTGCTCTCTCTCTGACAAATCAATAAATAAGATCTTTAAAAATAATAATAATAATGTACTGCAAGTGGGACAATTTATCTGTGTTTTTCTAAGATGAAAACAAAATGTATTATTTGATGTAACTTGTGATAATGATTTTATTGCATAATTGCATGTCTATGATTTTTTAAATGAATTAATCAAAGGTAATTAGATACAGCTATGTTCTATATCTGGAAAATTTGAGCACCTCTATCATTCTTACAATCTAAGATTGGTGAGCTAGGATACCATTTCCATGGTCTGAGTAAAGGGAAATTCAACTAATACTTTTTCGCAAAGCAAATCAGAGGCAAAAGTAGGCTAACTCTCATTTAATGAGATTTATTCAACCTATACTGACCTTTCTCCTCTGATATTTAGATTCACATTCAACATCACTGAATACTTTAATGGCTACATATCTGTTAGTTTTTCTCCTCCAAATTATTCAATGTAAGCTTTTTGAGAAAAGAGATCATATCTAATTCAGATTACAGCTATGAAAACACTGATGACTGCAAAAAGCAACCTAAAAGTTAGGTAGGATCATCATTTGTGCCTTATTCTAAAACAGAAAAAATATAATCATTTGATCTGTATTCAATGAACAAATAAATTTCTCTACCAAGACTGTAAAACTAAAATTCATTTCCTAACTAATTAAATCGAGCACATAAACTAAATCTTAGTTTTACCTTCAATCTAGTTTTTACATTTATGGTCATCAAGGAAAATGCCATCAGTTAGATAAATGCCATGATTTCACAGTCTCCAGAGAGGTAGGGGGAATTAAGGTATTACATGATAAGCCAGTTGACAGATTTCTGCATTAACTATTTGACTTTTTTTTTTCCTTTCACAGAGAGTATGCTATTACAAAATGTTTAAAGATATAAATGCATATTAATTGAAAATGCATTAACATGATGATAATTCAGCACCTGATAATATACTCAGTAAACACACTGCAGGTTGATGGGTATGTATAACGTGCTCCTTAGCAGAACTCTGACACAGAGGCTGTGACCTACAATACAAAGTTCTCATTACTATACCCAAAGGTTCCTCCATGCCTGGAGGCCTTCCTGGAGAGAAATGTGCATGTCCAGCCATAATACAAAGTTAAAATCCAGAGAAGTCACGTAGATGTGTAAGAGGCAGAAGGACTGCAGAAGTACTATAGTGAGGAGGTGGCTGTGAGTCAGATGGAAACAAATATGGAAGATGGACACAAGACATCTAGGATCTGCCATAGGTCAGGACATTAGAAAGCTGGTCAAAACTTGCAGTGGCAGAGAGAAGTGATAAACATGCAGTTTGGTGACCAAATAAGGGAGCTTATAGTATGTGCCTAACGAATGTTTTTTTAATGATGATTTTATAGTTCATGGCAATCAGAGGCCCCACATTTCTACAAAATCTCATACAGGGTTTCTCTGTCCCTACCCATGCCCTCGTATCATTCTTAAGGGAATTGATATAATGACCTCTAAGAGAAAAACAGTGGAGACTAACAAATTACATCCGAAGGAAAGTTCAGCAGAATCCTTCCTTCTATGAGCTCATTTGGTGTTCTACACAAAAGACTATTCATGCCACCTCCACTCAGTAGGATATGCTTTCACCCAAAGACACAGCTTGATACCTGAACGGAATGACACTGCTAAAAGCTCATCATTTTTATCTGCTCCTTCATTCTTCTGGCCAAGCTTGCACATCAGAAACCACAACAGGATGGAGTTTACAGAAGAGACCCAAGATCAAAGATTTAGTCTAGGACAGATCTAAGAAGTTTGACAGCCATATTTACCAAGTCAATATCAAGGATAGTCTGAGAAGGAAACATTTGAAATTGACACTGTAATGAAAAGACCAGGACATGTAGAAGTCAGGAACATTCAATCTTCATTTTATAAATAAAGAAATCAGGTTCAAGGACTTCCCCCTTGTGCCTTAATTGGTGTTAGCTACAGAGTAAGAACTATGTTTCCCAGTGCCTAGTACCAACATCCGTCCTGCCATGCTGCCGCTCCTCAGGACAAGGGGTGTAGTTAACACTCCTGGTCAGGCATGCATTTCCACCAACAGTGTAGGAGGGTTCCCCTTTTTCCCCATCCTCGCCAACAGCCGTTGTTCCCTGACTTGCTAATTTTAGCCATTTTGACTGGTGTGAGATGGTATCTCACTGTGGTTTTGATTTTGAAATGCAAGCTGGTACAGCCATTCTGGAAAACAGTATGGAGGTTCCTCAAAATGTTGAAAATAGAGCTACCCTATGACCCAACAATCGCACTACTGGGTATTTACCCTAAAGATACAAATGTAGTGATCCGAAGGGTCATGTGCACCCAAATGTTTACGGCAGCAATGTCCACGATAGCCAAACTATGGAAAGAACCTAGATGTCCATCAATAGATGAATAGATAAAGAAGATGTGGTATATATATACCATGGAATACTATGCAGCCATCAAGAGAAACAAAATCTTGCCATTTGCAACGACATGGATGGAACCAGAAGGTATTATGCTAAGCTAAATAAGTCAGTTAGAGAAAGACAATTATCACATGATCGTTCTGATATGAAGAATTTGAGAGGCAGGGCAAGGGGTCATGGGGGGCGGGGAGAGAAATGAAACAAGATGGGATGGGGAAGGAGACAAACCATAAGAGACTCCTAAACTCATAAAACAAACTAAGGGTGGCTGGGAAGTAGGGGGGGTAGGGTTATGGATACTGGGGAGGGTATGTGCTGTGGTAAATGCTGTGAACTGTGTAAGCCTAATGATTCACAGACATGTACCCAGGGGCAAATAATACATTATATGTTAATAAATTAAAAAAAAAATAATGACTGGCATCAATGCCTCTTCAAATGTTTGGTATAATTCTCCAATGAAACCATCTGGTCTCAGAATTTTTGTGTTGAAAGGTTTTTGATTACTGACTTAATCTTCTTACTAGTTATAGGTTTCTTCAACTTTTCTATTTCTCCAAGAACCAGTCTTGGTATATAGCATGTTACCAGGAATTTACTCATTTCCTCTAGATTTTCCAATTTTATGTCCTAACTTTTCATAGTAGTCTTATAGAACTATATGGCATTGTTAGGTCTCTTTCATTTGATTTTGAGTCTTATTTTCTTAGTTCATTTACCTAATGATTAGTCATTTTTACCAAATAATCAACTCTTAGGTTTTTTTTTCAACTCTTAGTTTTATTCATCTTTTCTATTGCTTATTTCTCTATTTCTGCTCTGATCTTTATCATTTCCTTATTTCTATCAACTTTGAGCTTAGCTTTTTTTTTTTTTGAAGTGTAAAATTAGAGTATTTGAGATGTCTCTTTTTTTTTAACTATAAGGGTTTATTTTTTTTTTAAAGATTTTATATATTTATTTGACAGAGAGAGAGATCACAAGCAGGCTCCCTGTTGAGCAGAGAGCCCGATGTGGGGCTCAATCCCAGGACCCTGAGATCATGACCTGAGCTGAAGGCAGAGGTTTTAACCCACTGAGCCACCCAGGCACCCCGAGATTTCTTCTCTTAATTTGGGCATTTATCACTATAAATTTCCCTCTTAGTACTGCTTTTGCTGCATCCCAGTGTTTTGATTACGTTTTGCTTATCTGAAAATAGCTTCTAATTTCTTTCATGATTTCTTCTTTGACCTGTTATTCAAGAGTGTGTTGTTTAATTTCCAAGTATTTTTATTTTCCTATTTTTCCTCCACTATTTTCCAGTTTCATTTCATTGCAGTAGGGAAAAATATTTGGTATAATTTTAGTCTTCCTGTTAATACTCATTTTGTGACCTAATCTATCAACTATCCTATACAATGTTCAATTGGTAGAATAGTCTATGTATGTCTGTGTGGTCCATTTGGCCTATAGCATTGTTAATGTCCTCTATTTCCTCACTGATCATCTGTCTGGATGCTCTAGCCATTATCAGAAATGAAATTTTAGATATCAAACAATAGATTTCACTTCTCCCTTTATTTCTGTCATTTGCTGAATTTATTTTCATGCTCTAACGTTGAATACATTTAAACTCTTTACAGTTTCCTAGTAGATTGACTCTTCGATCATGTCTTTCTGTTCCTTATGATAGTTTTTGATAGTCTATTTTGCTTGCTTTGACTTTGGCCACCACTCCTCTTGTTTTCCACTTACACAAAATATTTTGTTCCATCCTTTCACTTTCAGCCAATGTGCATCCTTAAATGGAAAGTGAGTCTCTTGTAGATAGCATATATTTATGCTATCTTGTAGATAGCATATATTCATTTTTTAGTCCAAACAATCTGTCTTTTAAGGGGTTTAATTAATTTCCATTTGAACTAATTACTGTCAACAAATGATATACTATTGCCATTTTGCTGTTTTCTGTCTTGTAGTTCTTGTGTCTTCTTTTCCTCCCTTAAAGTATTCCTTTGTGCTTTGTTTTGTAGTATAATACTTTGATTTCATTCTTGTTTTTTTTTAAAGATTTTATTTATTTGAGAGACAGAGAAAGTGAGAGAGAGCATGAGAGGATAGAAGGTTAGAGGAAGAAGCAGACTCCCTGCAGAGCTGGGGGCCCTATGTGGGACTCGATCCCGGAACTCAGGGATCATGACCTGAGCCGAAGGCAGTTGCTCAACCAACTGAGCCACCCAGGCGCCCTCATTCTTGTTTTCTTTTTTAATCTTCTGTAGGTATATTCTTTGTTTTATGTAAGCCCTCCAGCAAACACAATCTATTTTAAGTTGGTAACTTACTGTCAATCACACGCAAAAATTCTACTCTTCCTCTCCCCATACTCTGTTATGGATGTCACAAATAACATTTTTTATATCTTATCCATTAACATTTTTATAGTTTTATTTTTAATATTTTTGTCTTTTAACTTCCACCTGAGAATTATAAGTGATTTACGCACCAATAATGCAGCGTTTTCTATTCGTCTATTTACTTTTTTCCCCAAATATGCTTATTTTTTCAGTGTTACAAGAATGATTGTTCATCTATTTACTTTTAACAGTGAGCTTTATACTTTCATATGCTTTTGGGTTGCAGTCTAGAATCCTCAATTTCAACTTGAAGGACTCCCTTTAGTCTACCTATCTTGTAAGGCACATCTAGCAGTGATGAAATCTGTCAGGTTTTGTCTCTCTGAAAAAGCCTTTACATCTCCATTTCTGAAAGAATTTTGCTAGTTGACAGTATGTCTCTCTCAGCACTTTGAATGTAACATCTCACTGACTTATACCTGCAAGGTTACTGTAGGAAAAAAAAAAAAAAAACCCACATGTAGTCTTATGGAGGCTCCCTTGCCTATAATGGGCCACTTTTCTCTTGCTTTTTTTTTTTTTTTTAATTTTTGTCTTTGACAACTTGATTATATTATGTTTCAGTATGAACTTTGTTTTCTAGGTGGACATCTATGGACTTCTTAAATTTGATGATCTCCTGCCTCAGATTTGGGCAGTTTTCAACCACTATTTATTCAAATATGCTTTCTGCTCTTTCCCCCTCATTCTTCTCGGACTTCAGGAATGCATATATTGGTCTACCTGCTGGTATTCTCACTCCCTGGTTTATGTTACTTTATTTTGTTCCTCTGACAGGTCATTTGAAATTACCCAATCTGTGTTCACCAAGTCTTTCTTCTGCATGGCCAAGTCTGTTGTTCAATACTTCTAGAGAATTTTTTCCATGCAGCTATTTCTGCAGCTCTAAAGTTTTTATTTCTTTTTTACATTATCTTTGCTTAATATTCTTATGTTATTCATGCATTATTTTCTTAAGCTCATTGACTATCTTTATGTCATTATGAGGTGTCGGGTAATTCTTTTTCCTCCCTTTCTTTGGGGATGGTTTCTGGAGACTTACTCTTATTCCTTTGGGCCATGTCTCCATCATTCTTCACATGCCTTGTAACTTTGCATTAGGATCTATACATTTGAGAAAAAGAACATTCAACTCTCCCAGTCTTTAGGGAATGACCTCATACGGGCAAAGATTCACCAATTAACCTGGCTAAAGATTTTGGGGACCTCTCAAACCTTTTCAGTGAGTGTATGTTCTCTGCATTTTTACATGTAAATTATGAATTAGAGATATGTGCCTGCCCCCTCACCCCCCAGAACTCATTATCTCTTCCTTTCTCTGGTGTCTCTATAAAGCTACAGTTTCTCTGGAGCTGCCACTACCCACACCGAGCAATTTTTTGTTTCATGGCCTCCAGGTTTCAAGAGTAAGCAAAGTCCCAACAGTGCTCCAAGTAAGATGAAACAAATTAGTCCCATATGGGAACATGAAATACATCCTTTACCATTTATTCCCCCTCTCCTACCCAAGAGAGACCACCAAACTCATCTCATCTCCTTAAGGTCATCTAGAATAGCAGCAAGCTCCACTGTACTCTTGTTCTCAGTGGCCTCTAGAAATCTTAAGTATGCAAGATTCCATCAATGCTCTTAGATCAACCAGACAGGTATATAGTCCCATAAAATGTGCCAACTCTTTCCCTCCCCTGAGAGAAGCTGGGAGTTGGAAGTTTTGTCCCATTCATTCCATACTGAGCCACAGAGAGGGGCTATAATATGTATTAGTTCAACCCATCACTTTTGCTCTTAGCTGCCCTCAATCTTGTGCCCTTTCTTGTTAATAGTTAGATTCAGGCAACACAAAAGCCAGTTCCTCCAATAGCTCCTCAAAATATCTACATGTTTCATATATAATCCTGTCTTCTCTCTCCCTCTTCAAGGAGAAGTCAGGTGCTGAGAGTTTTCTCCTGCTAATACCACTGAGGTATGGGAAGGAGGATAGAGTGAGTGCCATGAATTAATTCTACAAGCTTTGATACAGCTGGTTTCATGTTCACCTGGAGTGCGGGTGCCTTTTAACTGTTTTCTGGATATTTCACAAAGGAATTGGTACAATTAGTGTCTCTTTTGGGAAGAAGTCAGTCTGCTGCTTCTTTTTCCACCATCTTTGAATATCACTCCTATGTCATGTGCTCCCAATGGAGTGGTTAATATGACCCTATATCCTCAACTACAATTTCTTCTCCTATGAAATGAGAGCCTACACTGTATGATTATCATACAAAATCCCAATGATCTAAAAATTAAGATCTATGTCGTAAGTTGAGAAGAGACAAAAAGAAGGTCACGATGAAAGTGGAATAGCTATTGCACCACAGTGCCAAATGAATTTCTGAGATTTCTAAGTATGGCAAACTCAGAAAATATCCTGTCTCTTCACAATTAAATGTGCTTAACCTTTCAAGTGCCTTTTCAACTTGTAGATACAAATTAAAATGTTTACTTTGCACTTTACAAAGTTAGAAAATTGACTTTTATAGTAAAAGGAAATTCTCATTTGGAATAAAGTGATCATATGATTAATAAAATAATCATTGTAACAGCTATAATGTTGATTATCAAGATCAATGCAACCATGGTATATACACTTCAGTGAAAATATTCAATTATAGATGCCAAGTTTTAATTATGTCCATTATCTTTGGTCCAATTTCTACCATTCTCACCCTTCTAGTGGTCTCTCAGAGAGGAAAACATGTGTCTCAAACTTTCTCTGCTAGAAGCTTAGCAATATGAAATGTCAAGCAGCTGCACACTTCATTCATCTTTTGTCTCTTATTATACACACAGTTCAGCCCCTTTTTAAATAGATTAAATAAAGTCTAGCAGTAAATGAATGCTTGCTGACAAATACAACCATAATGCTCAAAGAACAAATCATTTTTCCTACCCTCCAACTGTTCCTAAAATGAGAAGCAACAGAAGTAATTGACCAGAAAAAATATATGCATATCAAGCCTATAAGGAGAAAGTTTTTTCATGCTATTCAATTACTTTCTGTTAAAAATAGGTATTTCATAACATTTGGTAGGATGTGAAGAATCCTACATAAATAATACATACAAATTTTGACAAATGTAATACCACCAATTAATTGGGCTCAGACCCGAATGACAAGGAGTTTGTGGTTGAAGGTAGTAATGGCAAAGTATTTGAGACAGTAGTAGTTAGAACACACATTTATTTGGGAGCAGGATGGGCTTAACATGCGCTGGGGAAAAAATCAAAGGGTGGCCCAAGGCCATCATATGTGGGGAGAATAGTAAAGCTGACAGTGAATAGGTCAGGCAAGCCACAGAGCCTCTGGAAAGGAATACAAAATTTATTCCAAGGGGACAGCATGATACTTGAGGATTTTAAGGAGAGTGACATGGTCTGGCTGATATGTCAAAATGATCACTCCAGCTGTTATATGGAGATAGGTCCAGCTTATAGGTCCTGGAGATAGGGTAGGAGTGGAAACTGCTAGACTATGATAGGAATTCAGAAAAAAAGATGGTGGCTACTTAGAATAAGGTGTGGTAATGGGAGCTGGGAGAGAGCGGATTAAGGATAGAACTTGAAAAGGCTGCTGATAGACATTTGTTGATGTGATAAAATGAGATGGGGGAAAGAGGAAACAAGAATGAACACTGTGCTCTTGGTTTGGGTGGGAGAACCTGTGTGCTAACAGAACATGGATGCCTGCAAGAATGGACCCAAACATGGAAGATGAACTTCTATAAAGATTACTTTAAAATTCTGCATTTAATTTTTTGAAAATCCACTGCACGATTTAAGAAGATTTGGCTTAAATCAACTGTGTATGAAAAAAGTTTTGCAGTTTCCATTGTGTCCATACTTAATAGAACCTCAAACAGCAAGTAACAGAAAACCGTTCCTATTGTGTCTATTTTAAATTCATGTGTGCAACACATTATAACTCAACAATGTATGATAGTCATTTGTATATTACCACAAAGCCTTCATAACCATTTCATAAACTTCATAATACTCTGATTAAATACATCAAAACTTAAACTCCCTTATGGAATATGTATTTTAAATTATCACAGTGAGTAACAGTATGCATACAGCTTCTTGCACATTTGGGCTCACTTCCTGAGAAAAAATTCCAGAGCTAGAATTTTAAAATCAACACTGATTAATACTCAGCCAGTACACACTAGTATAGCATATTAGTTTGTAACACATTACAATATATTCATATTGTAGTCACTACCCAGTATCTCAGTGCCTCCATTCCTTATCAGGCCTTCCCTTTCAACCACCCTGCCATCTCCAGGATCCTAAATCAAAAAGATTAACACCTGGCTGCCTAAAAGTGTTACTGTGACCAGGGTCCTGATTAGTCACTGGCCATTGCCAGTTGTTAAATATTTTGACACTCCAGAGTCAGAGACTTTTATATAAATTATAACATTTGTATGAATTAGCACAGTTTTAACATGTTAAATTTAACGTGCATAAATGGGTTGATATTGGTGCTTTAACATTCAACGAGGAATGGCTACTTTACCCAATTCATCTTCTTCTAATCATTCTAGCTTTTTCTGAACCTAAAAATGCCTCATGAGGGGTGCCCAATTGGCTCAGTCAGAAGAGCATATATGACTCTAGATTTCAGGGTCATGAGTTTGAGTCCCACGTTGGGTGCAGAGGTTACTAAAAAATTAAAACTTAAAAAACAAACAAACAAACAAAAAAACCTCATGAAGTTACCACAAATAATCCTTAGCCCCAGCCTCACCTCACCTCTCCTCACACTTCACATAGGTGCCCTTTTTTCTTCCCAGATTTATTGCAAAATGGCAGGATCACTTTATCACTCCACTCCTCCCCCTTCACTTCAGTAAATCTTGGTCTCTGCAGATGGCCTCACTTTCCTCTCTTCCGTGTTGGAAGAGAGTCTATAAATATTTTTTGATTTGTTGATGGTACACAGTCTATATTTTTCACTATTGTCCTAAAGTCATTAGGGCTTTGAAAGATCATAAAAATAGTACTTTCAGGGCTGCCAAGGGATCAGACGATTCTGAACTCAATGAATAAACTTTTTCTCCTTCAGAAATAAATACTTGAGGGTGCCTGATCTTGACAAAAGAAGAAATACTCCATTTAGTGAATAAGGAATGTAAGCAATTTATGCCAAACATGTTTTTCTAGAAATGTTGTTTAGCTAAAGCAATCAATCAGACAGGGGTTATTGCATTGGATGGTAGTCACTACCCAGGTAGCCATTAGAATATGTACTCTAAATTTAGTGTATATCCAAGTCAGTTTGGGTTCTTCACACAGATCACTTGCCTTTCTCTTAGCCACACCAGTTAGTTTTGAGAATCATTCGAAGCAAAGTATAATACATAATTCAATCAGTGAGAGAACAGATGGACCCCATTCAGAGTAACTAAAAATTTAATCCTCAGAGAGAATACATGGAGAAAATATAAAATTCTATGAGAAGTCTATCTACTTCTACCAAAACTACTATACTAAAATCCATTCAAGTATCAAAATTTGTCCTATAATACTTAACAGTAGATAGAATTTAGAATGAAATTAACATCAAGAAACCAATAGTTATCTCACCTCAAACTCAATTATTGACAAAGGAAAAAAAATCCATCCATCCATCCACCACAGAATACATATTTACGACTTTAGAAAAGCTACAGTGGTAGACAATGCATGTGGTAAATAGAATATGCAACCCACAGGGACTTTGCAACCTAGTTGGCAAGTAAAGGCAGAGTTGAAAAGTAATGTTAAATACCAGACATGAAAACTCACTGTTCTAAGATATTTTCCTTTTTGTTGCCACGAAGTGGGGCATGTTCTAGACTATAAAGGGAAAGGAACAACTGAGGATATACAAAATAGAGGAGTATAGAGTTGACCTCTAGATAGTATCATGAATAAAGGAACTGAAATAGAAATCTTTCAGGATAATAAATTCTCTCCCCCTAGTACTCTAAAAAGCAGCAGCCAGATATGTGATTATCTTTATAGAAAACTTTGAATATTCAGATTGGAAGTTTGTACACTTCCTTTGAAGGAACACTCCTCCACAAAAGAAGAGTGGCTGAAAGAGGTACTTTAAGATTAGACCAGAGTTTGTGTAACAGCCAATCTAGAAGGAAGTTAGCTGAATAATATTGCAATGGTCCAAGTAATGGCATACCTGTAACAATGCTTCTCAGATCAACAGAGATTCAAAATCAGCTTATTTTTTTAAATTTGTCATCAGGCATGTGGGAAAAATGGTAAGAGAACAGAAGACAGGAGAAAAGTTTTCCTGGTTTAACGATCTCCAACTTCCTCTTCACTACCTGCTTACCAATGTGGCTGACGTTCTTAGTAACTGAGAGTTTAGGGACAGTCACATGAAGTTGCACCTCTATTCATATAAAAGCCCCCTAAAATTTAATCACTTGTCATTTGTAAATACAGATAGTTCTAAAAACACAGACGTATAAGCATTAGGAGAGGCAATCTGCTATGGGCCCTGAGTGCTTCCTCCCACACATCCCTGCAGAGTCTGCCAAACTGTAAGGCATGACTGTCCCCTGAGCAAAAATTTCTGTAGCTCGTCACACAAGCAATTAAGTTAAGGCGAACGCAGAGTGACTACTGTGTTATATCCCACAGGAGAGATGGTTTTGCTTGCTGCTTACTGCAAAAAGGGCTGCACCCTTGGTCCAGTGTTCATGTCACAACCAACTAAGAGTATAACCCTGGTCTAGACCCATCACCATGCCCTGTGGAACTGAGGGACTGTGAAACGAGCACTACCATACTGATATTCCCTACTCCGATGTACTGTGAGTAGTAAATGGTCTTGCTCTGACCCACTGTGTCTTACTGTCGTTTTTTTTGCACTTAATTTATGACATAGCTAGGGGGTTGGGATTTTTCTAAAACAGCAAACTAGGTGCCAAGACAATAACATTTGAAAAAGAAAAGGCAAGAACTTCATGGGTCAAGTTCTAGGATATAAGAAAACTCCCAGGGACTAGTAGCAAATAAATGCTCCCATCCAAGTGCTGGGCTGAAGGTGAAAAGAATCAGTGATTCCTCCCTGTCCCAGCTGCTAATAAACAAGAGTTGAGTCAATGAATAGAGGCCGAATGATTAGAAGTAGGATTAAAAAAAAGCTACGCGGGGGCACCAGGGTTGCTCAGTTGGTTGAGCGACTAACTGGATTTTGGCTCAAAGTCATGACTTCCGGGTTGTAAAATTGAGTCCCACATCCTCCGCCTCCTGGGTCAGCAGGGATTCTGCTGGAGACTCTCTCCCTCTCCCCCATCCGATCCTCCTCACACTCTCTCTCTCCTCTCATAAATAAAGCTATGAACAACAATAACAACAACAAAAAGAAACAAGCTGTCCGATCAGTGCCATGGTATTCTTGCTATATGGAATAATGCTCTCAGAAACCACCCTGGGCCCCCATCAGGGAGGAAAGTACAACCACACCCTATTTTAACATCCACCAGAATCACTACAGCAGACTTCAAAACAGAGTACCACGATACAGACCCACAGTGAGAGGAGAGGAGAGGAATGTGGAACCACTTTGATCAACAAATTCAGGATCTATTAGAGACTGGCTAGTGCATTTCTGTCATGAGGGAATGACAGAAGTTATCCTTTTAGGTGAATGGCAACACCTAGGCCAGCTCACTCTGGAAACCATGATGCCAGCAAATGCAGACAATTCCGTTGAGACAGTTATGCTTTGCAAAAAGCCTGCCTACTTTGAATGTTTGTTTCAGCGACTGTATTATGGCCTTCCCAGGGAGACTTCCCCTAGGCCAGTGGAACTGAAGGTGCCTTTAGAGAAGATTCCTCCTTGGAGATCAATGCTCTTCCACTGGAGAGGTTAAGAAGCTGGGAGCTGATTAGCTTCCTTAGAACAAACTACTTCTTCAGTACTTCCACTGTCTGACCCTATATTCGGCCGAACTTGACAGTCCTTAACAGAAGGGGGGACTTGGAGTAAGTCCAAGATCTCTGTCCCCAGAGGGACTGTAAGTCTCATACCTCAGGGAAGGTGCATAGCTCAAAGCCTCTAACCATTCCTGGCAAAGAAACTACATTGATCCCTTATTGCTATCTTACTGCTACCAATATTGTCTGGGAACCACTGACAATTACTCCACCCAGGACCACACAGTAGCACTACCGATTCCACTATAACATGTTTTGGGGTATCTGGGTCTTTAGAGTAAGACAGTGACATCCTGTTAATGAGAAAAGGGACTCAACAGTGGGAAAGTGGGCATGGCATTCTATAGGTATTTCATACCCTTATGGCCCTGCAGTTGCTGGCATAACCAAAAGGTGAAATGAACATTTAAAAGGTTGACTGAAGAAGATTGTCAATCACCAGACTGTCATCACTGTGGACTAACATGTTAGTGAGACAGTAACAGCATGAGACGCCACGGTTCTTTACAAGGGACTATGCCTTCCCCTCCCCCCCTCCCTGGACTCAAGTATCTGGGAGGCCTGAAGAGTTTCCTCTTAGAATGGCAAGTAACAAGGTGCGAGTGACTCCCACCTGTTGCTTGGACTACACTTGGTTTCAGTTATTAAGTATGACAGATCACAGACCACGAGCAAATTGAGCAGCTGGCAGAATGTGTGAACTCTACAATATCCCTGCTTGGAGCAGCCCACTTTCGAAGTGATAGAGGCATGGTAAGTCATTCCAAGTCTACCACTGTGCTGCAGCCTGCTTGATGCCTGACCTATCAGGCTGTGCAAAGGAAAGGAATGGCTAATACATTAAAACTATGTAGCTGTAGAAGAACAAAAACAACTCTAGCACCTAAGAAGATAAGACCTTAGGAGCCTGAGAAGTATGGAGAGAGAGAAAAATGAATAATGATCATCTTGTCCCCTAGACCTAGCACGAGAACTTAGCCAAACGATCATGTGGTCTGAGTCACGCAACATCTGAACTGGGACTCTGATCCTCTGATGGTTTTATGGCTCTCATTAACATGCTATGGGAACAGAAAAATTCCTATGAGCATGACCAGGAATTTTTCTGTGCTTGACACTATTGTCAAAGGCACCCAGTGTGGATCTCCCCTCTTCCGTATAGGACGAACATGGACTAGCACAACCTTGTTTCAATAGGACGGATAAAAATTTGTATTTGTCTCCTGAAGCCCAAGCAACCTTGGGTTATATCATGTATGATAATCAAGTTCATATGTCTTGGACACTGCCAATGAGGCTTAACCAAACCCACGTAACGGTGATCCAAATCAAACTGGATAAACCCCAGAGTGACCTGTACCTGTACTAGATGTTCATGTTAAGAACAGTCATCATTGTCTGCTACTGGGATGGCAGTGGTTTTTTGGCCATCTGTTGCTCTCTGTAATTATTGGTACTGGCTTGCTTCTGTTTGCTCTAAAAGACCGTGAGCCCTTGGGCCCTGCGTTCCTCTCCTGCAACGTTAACTTCCCACACCGTGGGCCCACTGCATTGCCTGTAAGACTTGGGGATATGGACACTCATGCAGACTGCTGTTCTTGAATAACTGACTGACTCATTGAGGCCATTTTCTACGTTTGTACTTATGTAGTCGTGGAAGGTTTACTCCTTGCTGTCCACTATGAGTTTGGGGTTCCTTCCTGACAAATCATTTAACATATAATTATAAAAAGCCAATAAATAACACTCAAGAGACATGAGCCTAAAAGTATCAGCTTAAGTACTTAAGCTTAAGGGGAAAGGACAGAAAGGGAAAGTAAATATAATCCCAGTTACTAAAAGTATGTGTATATATATATGTATACTACTTCATCACATAAAGTAGCCACAGCAATCCAGATTGACCATTTTTACAGTGATAGAAAATTCATAATGAAAAACAGCTTATAAATAAATCATCAATGATAGTAATCAAACTGGTAGTTAAAGAGAAAACAGGGCTCTTTGTAGGTATTTTGACTGTTCTCATGAACAATCGGCTCATATATGAAGATACCATCTGGATTCATGTACTTTAAGAATTCTGGAAGCATTTAAAAAGAAAAAAGAATGCTGGAGCGGTTTTTAAGCACCAGATCAAAAATTATGTGATTTACAAGAAAACAAAATGGGTAGAACAACAATAGGTCCATAATCCAATACCTTCTTTTAAAAAATCTGACAATTTGCAGCAGAGGTGTGTTGGTGTACATTTAACAACCAGTTTTAGAGTAAAGAAATCTGCTTTGTAGTGTTTGCCTATGTCCGTGGCATCACTACTACTGTTCTATGGCCAACCTCAAGCCACCAACATAATACCACTCATCAGAAAAAATGTGCACAGTTGGCTCTTATGAACTGGTAAAAGCCAGCTCTAGTACACCTGAATTAGGGGGTCACGGATAATAGGTCATCATGAGGATTAGTAACAAAAAAAATACCCCTACCATTTATTTATTGTCCGTGGAAACAGTTCAGCTTAATGGCAATAAGGTAGGCTTTGGCATCAGGTCTATTTGGGTTAAAGAATCCTTCACCATTTACTATTGTGCAATCATGGGCAAGTTATTCCAGTGGTCTTGGATTTACTTTCTTAAATGTTAATGAAGTAATAAGAGTATCCACCCTATATTTTTAAGAATATACCAATGCATGTAATCATCTGGCACTGTGCCTAGCATACAGCTGAAACATGTGCATTTTCCTCTTCATGTTACCAATATGCCCAAACTCCTTAACATAATGAACATATATAGTCCTTTCTAATCAAACTGGAATACTACAGTCCCCATCTCCTTTCCCCTCATGTCCAGTGACCAGGTAGCTTTCTCTCAACAGACTAAGCAATTCCAGACATCTTTACCTTGGTTTGTTCTTCTGGCACTTCCCTTCCTGGTATCTGTTTATCCCTTAAGTTTCTGCTCAAAACTTTGACTCCTCTTTTAAGTATTCTTTGGCCGTTTTCTCAATTTTCCCTCCTGGCAAAATCTCTCCTTTCTGTTTCCTTGTGCCTTTGTGCATACTTTTACTGAAGTACCTAATACTGTTATTTTTTTTTAATTCTTTATCTCTCTGTCTACCCAATACTTTAAGTGTCATTATTATTTGTTTACATGATTGTTTACCATCTTGAGTAGGTTAGCATACTAATATTTATACCCCAAGTCTCTAATATAGTGCTTGGCCCAGTGCCTCACATATTTTCAATGATTTAATGACGTTTTAGTGAGTGATAATTTAATGAATAAGCCCAAACAATAACTATGAAGGGCTAATGTAAGGGAAGATTAGTCAGGGCTCTCTTTAAAGTGACAGAAACCCACACTGAGTTCCCTTAAGCAAAAGTAGTATTTATTATGAAGTAATAAACTTAGTTCTCTATACCCCTTGGGGTCTAATTAGAAGACAAAACCACACCAATGATCTGAACAAGGAAAATACTGTTACAAAGATAAACTAGGTAAAAGGTAGTTAATTATTAAAAATTGTAAAAGAACTTCAAGGTATAACAGGATATCAACTTCAAGAAGTCTCTGCCACTGTAGGGCTGAGAAAAAAAGTGAGTAAGGGACATGGAAACTTAAGAAAAGGGCTCCTTCCCTCCAGAGGGTAAGGATTCTGACATTGGAAGAGAAACTAGCCATTGCAGAAATATGCTGCTATTAAGCAAGGTGAAGAGGAAACAGGGTCCAGGCTACTTTCCAGAACCATGGGAGCTGGTTACTGCTGTAGCAAGGGTTTCCAGAACCCACTGATCCCCAATCTGGGGATCCCCAGCCACCCAAACAGGGACAGCAACAGAGAGGAAACAAAGAAAAGCCCTAGTGTTCTTTCTCCCATCTTGCTGTCTCCCTACAGCACCACCTACTGTCAGAGCTTAACATCAAGCCAGTTGGTAAAGGAAAAATGGAAGTCTGCAAAGTCCAGATTCATTACCACACAGTAAGACAAAAAATGGTGGATTTATAAATAACTGACACTCCTGAACTGGAATAAGTGTTATAAAAACCAGGAACTTAAGGTGCTAAGAGCTGAGGCTCCCATACTGTAAGCCTCTTGTCTGTGCAGCTCCCATCTTGCTTTTCTCTATGAACCCTCATTCCACCATTTGACCATGGATGAACTCCTTAATGAATCAGAGATCATGGATATTGTCACCATTCAGAACCATACTTTTCAAATTGAGACCAAAGCACAGTTTGAGTTAGACATCTTTCCCTTCTGCTCCACTATGTAAAAAAACAAACAAAACAAAACAAAAACCTCCAAAGGAGTTTTGAGTCATTCAATGAGTCTCTGTGACCAAGAGGGTGTTCAACTCTGAAGCTTTATGTGACACATGCTCTTCTCTGTGGGGAGGAAATAGAGGCTCTAATTGTAATGTCATCAAAAGCATGTGGGAAAAATGGAAAAGATCTCCCCAAAAGGAAGGGAGCAGGTGAAGACAAAAGAGCAAATATCAGAATATTCTATGCCTCACTTCTCTCTTTCAGGCCATTACCTAAGAACCTGTAAATTAAACACAGAGGTAGAATTCTGCAAATTTAATACTCAAGATGACAATTTCACTCCTACACAACCAACTTCTTGACTGTGCTCGATTCTCCTCTGCTCTCATTTTAGCAATGACTGAAATAGATGACCAAGCCATGGTGGTAGACATGACAATAGATCACAATGTGGGGAGTTATAATGCTGGTTGGGTTTCACCACTGCAGCTTCTTAAATGCAGGGAAAAGCAAATTTGAAAAGCAAGTTAAAGTTACATATATGAGCAAAGATAGATTTTAAATTAAAAACTTCCTTTATAGAGAACCAATGATTATGACTAAGGGATTTTTAATTCAAGGAGAGGAATATATATTACTGTGGTCCTTTCATACTCAGTTTATTAAACTTTTATCTGATAAAAACCTGAAAAATTACTGAGGACTTAGACATCAATTATAAATTTGATTAAATTTCAATTTAAATTGTAATTACAAATTGAGTATGGTTGCTTCCTTTGAATGTATTAAGCATCTAAAACAGCAAATTACATACAATGATTACAAAACTTGTAACACATTAAAACTAGTTATCGAAATGCTAAAACATGTTTAATTTTGTCTCTGATTTCTTCCCTTATTTTGATACACTGCTAGTGCCATTTTTAGATGCTTAAGGGTTTTATTAATCTAACCAGGCACAAAGGACAAAGAGTCTCATACACACCAAGGTGGCAGATTCTGAGTTGCTGGCTAGGTGACCCTGGTTACAAACTCAGTTGTCACTGTAATGGCCATAGTGATTCAAACAAGTGACACAGGACATAGTAAACTGAGTCCTTTTTATATAATAAATGTTTCATTTTTTTCTGAAACTTC
This sequence comes from Nasua narica, assembly GCA_028533885.1. Lineage (NCBI taxonomy): Eukaryota > Metazoa > Chordata > Mammalia > Carnivora > Procyonidae > Nasua > Nasua narica. Next base: position 50,914,286 of record CM052810.1, on the reverse strand, counting down.
ATTACTTTTCTAGAAATATGTTTTTAAACTTTTGTTTCTAATCTACTGTCCTGTCAGTATGATGTATGTACCTAATCTATTGACATTTAAGAGCATATACATTTTTTACCAGGTTTATTTTAATTACTGGATGCACCTAAAATTTAATCTCTATAAAACAGCTCACTTCTTGGACTATTAGGCTTAGAGATGAGAGAGTAAGCTGTTTTACTGGAAACATTTGAAATTTCCATCTTAATTGTGAAAATGTCTAATTTTTTTATTATAATTCCTGTTCCTGGTAGAGGTCCTATTTTATACAGGATTTCTTTCCTGCTTACACAGAAACAAGTCTGTGTGTGTGTGTGTGTGTGTGTGTGTGTGTGTATGCATATTTGTAATTAATAGAAGGAAAATACCCCATCTAATATACTCTGCTGTAAAAATCCATTTTTAAAGCATCCACATACATAAGCTTCTTTTATATTACTACTTCCTGCATAATTATTAACTTTTTACTTGGGGGTGTTATTGGGAATTCGTAGCTTTCTGCAGATGCAAGTTTCTAAATACTTTTTTTGCTATTATTTTATGCTTATGAGAAGTCCCCTTTAGCAGATATACCCATTATTCTGCTCCTTACATGCTTTGAAAGCATTTTTGCCTTCTGACAGCAGATATTCCAGACACATCCTGGTTTTTTCTCCAGCCTTAAAGCAGGAAATATCAAATACCTCCAAGAAGACCTTTTCTTTTATATGGAGAACAAAACTGATGATCAAACTATATCTGGACACCAAGTGTACAGTGTAGAAATGGGCAAAAGACATGAAATGTGGGAGGTTTTTTTAGTGTCTGAGCTAGAAAACTATGTGTACTTGAGTATGGCTTAGAGCTAATTTTTCCAGTTTTCTATCGTTTTGCTCCCAGTTTTCTTTATGCTTTTTCACCACTAAAATTTTTTTTTCAAAGTCTCCTTTTATTTTTTTTTTACAAAAATCCAACATAAGACTATTGTGTTTGTGACTGGAAAAGGGGGGCGGGGTGGATGGCCCTAAGGCCTCAAGAGTTCAACAAAGAAACCTTCAAAAAAAAGTTTAGGATTCGATATTGCTTATACATCTAAGGAATATTACCCTATAGAAAACTGAAAGAGTTAGAAGTTATCTTTTAAGATTTTTAAAATCTATTTAGAGAAAGAGAGAGAGCGTGCGCACAAGTAGGGGATTGGGAAAGGGGAGGGCAGAGGCGGAGATAGAATCTCAAGCAGACTCCATGCCAAGTGCAAAGCCCCCATGGGGCTCCATCTCAAGATCTTGAGATCACAATCCGAGCTGAAACCAAGAGTTACATGCTCAACTGACTAAGCCACGCAGGCATCCCAAGGAGTTTCTCAAAAAAGCAAAAGTATATCCCAGAAGTGAAGAGAGTTAGGAAATAGAGTACAATTTATGATTTTGGAAAAGGAAAATTACTGTAATGGTGGGAAATTCAGGTTTATGCTCCTAGAGAGTTGCCACTCATACCCTTCTTTGAAAAGGATATAAGGCAAAAGTTGGAGGACCGAATTAAGAAAAAAGCCACTGTTTTATGTAACAACTCAGCCAATTTCCTAAGAGTCCATGGTTCACAGTACTAGATAATTGGTCCTAACTCAAGGAAATTTTCATATACTTCCATAACCAAAGTTACAAAATCTTTGTATTGAAACTAATTCCATAAATGACTCAACTATATACTACTTTTGTTAATATACTCTTGAACATAAAATAATAAAATTTGATTCAGGATGATGGTGGCAGTGGCAGCTTAGTTTTTGAATCTCCTTAAATCCCACCATACAAAGCAGAGAGCAAGCTAGAAAAGACTATTATCCAGGTCTTCAACAAACTTAAGTGACCAAGTATGTTCGTGCACCCCATAAAATGGGCAGGTATAAACAAACTTTTAACAGCTGTAAGATATGTGTAACATTCAGATCAGAGGATGTACAAAGTAAGCAACTGGGTATCCTATAGTCCTAAGAATCCTAAAATAGCCAAAATAAGTCGCTGGACATTTCAGAGGGCCATTGTGAGAACAGCTCCTAGGATTGCCTGGGTTCTGCATACACCATTAGCAGGTGGGTATGAGGGCTTTTGCAACAAGTTCCGCAGAGACTGGAGCAATCTGTTCACCATGAACTCTCAAAACCAACTTCCCAATCTCCCTTGTAGGTTTACAATGCCCAACACTGAGAATAAAGCACTAGGACTAAAAGTCCAAATTCAGAAACAAACATACAAGAGAAAATGGGAAAAACTCATGTAGAAGTTGGACATAAGAACAGAGCCAGGAGATCTCAAAGTAAACCAAACGTTTTAAGGCTACACCAAAGAGCAGAAGAGCTACCTTTAGAGTGTCTGTTAGAAAATGCCTTCTAAGTTTAAGAAAATTTCATATAAAACCAAGCAACAGAAAATCAGCAAGTTGAATCTCCTATCATAATAACTTGAGAAATATGAAAAAATGGTCATCATGATTATATGCTGAGAAATAGCTTCAGAGGTTTTACCAAGTCACTTGGAGGATATGTGGTTTACGTGGAAGACAACGAGCTTTTTATAATCTGTGTATTTAGAAATATTTTATTCACTGAGTGATTTTTGCTTCCACTAAATTTTAAGATTTAGTCTAGTATTTGGAGTTAGCCACAGAAAGATTAAGAATATTCTCCCTCATTTATAACTGGGAAAACAGGCTCAGTGGAAACACATTTGGGATCCCACTGCTAAAATCCCAGAATAAAAGTATTCCATAAAGCTAGCTGCAAAAAGTATCTGGAAACGTATTTCAAAATGAGCTAAATACAATATAAATGATAAGACTTGAAAGATTAACATAAATCAGGATTAGAGAAAGGAGGTGATAGAATTCAGAAGGCATTAGAAACACAAGAGTAATTTTATAAAAGAACATTTAACTAGAAGGAATAGTAGAAAGTAGACATTAGAGACATAAAAGACAAAAGGAAAGGAAATTTTAAAAATCCAGAAGAAAATTACCAAACATTTAGATGCCACTACATACCCATCAGAATGATTAAAGTCCCCAACACTGGCAACACTAAATGCTGGTGAGGATAAGAAGTAACAGGAAGCACAGCCACTTGAAGAGACAATTCCTTATAAAACACTCTTAACAAGTAATCCAGGAATTGCACCTCTTAAGTATTTACCCAAATGAGTTAAAATTTGTATCCGCACAAAAACCTACATAGGTTGGATGTTAATAGAAGTCTTAGTCATAATTGCCAAAACTTGGAAGCAACCTAGAGGTTAGTAGGTAAATGGATAGACTCTGGTACTTCCAAACAACAGATTATTATGAAGCACCAGGGGGAGGAGAGGGAAGAAAGCTGTTAAGCCATGAAAAGACATTGAGGAATTTTCAGTGCATATTACTAAGTGCAGTAAGCCCATCTGTAAAGGCTACATGCTGTGTGATTCAACTCTGACATTCTGAAAAAGGCAAAACCATACATAAGACACTGAAAAGATCAGTGGGTATCGAGAAGGGCACGTATTGCATGGAGCACTGGGTGTGGTGCATGAACAATCAATCTTGTAACACTGAAAAATTAAAATAAACATATTTGGGGAGAAAAAAAAAGATCAGTGGTTCACAGAGGTTGGTGTGAGGGAATGAGGAAGAGGCAAAACACAAGATTTTGAGGGCAGCGAAACTATTCTGAATGATACTACAATGGTTGGATACCTATGTCAAAACCCACAGAATGTACAACACTTGAGTAAACTGTAATGTAAACTATGGACTTTGGGTAATAATATGTCAATGTAGGTTCTTTTTTAACCAATATCCCCTGATGAGGGGTGCTGATGATTGGAAAGGCTGTGTGTGAGAGTGGCTGGGGCTATCTGGGAACTCTGTTTTCTGATGCTCAGTTTCGCTGAGAACCTAAAACTTTTTAAAAATATTGTCTTTTTTAAAAACGCAGAAACAAAGATTTAAGAGAAAGGAATAGTAAAGAAGATCCAACATTTTAATTAAAAAAATTAATTACAGGGGTGCCTGGATGGCTCAGTAAGTTAGGCATCTGCCTTTGGCTCAGGTCGTGGTCTCAGGGTCCTGGGATTGAGCCCTGTAAGGGTCTCCCTCCTCAGCAGGGAGTCTGCTTCTCCCTCTCCCCTGCTGCTCTACCTGCTTGTGCTGTCAAATAAATCAAATCTTAAAAAAAAAAAAATCCTGAAACTACATACTAAAACTGAGTATTGAAACAACTAGTGTACCTAAAAAAGAAATTACCATTTGTCTAGTAAAATTCTTATAAAGGGGAAAGCAAAAATTATATCCAATCAAAGACTATTACTTCACAAAAAAATCATACATTTTAAAGATTTTATTTATCTGAGAGAGAGCACACATGAGAGAACACAAGCAGCAGACTCCTCTCTTAACAGGGGCCTGATGCAGGGCCAAATCTCGGGATCCCAGGATCACGACCTGAGCTGAAGGCAGACACTTAATCGAAGGAGACACCCAGGTGCCCCCAAAAATTCAATTTTTAATCAGACTTTCCAATAACAATGTTTTATGCCAAAGGAAAATAGAATAAGATATCGAGTTATCAAGGAAAGCTAATGTAAGTCAAGGATTTGGTATCCAGTCAAACTAACTTACAAAGAGGACTACATCAACCTATTATCAATGCATGAGAACTCAGTATTTTTCCCCATGATTTTCCTGAAGGACCTACTAGAGAACAAGTTTAATACACAAGTAACTAGAGAAACACTAACCTAAGGACAAGAGATGAACATTAATATGCACTTACTTGTACAGCTAGGACATAGTGATGTTTAAAAGTATGATAATACACTATTTCACAACTATGTTCTCACAATAAAGAAACTGTATAATTTTTTAAGGAAAAATAATGAGAAAACATGTGCATCAAGGAATATTAACTCTTTTTATGTGGGTGATAACAGTAGTCCTGTGTAATTCTAAGCCCACTGTAAGTGATATGGAATAAAATAATTGAGTAATTATGTGATATTCTAATTCAATGACCCTATCTCCTTGAAAATCAAAATTTCCAACATGGAGGAAAGAAGATTCAGATATAAGATAGAAGCTACTAAACAGAAATCCTAGTCATGAATTTAATTTGCAAGTATTTCTCATGATATAATGTTTTTATATGTTTTGGGGATATTTCTTCCTAACTGTCCACCGAAAAGGCCTAGAAACAACCAGCTCTGTAGCAGTGAACAACCCTACCACTCAGCTTATGGTCTTGGAAAAACCATTTCCCCCGACAAAACACCAGGGATCCTTGGGGAATGGCTGATTACATGGTTAGAACAGGAAATGTGTAAGATGAACCACAACCTATTATCCCACTAGAAAGCAAAGAAACCTATTAAAGACTACTAGGGGCATATGCCAAGGATTTAGAAGCCAACCTAAGAAGGCCTCTATAGCCGAAAGAGGCCAATTTGATTTTTAATAAGGATAATCACGATGGATTAAGACACAAAGTATATTTAACCCCTTTAATTCAACATGTTTTTTATTAAAAGGAGTAGCCTAAATGATTATCCTTGTAAAAGCATGGTGAATTGTTCATTAATTTGAAAACTGGTAGCTACTGAGAAAGGGTATTTACCCTGTCTTTCCAATTCTAGCTAGACCTAGGAAAACCAAATAGTAGATGAGGGTAAACTTTTCAAGGTTTCAATTAACAAATGAAGATAGAATTAGAGCACCCTAACTATGCAATCTTAACGAATGACTGGATCTGAGCAATGTACAGCAATGGCTGCAAACATCAACAGTAAAGAGTATCTTCCACCCATGAAATAGTCTTGCCAAACAATTCACATGTAGTTAAGTTTCTATTGCAGGTCTCAATATACAGGAAATGAAAAAGGACAAAGGAATGTGCCAAACCCCACGTTGGAGAAGCAACCAGCATACTCCATCCTGGGAGAAACTCTACTGATCCAATATCCGAGTTTCTTCAACAAACAGGTGGAGAGAGGAGCAAAAGAAAAACCTGTACATTAAAGAGATCATAAAGGGACTGTATTATTCTATTCTGCAGAGCTATTACATATATCAAGGAAAGACAACAGGGAGGGAGGGTACCAAAGTATTCGAGGTTGGACACTTTAATGGTAAGACGATAAAGAAAAGCACAACAGTGATTAATTGTGAATGTAGCAGTTATTTTTAGAAGTGGAAGAGGTTGTGAATAGAATGGGGAATTGCAAATATAAAACATGCAAAAGGCATAAAAAAAAAACATGCAAAAGGCTTCTAAGGTGACTAAAAAATGTCTTATTTCTTCACATGGGTTATTTATAAGTTATTTGCCTTAATTCACGAAGTAATATGTTTTATGCAATTCTTCATTTTACAAAAACAATTTTTAAAACTTATTGTAAGAAAATATTTTAGTTCTTATTTATTTATTTTTAAGATTTATTTAGTTCAGAGAAAGAGAGCACAAGCAGGAGAGGCAGAGGGAGAGGAAAAGAGAAACTCAAGCAGACTCGACACTGAGTGCAAAGCCCAATTCAGGGCTTGATCTCAGTACCCTGAGATCACAACCTGAGCTGAAACTCAGAGTTGGACACTTAACTGACTGTGCCACCCATGTGTCCCAGGACAAAATATTTTAAATATTGTATTTCATTTTATTATGTTCAGTTAGCCACTGCATAGTACATCGTTAGTTTTTGATGTAGTGTTCAGTGATGCATTAGTTGTATATAATACCCAGTGCTCATCACAACACATGCCCTCCTCAATACCCATTACCCCACAAACCCATCTCCCCACCCCCTCCCCTCTGAAACCCTCAGTTTCCCAGAGTGCATAGTCTCTCATAGTTCATCTCCCTGTTTTCTCCCCCTTCAGTTTTCCCTCCCTTCCCCTATCAGACCAGTGTTTTATCTGAATTTATGATCATACTTTTTTAAAGATTTTATTTATTTGAGAGAGAGAGAGATCATAAGTAGGCAGAGAGAGAGGGGGAAGCAGGCTCCCTGCCAAGCAGAGAGCCCAATGTGGGGCTCGATCCCAGGACCCTGAGATCATGACCAGAGCCAAAGGCAAAGGCTTAACCCACTGAGCCACCCCGGCACCCCTATGATCGTACTTTTTTAATAAGAACTCCCCTTCCTGGAGTTACTGTTTTATTGAAAATTGTATTTACAAGTCTTCTCCATGCTTAAGACAGACCATGTGCACAGTATGGACTCAGGAAGTTGTTACAGGGCAAAGTAAAATCTGTCCCAATAGCATAAAAGATCACAGAAGTTTGAGGGCAAACAGGATATCCATGGAAAGATAGATAAAATCAGACCCATTTTGATTTTAGGCAGAACTAAAGAGAATGTGTTGTTTTTCCTCCATGGAACTAGAAATGTTCACAGGACAGGTCAGAGGTGGAATAGCCACTGTGTCAACATAGACACAAACATTATTAGAGCCGAAGAAAGAGCAATTTCTCCCAAAGTACCTGTAACACGGTATAATTTTTATTTTTGAAATCAAGAATACCTTTACACTCGGCACAGAGGTCTAGCAGACTAGCTTTGATTAGAAGGAAGGTAACCTCTATAGATCAGAGACTCCCTTCCCAAGGAGACATACCTGAAAGTTGAGCATGAGTAGGTTTAGAGTTATTTCAAGAGGTCTGTGACTACAGGTTACTGAGCAATGCTTACAGGCCGAAAGGGTCATCCACATAAAATGTTCACTAACTGTTCAAACATAATTCATTTTTAATGTAAGAACACGATTGAACTCAATTTCTCTCATATTTAGATTTCTATGTATGTTTTGATTCAAGATATTTTCCCTTTTTTATTTTGAATATTTTCAAAGCTACAAAGGTGTTGGAAGCATAGCACAGGAACACCATATGCCCTTCATGTACATTCACCCATATTCTCGTTCTCTCTTGCTTACTCTTATGTACACACCTGTGATGTTCTTTATTTTCCTGATCCATTTTTAAGTTAACTGCAGGCTTTCCCTCTTTACTGCTAAATACTTTAGCATCAGCTCCTAAAATTAAAACAAAGGACGTTTTCCTACACAACCACAATACAACTCTCATACCTACTGAAATTGACACCAGTAGTCATACTAAAAACAAAGGGAGAGAGAGACTGCTTTCAAAAACTCTTAAGTATTTCTAAATTTCAACAATTCCTAAAATATTCCTAGATATTTCATTCCTGAATTTGAAAGTCTTTTTTTCAAGTTTGTTTTTCTTGACTCAGGATCTAAACAGATCAGGAAAGAAATTTTGTTGTTTTTTCCCTTTATCTTTTAATATAGAATTGTCTGCAGGACTTTTTTTTTTTTTTTAATAGCATTGATCTTTTTTTGGACAGAGACCAGGATAATCTTGTAGAATATATCACATAATTTGTCTGACTGATAGTTCATTAATAGATTCAACTTTTTTGGTAAAAATGTTAGAGGCAATATTATGTACTTGTTTAATTTAATCAGGATGTGCATAATGGCCATTATCCCAGGGATGCTAAGTTTGATCACTTGGTTAAGAAGATCAGAGGCAAATATCTCTACTGAAAGGTTTATTTTTCCGAGTTATCAAAATATTAACAAGCTATGTTTTTACAAACTTATTGACTATATTCCCTATGTTTTTCATCTCAGTGACTTATTTTGCAACTGGAAGTTTGTACCTCTTAATTGCCTTTATCTATTTCACCCATTCCTCCAGCCCCAGTCACCACCCCTCTGATAGCCACTCATTTGTTCTCCATATGTAAGGGTCCGGTTTTTTGTTTTTGTCTTTTTTGCCCATTCCTTTGTTTTGTTTCTTAAATTTCACAAGTGAAATCATTTGTATTTGTTTTTGTCTGCCTGAAGCTAATAATACAGCATGTTAGTTATACCAATAAAAAAGGAACCAGTAAAAAAAAAAAGTATATATACATATATTGGCAAAATAAATTCAATAGTACATTAAAAGAAATCCCAATGTGGGATTTATCCCAACAAGTAGGGATGATTCATCATATACATATAATAAATGTAATACATTACATTAATAAAATGAAAAAGGTCATGATCATTGTAATTGGTATGGAAAAAATCCTTGGTAAGTTCAACAAATTAGGTATAGAAGGAATGTTCCACAGAATAATAAATGCTATATACAACAAGCCCACAGCTAACATCATACTGAAAATTTAAGTTAAAATCCTTTCCTCTAAGATCAGGAACAAGACAAGGAAGCCCACTTTGTCACTTCTAGTCAACAGAGTACTTGAGGTCCTAGCTACACCAATTTCACAAGAAAAAGACAAGGCATCTATAACAGAAAAGAAAAATTAAAACTATTAGTTTGCAGCTGACGTGATCTTACACATAGAAAATCCTAAAGACTCCAGTTAAAAAAAAAAAAAGAATTCAGTGAAGTTAGGATATAAAAATCACCATACAGCGATTAGCTGCATTTCTATATACTATTTAAAAGAGAAATAAATTTAATCAAGGAGGTGAAAAATCTGGACAACAAAACTTTAAGACATTGATGAAAGATTGAAGACAACACAAATGGAAGGTTACACCTTCGTGCTCTTGGATTGGAGCAATACTGTGAAGTTACTCTTATTGCCCAAAGTGAACTACAGATTCAATGCAATCCCAATCAAAAATCCCAGCAGCTTTTTTAGAAAAACCCGATCCTAAAATTTGTTTGGAACCACCAAAGACCCTGAATAATTGAAGCAATTCTAAGAACAATGACAGAAACATCACACTACCAGATTTCAAGCCATATTGTGAAGGCAACATAATTATAACAGTATGATTCTGGCATAAGAAGAGGCACATAGGCCAGTGGAACCTGGTCACACATATAAGGTCAAATAATTTTTTACAGGATTGCCAAAAACACAATGGGGGGGGGAATAGTCTCTTCAAAAAATGGTGCTGAGAAAACTGGATATTCACATGCTAAGTAATAAAACTGGACCCTTATCTTACACCACTCACAAAAATTAACTTAACATGGATTACTTAGGAGTGCCTGGGTGGCTCAGTTGGTTAAGCCTCCGACTCTGGGAGTCTGCGTCCCTGTGCTCTCTCTGCTCTCTGTCTCTCTCAAATACATAGTAAGTAAATCTTTAGAGGAAAAGATAGATCATTTAAATGTGAGACCTGAAATCAAACACAGAAATCAAAAGGAAAGAATCCTTATCATTAGTTTCAGCAAGGATTTCTCAGAAAAGACACAGGCAACACAACTACAGCCAGTGGGATTACTTTAAAGAGCTCTGCATTAACAACAAAATCAAGTTGAAAAGGCAACCTACAGAATGGGAGAATATTCACAAACCTCCATCTATCTGATAAGGAGTTAATACCCAAAATATATGACGAACTCATACAACTCAACAATAAAAAAAAGGAAATAATCCATTAAGAAGTTATCAGAGAGGGGTGCCTGGGTGGCTCAGTTAAGGGTCCAACTCTTGATCTCAGGGTCCTGAGTTGAAGACCTGCATTGGGCTCCATGCTGGGTGTGACCAAAGAAAGAGAAAAAGAAATAAAAAGAAAGGGGGGGAGAGAGAGAGAGAGAAAGAGAAAGAGAGAGGGAGGGAGGGAAAAAGAAAGGAAGGAAGGAAGAGAAAGAAATGAGAAAGAGGGAGGGGAGGGGGAAAGAGGGAGAAAGAAAAGAAAGAAAGAAAAAGAAAAAAAAAAGGAATGAAAAAAAAAAAAAGAAAGGAAAGGGATACAAAAGGAATAGAAAAGGAAGGAGCAGAGAACCTGAATAGGTATTTCTCCAAAGAAGATATGCAGATGGCCAACAGGTACATGAAAACATGCTCAACATCACTCATCACCAGGGAAATGCAAATCAAACACAGAGTGAGATACCACCTCACAGTTGTTAGAAGGGCTAGTATGAAAAAGACAAGAGATAAATGCTAACAAGGATGTGGATAAAGGAGAACACTTTTATACTCTGGGTGGAAATGTAAAATGGTACAGCCATTATGGACAACAGAATGGCAGTTCTTCAAAAAATTAGAAGCTGAGGGGCACCTGGGTGGCTCAGTGGATTAAAAAACCTTTGCCTTCGGCTCGGGTCATGATCTCAGAGTCCTGGAATTGAGCCCCGCATCGGGCTCTCTGCTCAGCGGGAAGCCTGCTTCCCCCTCTCTCTCTGCCTGCCTCTCTGCCTACTTGTGATCTCTCTCTGTGTCAAATAAATAGATAAAATATTTTTTTTTAATTAAAAGTTGAGGTATCATATGATCCAGTAGTCCGACTCCTGGTTATATATCCAAAGGAACTGACACCAATAATCATACTGAAAAAGCCATCGGTAGTTCTGTATTTACTGCAGCATTATTTGTAATAGCCAAGATCTGGAAATAACTAATATGTCTATCAACAAGTAAATGGATAAAGAAGATGTAGAATAGGGCGCCTGGGTGGCTCAGTTGGTTAAGCGACTGCCTTCAGCTCAGGTCGTGATCCCGGAGTCCCGGGATCAAGTCCCATATCGGACTCCCGGCTCTGCGGGAGGTCTGCTTCTCCCTCTGACCTTCTCCCCTCTCATTCTCAGTCTCTCTCTCTAATAAATAAATGAAAAATCTTTAAAAAAAAAAAAGAAGATGTAGAATATATACATGCAGTGGAGGATTCATAATGGTATATTATTCAGCCATGAGGAAGAAGGAAATCCTGTCATTTCCAACAGTGTGGATGGACTTTAAGGGCCGTATCCCAAGTGAGGTAAGTCAGATAAAGCTAGAAAAATACTATAGGATCTCAGTTATATGTGGAATCTAAAATAACTGAACTCAAGAACAGTTGGATGGTGGTTTCCAGGGGCTGGGGAACTGGGATGATGTGTAAGGGGACAAACTTGCAACTAATAGATAAATAAGTTCTGGAGATCTAATGCATAGCACAGTAGATACAGTCAATAATACTGTATAATAAACTTTAAAGTGGCTAAGAAACTAGGTCTTAATTGTTCTCATCACACAAAAAAATCGTGACATGATAAAGGTGCT